>CM053742.1:74790743-74826513 GCA_028658305.1 Pachyuromys duprasi
CCCCCCCCCCAAAAAAAGAAAGTGATGTGTTTCATTTACATTTTCAAATTTCATGGCTTATAGGCTTTTGAAGTAAGACCCAATGATTGTTTGGATTATCTCAGTGTCTGTTGTTGTACTACACCACCACCCCTTTTCTTTTCTGGTTTTGCTGATTTGGATAATTTGTCTCTTCCTTTTGGTTAGTTTGGCTAACGGTTTGTATGTCTTGTTAATTTTCTCAAAGAATCAGGTCTTGGTTTCACTGATTCTTTGAATTGTTTTCTTCGTTTCTTATTTATTGATTTCAGCCCTGAGTTTTATTGTTTCCAGTCGTCTACTCCTCTAGGTTTGTCTGCTTCTTCTTCCTTGCCGCTCCCCTCCCAGAGCATTTAGGTTTGCCATTAAGTTGTTGTATGAGATGTAGATACCTGGAAAGGTGGAGTGGAAGCACAGGTGGTGGTGCTAGCATGGAGTGTGCATGCAGTGCACTTGTGCAGGTGCCCTGAATGCCTCAGTGGCCCACAGGCCTTTTGGACTCTTGCTCCAGGCACTCTGATTTGTCTGGGTTGCCCCATCTTGGTTTCAGGAATGATTTGCCTGGACTCCACTGGACGACCTGCAGAACAGTGGTTTGAATATCGAGAATGCTGTACCAGGGATCCTGATGTTGTACACAGTGTGCAGGAGTGATCTGATGTCTGGCTGCTAGAGCAGAGGGTCCTCAGGTCTCGGGCTCTACATGCACTCACTGGCTGGATTATGTGGAAAGCTCAGGGATTCCAAGGTTCTCTACTCTCAGATTTGTGCTGGCATGATAGCTGGTAGGGTCCACTGTTTGGCCTCCACAGCAGAGCGTTCCCTGAATTGGGACTAATGTATTTTGAGAAACATTAAGCTTAAATCATTTATGTTTCATGTTTAAGTATAACTTTTATAAAATAAATAAAATTATTTCCCTATCTCAGTTAGACGAACATGTTGTAATACCAGAGATTATCAGAACTGTAGAGGCAACATATTATTTATTTCAATATCTCCATGTTCCAGTTGACTGAAGTTTAGAGAAGAGAAGGAATATGAAAAAGACAATGATAAAAACCTAGATGGCTTCTAAGGCAGAAAAATACCATGTTTCCCAGCATTTTGTTTTTCACATTCAAAATCCATTTTCCCTTCATTATCGGCTCAACAGAGAACTAGATGTGTTCTGTGTGTGCCAGCATGAAGTGAAACTTTTAACCACCCAAAGTATTTTGACTGCAGGAATTACAGCTTTTATGCCTATTTGCTTCCTTTTCCAGCTGGCAATATTACAAAGCTCACAGTGCACATCTATGCTCTGACAGGTGGTCAGAAACACCAGGTGGACATAAACAGAGTTTGCATGGTTCTTCAGCTCAAATGCTTGTGGAGCAATCAATTGTGGAAGCATGAAAAGCAGAACAGAATAGCCACAGTTAGAATTGCACAGTTCACGGAAGATATGGCATATAACAGACTCTGTTGAGGAGGAAACACAGATGGACACTGGAAAGGAATTACTTTAGAGCCCTGGCTTTCTCAGGATTTCCTGGCCTGTGGGAAAGTAGAAACTAAGCCAGATGTCAGGTCATATTTCAATCTTTAAGTCCTCTGTTCTCTTCTCACAAGAAGTAAAATATCCCAGTAAGTTCATTTACTGTGATGGGTTTGGAATAGAAAAAAACATTATTCTCTACTAGGTAACATATAAATGTACGTGTTTATATGTACACAAATAACTGAAAAAACTACTCCCTAATAATTTAGTAAAATAGTTAGCAGATATATTTACAGTCAGTGATATATTTCTCCTTGAACCTGTAATTTCATTTAACAGATGCAAAGGCAGCTTTGTTTGTTGTAACATCTAATATCATGTACATTAAAGGGGAAATACAGATTTACCAAATGCATGTCTTTCCTCCCATTGCATTGTTCATCTCTTCTGCCCCCTTTGACCCATGTGCTGAATGAAAACTAGAGGATGAAACCCTCTTGTTTGGGTAAGAACATGGTAAACTGATGAAAAAATTTACAGTAAACGTCAAGTAAATGTGATAGAGTTCCCAATCATTTGAGATGGATCAGAATCTTTTCTTTTGCTTTTCTGTCCAATAAGTGAAACTTAAATTCTATTTTCACTATTTCAATCTCAGATCATCAATTAAATAAACATACCTGTTGAATGCTCATCTGGAGTTCATGACCTCATATTCAATATAAGATATCCAAGTTGAATAAATGATTATCTGTATTATTTGGATGAAGCATAATTTTTCTGACTCTAGTGCAAGAGTTGGCAAATGACTGCCTAAAATTAATGCCTTATTTTGTGGTGGATTCTTTTTATGTTCTAGTGTTTTATTGCAAAGTAGTCATGGTTATTTACTTATCACTCCTTTTTGCAGTTAGTACAATTGAAAAAGTTGAGCAGAAACTAAGGTCTGTAGAAAACTAAAATATATACTCTTTATATATTTGTAACAATTTAATGGTGATTGCTCCTGTATGTTATTCCTTCACTGATCACTCTATCTTAAAGTGATAAACTTTATGTGGAACTCTAGGAGGTCTTCATCTATTTTTCATGTCAACTAAAACTAGTCTCTATATAACTGAAGTGGGGACATGGACATTTAACAGCAAAAGCCACACTGACAAATATCCATGAGAGCATATCTGTTTCCAATATGTCACTGTTCTTTGTTCTCTAAATCCAAGTTATTGAAGAAAACTCCTCTATCATTGTTGAAAGAGGAATAGGGTTTCTAATGCTTTTTCTTGGAATATGTTTCTGTGTTATTGTTTTGTGTGTATCGGTATTTTTGCTGCATGTATGTCTGAACAGCATCTATACTCAGTGTGAAGGGAGTCCAGAAGAGAGTAGAATATTCCCTGGAATTGGAGTTTTTTGTGAGTAAAAATTTAAGTGCTGGGAATCAAATCCAGGTCCTCTCTCTAATCAAACCCCAATTCCTGCTGATACTTTCTTTTATATACAATGAAATAAGAGAACAATTACATTTTCAGTGTCTTGTGAAATGTTTAATAACCTGTAAAAAGAATTTGGTATGATTTATTACATTACTTGAGGGAATATAAATATCCCAAACTGACACATGGAAATACCACTTCTTGGATGTGACATATTAATCTCCATAGCAAATGCCCCTTTGTATCCATAGAACACTTTCAGAAAGGGAACAGTAGTGGAAGGATAAGGAAGCAGAATTTTGGAAGATTTCTTGGATATCAGTTAAAAAACAGCTGTGTATATGGAACCAAATGAATTGTAATTCATAATGATTTGTGGATCATGGCACTCTTAATTCCTATGTTCAATACAGATAAGATTTTCGCGGCACTGCTAATTTCTATGTTCAACATAGGTAAAATGCTTTTCTTTTCTTTTTAAATTGTTATTATTTACAATTTATTCACTTTTTATTCCAGATATAGGCCCTACCCTCATCTTCTCCAGGTCCCACTCTCCCTCCCTCTTTGCCCCTTATGCCCTTCCCCTAGTTCACTGATGGGGAGGACCTCCTCTTCTACTATCTGACCCTAGCTTATCAGGTCTCATCAGGACTGTGTGGATCCTCACCAAGCCAGGGGGAAGTGATCAAAGAGCAGGTAACTGAGTTTATGTCAGGAGACAATGTTGCTCCCATTACTAGGGAACCCACTTGGAGATTAAGATACCCATCTGAGAAACAGGGCTAAAGGTACTCTCTCTTCATGGTCCTTGGCTGATTCATCAGTCTCTGCAAGCCCCCTGTGCTCAGATATTTTGGTTGTTTTGATCTACTTGTGGAGCTTCTGTCCCCTCCAGGTCTTTCTGTCTCTCCCTTCTTCCATAAGATTCCCTGCACTCTGCACAAAGTTTGGCTATAGGAATCTCAGTATCTACTTTGATACCCTGCTGGGTAGTGTTTTTCAGAGACCCCCTGTGGTAGGCTATGTTTTGTTCTCTGTCTTCTCCTACTTCCAATGTCTATACTGTTTGCCCTTCTGAATGAGAATTAAGCCTCTTCTCTAAGGGCCTCCTTGTTGTTTAGCTTCTTTAGAAGTAAAATAGATTTAAAAACAAGCATATGTGGAGATTTTAATATTTTCTTTCCACATAAAAGTATCTATTTTATGGCTGTACATGCCATATTTGACTATTTCTCATTTAGAAAACATGCTCAAAATTCATCTTTCTGCATACTATAAATTTTGCCTCTAGAGAAAATATGAATTATGAAATCTACAATGTGCTTTTCTTTTTACCATTATAGACTTTCAAGTTGCCATTGTTTTCATAATAAACTCCATGTTCCTGTTTGTGCAGCTGAAAGTTTAAAAAAACATTTCCCCAGAAATCTCAATATTTAATAACTGTGTTTTTGATTATTAATATGACCATCCCAGTACCATAGAGATAGGAAACAAACAAACAAATAAATAAAGTAGTTGACCATAATTGGATATAGGGTCACTCTCAAAGGCTGAGAGTCTTACACAAAACACAATACTTAAGAATAGGAGTAATGTACAGATTTTAGTGTTTATCCTACATTATATTTCTAATATACACTCATAAGTGACAAGGAACTTGGCTATGATTATCAATCCTCATTCAGAAAGGCAAACAAGGATGGACATTAGAAGAGGGAGAAAACAGGGAACAGGACAGGAGCCTACCGTAGAGGGCCTCTGAAAGACACTACCCAGAAGAGTATTAAAGAGATGCTGAGAATCATAGTCAAACTTTGGGCAGAGTGCAGGGAATCTTATGAAATAAGAGGGAGTCAGAAAGACCTAGAGGGGACAGGAGCTCCACAAGGAGAGTAACAGAAGCAAGAAATATGGGCACAGGGATCTTTTCTGAGACTGATACTCCAACCAAGGACCATTCATGGAGATTACCTAGAACCCCTGCACAGATGTAGCCCATAGCAGCTCAGTGTCCCCGTGGGTTCCCTAGTAAGTGGAACAGGGGCTGTCTCTGACATGAACTCAGTGGCTAGCTCTTTGAACACCTTCCCCTAAAGGGGGGGGGGCAGCCTTACCAGGCCACAGAGGAAGACAATGTAGCCAATCCTGATGAGACCTGATAGGCTAGGGTCAGATGGAAGGGGAGGAGGACCTCCCCTATCAGTGAATTGAGGGAGGGGCATGGAAGGAGAAGAGGTAGTGTGGGATTGGGGGGGAATGAAGGAGGGGGCTACAGCTGGGATACAAAATGATTAAATTAATAACAAATAAATTAATAAACAACAACAAAAAGAATAAGATGAATGTTCGCCTTCAATAAAAAAGCAACATGCAAACAAACAAAAACCCTTAGAATGCTCCTATGTGAAAAAAAAAGCAGTGATGATTAGAAATTAGGAAATGCCTTTGAAATCTCATTTGCTTTTATTTGGCTTATGGAACTAAAGGCTGGGAAGATAGTGGAATGAATAAAGCATTTGTGCAATAAGGAGGCCCTGAGTTGAGAGCCTCAGTAGCAACAGAAAAGCTAATACTGGGGGTTGGATGAAGACAATAGAATCCTTGCAGCTTCTGTGATAGCTGTTCTAGCCAGAACAGTAGGCTAAAGGCTAGGTGAGAGACCCTAGCTTGGAAAATAAAGTGAGGAGCAATGGAGGAAGAAACCTGAAGCATAGTTGTGTCCTCTGTACAGGCAAACCAACCTGCTCTCATATATGCATACACACATTTAGAGCTTTCTCTCTTTCACACACACACACACACACAGGTGTGCGCAGACACACACACACACACACACACACACATACAGAAGAAAAGAGTTATAGAATTCATTAGGTTTTGTCTTTTGCTTCATCCTCCAAGAAGCTCAAGATGAGATTTTTTGGTAAAAAAAATTGTTAATTTACTTTTTGTAGTCATATTCTCTTTTTCATTTCTACATGTTACTCAGCCAATCTTTCAAACATAGACTCATCTGAAATCTCAAGATTAATGGTTTTATAGATGCATATTTTGCAGCATCCATTCAATTTTTAATTGCTTCATTGCCTTTGAAATGAGACAAGGTATAAACAGCTAATAATAAATTTTTACCTAACTAGAGAAGATAGATGCAAGTCAGTAGGGATGGTCATAATGTGGCGTTTCTTACGTAAAAATTCACATTATACAGTCTCAAGTATTAAGTTCATCTTTCAGATGCTTAAGTTTGGTTGGTATCTCAATCTGTAGTAATAGCCAGTAGATTTTCTGTTATAAAGGTATTCCTGTGTCTTTAGAAGAATGTAATCCAGAGGACTCTGAAAGGAACTACACATGAGCACCATGGTGTTCCTTTATTGTAATGTGGTTTCAGTGACAGTAAGCAGAAACAACCTTGCATAAAGCGATGACATTTAAGAAATATTCACAATTTCCATAACTACTCATAGTAATCATATGTCTCTTGCTGTTGGTAAAATATCACCACTAGTTGCTTACAAAGTTGTGTTGGACATCAATCCCTTACTGATACCCTCTTTAAACAAAATACCCCCAAGGAAAAAAATGCTTTTTCTTAAATTTAACACAAAGTATTCATGCTTCTTTTTCTCCACAGCATGAAAAGATCGTGTCCTTTTCTATGCATTCCTCTTACAAACCATGATTATTAGCTCAGAAGGCTCAACGTGTCCTTCCAAAAGCAAACAAATTGCTTTTCAGTGGTAACTGTTCTGAATCACCTATTGCCTTGTTTCTTTTCTTATTGCTCCCTTTTGCATTTTTACACTTCTTAACTTCCAGAAATGGTGATCATGGACCACATCTGTACTGAAATATATAGATGACTGGTAATGATCAATCTAACAGACTTTCCAAATAAAATTGGCCATGCATAAATGTATCCAATGGTGTTAATAAGAGCTGTGTAAGGGAATGTGAACAAGAAGGATAATTACCTTTAACTATCATATATACCACTTCCAATAATTTGTTCTAACTTGTCCCAATCTTCTATATGCTAATGAGCAAAAAGGCCATAATTAACCAAATATATGATGTCAGATGATGTTGCTATTGGACATTCAATATGTTTAGCTCTATTCTTCAAACTGCCTTTGGGATATACGAAATGAGGAAAAGCATGCTTCATTCCTCAATGTAACATGACTGAGCATTGTTAACAGAATATAAAATGGGATTTGTGGAAATAACCAAAAAGCTTGACATCTATGAATTAGTTGTGGAGTAGACATATAAATGTAAGATAAGAACATATACCCACAGGCATATTTTTAAACAATTAGTTGTTGCTCTATAATAAACCATCCCCAAAGTAAGTGACTTAAAATAACAATATTTTTTTTTATGGTTCATGTACTTGTGTATTAGCTGTAGTTCAATTTATTTGGGTTGAATGTGGTTGGGTAATTTTATTTTTTACAGAAAATGTGTGAAATATCATCATCGTTTGATCATCCTTTGATCAGCCTCATCATCGTTTGATCATCGTTTGGTTAAAAGATCAAATTAATTGGAACATGCCTTTATCTTAATGCTAATTACAGAAGCCCAAGAAAATAAGTTGAACCATCCACATAATCTCATCAAATTACAATTGATAGTGATAGTATGAAATACTAAGTGATGTTCCATGGCCTCACTGAGATATATAGAGTTTGGGACTGGGCAAGTGTTTGTCTCAATTTCAAGTTCATTTATACCAATGAAACTTTGGCAAGGCCCATTTTAAAGCATATAATACAATACACATGGTTAAAAAGAGACTTTGAGTAAGTTAATGAATTAGAATCTGGCTAAGAACAGCCTTGTGAAAAAAAGTCAGGATAAAAAATAATACATGCTATTCTTATGAGAGAGAGCTACAGAAGGAATTCTGCAACCAAGGTTCCTTGAGGTTCAGAGGAATTGTGGAAGGCCTGCCCACTTGTATTTACATCAGCCCTTGAATATTCTCTCTCCAGCTGCTAAGTCTTCTCACAACCTGCAGGAAGACCATTCAGCATAATCCTTGTGCTCCTGTGTTGTTGATAGTCTAGCAGTGGTGGGTGTAGTTCAAAAAGGTTAAAGAGCTGCTGGCTCCTCTGAGTTCCTTCTTTCTATATCTGCATAAACTGCACTCCCCTCCTGTGACCTTTTCTATGCCTATGAAGTGGCCACCCCCACTTGATTCTCTACAGCCCACTCATTCTCTTACCAGCTGGATGTTTTTGTCACGTTTATTTCCAAGATGGGAGAACACCTTCCTGACAGTGATGCTGGCCTGGTATAAAAATTCATTTCGTTTGAGAAATAGTTGATAGATGTTCTTGGATGTGTCTCTGTAAAGAAGGTCTCAGTGGTCACATTTGATTGTCTTTAGCTCTTTCTCAAACATTCCCAACAACAAAACAAAAACAAATAAAAACTAGAAATAAATCAAAACAGTGAGATGAAAGGTCTCTACAACTAGTTCTTTTAAGAAGATTAAAGAAGAAACTGAGCCACTTTATGGGTGCTGAGAACTGAGCTGTAGAGAACTGAGTCTAGGTCCTCTGTAAGAGAGTAGTGCTTATAACCATGGAGACATTTCCCTAGTACCCCAAGGCATACTTATTGTTAGTTGAATGTTCATTGCTCTTTAACTATGAGAAGAGTCAATGGTGCTAAGTATTTTTAAATGTTTTTATTTAAAATAGAATTATATCTTTCTCCCCTCTTCCTTTCCTTCCTCCAGCCCCTTCCAAGTACTTCTTCCTGTACTCTCACCTGACCTCAAGTTGATGACATATTTTCATTGATTATTATTGTTACATGCATGTAACAATATATGCACAAAACACACACAGACACACACTCATACACACACGTGTGCGCACGCACATGCATGCACACACACACACACTTATGCATCTATTGCTCAGGGAACATTTTGGAAGACAAAGTAGAAAGATCATAAGATCCAGAATATCAAAAAGTTCACTGTGAAACAGTCTCTCCTAAAAATTGCTGCATAAATGATACTGGACCAATGGCAATATCAGTGGGTATGATAATGTTAATGGAGGGAATTTTTGGAATCTACCCCTAGACAAAGTTCTACATGAAACTAATGACTGATGAAGAGAATTAGTCTGTCCTAAGGTTGAGGCCTGTTATTCGTTTTCCAATGCAGAATGGTCAGTACTGACACAAAATGGACACACAGACACAGACACACTCATGAACACATGCAGACATGCATTCACACACTCACATCTCTAATTTTTTAGATTTTTTAAGTGTTTTCTTTTCCTTTTCCAACGGGATTTCTCTGTGTAGCCTTCAGTGTCCTGAAATTTTCTCTGTAGACTAAGCTGGCCTCAAACTTACAGTGATCTGCCTGCCTCTGCCTTCTGGAGTGTTGGGATTACAGCATGCACTACCATACCTGAATGCATACTCACATCTTTTTAAATTTTTTAAAAAATTTACATCTCTGTTGCCCCATCTTCCACTTTTAGTACCACTCCATTTTCTCCCTCCTTCACCCTCCTCTTTTTCTCAGAAAAGGGGATCTTCCTTTTCCATCCAGCCCAGCTCATCAGGTTGCTTCAGGACTGAGCAAAGCAGTCTTGCCAGAGGAGAGTGATGAAAATGCTGGCAAGTGAGTCCATGTCCAATGCAGTCCCCACTTCCCTTACTAGTGGACCCACATTTTCTCTTGCCTACAAGATGTGCAGGGATAAAAATAGACAGATAGTGCAGAGATTGAGGGAATGCCCAACAAATGCCTGGCCCAAAAAAGATCCACCTGATTGGAAAGTGCTTACCCCTGACATTATGAATGAAGCTATGCTAAGCTTGCAGACCGGAGCCTGACAGAGTTGTCTTGTGAGAGGCGCTACCCAGCAGCACCTCAAAATAGATACCAAGACTCACAGTGGAAAATCGGGAGGAAAGAAAAAAGGGCATGGAGGTAACAGGAGCTCCACAAGAAAAACAACAGAGCCAACTAACCAGGTCCCAGAGGGGCTTACTGAGACTGAAGTATCAACCAAGGAATATACATAAATTGGACCTAGCCCCCCCCCCCCCAGAGATGTAGCAGATGGGCAGCTTAGGTACATTTCATATCTTAAATGAAGTTAAACCACTTGGGCTAACAGTACTCTCCACAAGAACCATAGACTACAAAAATGCCAGTACCAAGGCATGAGAAACGTCTTTTAGAACGGCTGGGTAGGGTAGTCCAGGTAACTGCCTAAAAAATATAGACTGTTCATGTAGCCCTTGTTTGCCTCTCAGGGTTGAATGTGGGCTCCTATTGCTGAAGTCACCACACATTTAGAACAAAGGACTCAGATGATTCAAAAGAGATGTAACATGAAAACCACTTTTTTGGGGTCTAGACCTTCTTTCTATATTTTGGAACTTATTTTTTCTGCTCTTTTAATTTTAATTTTTTAATTAATTACAGTTTATTTACTTTATATCCCAGCTGTAGCCCTCTCCCTCATTGCCCCCCAATCCCACCCTCCCTTCCTCATGTCCTCCCTGTCCCTCTTTAAGTCCATTAATAGGGGAAGTCCTCCTTCCCTTCCATCTGACCTTAGCTTATCAAGTCTCTTCAGGACTGACTGCAATGTCCTCCCCTGTGGCCTAGCAAGGCTGTTCCTCCCTCAGGTCTGAGGGAGTCAAAGAGCCACCGAGTGAGTTCATGTCAGAGACAGTCCCTGTTCCCCTAACTAGGGTATCCACTTAGATACTGAGCTGCCATGGGCTCAGTCCAAGCAGGGGTTCTAGGTTATATACATGCATGGTCTTTGGTTGGAGAATCAGTCTCAGAAAAGACCTCTGTGCCCAGATATATTTGGTCCTTGTGGAGCTCCTGTCCTCTCCAGATCTTACTAACTCCTCTTTCTTTCATATGATTCCCTGTACTCTGCCCAAGGTTTGGTTGTGAGTCTCAGCATCTGCCTTGGTACACTGCTAGTTAGAGTCTTTCAAGGCCCTCTGTGATAGGCCGCTGTCCTGTTTCTTGTTTTCTCCTGCTTCCAATGTCCATGTTATTTGTCTAAGTGAGGATTGATCATCTTACCCTGGGACCTCCTTCATGTTTAGCTTCTTCAGATGTACAGATTTTAGTATGTTTATCCTATCTTACAGGTCTAGTATCTACTTATAAGTGAGTATATACCATGTGTGTCTTTCTGCTTCTGAGATACCTCACTCAACCCTGAGACTTCACCTTATACACATCAGAATGGCTAAGATCAAAAACTCAAGTGACAACACATGCTGGAGAGGATGTGGAGAAAGGGGAACCCTCTTCCATTTCTGCTGGGAATGTAAACTTGTACAACCACTTTGGAAATCAGTTTGGCCCTTTCTCAGACAATTAGGAATAGAGCTTCTTCAAGATCCAGCTATACCACTCCTAGGCATATATCCAAAATATACTCAAGTACACAACAAGGACATTTGCTCAACCATGTTCGTAGCAGCTAGAAGAATTTTCTATCAGGCAGAACACAGTCACCACAATTCCATGAGAACCAGAGTGGGAAACACAAACAAGTGAATAAAACACCCACACAACAGAGACAAGATATGTCCACCTAGAATTACAACCTTCCCAAACCCAGATGCTTAGACATTTGGGTAAAAACACATTCAAGAACAGCCAGGACAATATGTCTTCCTTAGAGCCCAGTGACTGTACCAGTAGGCCCCAAGTATTGCAACATAGCTGAATCACAAAAAGATGAAAATATCCTTTGTAAATATGATATATTTCTTTAGAGAGGAAATGAATAAAGAAATCTATGAAAACACACAGTAGAAGGAAATGAGTAAAACTGTTCAAGACCTGAAATGGAAATTGAATCAACAAAGAAAAAGAAAACTAAGGGAAATCTGAAAATGGAAAATTTTAGTAACTCTAACAGGTACCTATCTCAGAGGCAACCACACCAACAAAACACAACGGATATAAAAGAAACTCTCAGACATTGAAGATGTGATAGAAGAAATGGATACTTCAGTCAAGGGATATATTCAACTTAAAAAAAAATTCCCAACCACCAAACATCCATGAGGTCTGAGATACTATCAAAAGATCAAATCTAAGAATAATAGGAAGAAAGTAAGGCAAGAAGATTCCCATGTCAAAGACACAGAAAGTATATACATATATATATGTATTTGTATATATATATATATATATATATATATATATATATTTAATCATAGGATAGAATTTTGCTACCCTAAAGAAGGAGATGTCTATCAAGGTAAAATAAGCATAAAGAACACTCAATAGACTGGATCAGAAAAGAATATACCCTCAGAACAAAACACAACATCTACAGAACTATTAAAGCTACACAGGGAAAAAAATGATCAAGGCAAACTTGAGGCAAACTTAGACATTATGCAGAGGGTGAGAGACCTTGGAACACTAAGCCTTAAAGAAGATGTCTCCATCAAACCCCTTGCCTCCGGTCTCAGGGAACCCCTTAGACAAGGAAACAAAACAATTTTTAGAGCAAGGCCCTGTAAATGAACATAGTAGATGCACATAATAACTCATAGAAAGTAAGGCAACATTCGAAGGTCTTGAAGGAATCTGCACCAGATAGGGTTCTAAATATTAAAGATAGAGGGATAATGCTCCAACCCTAAACCAGAACTAAGCTCTAACTGATACCCTTTTTAATTAAAAACTTTCTTTCAAAGGCATATCACTGGGTTTACAATCTACTTGAACTGTAGGCTGCCAGAAAACAAACTCAATGGCATCTTTGGAGTTTCCTTGTCCTCCAAAGGTCATAATGTGATATCAGTGCTTTTTATCCCCCTTTCTTTTCAAAATTGTTATTACTTTCATCCTTGTTATATATTATAATATATATTAGTCTCTTTGTTCCTCTTCCCTGTCTCTTCTAATCCATCATCCTTAATAATTTCCTTTTTACCTTCTTTTACTTTTTCTCTAAATTTCAAGTATGATAGAACATGCAATGTTTTATGAGCTTTGGCATGACGCTTTCTAATTCTAATCATTTTTCTTGCAAATGATATAGTAATTTTATTATTTGGAACTGAATAGAACTCAATTATTGACATATGTAACATTTTCTTTATATTTTTATCCCATAACTGAGATACAGAATGATCACATATCCTGATGACTGTACTTTAAAAACTGCCATAAGGCAAATCATAGTTTGTTGAAGTACAATATCAGCAGAAGGAAGAGATAATGCAATGAACTTTGAGTTAGTATGAATTCCTTGGAGTAATCAAGTCTGAGGACACGTGTATACACCACAAATGAGCTTACTCATTGAAAGGAAGCCAGGGAATGTAATTTTGCATTCTAGAAACAAGATATTATGGTTAATCTTGGTTGTTACCTTGATTGGATATGAAATCAATTGAGAGACACTGGTGAGCAGATCTGTGAGGTAATTTACAGAAACGATTGACCATGGAGGAAGTGTGCTCCATCCTCAGCCCTCAGAGTTAACAAGAACCTTCCAGTGTCACCCCAGAAATAAAGAGGTGCAAGAGAAAAGCAGTGCTAATTTCATCTAACTACCTTCATTCCTTGATAAATGTTTCATCCTGTTGCTGTTGTTGCTGCTGCTGCTTCTCCCCTTCTTTATTGATACTAGGATCAGTTTCTTTGGGCTCCCAAAGTGGACTGAAGACCAGTGTATCTCCAGGAATTCTCCATGCCTTCAGTGCCATATTGGGACTGATGAGGCATCCAGCCTTATGGCCTAAGTATCTAGCTACAGGATTCTCTGCCTCACCAGAGAGCAGTCAGACATTGTTGAGCTATCCAGATCATTTCCTGTGACTCAAACAAATCCATTTTGAAATATATATTCACTCTGTGAGTTCTGTTCCTCTAGAGCACAGATATTATATATATATATATATATATATATATACATATACATATAATAGATAGGTAGATAGATAACTCACTAATGAATTTCTTTTTCATGCCTCCCTTTTTATAATAATTTATTACAATTTATTCAGTTGGCATACCTGCTGTGGCCTCCTCCCTCATCTCTTCCCAATACCACCCTCCCTCCCTCTTCTCCCTTAGTCCACTGATAGTAGAGGTCCTTCTCCCTTTCAATTTGACTGTACCATATCAGGTCTTATCAGGACTGGTTGAATTATCTTCCTTTTTGGACTGAAAGGATGCACCCTACAAGGGAAGGTAATCACAATGCCAACCACTGAGCTCATGCTAGAGAAAGTTCCTGCTCCCCTTACTAGGGACCCCACTTGGAGACTGAGTCTATGGCCTACATCTGAGCCTCTCCATGCATTGTCCTTGGTTGGAGTAACATTCTCTTCAGGGCTTCGAGGGCTCAGTTTTTATGGCTCTGTTGGTCTCCTTTAGGGCTCCGGTCCCCTCAAGGCCTTTCTATCTCTCCTTTCTCTCATAATTTTCCCTGCACTCTGCCTAAATTTTGGCTATGAGTCGCAGCCTCTATTTTGATACTTTGATCAGTAGAGTTTTTTAGAGGCCTTCTGTGGTAGGCTCCTGTTCTGTTACCTGTCTTCTCCTGCTGCTTCTCCTGCTTCTGATGTCTATCCCTTTTGCCTTTCTGAATGAGGATTGATCATTTTACCTAGGGTCATCCTTTTAGCTTAGCTTCTTTAGGTGTACAGATTTTAGTATGTTTATCCTATATTATACGTCTAATATCCAGTTATAATTGAGTATAGAACACGTGTGTCTTTCTGCTTCTGGTATACCTCATTCAGGATGATCTTTTCTAGTACCCACCATTTGCCTGCAATTTTCATGATTTCCTTGTTTTTAATTGCTGAGTAGCATTCCATTGTGTCATTGTGCCACAATTTCTGTATCCATTCCTCCATTGAGGGACATCTAGGTAGTTTCCAGCTTCTGGATATTACAAATAAAGCTGCTATGAACACGGTTGAGCATAGGAACTTGTATACTTGAGAAACTTTTGGATATATGCATAGAAGTGGTATAGCTAGATCTTGAGGTAGCATTATTACTAATTTTCTGAGAAAATGCCAGATTGATTTCCAAAGTGGTTGTGCAAGTTTACACTCCCACCAGCAATGAAGCAGGGCTCCCCTTTCACCACATCTTCTCCTGCATATGTTTTCACTTGTGTTCTTGATCTTACCAGCTCAGATGAGTGTAAGGTGAAATCTCAGGGTTGTTTTGATTTGCATCTCCCTGATGGCTAAGGATGTTGAACATTTTTTAAAGTTTTTCTCTGCCACTCGATATTCCTCTATTGAGAATTCTCTGTTTAGCTCTGTACCCCTTTTTTTAATTAGAGTACTTGGTTTGTCGGAGTTTAACTTCTTAAGTTCTTCATATATTTTGGATATTAGCCCTCTGTCAGAAACAGGATTGGTGAAGATACTTTCCCAATCTGTAGGCTGTTGTTCTGCTCTGGTAACAGTGTCCTGTGCTTTACAGAAACTTTTCAGTGTCATGAGGTCCCATTTATTCATTATTGATCTTAGATACTGAGTTTTTGGTGTTCTGTTCAGGAAGTTGTCTCCTGTGCTAATGAGGTCAAGGCTCTTCCCCACTTTTTCTTCTAACAGGTTTAGTGTTTCTTGTTTTATGTTGATGTCTTTGATTCACTTAGACTTTAGTTTTTGTGCTGGGTGATAAGTATGGATCTATTTGCATTTTTCTACATGTAGACATCCAGTTAGACCAGCACCATTTGTTGAAGATGCTGTCTTTTTTCCCCTTGCAGTGTTTTGGCTTCTTTGTTAAAAATCAAGAATCCTTAGGTGTGAAGGTTTGTTTCTGGGTCTTCTATTCAATTGCATTGATCTACAATTCTGCTTCTATGCAAATACCATGCAGTTTTCATTACTGTTGCTGTATAGTACTGCTTGAGATCAGGAATGGTGATACCTCCAGAAGATCTGTTGTACGGGCTTATTTTAGCAATTCTGGGTATTTGTTTGTTTTTTCTTAAATGAGAAAATGAGAATTGTTCTTTCAAGGTCTTTAAAGAATTTTGTTGGTAATTTGATGGGAATTGCATTGAATTTGTAGATTGCTTTTGGTAGGATGGCCGTTTTCACTATTTTAATCCTACATATCCATGAGCATGAGAGATATTTTCATCCTATGATATCTTCTTCAATTTCTTTCTTCAGAGACTCAAAGTTGTTTTTTTTTTGTTTTGTTTTGTTTTTTTGCTTCCTTTTGTTTTGTTTTATTTTTCATTCAGGTCTTCAACTTGCTAGGTTAAAGTTACACGAAGGTCCTTCATAATATTTTTTTGTGTGTGTTGCTATTGTAAAGGGTGTTATTTCCCTAATTCTTTTTCAGACCATTTGTCTTTTGTATACAGGTGGGCTACTGATTTTTTTTTGAGTTAATTTTGTATCCAGCCACTTTGCTGAAGGCATTTATGAGCTGAAGTAGTTCTCTAGTAGAATTTTTGGGGTCACTCATGTATACTATCATATCATTTGCAAATAGTGATACTTTGACTTCCCCTTTTCCAATGTGTATTCCATTGATCTCCTTTAGTTGTCTTATTGCTCTAGTTCTGACTTCAAGCACAAAGTTGAAGAGATAAGGAGAATGTGGACATCCTTGCTTTGTCCCTGATTTCAGTGGGATTGATTTAAGTTTCTCTCTGCTTACTTTGATATTGGTTATAGGCTTGCTGTATATTGCCTTTACTATGTTTAGATATGTGCTTTTTGACCCTGATCTCTCCAAAACTTTAAACATGAATGGGTGTTGGATTTTGTCAAATACTTTTTCAGCATCTAAGGAGATGATCATGGATTTTTTTTTTCCTTCTCTTTATATATGTTGTGGGTTACATTAATGGGTTTCCATGCCTAGATATATTTTTCTGCTTCAGTTTGTTTATATGGTGGATTACATTGATGGACTTGCGTATATTGAACCACCCCTGCATGCCTGGGATAAAGCTTACTTGGTCATGGTGGATGATATATATTATGTGCTCCTGGATTTTTTGCAAGTATTTTATTGAGTATTTTTGCTCCATGTTCATAAGTGAGATAGGTCTGAAATTATCCTTTTTTTGTTGGGTCTTTGTATGGTTTAGTTATGAAGGTGAGTGTGCCTTCATAGAATATGTTTGGTAATGTTCCTTCTGTTTGTATTAAATAGTATTGGCATTAACTCTTCTTTTAAGCTCTGTTAGAATTCTGAGTACCACCTGGCCCTGTTTGTTTGTTTGTTTTGTTTTTGTTTTGTTTTTTGGGAGCATTTTTTTTATGCCAGTGGCTATTTCCTTAGGGAATATAGGAGTAGTTGATTCATTTACCTTATCTTGATTCAGCTTTGGTAAATGGAATCTATCAAGAAAATGGTCCATGTCATTTACATTTTCAAACTTTCTTGCATATAGGCTTTTGAAG
Source organism: Pachyuromys duprasi (assembly GCA_028658305.1). Classification (NCBI taxonomy): domain Eukaryota; kingdom Metazoa; phylum Chordata; class Mammalia; order Rodentia; family Muridae; genus Pachyuromys; species Pachyuromys duprasi. The sequence continues at coordinate 74,808,132 of CM053742.1, forward strand.
TAGGACCTAATGATTCTTCAGATTTCTTCAGTGTTTGTCATTATGTTCCTCTTTTCGTATCTGATTTTGCTGATTTGGATAGTTTCTCTCTGTCTTTTAGTTAGTTTGGCTAAGAGTTTGTCTATCTTCTTGATTTTCTCAAAGAACCAGCTCTTGGTTTCATTGATTCTTTGAATTGTTTTATGTGTTTCTAATTTATTGATTTCAGCCATGGGATTGATTATTTCCAGCTGTCTACTCCTCTTGGGTGTGTCTGCTTTTTTTTTTTTTATCTAGGGCTTTCAGGTGTGCCATTAAGTTGCTTGTATAAGATGTCTACAACTTCTTTCTGAAGTTACTTAGTACTATGAACTTTCCTCTTAGCATTGCTTTCATCTGTCCCATAAATTTGGGTAAGTTGTGCCTTCATTTTCATTGAATCTTAGGAAGTCTGTAATTTGTTTTTTTTTTTTTTAATTTCTTCCCTTATCCAGCTGTTGTTGAGTAGGGAGTTGTTTAATTTCCATGTGTATATAGGCCTTTTGTTATTTCTGTTGTTGTGTTGGTCTTGTTTTAGGTCATAGTGGTCTGATAAGATACAAGGGATTATTTCAATCTTGTGTCTGTTGAAGCTTGCTCATGCCTAACTTTTGATCACCCATCTAGTTTACATTTATCTTTATCAATATATTTCCAGGGAACAATTACTATATTTTTTTTCTAGAGAACATTTCTTTTTTACTATAGACATAGATGCTATTGTGCTGTTTGGATATTCCAAAAGAATGAGAATATGTGTTTATTGCTCCCTCATAAGGAAGTGGTACTTTTATAAAATGAAATTATGATGAAAAAAGTTAGCTGGGATTTGTAATTTTGATCACATAATCAGGATGTGTAACACCTCAATGTCTTTGATATTCCTCCAACAAAAGGAAACACACAATGCTTTCCCATATATATGTTTCTGCCTTTTCCATAATTTAATAAATTTTAACTTAGTGTGAGTTCACCCAAAGAAAGATATAATTTTTTTGAAACAGGGTTTCTTTCTGTAGCCTTGGCTGTCATGAACTCACTTTGTAGATCATGATGGCCTTTAATTCACAGGGATACCCCTGCCTCTGCCTCCCTAAGTGCTAGAGTTAAAGGCATGTACCACCATGCCTGGCTGAGCTGTAATTTCTTTAGATGACCTTGCAGTTTGGCTGAACGCTGTCAGTGGTTGAGAGTCAGTGAAGTGAATGCAAAAGGCTCTTCACAAAATTTAGCTATATCCTTTAAAAGAAGAGATAAACTTTCACTTTGCCATTTCTGAATTCTGCTACCTATGATGTGAATGTAATAAGAATCAACAAAAAGAAAATCTTTAGAAAACTTAAAATTTAACAGGGTTTAATTGAACATACAATTATTCATGAGTTGGGAAAAACTCAGAACTAGGACAGGTTTGGAGAACTCTTCCAAGAAATCTGAGAAGCTGGGTTGAATAGCCTACTGCAGAATCAAGGCAAAGAAAGTACTTGATAGGTTACAGGTAAAGCATTAATAATTGTCTTATCTGGGTGCAAAGTCCCTAGTTGAAGGTCATTGAGTCTGAATTCCCAAACACCTCATAAATAAAAGCACCATACTTTTTAAGAATTTTATATGAGCTGCCTTGTGCTACATCTGAGCAAGGTGTAGCACATGGCAGCTCAGTATCCAAGTGAGTTCTCTAGTAAAGGGAACAGGGACTGTCTCTGACATGAACTCGATGGCTGGCTCTTTGACCACCTCTCCCTGAGGGGGGAACCACCTTGCCAGGCCACAGAGGAGGACAATGCAGTCAGTCCTGATGAGACCTGATAAATTAGGGTCAGGTGAAAGGGGAGGAGGACCTCCCCTATCAGTGGACTTGGAGAGGGGCATGGGAGGAGAAGAGGGAGGGTGTGATTGGGAAGGAATGAGGGAGGGGGCTACAGCTGGAATACAAAATGAATACACTGTAATTAAATAAGAAACAAAAGTAATAAAAAAGAGTTTTATATGAACTAAAGCTGTATTTTTGTGTAGTTTAGTCCACAGAATTATTAACAACAGCTGAACGATAGCTACTTAACAATCTCATATCAGAATAAATTGTAAAGAGTGAAATAGGCCATAAAGTTCATGTAACTATGTCATAGGTTTCAGAAAAAAATAATTACAGACTGTATATCTACATAAATAAATTCTAATATTAAGTATTGTTTAATGACTAGTTTTTCTCACAATATTTAAATGCAGTCTACCAACACTGGTATTTTTACATTAATGACTCTCTTACTCTTGATTCCCTTCCTATGAATGCTATAGTTTGTTATTGTAATATGTTAGGAGCCACGAATACACAAAGTTCAACATTAGTCTCTATCATACTTCTGAAATAGAGAGAAAATCCACATCAGTAAAATAGAACCAGGTTAATACACTGGAATTGGTTTGGAGTCATTGAAAAAGAATTCTACTTTCAGGAATTGGACATTGATATCCTTATTGAAAAAAAATATGAAATTTGTTTCTATTAATTAGCTTTCCAAATACATCACATAGTTGATTTAATTTGTATTATAACTTACCTAAGTGTTGCTAAATGTAATTTTGTAATGTCTGAAAAGTTTTTTAACAAATTTAACCAAATAAATTTTGTTAAAATGAGGAAGAATCAGTAATATAGATGTGTCATGTGTTGTTATTGCTGGAAGCTGAGTAATAGGGGTTCAGTATATACATTCTTCTTTTAATATTTTTGAACCTCTCCATAGTAGAAAGACAAAATGATGTGGACAGTAATGTGTTTCAGGTAATTTTTGTCTATTTTATCTTTTACATTTTTCAAGAGTTTATAGTACAACCACTTTATGTTCATACTACCAAAATTTACAACATGGAAGAGAATTATTCAAACTTTTAATTTTGATTCTATTACTTGATTTCCACTTAATACTTTTGCTATTCTTATAAAATTTGGATATGAAATATTGTAAAGATCTGAAAACTTGACCATACTATTATGTCCCCAAATAAAACTCGAAAGCATCTGAGAAAAACAAACAAAAATCGCTATGATTAAATTACCAAGTGTAAAGACTTGCTTACAGTTACTAAGCTATTCTTTGAATATGCACAAGAAGGTAAGTACAAGGACTTGAATGTCTGTTATGCCTATAGATGAGTCAGATATTAAGTGTGAAAAGAAATTAATATAGTCAACAATAAAGAAGAATGTGGTCTTGGCAAAATTAAATATTAGGTAGAGATAATGAGGTCCTCTTGAAGAAATGTTCTTTGAAGTTCAAGAAAGCTTGTTCATGTAATCTCATATCTCTTCCACACAGACTGCATCCTTAATAACTGAGGAATATGTAATCTTTAACAGTTACATTTTCTACAAGTTTATCTCTCACTTTCTTTCCCTCTACCATTACCATAGCAGAGTATTGTTTTTAATGCAATGAATTTACTTCTTGTATGGTTTCATAGGATCACAGGAAAGTTTTCTAAGTTGTTTAACGGTACCTGAAGCATGGTACAGGTCATGAATTTATAACCCTATTAATTTCTTCAATCTACCAAAGAATCAGATGTTTCACTTAAAAATTATTTTTTCTTTACCGCATCTTAAGAATGTCTTTATGCAAAACTTAAAATGTGTATCAAAACAATTTGGTTATTACTGAAGCTACTTAATCTTCACAGTCTAGGGATATAAACAAAATGAGTAGCAAATTGCTAAAGTAAACAAAACAAAGTTAGGCATAAAGGAGGACTGAGGTAGGCTAACACATAAAGGGGACGACACATCTTCATCTTTGAGAATGGAATACACCACTCCAATAGATTAAAAGGAAGAATAAACCCTAAGAAACATAAGTCCATGTATGTGACCTTACTAACAGTCATCAAATTTATCAGTTCCCTGAAAAAAAATGATCATACATTGACATCCAGAATCAGAAAACTTCCATTTAATTACATTACAGAGATAATCTTTATTATTAAAATTCATATGATAAATAAGAGCTGTAAATATCCAGATAAAACATTTCACAGTTTCTTGGAAGTTAATCCAAAAGGTGATGTAAAAATTACAGAGTTGTAAAGAGTTTCATTGATGAAACCTGACAGAGCATTAAAGCTTGGTATGTAGTTTGTAGGGTAAATGGCTCCTCTCCATGAACTACTGGTTGATAAGATTTGCTATTTTATTGCATGACAGTAAAAACACATAACATATAAGCCATTTCATTAAAACAATAGAAACAACAATAATAAAGAGTATTAACAGCATAAAAATCCTACATTCAAAATTTCTTATTAAAATAACTTGCTTAATATTGAGACTAACATTTAACTTTATAACAGAAATATGAGATGATTTATCCTTAATTATATAACACCACAATTAAGATTCTCTTTGTATTCAATCTTATAAAATTAAAAATGATAAATAAGAGATTTTTAAGAAAATACTTCCCAAAGAGGGTAGACAACAGAAAAGAGGCAACTACTTGGTACTTCCCAAAGAGGGTAGACAACAGAAAAGAGGTAACTACTTGGTAGTAGCTGAAACACTGTTTCTCTCATACATTAAAATTTTCTCAGAAAATTATGTCCAGCATTAGAAGAAAGAAAGGGAAAAAGAAAAAAAATCAAGCAAAAACCTAAAAAATATATATCCATTTTTATGGAGATATTTCTTGGAATTTAGCATCCTTATAATAACAAGCAAAATAGATGTTTATTTGGAATACTTTATCTAAAAGGATTGCTCTAAGACTCACTTTCTTTACAGTATCTTCCCTTCCAGCTCATCTCCCTGGGCTGGCAATGCTTCCATTGAATGCCACCACTTCATGCTAATGCCTAGTCCTAAGGTATGAACTTCAGGCATTTTTAATTAAATTAATATGAAGTTAAAATTAAAAATTAGCACCTTATTATGGGTAAGTTCATCAAAAGCAAAGAAGATACAACAAAATTCAAATATTTTGAGGAAAAAGATGAAGAATCAGAAAATTGATTCTGATTCAGTATTCAGAAGCTGAATTAAAACCTATATAGGTAGGTCTGGGTAGATAAATAGCATAAAATCATTAAAGACTTCCTTATCCCTAAATGACATAGGACTATCTTACAAATGAACTGTATTTTCAGACACTCTAAAATGGTCAATAATATCATAGAAATAGTTCTTCTCCCTTAAAGTGGTATGATTATAATGAACCCGATGTTATAAAAAGTTCAAATAGTGATTTTCCAAAGTGACATTAAGAAGCATAATACATGCTACAAAAATAGCAAGCATAGATATTAAGTGTGAGTTGTAGTCCAAGCACCCACATTTGTTTCATAGTTTCACAAATGATTGTTTATGATTTCATTACAATAGAAAATTACAGTCAAACAGAAGTCACTTTAAAACAAACAGACCACACACATTTATAGTTTCTCTTTTAAAAACAAAATGTAACACTTATTTAATGCATCAAAGCATATTTACATTACAAGGAATAACCAGAAAATATATACATATACTGTTGCTAGCAGCATAATGTCATTTTCTTAATCTCTTATTATTTTATAAACTGTAAAAGCATAATCAATACTTGCTCAGACAAAACTTTAGAAGGTGTCCAGTAGAATTAGAAGTTAGAATTCATGTTGATTTAACCAGTTTATCCCAAAACATGTAGTATCATTAACTATATGCCTAAAATTACACTCTATATATGTATTACACACATATATATATATATATATTGCATATATATGTATTGTATACATATATATTGCATGGTTTCTGCATTTTTATCATTGTAAAGAACAGTGATCTCTTCCCATTGTCTAATTAAGCATTAAAAAGTAGCCTTATTTATAATGTATATCATGCTTCAGACTATTCTAGTACTTATAGCCACATAACAGAGTTTTCCTCCTCAGTAATACCTAGTAGGTAGTAAAGCTTTTGTAAGGAGTGCCTAAGACTGCTGGAATGATCAACACTTCTCAAAAGATGAAAGAATTACTTTCAACAGTTTCTGAGAGGTAATTTGTGTAGGCTTAATAATCATGTAATTTAACTAATGGAAAAAAAAATAAATGCAGACTAGAAAGTCCATATGACAAGTGTCTTTAGGCTCTACTCTGGCTTGTGTAGAGCCCTGATAGCCATCTTTTCACTTGGAGAATATTTGAAGGACAAAAGTGATTTAAGACATTACTTTGCTTCATATTTTCACTCTGCTCCAGCTTAGTGAATAATTGATGCACTGTTTCTTTCTTAGTGTGTAATAGGCTCAGTAAGTATGGTAGTAACTTGTCAGATTTCTTCACTGTAATTCTAAAATATGATGAAAAAAAAATCTCGACTAGGCAGGTTCATACATTTCCAAGGGTGTTCTTTGAAACTGGTTTAAGAGAGACAGAACTGTGGTTGTCACCTCTTTCCTTTCTCTAAAGCCGAAAGGCCATTTGAGTCTTGTTGGGTTACCTCTAGAAAACTACCTGCTCTGAGAACATTCAATGTAGCATTTTATGTAATATCAGAGGAATATTGTGTGTCATGAATGCTTGTTGCTCTTAGATTAAATATATCAAAGCTTGATTTCAGATTTTCTTTTAATGAATAGATGTGACAGATCATGTTTCATATCGAAACTAACAGAAAGTAACCAAGCATTGGAGTTTCCAAATCCTTGAATGGAATAACAGCTAGAAGAGAAAATTACGTTATTTTTGTAACATTATGTGTACATAGGTATTGCCTATCCCACTTTAAACACAACCAAATTGTTGTTGGATTGTAAACTGTGATCACCACTACAAATAGATAATTGTACTCCCTTTGAACGTAGATTCAGCATCTGAGGTAAGAAATCTCATTGCTTAATGTGGGCTTGAAATAGTAATTTCTTTATGACTTGGGTTCACAAATAAAACTGATGACTCTAGCTAAGAGCATATGTGTGTAGAGTATTGTCATAATTTAACCACTTAAATTTTAAAGACTTGGTCATACATTGCTGCATGTATTTGTCACCAGCAGTGTTGTAGAAACATAACAGCCTAAATAGGACCTGTCATAAATATTTCCCACACAAGTAATATAGAACACACTGAAGTGGTTGTGAAAACTTTCTGTGAGTACTGTGTTGCTAATGGGGTATTGAAAATGTGTTCTGGTACTTGCATTTCAGGCTATGTTCAGTTTTGCATTTTGTTTAGCATCCTTCAGTTGCCATTGTAGGAGTGGCGTGGTTACTCACAATTTTGTATGATTTGGTATGGAGTTGGATACTATTTGGCAACTCTTGTCTTGAAAGACGTCTTCTGAATTCATTAGTGGTAAAATAATATATAACTGGGTCAAGGCAGGAATTCAGACTTGCCAGACACAGGGCCACAGAATGAAATATTAAAATCACTCTTCTGGCTAAGCAACTCTGAATTTCATTGGACTTAACCAGGAAATCTAAAGGAAAGCTGAAGTGATAAGGTGCAAAGCAAATTAGAAATACCCCTGCACAGGTCAGAATCATCTTCAAGGCTTTCTTTTTCTCTCCAAGATGTTGAGGAATGGGATACCTATTTTTCAATGATAAAGCTGTCTTCCAGGTACAGTACAGGATAATCAAAAGAGGAGTTACAAAGCCAACCACCTCTCCAATAGTTATCATGGCAACAGATTGGGCCAGATTGACATTCCTGGTAGGAAGATCCACAAAACATTTGGTTCTGTTGCCTGGAGTATCATCATTTGTTCTGAGGAGAGGAAAGAGTAGGCAGGCAAGGCAGATGATCAACCACCCAACAATGCTGATATATAAGTCATATTTCTGCTTGCAGTCATTGAAATGAAAGGGGTACATGAGAAACCAAAATCTTCGCACACTGATACAGACCAAGAAGTAGATGCTGGCATACATGTTAACGTATTTCAGGTAGAAACAAAACATACAGAGACCAGGACCAAATGGCCAGTCATGGTTCAAGTAGTAAAATATCCTCAGTGGCAGAGAGAGAATTTGTAATAAGTCAGCAATGGCTAAATTTATCATAAATACCACAGCTCTTTTGGTTTCTTTCATATAGCCATAAAATACCCACAAGGCTAATATGTTCCCTATGAGACCCGGCACAAGAATAACAGTGTATGTCACTGCATAAATGAAGTACCGAAAATCTGTATTGTCTCCATCTGTCTTGTTACATGTATAATTATCAATCATGATTATTTCTAGAGAAACTGTCTGTGCTTACGATGCATTCAAAGTTGAAATCCACAAGTACTTGCTGTACTTTCCACAAAAGGACTGGTCAATGATTCAGAGAGGCAGAGTATAAAACAACCTTTTGCTATAATTGTTTGTCTTTATGTATGCTTTGGGAACTTAAAAAAAGTGGTTGTATGTTTGTCTTAGATTTGTCTACATCACTATACAAACCTAGTGTGTGAGCACACATGAGAAGTTGTTATAGCTTTTCCACTTGTTTATTGTGTGGTAAGCCTTTTCAGGACATCATGGAAGTTGCATATCTCTTATTTGATTCAGAACATTGTCAAATTTCCATATGATAACCATCAATTTGCAGGTGTTTGGAAGGAAATTTCATGTTCTTTATTTTTTTGTGTGTCTGGATCATACAGAAGGAAGGTTTGCTTCAGTGTAGATTGGATGTGGCACTATTCCATGATGACTTAATTTCATGGGTCTTTTTCTGAGACTTTTTCATGTCTGTATTAAAACTGAAGAAAAGAGAGGGGGAAAAGACAAACCTGCAGGTAAAAGAAAATAAGTCCATTATATCTGGCATTAGTTAAATGAGAAAAACTTGTGTTTAGTGACCATTTCATGTCCAGAAGACAATACTTCACAAAAATTCTCCCCATCCTCTAGCTCTTATATTCTTTACCCTCCTTTTCTTGAGCCTCACTAGATGGGTGATACAGATATCTTGTATAGGGCTAAAAAGTCACAGTCACTTATTCTTAGCATTTTGGTCAGTTATGATTCTATGCATTATTATTTCCCACTGACAAAAAATACTGACCAAGATTGAGAGCAGCACAGATCTGTGAGTACAAATAAAAATTTGGAAGGCATTTTGACAACATGAGCATGTTTTAGCAAAAGAGCACAATAGATTCCCCTCTAGGGCTGATGATCTTTCTAGCCATAGGCTTTTGGTAAGGTTTAGTGTCAGTCATGAATTTCCTCCTATGGAACAGAAGATAACATAAAGTTGTGAGGGAGAAGGTGAGATGAATTTGTGTTTAGATATGTTCAGAACCCACTGTAGATTGCTAAAATAAGAAATAAAGGCTACGTGTAAAAATACATCAGTTAAAATAGAATTTTAATGTGAGTGAAGATTAATACACTACAGGTTCTATAAAAGCAGTTCTCAATGTATGGGTTGCCTCCCACTTCAGGGTCAAACAATCCTTTTACAGTCGTCACCTAAGACCATTGGAAACACAGATATTTCCATTACAAATCATAATAGTAGCAAAATTACAGTTATCAAGTAGCAACAAAAATACTTTTATAGTTGGAGTTCACCACAACATGAGGAACTATATTAAAGGGTCGCAGCATTAGGAAGGCTGAGAACCACTATTCTATAAAGTGCAGAAAAGTAAAACTAGTAGGAACTTGAAAAATAATCTAGCATTTTGTTACTAAAATTGTCTAAGCCAACAAATTGGGAGCCTGTTAGAAATTCAGAAGAATATCAGCCCCTCCCTCAGGACCTGCATTTTAACAATTACACTCAGTTGAGTCTTTGGAAACTCTGATCTCCACCACTGTTTCACAAACTTAACAGATCTTCAGGCCCATGTAAGGAAGTCTTCTTCTTTAAAACAACAAAATTAATACAGCTTTCCAGGTGTTTCCTCCAGAGATTTTTGATTAAACATGTTTTAGGAAAGGCCAGAAATTTCTATTTTAAAAAAGCTTCCCATATGATTCTGATATAGTCAGCATTACATTTGTCCTTGAAGCATCACTTAGGGGCCAGTGATTTGATTCAAATCCTTACCAGATGTGAAAATAAGTGGGCAACCAGCCTCTCTTTAAATATTTCCATTTTCATGGGCCATTTAGTCACCTCTTAATTATCCAAGACAAGAGAGCAGAGCACCAGAACAGAGAATCAAATCCCCCAAAGGCTGACTCAGCTGGGTCCATGACCCTTCATCTGAGGTAAACAAATTTTAGCTTAGGGACTTGGATAGTTGCCTCAAGGCTGTTGAAATCTAGAAGGATTTAACTGACTTTAAAAATACGTGGAAAGAATAAAAATGAAAAGAGAATTATGAAACATCCTGCATTGGATTATCAACTCCATGTGATTTGAAGTGTGCATGTTTCCATCCTTGAAGGGATTATTGTTGTTTTGCCGGGTAAGTAAATTGCTTGGTAAGTAAAATACCATGTTTTGTCTAAAAATGTGGGTGTCACTTTATATAAAAGGCATTCAGCTTGAAGATGTTAAATATTTGAAATTTCTCAAATAAGTAAGATGTAGAAACTTGATATTTACATATTAATGTAAAGAATAACATTGATATTAAAAGAGGTAATAACAGACTGAACAGCTCTGAAAATAAATGGTATCTTCTCACATGTGGTGATTTTGTTTAGGTGACAGAAAAATATAGATGGCAGGTAAAAAGTATATGAAGAGGTACAAACATCACTAATCACCAGAAAAATGCAAACGATAAACTACTATGAAATACCACTCACACCACTACAAAGAGCTTTTACAACATTTCAAAAGACATCATGTAGTAATGAAGATGTAGAGAAATGAGTGATCTACAATTACTAACTTACTAAAACAATATAATCCCTAACAACAATTTGTAAACATTTGAGCTTAAACCCACAAATAAGTGTAGTCTTCAGCCCTCATTAAGGAAACATCTTTTCAACAGACAGAGATCACTACAGAAAACCACACCCTATCAAAATGAAAGCATACATGTGAGTAACATTATACAGAATGAGCCGGTAATATTTGCAAATATACATGCATATGTAAACACACACACATATATGCTGTACCAATTAATGAAAAAATATGCCATGAATTTGAAAGACTGTGGAAGGTTGGGATAGAGGAAAGGGAAGGGATAAATGTACTTAAATTGCAATCTCAAAGAATTTTCAAAAGATCATAAAAAGAATGTATTTGCTATTTGCTGAAGCAAATTAGCTGAAAGTAAGACTATACACTCCTAAAGTCTATACTCTTCCAGTTTTTATTCCTTTATTATTGGCTACAGTTTTTATTACTATATATTTGTACAGAATACTGTATCTGATTATGACATATACATACATCTCTATCTACATTTTATCCTAAAACTCAAAAATGTTCTTGAGTATCCCCCTTAATATTTTTTCACCAACTTTTTACCATAGCTGATGATGCTTTCCTATCATTAGCCAACATGGCATTCTAATAGAAAAAAAAAAAAACTGAATGAGACTTCTAGTCAAAAGAAAAACTTAAGTCAGCGGTTCTATATTAAACACAAATAATCATTCATCTAGAGTTATAGGAACAAAAAACAAAGGGGCATTTGTTTCAACACATTAAATTATTCACAGAGCCTGTCTTTTCATAAGAAAGAATCCACACTGTAACAGGTACCTGAATGTACCGACTTTAAATAAGAGATTTCTTTCAAGTACCCTGGCAGACTTTTCAAAAAATCCCCTTATTTTGAGATCCTATCTTTCCTCAAAACAAACAAACAAACAAACAAAAAACAAATGGAAGAGAGAAGGATGCAAAGGCTCCAAATCACTTTCTTAAGTAGGTCATAAAATATTTCCTATAACCATTGAAGGGAGTGAGTATATACTTATGTTTATATATATAAACATGAAAGTTTGCTTAATTTTGTTGATGTTTCAAGAGCATGCTTGTTCCATATATATTGTAACTTTGTTTACTTATCTAGGTGAATCTTGCTTCAAATGAGTATCAGGGAAAGCTCTGTGTATCATTTTGGTAAGAGGGTAATATAATATTATCTAAGAATATATTAGCTCATACTGTAATATTCTTCTCCCCATAAAAATGTGTCTATGTGTTATTAATGAAAATTATGAAATACAAAGCAATCAAACCATCTAACTACAAATTGTAATCTATGAGATGTACTTTCAATATAGAGGCTATTTGGAGATGTGGAGTTTTGAAATAACAGCTGAAACAAACAAAAACCAAAACAACAACATATAAACAAAGCACTTAACCCCAAGTTATAGGCAATCACTTGCTCAAAAGCCATTTTTGTTTTAGAGACCTGGTTAGATACTTACTAATAACCACAAGTATCTGCAAACCATGTGAGGTTTAGCAGCTGCATGCATGTGTAGAAGAGACGCTTATTGACCTTATGATGCACGAGCGATCACAAACTCTAGGGAGGAGAAAGCAGAACAGTTTCTAATGGATTCCCATCAGTATGCACCACAAATCTCCAGGTCTTGGTTTCTGAAAAGTTTTTGAAGTCAAATAGCTCACAAATCCCTGGGACAGCTGTCTGGGAACTGCTACACGGTAGTAAGTAATTACCTTGGGAAAAACATTTTGTTGTTAATTCTCTTATAGTATTCACTAATTCTGTCAGGCCCAGTAGATGTTCCATCAGACTTTTTTATTATACAGAAACATTTTCTGCTAGGGTGCTGTTTCTAAAAGCTTCAACCCCTTCTGAGACTTCTACAGCTCAACTTAATGAAAGGAGGAAAGATGCATACAACCAGACAGTTATTATAAACATTGTCATTCCTTCTCATAGATGAGTTCAAAAGTCTGTGTTGAGATTTGGGGGCCATTTCCTCTTCGGCAGACAATGCATCCTGTTACTCAGCTCTAGAAGTACCTTCAATTACTTGGACACATCATGAAAAGGGTCACTCAGCCTCACATCACCAGTAAATAAAGCCAAGTCACACTGCCTTAGACTACACTAGTTTGCAATTACTTTATATCTTGGAGAATAGTTCATAATCATTTTTTATAAACTGAGGATGTACAGTACCAAAGACTTTCTGAGCCTGTAATAAGCATTAACAATACTTTAGCAAATGCCAGAATCCTTGCACCCTTTATCCATAAAAATAATAAGGTCAATTGTTTTTTAAGAGCTGCCCATTTTTTGCTAATCTATTTTATTTCCCATTTTTTTCAGTCAACTCTCTAAAACTCTGGTCTCTGGAATGACTGCAATGTGTATTTACAGTATATATTCCTGGATTAACTAATAATAATTGCTCAGAAGTCAAAATAAAGTATCTACATATTAACAAGTTCAGGGTACACCCAAATTTAAGGATGTACTTTGAGTATAAAAAAGTATTGACATGAAGCCTAGACTCAACTTGTTTACAAAATTGTCCTTATCTCTTTCTTCTATATTCTTGAGTATCATTTGGTTTAAATTTCTCTGTCTCTATCTTTATCTATTGAAATTTGGTCTTTTTTTCCGGGCTCAGCTATAATTATATGTATTAGAATCTTGGATTCAGGTAACTTTGTTGAACATCTAAACCAAATGAAAATTTAATGTAAAGATCTCTTTAGGTCATTTATATACTAGAATCTTTTGGAAGCAATTTGATAAACCTCCATTTGTTGACTGTTGTTTACCTTGGAATTCATTCATAGTAGTGCTCAAGCCTTTTTATAAAAGTGCAAGATTAAAACACTAGTGAAAGTATTAACTTACTTTTGAATAACACTCTAAAATACCAAAGAAACTATTTAAAATTCGGTTTAGACCAGATACAGTTATCAGTGTCTTATGTATTTGCCACTCTATGTTTATGTATCCCAACTCTTTTCTTTTAAAGGACAAGCCACTATTCTACAAAGTTCCATTTCACACATTAAATTTTTAATATTTTTACTTTTTGGAAGTGATGAGGTGATCACAAGTTATGTTGCAGTGGGAAAACTGTATGCATTTCCTGTTCTCAGTGCTGACATGGCTTTGGGGATTTTCCTCAGCTTTTCTGAATGTTCACCTTGTGTCTCAGACCAGACATGAGCATTTGGACAAGAAGAGGGGAATTTTTTTTGACAGGAAAGTTATGAGCTTCCAAGCTTACATAAAATAAACTAACGTCCAAGATAATCACATCCTTCTGGCCCTTTTCACTTTTTTGCCATCCTTCTCAAAATTTTCTCTTTGAGTGTGTGCCCTATTCACTGCTTCACAGGATTAATAGCCTGTGAAAGTAAAGGAGTAACCTAACCTTATGGGGTCTGGTAGAAAGAGCAAGGGTGGAGTGGAAAATAAGACCAGTCCCTAGGGCCTCACCTGAGGACTGGCCATGATTTCTGTGTAGGCTACCCATGTGGTATGATTTTTAAGGGACCAAAAAACCTTTTTCTTTAGTAAGAGAAAAAGAAAAAAATATTTTTTTTTTATTTGCTGAGTAAGACCCAATCTTCCTTTTTTGTAAGGGTAAAATTCTGCTGTCTGGAAAATATTTAGGCTGGAAATGTCAGACTCTCACCTTTAGGAACTAAACTCAAGAACTCTAACCTGACAACTTTCTCAAAGAAATTCCAATACCACCACAGATTCACAATTCCTCTAGTGTCTGTAATAGGTCACAAAACTTTTGCACCTTTTTCTTTTAGCTCATTTACTATATGCACATGCCCTAGTCATTTTGCTTAGAATGTGTTCTTTTTTATTTATTATTTATTACAGTTTATTCACTTTGTATCCCAGCTGTAGCCCCCTCCCTTATCTCCTCCTAGTACCACCCTCCCTCCTATTTCTCCCCCTATGGACCCCTACTCTACTGATATGGGAGGTCCTCCTCCCTTCAATCTGACCCTCACCTATCAGCTCTCATTAGGACTGGCTGCGTTTTCTTCCCCTGTATGCTCCTCTATGATTATTTGTGGTTCATTTGTAGTCAGGGTCCTTTCTTCTATTTTATCCAATTTAAACAACAGAGTATAATAGAGAAGTCTCTAAGCCAGTGGTTCTCAACCTGTGGGTTGAAACATTTTGAGTATTAAACGACACCTTCTCATATGTTGCATATCAGATATCCTGCATATCAGATATTTACATTATGTTTCATAACAGTAGCAAAATTATAGTTATGAAGTAGCAACAAAAATATATTTTGCTTGGGAATCACCACAACTTAGGAACTATATTACAGGGTTACAGCATTAGGAAGGTTAAGAACCACTACTCTAAACAAACACTGAGATCTTCAGCCATTTCATAAAAAAATGTTCATGGAAAATTATTTAAAGTTTAAGATTTAAAATATTAAATACACTGATATCAAAATATTTAATGTTCAGCAATTACACTTAGAATTTCCATGGGAAAATTATATCCCAAGATCATGAAATTAATCTAAAATATGAAGATCTCATCATTTTTTATTTTGAATGGCAGACAATAATTTTATATTAGATCTTAAGGGAAGTAAGGGAGGGAAGTACATAACACTGAATGCTGTCATTTTAAACGAGCTTCAGTTTTCCCTAGTGGCACAGCCTTGCCTTCTGCTGGATAGGAAATAATTTTTTTGATCTTGGTGGCATGCCTTCTCTGACACTCCAAGAGACAAGGATTCTTGCTAGTTACTTCTTTTTTTTTCTTTTTTTGGCTATGGTAAATTTTATTCATATAAGGAGAGCAAATATCCAGGAAACAACACTAGATATTGTTTCTAATTATGCAGATCACCAGGTTTATCTACCACCAGCTTTTCTTTTTTTAATTTTTGTTTTTTTATATTAGTTACAGTTTATTTACTTTGTATCCCAGCTGTAGCCCCCTCCCTCATTCCTCCCCAACCCCACCCTCCCTCCCTCATCTCTTCCCTGCCCCTTTCCAAGTCCACTGCTAGAGGAGGTCCTCCTCCCCTTCCATCTGACCCTAGCTTATCAGGTATCTTCAGGACTGGCTGTCATGTCCTCCTCTGTGACCTAGCAAGGCTGTTCCTCCCTTGGAGGGGGGTGGTGAAGTAAAGGAGCCAGTCACTGAGTTCATGTAAGAAATAGTTCCTGTTCCCCTTACTAGCATACCCACTTGGATGCTGAGGTACGATGGGCTACATACAAGCAGGGTTTCTAGGTTATATTCATACGTGGTCCGGTTAGAGAAACAGTCTCATAGAGGACCATGTACCCAGATATATTTGGTCCTTGTGGAGCTCCTGTCCTCTCCTGGTCATATTGCCTCTCCCTTTTATTGTATGATTCCCTGCACTCTACTGAAGGTTTGGTTATGATTCACTGTATCTGCTTTCATACACTGCAAGGTAGAGTCTTTCAGAGGCCCTCTATGGTAGGCTCCAGTCCTATTACTTGTTTTCTCCTACTTCCCATGTCCATTCCATTTGTTTTTCTAAGTGAGGAATGATCATCTTACCCCGGGTCCTCTTTCCTGTTTATCTTCTTTAGGTGCACATATTTTAGTATGTTTATCCTATCTTATAGGTCTATATAAGTGAGTATATACCATGTGTGTCTCCCTGTTCCTGGGATACCGCACCAGGTTGATCTTTTCTAGATCCCACCATTTGCCTGCAAATTTTATGATTTCCTTGTTTTTAATTGCTGAGTAGTAGCCCATTGTGTAAAAGTACCACAATTTCTGTAGCTATTTCGTCATTAATTGGCATCTGGGTTGTTTCCAGTTTCTGGCTGTTACAAATAAGGCTGCTACAAACATGGTTGAGCAAATATCCTTGTTGTGTACTTGAGCTTCTTTTGGATATATGCCTAGGGGTGGTATTGCTGGATCTTGAGGAGGCACTATTCCTAATTGTCAGAGAAAGTGCCAGTTTGAACAGAGACTTCTCTGTAGAGGAATGTAGAATGGCAGAGTAACACCTAAAGAGATGATCAACATCCTTAGCCATCAGAGAGATTCAAATCAAAACAACCCTGAGATTTCACCTTACACACATCAGATTAGCAAGGGTTAAAAACTCAAATGACAACATATGCTGGAGAAGTTGTGGAGAATTGGGAACCCTCCTCCCTTGCAGGTGGGAATGTAAACTTGTTAGTTACTCTTAATCTTCTATCACTTTTTCCATGTTTTAAGAGTGGGTCTATTAATAAAACAAGACTCGAGAACTTATTTCAGAAAAAAAAGAAAACTTATGTCCCCTATAGGTTCATATGTTTAAATACTTAGTCCTCGGTTGCTAAAACTTTTTGGGAAGGACTAGGAGATATGGGTCACTGGGGCATACTTTGGGGCCTCAAAAGCCTTCAGCTATTTCCATCCTCTCTCTCTCTACCTCTTGCTTTCTGTTTTAAGATGTGAGCTATCAGCTATTTCTACTGCCACACTTTTATTCTGACATCATAACTCTCTGGATTTATTAGCCCATGTAAATAATTTCTTTTATAAGTTGCTTTGGTCATGGTATTTTATCACAATAGAAAAGTAACTAAGGTAACACCTATGGTCTCCTTGGGTGGTGACAACATGGCAGAAAACACCAGTGTTGTGGTAATACACTCCTCTAGCACCATTAGCCTTCTGATTAGTAATGACAAATGAAGTTTTTTTTTTTTTTAAATCAGATCTTGGCTCTCTGAGTCAGTTTCCTGCCACTAGAATGACATTGACGTCATATATGGGTAGTTGGGTACAGCTTACATGCCTATGATTCCAGCACTCGGTGGTAGACACATGAGGATTATGAGTGTGAGAACAGTCTCAGGTATATATACACTGTCTCAAAAAACAATGTAGATGAGTAGATTCCTTGACTATCTTCCACCAGTAATGGTTCTGTGTGGTGTACTCTCTCCTTGGCTTAGGTAGAAGCATGGAATAGTACATCATTGCTAGTATACTTCCTACCAACCCCCCCCCCAAAAAAAATTATGACCCATTGCCCTGAATTCAACTCCAAAACAAGATGCAGGTTAAGATGAGAGAATCCAAGATTAAATTTAAAACAAAGACTCTTATAACAAATGCATTGTAGCCACTTTTCAAGTACTCAGATAATGACATAGTCGCTTAGGTACCATCTATCTCTTGGTCTGTAGTAAGTACCCTGAGATATAAAATATCATCCATCAAATAAAACTGTAAACAGATCATCTGGAGGTATCTCCATCCCCGACCTCAAGCTGTACTACAGAGCAATAGTAATAAAAACCGCATGGTATTCGCATAATAACAGAATAGTGGATCAATGGAACCGAATAGAAGACCCAGAAATGAACCCACACACCTATGGAAACTTGATTTTTGACAAAGAAGCCAAAACCATTCAGTGGAAAAAAGACAGCATCTTCAACAAATGGTGCCGGTCCAACTGGATATCTGTATGCAGAAAAA
>CM053742.1:74827013-74852302 GCA_028658305.1 Pachyuromys duprasi
ATAAATTTAAATAAATAAATAAATAAATAAATAAATAAATAAATAAATAAATAAATAAAAGAACACCTAAAAATGACAAGGCACATTTAAGAAATATATCTAGAATGTATATGTGTTCATAGAATAGGAATTTTAAGAATGTTACAAAAAGAGTATTTCTCAGTTAAATCCCTAGCCTAAGCAGTCCTTAGTAAACTGGCCTTTTATTTTAAAATGAAAAATCTGATTCTGAAATACATACAGCAATGTGAGGGACCGTGAATACCTAACATTTACCTGCCGGGGGGGGGGAAGGTTTAAAAAAAAAAAAGAAAAGAAAAATCAGTAGCCCTCTTGTATAGGAAAGACAAAAGGGAAAGAAATTAGGGAAACTACACCCTTCACAATAGCCACTAATAACATAAAGTACCTTGGTGTGACTCAAACCAAGGAAGAAAAATACCTGTTAGAAAAAAAAAAAAAAAACAGTCTCTGAAGTTTCTGAAGAAAGAAGTTGAAGAAGATATCAGAAGATGGAAAGATCTCCCATGCTTATGGATCAGTAGAATTAACATAGTGAAAATAGCTATCCTACCAAAAACAATGTACAGATTCAGTATATCTCATAAAAATACAAAAAAAAACTTTTTACAGGCTTTGAAAGAATCATTCTCTCTCTCTCTCTCTCTCTCTCTCTCTCTCTCTCTCTCTCTCTCTCTCTCTCTTTTAAATGTAATCTCTAGGTGGCCAAAAGCAAGCTTCACCATGTAGAACTTCAGTGGTTCTACATGCAAAATAAAAGCCTATGCGACCCCTAAAGAAAAAAAATGAGTTTTATGGATTGTTAGATTGCTTTATTTGGTTACTATTTGGTTTTTGATAATATTGCTTGAGACTTCTCTGTTTCCCAAGGAAGAAGCTGTAAATTGATTAGTGATATTCATGGCTATCAATTATAAAAAAAAAGTAGATCACGGGGTGAGTAGAATTACTGGTGTATGTATAAAGACCTTCTCTGGGGAGAGAGAGAGACCCCATGTTACGGAAATGGATGTAGTTGGTCATAGTCAAGTGTCTGCCTAGAGAAAGGATCAGGTACATGCAGCTGACATGGGTGGAGCTTGCTGCAGGGCATGGGGTTCAGGAGGTGGAAGTCTAGTTTATACCAGCTAGGGATGGGAACAAACAAGGTCATTTGCTAAGGATAGATGAGATTATCTGTGTGAGTCAGGGCTTTCTACCTGAAGAGGTTGTCCAGGAAGGGACACAAGGAGGCAGGATCCCAAGAATACAAGCATTAAGATTAAGAATTAATAAATGGGACTTCATCAAAGAAAAAAGTGGCTATACAGTAAAGAACACCATTACTCTAGTGATGAGGCAGTCTACAGAACAGGATAACTGTCTTACCAGTTAGGCATTCAACCAAGCTTTAGTGTCTAGAAAATATAAAGAATCTTAAGAAGGAAACAACAATAAATAATAACCCATATTAAAAATTGAATTATAGAACTAAATAGAGAGAAAACATGAAACACTAAAGGCTGAGAAACTTTTTTTTTTAATATTCAGTGTCCTTAGATGTTAGGAAAATGTAAGTTAAAGGAACTTTGAGTTTCCATTTCACCCCAGTCAGGATGGCTATAACAAAAAGAGAAAGAAAAAAGAAGAAAAGAAAAGAAAAAACAAGATGACAAAAGCTGGTCCAGAAGTAGGGAAAGGAGGGGACTTATTCACCACTAATAGGACTACAGACTGATATGTCCACTACAGAAATCACTGTGAAAATTCTCAAAAAGCTAAAAATAAATTTATACATAATTCATCTATACCCCAACCTTAGGCATATACCAAAGGACTCCATGTCCTATTGTGAAGATACCTGCTTGTCCATGTTCTGTTCTATTCACAATAGCCATTGAATGAAGACAGTCTGGAGGTCTATCAACTGATGAATGGATATTAAAATTGTGGTATATTTACATATTTGGCTGTTATTTAGCTATTAAGAAAATGATACTGTGAAATTTCAGGTAAATGGATGGAGCTGTAAAAAACCATTCTAAGTGAGGTAACTGTGATCCAGTAAAACAATAATCACGTTTTCTTTCAGATATGTGTGTTTTCACAAGAATACCCATAGAAGTCAAGGAATTAATAAGAGCTATGGAGAACGGCTTTCAAGGGAGAGGAGAGAGAATGAACTTCTATAAATTGTTAAAAGGGAATAATGGAACAGATAGGGTTAATCTTGGGTTAATAAATAAAGATTAAGGGGTTATCGAAGATGGCCATAACCAACATGCACAGTTTCCAAGAGGCAGAGGAGCTGAAATACAGGAGTTGGTGAGTGGAGAGACAACTAAAGCCAGGGAAAAAATGGTGAGGTTTTCTGAACAAGAGGAAATATCACACGAGTTGAGATCTTTAGTCTCAGGTCACCCGTGAACTTCTTTGGGGAAGGAGAGAAACAATCCTGTGATCCCCCTGCACTTCCCTCTTTCAGGCCTCCCTTCTCCTTGGCACAGCTGGCTCACAAAGATTCTCAACACAGAACTCACTGCCTGGGGACTGAGACAGCAGAGGCGGGGCTCTTAGCTCATCAGTGGCAGCAGCCAGCTGTACCATCCTTCCTAGTCCCTAGTCCTGAGGTACCATCTTCCCCACATCCCACTTCTGCCAGCAGCCATACAGACTCTGCAGGGCCTCTCAGACAGTGTCTGTAAGGCCTACCCATCCCCTCAGTGGCAGAGAGTAGACTATACAGCCACCAAAATTCAGCAGACCCACCAAACAAACTATGCACACCAGGCACTGGGCCACCCAGGTCTGTGGACCCCTATTGTGGTCCCCATGGACTTCCCAGAACGTATCTGGACTGGTATCCCAGTCTGCAGCTGCAGCTGGGCTCTCTAATATGGCAATTGTTGTGCTACAGAGCTGACAGAGCTCATCAGTCCTCCTGCATATGTCTCAGCAGGTCCAAACCAGAGTGTAGAGAGCCCGGATACCCCGTTCTTGACGATGTGACCTGCTTGAGAGTGAGTGTGCCCTCAAGAGCCTGCAGAGTCTCAGATCCAGGGTTCTCCTAAACTAGCAGCCAGATAGCAGACCCCTCCCACCCATACACCCACTGTAGGAAACAGAGGGGCTCTTGAGACATTGAAGCCCCTGCTCTGCTGTTATTTCTGGAGGCAAATAATGCTGAGAAGTCAGACAGAACCGAATACAAGTAGCCTGTAGGCCACTGAGGTATTCAGGGAATTTCCATAAGGAAATTGCGCTGTGATTATCACCAACGCCTGCTACATCTACAGTGCATGTTCAAGTAACCCCTTAGATGCCTGCAAGACAGACCCGCACCCACATACTCAAGGGTTCTACATTCTCTATCATTCTGTCCCTCAAAGCACACTTCCATGCATACTCAAACACTCGCCCACAATGGTCCTTCTGTTCCCATGGACTTTCTTCCAACAGGTACAGCTGAAACACCAATGGACATGCTAAAACCACTGGACCTCTTTCATCTTCCTGAAGAATTCTCCAGACACCAGAGAAAGACAGAGCCAGTCTGAACTGCAAAATCCAGGAACAAATAGTGAAGGTTACAGATAAGCAAATCCAGGGGTCAGTGAAAGAACACATCCAACATAAAACAGGACATCATGGCATCACTAGCAACCCACAAAATTAATGGATACTCTAATTTATTGGAAACACAGGAAAATGACTTTAAATTTATGCTTATTCAGTCATTTGAAGCACATAAAGTGGAAACAAACAAATCTCTCAGAGAAATAACAATACAAATACAGACAGTTAAGAGGAAATGAACAAATCTCTCAAAGAATTGGCTAACGAAGTGAAGGCAAAGAAAGAGGAAATAAACAAAGTTCTCAAAGAAACACAGTCAAATATAGCCAAACAAATAGAGGCACAGTAGAGATAGTGGCATACAGAGAGGAAATGAACAAAAACATAGAGACGATCATAGAGAGACAGGAATCCACATTCAAACAGACAAAGGAAATGGTGCAAGGCATGGAAGCAGATTTAGAATCAATAAAGAAAACACAAGCTGAGAAAACGCTGGAGCTGGAGAACCTAGAGAAAAGATAAGGAAACACAAAGGTAAGCATCACCAATAGAATACAAGAGATGGAAGAGTGAATCCCAGGTGTTGAAGATACACTTGCCAGAATGGATACAGCTCTCAAAGAAAAAGTAAAATCAGAAAGTCCCAAAATCAAAACATCCAAAAATCAAGAATGCCATGAAAAGACAAAATATAAGAATAATAGGAACTGATGAAAAAGAAGATTCCAGGTTCCAAGGTCCATAAAATATTTTCAAGAAAATCATAGAAGAAAATTTTCCCAACCTAAAGAAAGAGATGTCCATAAACATACAAGAGGCCTACAGAACACCAAATAGAATAGAACAGAAAAGAAACTCCTCATGTCACATCATAGTCAAAACACTAAATCTACAGAATAAAGAAAAGCTATTAAAAGCAGTAAAGGGAAAAGGCCAAGTAACATATAAAGGTAGACCTATCAGAATCACACCAGACTTCACAACAGAAACTATGAAAGCCAGAAGGGCCTGGGCAGATGTCATTCAGACTTTAAGGGACCACAGATGCCAACCCAGACTACTATACACTACAAAGCTCTCAATCAACATAGATGGAGAAAACAAAATATTCCATGACAAAACTAAATTTAAGCAATATCTACACAGCAAACCAGCCCAAAAGAAGATACTAGAAGGAAAACTCCAATCCAATGGGAAAAAAAATAAAAACTACACCCAAGAAAACATAGGATACAGATAACATCACAACAAAAATTAAAAGAAAACAGGCAATGAATCACAGTAACACCACCAACTCCACAATAAAAGGAACTAACATTCATTGGTCACTATTATCTATTAACATCAATGGACTCAACTCTCCAATAAAGAGACACAGACTAAGTGATTGGGTGCAGAAACAGGATCCAACATTCTGCTGCATCCAAGAAACACACCTATGCAACAAAGATAAACACTACCTCAGAATAAAGGGCTGGAAAAATGTTTTCCAAGCCAATGGACCCGGAAAACAACCTGAGGCTGCTATCCTAATATTTAATAAAATAGATTTTCAACCAAAATTAATCAAAAAGAAATAAGGAGGGGTACTGCATTCTCATTAAAGGAAAAATCCAGCAAGAGGACATCACAATTCTGAACATCTATGC
Source organism: Pachyuromys duprasi (assembly GCA_028658305.1). Classification (NCBI taxonomy): domain Eukaryota; kingdom Metazoa; phylum Chordata; class Mammalia; order Rodentia; family Muridae; genus Pachyuromys; species Pachyuromys duprasi. The sequence continues at coordinate 74,832,242 of CM053742.1, forward strand.
CCCAAGTACAAGAGCGCCTACATTCATAAATGAAACATTATTAAAGCTTAAATCACACATCGATCCCATCACATTAATTGTGGGAGAATTTAATACCCTACTCTCATCAAGGGACAGATCATCTAGACAGAAGCTAAATAAGGAAATAAAGGCACTTACAGAGGCCCTAACTCAAATGGACCTAATAGCTGTCTAAAGAACCTTTCACCCAAAATCAAGAGTATACCTTCTTTTCAGCACCTCATGGAACCTTTTCTAAAATAGACCATATAGTTGGTCACAAAGCAAGCCTCAGCAGATACAAGAAAATTGAAATAATCCCCTGTATTCTATCTGACCACCATGGACTAAACTCAACAACAATGGAAATAGGAAAAAGCTTACATGTACAAGGTAACTGACAACTTGCTACTCAATGATAGCTGGGTTAAGGAAGAAATAAAGATTTCCTAGAATTAAATGAAAATGAACATGCAACATACCTTAACTTATGGGACACAATGAAGGCAGTTCTAAGAGGAAAAATCATAGCACTAAGTGCCTTCAAGAAGAAATTTGAAACATCTCATACAAGCAACTTAAGGGCCCAAATGAAAGCCCTAGAAAACAAAGAAGCAAATACACCCAAAAGGAGCAGACAGCTGGAAATAATCAAAATCAGGGCTGAAATCAATCAATTAGAAACAAATAAAACTATTCAAAGAATCAATGAAACCAAGAGCTGGTTCTTTGAGAAAATCAACAAGATAGACAAGCCCCTAGCCAATCTAACAAAAAGGCAGAGAGAACTATCCAAATCAACAAAATCAGAAATGAAAAGGGGGGCATAACTACAAACCCTGAGGAAATCCAAACAATCATTAGTCATACTACAAAACCCCATTTGCCACAGAATTTGAAAATCTAAATGAAATGGACAAATTTCTTGATAGATTCCATCTACAAAAATTACGTCAAGATCAGGTAGAAAGATTGAATAGTCCTATATTCCCCAAGGAAATAGAAGCATTCATCAACAGTCTCCCTTCCTAAAAAGAAGCCCTGGGCCAGATGGATTTACCAGATTGTACCAGACTTTCAAAGAAGTGCTAACTCCAATTCTCTTCACACTATTCCACAAAATAGAAACAGAAGGAACATTACCAAACTCATTCTATGAAACCATAGTCACTTTGATACCTAAACCACACCAAGACCCAACAAAAAAAGAAAACTTCAGACCTAGCACTCCTTTTTTTAATATTAATTTTTATTAATTACATTTTATACACTTTGTATCCCCCCATAAACACATCCTTTCTCCCCTCCCAGTCCCACCCTCCCTCCCCATTCTCCATGCATGCCTCACCCCATTTCCAAGTAGGCGTCATCCCAGGCATGCAAGGGTGGTTCAACATATGGAAATCCATCAACATAATCCACCAAATAAACAAACTAAAGATGAAAACCATGTTGTCATCTCCTTAATGCCCGAAAAAGCATTTGACAAAATCCAACACTTATTCATGATTATAGTCTTGGAGAGATCAGGGATACAACGCCCATACCTAAACATAGTAAAGGCAACGTATAACAAGCTAATAGCCAACTTCAAACTCAATGGAGAGAAACTTAAATCAATCACACTGAAATCAGGGACAAAGCAAGGCTGCCCTCTCTCTCCATTTCTTTTCCACATAGTACTAGAAGTCCTAGCTAAAGCAATAAGACAACTAAAGAAGATCAAAGGGATACAAATCAGAAAGGAAGAAGTCAAAGTTTCACTATTTGAAGATGATATGATAGTATACATGAGCGATCCCCGAAATTCAACCAGAGAACTCCTTCAGCTGATAAACACCTTCATCAAAGTGGCTAGACACAGCATTAACTCAAAAAAAATCAGAAGCCCTCCTGTATACCGAAGACAAAAGGGCCGAGAAAGAAATCAGGGAAACAACACCTTTCACAATAGCCACTAATAGCAAAAAGTACCTTGGGGTGATTCTAACCAAGCAGGTGAAAGACCTGTTTGAAAAAAACTTCAAGTCTCTGAAAAAAGAAATTGAAGAAGACATCAGAAGATGGAAAGATCTCCTATGCTCGTGGATTGGTAGGATTAACAGAGAGAAAATGGCCATCCTGCCAAAAGCCATCTACAGATTCAATGCAATTCCCATCAAAATAACAACACAATTCTTCACAGAACTTCAAAGAAAAGTTCTCAACTTCATATGGAGAAACAAAAAACCCAGAATTTCCAAAGTGATCCTTGAACAACAGATCATCTGGAGGTATCCTCCATCCCTGATTTCAAGCTGTACTACAGAACAATTGTAATAAAAACTGCATGGTATTGGCATAGAAACAGAAAGGAGGATCAATGGAACTGAATAGAAGACCCAGAAATAAACCCACACACCTATGAATACTTGATTTTTGACAAAGAAGACAAAACCATTCAATGGAAAAAAGACAGCATCTTCAACAAATGGTGCTGGTCCAACTGGATTTCTACGTGTAGAAAAAGGAAAATAGACCAATACATACCACCTTGCACAAAACTAAAGTCCAAATTGGATCAAAGACCTCAACATAAAACCAGATACACTAAATTGTTTAGAAGAAAAAGTTGAAAAGACTCTAGAACTCATTGGTACATGAGACAACTTCCTGAACAGAATACCAACAGCACAGGCTCTAAGAGCAACAATCAGTAAATGGGAGTTCATGAAACTGACAAGCTTGTATGAAGCAAAACACACTGTCATCAGAACAAAACAACAGCCCACAGACTGAGAAAGGATCTTCACCAACCCTATATCTGACATTGGGCTAAAATACAGAATATATAAAGAACTAAAGAAGTTAAAAAGCAATAATTTAAGCCATCCAATTAAAAAATGGGGTATGCAGCTAAACAGATAATTCTCTGTAAAGTGGGTACCCTACTAAGAGGAACAGAGACTATTTCTGACATGAACTCAATGCCTGGCTCTTTGACCTCCCCCTCCCCACCCCCACTGAGTAAGGAGCAGCCCTGCTAGACCACAGATGAGAACTTTTGAGTAATGCCTGAAGCCTGAAGATACCTGATAAGCTAGGGTGAGATGAAAGGGGAGGCCCTCCCCTATCAGTGGACTTGGAAAGGGTTAGGGACAAAATGAGGGAGGGAAGATGGGATCAGGAGGGAAGGAGGGAGTAGGATACTGCTGGGACACAAAGTTAATAAACTGTAACTAATATTAAAAAATAAAGAAAAGAAAAAAGATTAGGATATATATGTATATGTATGTATGTATGTATGTTAGCAACTATGAAAGAAGTTACTCATAACCATCACTGAGCTTTTTATTTGTTAGAATCTAGCAGGGATATTGGTGCCCTGTTATGAGTGCTCTTTCTCTCTCTCTTCTTACCAGAGGATAAGCATTGGACACTGAGGTCTAATATACCATGAAACATTACAAGCTTTTGGGCATTTTTCTTGGTTATTCCCTAGAACTTAAAGGTAAGAGCATATTGCTGAAGATAGCACAGGTTTAAATCATAGGATGTTGGAGATGTCAGGCTGTATTTACCTGGAAACGTCACTGCTCTTGGCTAGTTTCCTAGTGCTAAATAATGCTATATAGGCTACCAGAAAGAGAAGTCATGACATTATTACCCAACTGTGAGCCTTGTGAACTACACTAATGATTGGTTGGTGAAGAAATGCCTACGGATGTGATATAGGTATAAACAACAGGGGATCAACCACCAACTTTCTAGTTGGACTTGAGATAAAACCCATATTTGGCACTATTATCAGGCCGGGACCCTATAGCTATAGAGATCATAGGCCCTAGGGGAAAGCCTTCTACTTTTAAGCAGCTAAATGGTTAAGCTGCTGAAATGACAAACTGATTTCTAATGACATTATTATACTCATAGATAAATGTGTCTCTCAACCATCATCAAAGAATCTTCTATTTGCAGTAGATGGTATGTAACACAAAGTACTACAACTGGCCAACAAGCATAGAATAATAGACTGTGGAATTCCTATAAGTAATGTATATACCACAAATCCCCCATCATCATGGAAGAAGGGGAGGAAAGAGTTTGAGAGCCTGGAATGGTTTATTACCACAAGGTAACATTTTCTCAACACAGTAGGGCAGGATTCCCATACTAACTCACAATGTTTTACCACAAAACCTGTGTGAGCCTAAGCCAGATCAAATCCTAGCATGGAGAGGGAAGTTAGGCAAAATCTGGAAATATAGCACTGTAGCCAGAAGCTATAGAAATATAGTTGATTGCTAGCTTTTGGAAGAAGTAGAAAGGCTTTCTCTAAGAATTTAGTCCCTAATAAATTGACGACTCTCCAGTGAAACACCAGAGAATCAAGCATAACTATACAGCCAAATTTATCTTGATTTGGACACAAAGTTGAGTGGGAAAGGAAAGGGAGTAAATCAGGGAACAGTGGAGGTGTGTGAATTTGATTAAACACACTGTATTATATTATCAAAGAATTACTTGAGTTCCTCAAAATTGCAAAGGTTATCCAGCACTCATTTATTAATATTTTCCATATACATATAGTACTTATTTGAGCTAATAGATGGTCCCTTTTGATAATAGATGCATGTGTAGGCTATATAGGCTATTTGCTGTATATATTATTCTATCATGTTTCATGTGTAAGTAATATATGTGTTACCACTGTGGACAGGTGCCTGATTTTATTTCTTCAGTCTCTTGGTACACTCACTCTTACTATATTAAGGAACACCTCAAGAAAAAGATCTTTCTTCTTTTATGAAAATATTCAGTTAGAAAGAATAGGCCCAGCAACTTGAATGTGGTTTCCAGATGCCCCAAATTGAATACATATTGAAATGCATTCCATTAAATACAAACATATTCATATGTAGAAGATATGTCTACTATGGTAATAATATTGATTATTAAATACCTAACTTACTGATTAAGAATATAATTTGTTTTATCATGCAATATCAGCAGCAGAGTACACTCACATTTATGTATGCAGTCATTTTGCTCATGATTTATTTATTCATTTTTTTCTGCGGCCATACAGATGTATACCAAATTTTGGTCACTCTCAGTGCCTATCACCCTTTTTCACGCCCCCTCTCTCCTGATGGCGGCCATCTATTTCCAAAAAGCCACCTCTGACTTTACAAATTTTTTTAACTTAAAACAATTTAAGTTTAAAACCACAAACACTAGACATATATCATAACAGTGATTATATATCTATATGGTTGCCTCAATAATATAATTCTGAGAATAGCCCTCTAGACTAGGAAAAAGATAAAAGTACTTACACTTTTCATTCTGAAAATTGCACCATTCTAATATGTCTCCAACTACAGACTTGTTGACCAACCAGTAAACACTTGTTTAATATTTATCCAACTTGGTCACGTGCACTATAATTTTTCACCTCAGAAAATGTTATATTCTTTCTCAACATTTAACTACTATTCTATTTATTTTTCTCTATGCAGAGAGGCCAGTGTGTGGTAGGTGAGTTTATGTGTGTGTACACATGCACACATACACACATATTATATATAAATATATATAAGTTAATATATATCTTAAGTAAATAATGTTGAAAATATTTATAAAATCATTACATAAATTTAATTTCAATTTTAAGTGAAGGCTAGGTACCTACTTTTTTTAGTTTCTTTTTTGAAGAATGTTAAATAAACAGCCCACGCAAATAGGGACAGGACTACACTGAAATGACCTAAATACTTCCCTTTGGTTTAAGAGGCTGGAAAACCAGCAATAAATATTAGCAGTATTATAATGCAATGTTTTACAGTGTCAAAAATATTGAAAATGGACACATTATCTAAATAGCAATCAAAAGTAAGGATAATTCTGAATTTTAGTTTTGCCTAGGCTCTACTATTACTACAAAGAGAAAAATTAAAATAACACATTTTATCAAATCCTCTAGTAAACAAATCTTTCCATGTGATGCAAGGCTACAATATTTTATTGTTATAACCTTGACACTATGTGATAGATTACTATATAGATCAACAAATATGTAGCAGGTCGGTGATGGAAGCTCTCAATACTTGCTTGGTTACCTTTGGGTAAAAGAGTAATCTTTAGGGGAAGGATGCTGGAACAAAAGTTAAGATAATATTTACTTACTATTTATCCAGTTCTGTTAGAAGCTCTTAATCCGGTTCGCTGCAGATGCCATTATAATAGGGCCAATTAATTCATTCATGCCTGAAAAAAAAACATAAAATACTAAACAAGTGCAGCCTGGAGAACTAGAAAGTTTTAGTAGCTACACAAAATGAGACACCGAAATTGATTGCAAGAGGCAAAACAGAAGGAGAAGATAGTTAAATCTAGCCCTTAGTGGTTGCAAGGCAGAGTGTGTAGCTGTCCTTTTTACCATCTGACATCTCAGTTGACCTGGCAGCCTTTGAAGCCTGTGAGAGAAGATAGGAATGCCACTGGCAGAGTTCACAAGTCACTCCCTGGTCACAAGGTGCACTCAAATTTGATGAGTTATCCGAGAAAAATCCCACATTCCCTAGTCAAACTCACAGCATGATTGGAACGAAGAAGCTTTCCTTTCCTCTTTCAGCAGTTTCTGAGAGGTTCTCCTGACTACAGTTGTCTCACTTCTTATAAAACACACAAGGAAGGAGACTCAACTAGCCAATGGGTGTGAGCATAGCTGTTGCTAGAAGTCAAATTTCTTCACAAAGCTGCCGCACGTGTGCCTTTGTAGTGTTTGTAGGTTGCTCCTATGTAGGGTGAGTATGGACACCAATGACTACATCCTATCTTTCTGCATTGCACTTTATCTAGTGACCCTGGCTCAGGTTTGCCAACTTGTCTGAAATATCCTATTACACAGCCAGTCTTTATAGGCATTGTTTCCAGGAATCTCCTAATAAAGTGAAGATATTGCCAGGATTTATTAGATATTACACTTTTAACAGCAATAAATGACACAAAAATTTTATTTAGAAAGTCAAATGAGTAAGATATAAAGAAGTATATCTTACTTGGTGAAAAGAGTAAAGTAAAAGTAAACAGAAGAAGATAATACTCCCTGAGTGAGAAGTAAGATTATCTGCTAGTGATCATATTACGCCATACATGTTGGGAAGGATCTTGCAATTAGGAGGAGAGGGCATGAAAGATATTGCAAGCTCTTTCCACTAAAGGAATGAATTGAAACTTTGTGTAGGAGGCTCTCAAACCAATCACCTCTGGCCTCATAGTCTCCCTTTCCTCATCTTAGAATGTAATGTAATAAACTGTGCCTACTTTTAGGATGCATCACTAAGATTGTATGATGTCTCCCAAGTAAAATTCAGTGAGACAGGGTTTAGAGTCAATAGGCGCTCAATAAATACTGTCAATCCTTTATTTTGCCTCTGTCACTTATATAACAGCATTCTGGAAATACAGAAGAGTCTCAATATATGCTTGGAAGAAACTAAGAAAGTAAGAAGAATGGTGAAAATAAAAACTATGAAAGGTGGTTTTGGTTGTTGTTTTTCATTACTTTGTATGGTTACATAGAAACGGAATCTTAAACTTTGTGGTAAAAGCAGGAGAATCACAAGTTTGAGGCAAGCCTGGGTTATACGGTGAGCAACCAAAAATATCTTGTCATTTGAAGAAAGTGCAAAAGTGGAATAAAAGGACACCCAAAGAGGATGAGTAATAAAAAGTTATCGCCAGATGCTTCAGAATTCAGTTATCTGTCATGCGGAGTAGGTAAGAAAACTCACATACCTATTCCACTAAGCTAAGCAGTATTGGTTTGCCCTTTTCATAAAATGAATTATAGAGTGATCAGAGCTTTTGTTCTTTTCTAGCTTCCTTTTCACCTGTTCAGAACCAATGTTTTTACTTGAAAGATCAAATCTACAATGATTTTGCAAGCAATTTTAAACTAATGCATTAATGATACAACTGATAGCAGTCTCCATGACCTTCACAGAGATCATGCAGGTATTTTCTCAAGAAAGTTACTTAAGTAATTTATGAGAATCAGTATGGGTTTAGGCACATTTCCATAGGAAGATGGAAATGCCTCATATCATAAACAAAAGCTTCCTGAGAGAGCTCTACAAATTGAACCAGTTCGCATTATAGGCAGCCCTAGGGAATAGCATGATGTTTACATAGATATGACTGATGGTAATATGGATCAGCAAATATTATGATCTCTCATTTACTATCAAAATATCTTAAGAATTTTAACATTAGACTTTATTAATCTTGTATTAAAACTTTTTGCTAGTGTGTTAAAATATTGGTGCTTTAACTTTAAAAACAAAATAACTGAAGTGGTTATTCTAAAGGACACACTCTTCCCTAACTAGTGAGTTAATGGCAAGCCAGGGCTGGAACCTGTCTTAATGCAAAAGCCTATGTTCTTTTCTTCATCTCATATATTTTTACCACTATTCATTATCTGTGTGTAAATATTCCTCTTTCTCTTCTATAGTCAAATCATTTGAAGGTAAGGCTAACATTATTGACATATTAATTCTGTAAGTCAGACAAACAGTAAAACTCAGTGTTCTATTTTCTTCATTACTCTGTAAGCTGATAGTCCTTGTGATGTGCAGAACAGTTATGTATTCCTCTCATCAGCTCTCTATCGTCGCATTACCCGAGAGGAGCACAAATGTGAACACATTCTTTACATTAGTTCATCCATTTTCATTGGTGTTTAAAACTGGAAATGAGACTGACAATTTTTCTGATGCGACAATCTGCTGAACAGCTGACCAAAAATGAAGGACTGCTGTGGTAAAATGAATAATGCCTTGTTTACAAACATGTGAGATGTCATGCAAAACATAACCCTGACCAGCAAAACATATTTCCTCATAGCAATGATGCAGCACACAACAAATGTGCAAAATAAATGCCCAAATTGAATAGATCAAATAGAAAATCTATAGAAAATTGCCCCAGATTAAGAGTACACACCCATAATGAATTTTACAGTAGTTTAGCAATCATAAGGTATGTCCAAAGAAGGTCTTTCAATAATCCATAATCCTCATGTTACACTTTTCCATTTATTCAACTACAGATATTCTATTTTGCTGTGCATAAGCATTTCAAACTGCAAGTTTAATCAAGCATAGTGCTTCTGTGTGCTAAAGAAAATCTGTCAAGTAAAAGTCAGGTGAGACCAAGATTCATTTGTCCCAGTGTACTTGCAAACCAATAACATGATATTTTGGAAACTTTACAGAAGAGCTCTGACCAGTTTTGCAAAGTGTCTGTTCATTTCAGCACAATGACATCCAGTTTGCAAAAGAGAAGTACCCTTACTCTCATTGTTTTGGCAGACTGAGAAACTTTATACTATCCCTACTCAGTTACAAAGCATGACTTAAAACTTAAGCAATGGTTGGTTATTAAAATTTATAAACATGTTCAAAAATTGATTTTCAAGGCTCTTCCTCCATTTCTTTTTAGAGAGAAAACAAACGTGAAATTAAGTATAATGTGAGCAGGAGAAGATGATTGAGACTAATTTACACCAAGAAGAGGCTATCTAAAATATTCTTTTTTAATTAAATTTTTATATTTTAATATTAGTTACAGTTTATTAACTTTGTATCCCAGCTGTAGCCTGCTCCCTCATTCCCTCCCAGTTCCACCCTCTCTCCCTCATCTTCTCCCTGCCCCTTTCCAAGTCCACTGATAGGGGAGGTCCTCCTCCCCTTCCATCTGACCCTAGCTTATCTGGTATCTTCAGGACTGACTTCAAAGTCCTCCTCTGTGAACTAGCAAGGCTGCTCCTTCCTCGGGGGGCATGGAGGAGGTCAAAGAGCCAGCCACTGAGTTCATGTTAGTGACAGTCCCTGTTCCACTTACTAGGGAATCCCGCTTGGATGCTGAGCAGCTATGGGCTACATCTGAGCAGGGATTCTAGGCTATATCCATACATGATTCTTGGCTAAAGAATCAGTCTCAGAAAAGACCCCTGTGCCCAGATATATTTGGTCCTTGTAGTGCTTTTGTCCTCTCCAGGTCATACTAACTCCCCCTTCTTTCATATGATTCCATGTACTCTGCCCAAGGTTTGGTTATGAGTCTCAGTATACAACCCAGATAGGATAAACATACTGAAATCTGTACACCTAAAGAAGATAAACAAGAAAGAAGACCCAGGGTAAGATGATCAATCCTCACTTAGAAAGACAAATGGGATGGACATTGGATGTAGGAGAAAACAAGTAACAGGATAGGAGCCTACTGCAGAGGGCCTCTAAAATCTTGTTCTTGTATTGTGTTGTATTGTGTTAACCTCTGAGCTCAGAGCTGACAAGATGGCTATGGCAATAAACTCCTAAACCAAAGTATGTCAGTTTAGATTCCATTTATTTCTTTCTCTATTATACTCACAGACTGTGCTGTGAGCCTGAAACAGGCAACTCAAGTCTTTTATTGCTGGTGCAATAATTTACTTACAGGCACAAAATTTACTCTATTGTCTCCTTTCACGGTTCATTTTTAACCCTGATACTCTTCATGGAGGTTCCTGTTCTCCCTCCAATTCTTTTATATATTTTTAATTAATTTTTATTAATCGCATTTCATTCACTTTGTATCCCCCTGTAGCTCCCTCCATCCTCCCCTCATAATCCCACCCTTCCTCCCTCTTCCCCACCTGAGCCTCTTCCCCAGTCCACTGATAAGAGAAGTCCTCCTCCCCTTCCCTCTGATCCTAGTCTATGAGGTCTCATCAGTAGTGGCTGCCTTGTCTTCCTCTGTGGCCTGGTAAGGCTGCCCCCCCCCTGAGGGGGAGTTGATCAAAGAGCAGGCCAATCAGTTCATGTCAGAGACAGTCCTTGTTCCCATTACTATGCAACCCACTTGGACACTGAACTGCCATGGGCTACCTCTGTGCAGGGGTTCCAGGACATCTCCATGAGTGGTCCTTGGCTGGAGTATTAATCTCAGAAAAGACCCCTGTGCCCAGACTTTTTGGATCTGTTGCTCTCTTTGTGGAGCTCCTGTCCCCTCCAAGTCTTTCTATCTCCCATTTCTTTCATAAGATTTCCTGCACTCTGCCCAAAGTTTGGCTATGCGTCTCAGCATCTGCCTTCATACCATGCAGGGTCGAGCCTTTCAGAGGCCCACTGTGGTAGGCTCTTGTCCTGTTCTCTGTTTTCTCCCTCCTCCGATGTACATCCTCTTTGCCTTTCTGAATGGGGATTGAGCATCTTAGCCAGAGTTTTCTTTCTTGATTAGCTTCCTTAGGTGTACAGATTTTAGTATGTTTATCCTACCTGGCGCTTTCTCAGATAATTAGGAATAACGCTTCCTCAAGATCCAGCTATACCATTCCTAGGCATATATCCAAAAGACACTCAAGTACACAACAAGGGCATTTGTTCAACCATGTTTGTAGCAGCTTTATTTGTAATAGCCAGAATCTGTAAACAACCCAGGTGCCCCTCAGTTGAGGAATGGATACAGAAATTGTGGTACATCTACACAATGGAATATTACTCAGCAATAAAAAAAACAAGGAAATCATGTAATTTTCAGATAAATGGTGGGAACTGGAAAAGATCATCCTGAGTGAGGTATCCCAGAAGCAGAAAGACACACAGGGTATATAATCACTCATAAGTGGATATTAGGCATATAATATAGGATTTAACATATTAAAATCTGTGCACCTCCAATTCTTAAGTGTCATAATGCACCACATTCAACAGGAGGTCATAAAACAAATACCAACAAAAATAAAACTGGAACTGAAGCTCTATTTAGAGGAGCTTCGAGTAGAGTAGTTTTTTTTTTTAAGCCTGTTAGTATTAGCTTGCATATGGTACCACATATTTTGTCCTAGTAGTTCACTGAACCTTATAGGTATAATTTAGAACCTTTGCTCTTAAGCCCTACCATTTCATAGATTAGTTTCAAGCAAACTAAGCTTTATGAAAGTTTCTAATGTCCCAGATATTTGTTTTTCAAATAATACCAGCTTCATTGAAGGAGTAATTTAACAAAAAGTAACTTTAAAAAAGCAGTGCATTGACTCTGTTTATAGCAAAAAATTGTTGTAAATCCCATTTGTATAGTCCTATGTGTAGCTTATCCTTCTCATTCAATTATGCTTCACTGGGATAAGATTTTTTTTTTGTTATATGCTGCAACTTGAGGTGCCAGTATGGGTTGGTACCCTTTGGTGGCCTCCCATTTTCTGAGAAGAAGGTGGTGGAATGAGGGAAGGGTCCAGACACTGGGAGGAAATGAGAGAGGGGGCTATGATCAGGCTGCAAAGTGATTTGTTTTTGTTTGGTTGCTTAATTTGAGACAGGACTTCTCTGTATAGCCCTATCCTGTAATTCACTCTGTAGACCAGGCTGGTATCTGAATCACAGAGATCACCTGCCTCTGCCTTCCTGAGTGCTGGGGTTGCAGACATGCACCAACATGCCTGGCTCGGGCTATAAAGTGATCAGATAGATAGATAGATAGATAGATAGATAGATAGATAGATAGATAGATAGATAGATAGATAGAAGAAAAATAAGGCAATTTTTTTCTAAAAAGGTAACAGAACCAAGACAATTGTTTAAATTTGGGAAAGCCATTTAATTTCTTTAGTATAAATTTCTTCTTTTCTAAAATGGATGAGAATAATTGAGTATTAAAATGTAATATATATTCCTCAGTGCATTAGAACTTTGTACTGCAAAATCAGGAAGGGTTGGTGATAGGTTTTTGATGATTAAGAATCCAAAGTAAAATTCAGGACCTGTAGTAGATAGGCTTCATTGACTTGCAAAATACTAGATTCTAGATAGCTGCTTAAATATTCAATAATTTAACCTGAAATTATTACTGAGGACATATGTTAATGTGAGGTTTCATTTTTTTTTAAGAAAAACATTCAAATCTTGAGAATAGTCTGAACCTGATAAAACTTTTGCCTTGCTTCATTAGGAGCTCAGATGCTTCCCATGCCCAAGCAACCTTGGCAAAGCTCAGAATGTTTTCTGTTTGTTAAAGGAAGCTGACTGAGCACCTACAGCTGAGGGACAAGACAATGAACACAAACTCAGAATTCTCATAAACACCATAAAGTAAGTACAGTTAGGACTTAGATTGATCAAATCAAACCTCATTTACTTTCTAAAACAGTTTTCTTTTCAGATGTAATTTTAACTGCACACCAATAAAAAAGGCAGTGTAAAATTAATTTTTTTGTTGAGCACCAACTTTTAGATATGAAAATAAAGTAAATCTGTCTTTAACTAGTACACTGGAGTTTTACAGAAATATAATAAAAAAGAAAAAGTTAAAAATGAAAGACTGCAACAAAAAGTATACTTGAGAATGTAGAATTAAGGTGCCACGATAGCAGCCATATGTAAAGGAAAGTCAAGTAGTCATATTTTCCAAGATCAAATAAATAATATCCTTGGTATAAGAATTAAAGGAATCCAGACACATACAGATTAAAGTAATGCAAAAGTTTGAAAGCTTCCCTGTGAGAATTTTCCTCTCTTAATCAAACTTGGTGGTAACAATATTTAATTGTAAAAATCTCACTTGAAAAAAAATTAGTCTATCCTCCCCATGCTGTTCATTTTCATAGCACACTAGTACCCCAGACCTACAAAGAGACTGCACACTTAAGAAAATACTACCTTGTAAGTCACCTAGGATCAGCTAACAAAAGAGCAAATGCCTTTAAGTAGTAAACCATTCTTACTACTATTGTCTTTCAGTAAGAATTATTTTATAACATAAAAAAATTACTTATAAGAACCATTTCACAACAAACAATAATCCACTTTTTAAAAACTATTTAGATCTGATCTGTCAAACTAAACATAAAATAATTTTAGGTAAATGTTTGTCATTATAATTATGTTAAAGTCACCCATCTGATATTGTCTCACATATGTATTGTACACTGAACAAACGTCTGTTGAAGAAGCAAATGTGTTGTCAGAAAAAAGGAAATGAGTTGGGTGAGGAGGAGGGAAATGGAAAGAGTTGGGGGAGGGGAATATGATTGGATGAAAATATTAGTACTTTTTAAATAAAAGTACAAAAATTGAGTGAATTTTTTCTTTTACTTGGTGGAAGACACGGACATATATTTTATGTTTACAGTAAGAAAGGAACTGTGCTGCTCAAGATGCAAGCTGACCTTGAATTAGAAGCCCAAGTTTCTGCTCTGAGAATATAGTGCTTCTATAAAACCTACAACCGACTGAGGCAATATATCAACTTAAACTTCTTTACTAAATAATGTGAGTTAATAAAGTTCCTTATCCAGCTCCAAGTTTGTAGAGTCTGTACAGACTTGATTTTGGTTAATAATTTACAATCCTATTTCGGGGAAACTCTATTTGTATCTTGGTTCTTGGCTAATGCAAATGTAGTTGTGGTTGTACATGAAAACTCTGCCATAGAAGCACACTGCTCTCTTTCACTTGGCTTATAAAGACTATACCAACAAAACTGACTTCAATTTTCACATCCCAAATGGTGCCTGTGTATATGATAAATGTTAACAACAATCAAAAAACTAATTAGAATATCTCATTTTGGATTCACTCCCTAGTAATTCTGTAATTATTCAGCCCTCTCACACTCTGGCTGTAGCCAGGTGGATATACTGAAACAGCCACTATCTTCCCAAATCTGGAATACCTGTATCTCATACTTTCTGAATATTTTCTTTTTCTTCTACAATTACCATATGATTTCTCAGACACTAAAAACAACACATACACATCAGACAAGTGACCACCTCTGTATTGTTTTATTAAAGCACTTAGTATCAATATGTACTTTGTTACTATTTTTATATAAGCACAGTAGGACTTGTTCTTTCCTATTTTACAAGGAATGTTTATTCTGCTCTTCCCATGACCAAAAACCTAGCAAATCAGTCTGTTACACCACTGGGGCCCTTGGGAGAAGTCTGAAGTGCATCATGATATTGAGAGGTTCTTGAGTGATTTCAAAATGACATCTTTTTACATTTGCAAATAAATAATGCATGACTCTTAATCTGCAAGCCTTTTTAGGTAGCAGGAAGAAGTGAAATGAGCACTAGATGAGTTGCTGAGAGACCTAGAATTTAGCCTTTTCTCTGTTAAAGTTACGTAGTAATTGGCCTAGTCCTTCAATCCTTTGAGCCGCAGTTTTTCCAGTGGTAAAATATAAGCACCTTTATTTATTGAAACACAGAGAAGTACCACCAATGGCCAGGGAAACAAATTCCAATGAATTCTTTATTCTCCTCTTAGGAGGCTGATTTTTGAGAGACCAGCCTTAATAGGACATCATTTTAATAGGCAAGTGAAATGGGACTGTCTGTACTCCACTTCTTAGGTCTGCATAGCAATCATAGAAAGGAGTTAAATTCTATTTATTCTATTTCTGCTTTTAATAATCTTAATTATATGAGAGGAGAGAGTACTTTATCAGAAAAAGAGAAAATATATATTGTTTTCGCCCATGAATTTCAGCTTCCTAGTAAAAAGGGAGTTAAATCCATTCATTCTTAAGTGATTTCTGGTGAGATTCAGAAAGCATTTGGAACAGGAAATGTACCATGTTATGTCTCCTAGAGGATTTTTCCTGCCTTAACAATACCCCGCACTGTATTACACAGTCCCCATCAAAATGGATGTACTATATGCATTTATTACAATAAGATTACTGAAAACATATAACAGTAAAGGCAAGAACATGTATTCCAAGAACAAAATGAGTTTTTTGCTATGAACACAGACTTCGTGGAGGATGGCTTTTAAATCATGTAAGTATTCGGCAATCTGGCTAGCATTATGTCTTCTTAAGCTAAAGAACTTCAATTCCTCCTATAAGACCAATGCATTTCCTGGATACCTCAACTTTACTGGAGCTGGAGGAAATAAATACTTTTTGAGGAAGAATCAAAGCTCTGCTAAGAAGCATTTCTCGTTGCTCAATAACACTATACCTTTTCTTCCATGAAACTTTACCCCAATATAAAAGCAAATCCAGAACATTGTTCTTGACAGCAAAGCAAGAGGACACCTATTTGCAATCTAATCCCTGGTCATGTTCCATATGCCTCTTCATCTCTGCCTTCAACTCAGAGAGAAGTTCACCTTTTTCTTTCCTTTACTCTCTGAATACAAAGGAAAAAAGCTACAAATAAGCCCCTTACATTTTGTAGAAAACAAGTTAAGTCAAGAATATTGATCAGAAACATAAAATAAACCCCAAATCATTCTCTCCATTGTTGTTTTTATTGTACTGCGTGCTTCCTCAGATAAATATATCTTATCTAAGAGAATCAGAAAAGCTGTGCCTGTTTATCTTTCTTTTTTTCTTCCTCTCACATTATAACCATGTTGTTTTTCTTTCTGACTGCCTTTTTGATAGAAGAATCTCTCTACAGTTACTAATAAATAGAATTCACTTTTATAATAAAAATATGTAACTTATACATAAAGGTGAATAAATTTGTGCTGGTTAAGGTCTTGAGATACTAGGTTATGATTTTTAAAAACATTTTGAAAGGGACACAGAGTCAACTGTTTTTATCATTCAACAGTTTAAGAAATGTCATCACCAAAATATTATAGCAAAGTGTAGATAAAAACCACCCAGTACTTTCCTTTTTTAATACAAGCTAGGATAAATTACAAATAGTAACTACTATTTTGTCTGATATCAGTTATGCTAAATATAAAAAGAAACATTCCATTTCAAACTTACATTTTGCCAAGTTCAAAGTTACAGTACTCCTCCCACCTTAAGCAGACAATCATACAATTATCTTTCCTTGTGCAAATTCCAAGGAAATGACATTTGAGGATGGTTCAAGTTCATTATATTCATAACTATTTAGATCTGACAGATAAACTAGAACCTGGTGCCAATTGTCCAATTCTAGATATCAAGGGTGAAAGACATATATGAAAGCTAATTATTCATTAACAATTTAGAGCCTACCGTTTAGGTTTCTTTCTCTTTTCTCCAGAAGTCTCCAAAGAATTCATGTGACAGCCACTCCAACAAGGACGCTACTGATCTGTGCATTGATAAGTCTCCGTTTTCTGAAAACAATCAATCCAATCCTCATTCACTCTCCCAAAAAGAAAGGGACAGGGAGAAGGAGGAAGAGTGGAAAAGGGGAGAAGGGGGAGAAGGGAGGGAGGGAGAGAGAGAGAGAGAGAGAGAGAGAGAGAGAGAGAGAGAGAGAGGAATGGTAAAGGAAAAGGAAAAAAAAAAGGCAGGTAAAAATTGCAGGATTACCAAACCACTACCATGTTGGAAAACATGGTATTGTGTTGTCAGAGTGAAATATGCAAGCTGTTCTGAACACAGTGAACATTTCCATTTTCTAGTGGGTGAGCATTTCTCTCTCTCTCTCTCTCTCTCTCTCTCTCTCTCTCTCTCTCTCTCTCTCTCTCTCTCTCTCTCTCTCTCTCCTCCCTCCTCTCATCCTTTGTCCTTAATGATGAAAGCCTATGCAACAGGCTGTACGTAGTGCCTGCAAAGCTTCATATTTAGCAGAAGAAAAGCTTCTTTCTATTTATAGGGCTGTAGTGCGTTGTCTTCCAGTTTTGTGGTTGCAGTGTGCTTTGAGTCTGTGATAACACAGAGACTGTTTATTGTGTCATTTGCAGAAGCTGGGTGCCCTCAGGCCACTTCCATAGATACCAGACCACTGCAAACTTTAGTATGATCCTTTTTCACAGCTCTGCACTTGTGTTTCACCTATATAAATACTGCTATAAATATACAGTAGGTTCTAATAGTAAAGATCAGTGAGAGAAGGATCCCTGCCTGGGCATTCCTGAATAGACAAACCTGTGACATATTGGCACTGAAATGAATATTATACTTCTTAAGAGGGATTTTTAACTTTAATCAGCCTTTAACTTCAACTTCCTGTTCACCAACTCTTTGTTCCTCAGTGTCCCTGTGATCAGGAAGTATAGACAGGCCTCCATTTTCTCTTAGTGGTTAAAGAACTTGCAGTCAAGTAGCAAGTTGGGTTGGTTTTCTGTAAAAATATGCCTATGTCTTCAGGCTCTTGTGGGATGATGTTCCAAGGAATCCCTGAACCCAGGTATCTTTGAGCCCAGTGTCACATTTTATGAAATACTTTCCACACCAAAAGAGGAAGAAATACATAAACCTTGACTAATAATTCCAGATCATGGAAAGGGAATTTTTCATATAAGCCATAGGAGAAATTAATGTTAGTGCAAGTCCAGCCTCAATTTAGGACATAACTTGTATGGTGGACTGTATGGAGTGTTTAAAGTCCCTCTGGCTCAAAGCACTCTTTTACTGTACTTGAGAGGCTAGTTAGTCTTCTAGAAATAAACATTTCTAAAATACTGATTTTTAGAATTCTTTTTAAAATTATTTTATTTTATTAATTATAGTTTATTCACGTTGTGTCCTAGCTATAGCCTTCCATCCCCTCCCAATCTCACCCTCCGTCCCTCTTCTTCTCTTATGCCCCTCCCCCAGTCCAATGATAGGGGAGGTCTTCCTCCCCTTCCATCTGACCATATTCTATCAGGTCTCATCAGGACTGGCTTCTCTGTCTTCCTCTATGGACTGTAAGGCTGCACCCCCCTTCAGTTGGAGGTGATCCAAGTACAAACCCATAAGTTCATGTCACATATGGTCCCTGGTCCTTTTATTGGGGGAACCCTCTTAGATACTGAGCTGCCTTGAGCTACTTCTGTGCAGAGGTTCTAAGTTATCTCCATGCATCAGTCTCAGAAAATATCCCTTTGCACAGAGTTTTTGGTTCTGTTGCTCCCCTTGTGGAGCTCCTGTTCTCTCCAGGTCTTTCTATCTCCCCCTTCTTTCATAAGATTCCCTGCATTCTGCCCAAAGTTTGGTTATGCATCTCACCATATATGTTGATACCATTCTGGATGGAGTCTTTCAGAGGTCATCTGTGATAAACCCCTGTCCTGTTTTCTGTTTTCTCCCTTTTCCGATGTCCTTCTCATTTGCTTTTCTGAATGAAGATTGAACATCTTACCCAGAATCCTCCTTCTTGCTTAACTTCCTTAGGTGAACAGGTTTTAGTATGATTATCCTATATTATAAGTCTAATATCCACTTCCAACCATATATATGAGAGAGAGCTAATATCCAGAATGTATAAAGAACTCAAGAAAATAAACAGCAACAAATCAAGTGACCCCATTCAAAATGGGGTCCAGAGCTAAAAAGAGAATTCTCAATAGAGGAATATCAAATGGCAGAGAAACATTTAAAGAAAGCTCAACATCCTTAGTCATCAGGGAAATGCAAATCAAAACAACCCTGAGGTTTCACCTTATACCCATCAGAATGGCTAAGATACAAAACTCAAGTGACTATACATTCTGGACAGGATTTGGAGAAAGAACACCCCTCCACTGCTGGTCGGAATGTAAATATGTACAACCACTTTGGAAATCAATCTGGTGCTTTCTCAGAAAAATAGGAATAGTGCTACCTCAAGACCAGCTATACCACTCCTAGGCATATATCCAAAAGATGCTCAAGTACACAACAAAGACATTTGTTCAACCATGTTTGTAGCAGCTTTATTTGTAATAGTCAGAAGTTGGAAACAACCCAGATGTCCCTCAAAGGAGGAATGGATACAAAAATTGTGGTACATTTACACAATGGAATACTATTCAGAAATTAAAAACAAAGAAATCATGAAATTTGCAGGCAAATGGTGGGATCTAGAAAAGATCATGCTGAGTGAGGTATCCCAGAAGCAGGTTTTTAAAAATTCTAATGCTCATATTAAGACTCGAGATCAAGCCTCTGACAGAGGGCGAGAAGTAACGATAGATCTGGGGGAGGTTGTTGAGACTTGGGGAGAACAAGAGCTCCACAAAGACCAAACTGAACAGGGCACAGGGGTCTTGTATGAGACGGTTTCTACAATCAAGGACCATGTGTGGATGTGGCCTGGAACCCCCGCACAGATGGGGCCCATGATAGCTCGGTGTAGGACTGAAGACCCTATCCAGGGAAACA
>CM053742.1:74852802-74897712 GCA_028658305.1 Pachyuromys duprasi
CCATCAAAATACCAACACAATTCTTCACAGACCTTGAAAGAAAAATTCTGAACTTCATATGGAGAAACAAAAAACCCAGAATCTTCAAAACGATCCTGTACAACAACAGATCATCTGGAGGTATCTCCATCCCTGACCTCAAGCTGTACTACAGAGGAATAGTAATAAAAACTGCATGGGATTGGCATAGAAACTGAATAGTGGATCAATGGAACCGAATAGAAGACCCAGAAATGAACCCACACACCTATGGAAACTTGATTTTTGACAAAGAAGCCAAAACCATTCAATGGAAAAAAGACAGCATCTTCAATAAATGGTGCTGATCCAACTGGATTTCTATATGCATAAAAATGAAAATAGATCCATATTTATCACCCTGCACAAAACTAAAGTCCAAGTGGATCAAAGACCTCAACATAAAACCAGACACAACTAACCGGTTAGAAGAAAAAGTGGGGAAGACCCTAGAACTCATCGGCACAGGAGACTACTTCCTGAACAGAACACCAACAGCACAAGCCCTAAGATCAACAATAAATGAATGGGACCTCAGGAAACTGAAAAGCTTCTGTAAAGCAAAAGACACTTTCATCAAAACAAAAAGACAGCCTACAAACTGGGAAAGGATCTTTCCCAATCCTATGTCTGACAGAGGGCTAATATCCAGTATATATAAAGAACTCAAGAAGTTACAAAGCAACAAATCAAATAATCCAATTAAAAAAAATTGGGTATGGAGTTAAAAAGAGAACTCTCTGTAGAGGACTGTAGAATGGCAGAAAAACACTTAAAGAAATGCTCAACGTCCTTAGCCATCAGGGAGATGCAAATCAAACGACCCTGAGATTTTACCTTACAACTGTCAGAATGGCTAAGATCTAAAACTCAAGTGACAACACATGCTGGAGAGGTTGTGGAGAAATAGGAATCCTCCTCCATTGCTGGTGGGAATGCAAACTTGTACAACCACTGTGGAAATCAATTTGGCACTTTATCTTAGACAATTAGGAATAGTGATTCCTCAAGACCCAGCTATACCACTTTTAGGCATATATCCAAAAGATGCTCAAGTACACAACAAGGACATTTGCTCAACTATGCTCTTAGGCATATATCCAAAAGATACTCAAGTACACAACAAGGACATTTGCTCAACTATGTTCGTGGCTGCTTTACTTGTAATAGCCAGAACCTGGAAACAACCCAGATGTCCCTCAGTTGAGGAATGGATACAGAAATTGTGGTACTTTTACACAATGGAATACTACTCAGCAATTTAAAATGAAGAAATCATGAAATTCGTAAGCAAATGGTAGGATCTAGAAACAATCATCCTAAGTGAAGTATCCCAAAGACAGAAAGAAACAGTTGGTATATACTCACTTATATAGATCTATAGGATAGGATGTACATGCTGAAATCTATACACCTAGGGAAGATAAGCAAGAAGAAGGACCCAGGGTGGGATGATCAATCCTCGATTAGATGGACAAATGGGATGGACATTGAATGTAGGAGAAAACAAGCAACAGGACAGGAACCTACCACAGAGGGCCTCTGAAAGACTCTAACTAGCAATGTATCAAAGCAGATATTAAGACTTACAACCAAGCCATCGCCAGAGTGCAGGGAATCGTATGAAAAAAGGGGGAGTTAGTAAGACTTGGCGAGGACAAGAGCTCCACAAAGACCAAATAGATCAGGGCACAGGGGTCTTCTATGAGACTGTTTCTCCAACCAAGGACCATGTATGGCTACAAACTATAACCCCTGCTCAGATGTGGCCCATGGTAGCTCAGTACCCAACTGGGTATCCTAGTAAGGGGAACAGGGACAATTTTTGTGAACTCAATGGCCTGCTTGTCGACCATCCCCCTCACCCTGAGGGAGGAGCAGCCTAACTAGATCCCAGAAGAGGACATTGTACCAGCCCTGAAGAGACATGATAAGCTAGGCTCGGATGGAAGGGGTGGAGGTCCTCCCCTATCAGTGGACCTGGAGGGGGGCAGGGAGAAGATGAGGGAGGGATGGGGAGAGTGGGAGGGAATGAGGAAGGGGGCTATGGCTGGGATACAAAGTATATAACCTGTGATTAATATAAAAATAAACAAATTACATAAAAGAGAATCAATAAAGATAACAAAAACAGAAAATGCCCTGGAGCTGGGAGAACTTAGAGAAATGATCAGGAACCGCAAAGTAAGCATCACTAATAGAATACAAGAGATGGAAGAGAGAATCTCAGGTGCTGAAGATACACTTGCAAAATTGATACATCTCAAAGAAAAAGCAAAATCAGAAAATTTCCAAACACAAAACATCCAAGAAATCAAGGATGACATGAAAAGACGAAATCTAAGAATAGGAATAGATGAAAAAGAAGACTCCAAGCTCCAAGGTCTAAAATATTTTCAAGAAAATGAGAGAAGAAAAATTTCCCAACATAAAAAAGAAATGTCCATAAACACACAAGAGGCCTACAGAACACCAAATAGACTAGACTAGAAAAGAAACTCTTCATGTCACACAATAGTCAAAACATTATCTTTACATAACAAAGAAAAATATTAAAAGCAGCAAGAAAAGGGGAGATCCAAGATGGCCATGACCAGCATGCCCCATATCTGAGGGGCACAGGATCCGCTAAAACAATCGTGAACAACTAAAGATTGTCTGGAGGCATCTCCATCCCTGATCTCAAGCTGTACACAGAGCAACAGTAATAAAAATTGCGTAGTACTGGCATAAAACCAGAATGTTGAATCAATGGAATCAAAAAGCCAAACCAGAAATAAACCCACACACCTACGGATACTTGATTTTGACAAAGAAGCCAAAACCATACAATGGAAAAAAGACAGCATCTTCAACAAATGGTTCTCGTCTAACTGGACATATACATGTAGAAAAATGCACACAGATCCATATTCACCACATGCACAAAACTAAATTCCAAGTGGATCAAAGACATTAATATAAAATCAGACACAGAAAACTGTTAGAAGAAAAAGTGGGGAAGAGCCTTGACCTCATTGGCACAGGAGACAACTTCCTGAACCAAACTCCAACAGCACAGGCTCTAAGATCAACATTCAATAAATGGGACCTGATGAAACTGAAAGTTTCTGTAAAGCCAAGAACACTGTCACCAGAACAAAACTACAGCCTACAGAATGGGAAAGGATTTCCATCAACCCTATATCTGACAGAGGGTAATATCTAGAATACATACAGAACTCAAGAAGTTAAACAGCAACAAACCAATTAATCCAATTAAAAATAGGGTACAGTGGTAAACAGAGAATTCTCTATAAAAGAATATCGAATGGCAGAGAAACATTTAATGAAATGCTCAACTTCCTTAGTCATCAGGGAAATGGAAATCAAAACGACCCTGAGAATTCACCTTACACCCATCAGAATGGCTAAGATCAATAACTCAAGTCACAATACATGCTGGAGAGGATGTGCAGAAAGGACAACCCTCCTCCATTGCTTGTGGGAATGTAAACTTGTACAACCACTCTGGAAATCAATCTGGTGCTTTCTCAGACAATTAGGAATAGTAATACCTCAAGATCCAGCTATACCTCTACTAGGCATATGCTCAAATCATGTCTCACCATTCAACAAGGGCATTTGCTGAGCCATGTTCATAGCAACTGAATTCATAATAGCCAGAATCTGGAAATAACCCAGATATTCCTCACCTGAGGAATGGATACAGAAATTGTGGTACATTTACACAATGGAATGCTACTCAACAATTAAAAACAAGGAAATCATTACATTTGTAGGCAAATGGTAGGAAATGGGAAAGATAATCTGGAGTGAGGTATCCCAGAAGCAGAAAGACACACATGGTATAAACTCACTTATAAGTAGATATTAGGCATATAATATGGGATAAACATACTAAAATCTGTACACCTAAAGAAGCTAAGCAAGAAGGAAGACCCAAGGTAAGATGATCAGTCATCACTCAGAAAGGCAAACAGTATGGGCTTCGGAAGAAGAAGAAAACAGAAATAGGACAGGAGCATACAACAGAGGGCCTCTGAAAGACTATGCAGCATGGAATTGAAGCCGATGCTGAGGGTCATAGCCAAACCTTAGGCAGAGTGCAGGGAATCTTATGAAAGAAGGGGGAGAGAGAAAGACCTGGAGAAGACAGGAACTCCACAAGGCGACCAAGAGAACAAAAATACTTGGGCCCAGGGGTCTTTTCTGAGACTGATACTCCAACTAAGGTCCACGCATGGAGATAAACCATAACCTAGAACCCCTGCATAGATGTATCAATGGCAACTTAGTCTCCATGTGGATTCCCTAGCAATGCGAACAGGGGCTGGCTTGGACATGAACTCAGAGGCTGGCTCCTTGATCATCTCCACCTGAGAAGGAGCAGCATGACCAGTCCACAAAAGAAGACAATGAAGCCAGTCCTGATGAGACCTGATAGGCTACGGTCAGATGGAAGGGGAAGAGGACCTCCCCTATCATTGGACTTAGGGAGAGGCTTAGGAGAAGAAGAGGAAGGGTGGCATTGGGAGGTTATGGGGGAGGAAGCTACAGCTGGGATACAAAGTGAATAAACTAATTATAAAAATAAAATAAATTAAAAAAAAATAAAAATAAATTAAAACAAATAAAAAAAACTTAGTATTGAAAATACATTCAAAGCCTTTACTTAAAAAGCAAAAACAAAACAAAGAGCCCCATCATTTCAAGTATGTATTTTCCATTTGACTTTTCTCTGTCTATGTCTTTTTTGTACGAGAAATTCTGAAGGGAAAATTGCATAGCCTTACATCCTTGCCTCAGCATATGTTTATCAGGTACATCTACACTGAAAGTTTCAAGACAATCAGCAAGAAAGAATGTGGGAGAAGAAAGGGAAGATTTGTAGAGAAGTATGTGTCATGAAATTTTACCTTGAGCCAGACGTCCTAACTACAGGAGAAACTCATGTTGTAATGGAATTGAAAGGATTTGGAGACATCTTCCTTGCCTTGGATTTTTACAGGTGGGCTCTATGTGAATGGACTTTAGAAGTCCCTGAATCCATGAAACTACTGAGAAATTTTTTCTTGCACAATTTTATATCCATTTTTTCCTTGAGAAAAATTTTTATAATTACAATTAGATTCCCAAATGGATTCAGAACAAAAAGAAAATGTCCAAACACTGGATTAATAAGCACTGCGATCTTGGGCTGCCTGCTATCAGGAAGTGGCCTGACAGGAAGAGAACAGCACTGGAGGTTTTCAGATAGTAATCCACTAAAAGATTACAAATGGCACATCTGGGTGACTTCCTCATTTTACAGGTGGTGAAAGCGAGCCCTAGGCGGTTATAACACTTGTCTTGTATAGCACAGTTAATCATAGTGACTTCAGAAGAATTTTTTTTGAGAGATAATCTCTTTTCTCCCTATTTCCCTTGGTGTTTCAGCAGCAAAGTGTGTGCTCAACACAAGGCTAATGTTTTCAAATTTAGGTCAGTGCATGGGAGGCAAGGTGATAACAATGAAAAGAAAACATTGAACACCAGATAAGTAGCTACTTATCTGATATTTGATTCATTTTTAAACAATGTCTTTTCTCTTAAACTCTTAAATTGTATAAAACTTACATGCATTTTGAATATGTGTGGGATTCTATACGGCTTTTTTTTTTTACTAGTAAAAAGGTTTCATATCTCTCATAAACTTTTTCAAAGTTCATGAACCCCCAAGCATTGGAAATCATTGACTTCATTTTTCAGTTAAGAACAAACAAAGCCTGAGAGGTGTTCTCACAGCCAGAAAGTAGAAAAGTCAAGACGAGATAGAATTCAGCCTCTCCCGTTTAATTCAGTATTAGTTGTGTTGCTGCAAGC
Source organism: Pachyuromys duprasi (assembly GCA_028658305.1). Taxonomy (NCBI): domain Eukaryota; kingdom Metazoa; phylum Chordata; class Mammalia; order Rodentia; family Muridae; genus Pachyuromys; species Pachyuromys duprasi. The sequence goes on from CM053742.1 coordinate 74,858,686, forward strand.
AGTCTCTTTCTCAATCACTTTATTAGTTCAAATAACTGCATCTGGGCATTTTCCTTATTCTGTGCTTATGGAAATGATTGGATCAAATGCACTTAAAAGGAGGACGCTGTAGATTAAATACAGGTAAGGATTTGTAAATGAATGTGAGTTCTCTAAACAATCAATCATTCAGCTGATAGGTTTTTCAAGTGACTTTAGACTCTGTAACTGAGGTCATAAGTTTAAGCTGCAAAGTAATTCTTCAGAGACACTCTGACTATACTTAATTTAACCAGAGGACTGAGTTATTGCACTAATCACCAAATTTCAGGAACCAGACCTTAGATGCCAAAGACTATTCAGGTCTATTTAGCGAAAAGCAAAATCTAGACATGTCATAGGAGTGCTCCAACAGAAACATTAGTATTGTTATCATCTACAATGTAATGTTTAATAACACTGGGAACTTCAATGCTACACTTTACCTAGATACTCCAAAAAAATCAGATGCCTTGCTGATGATCATTTGTTAAGATCCAATGTCTCCACATGGCTTCAATTTCTTATTGTATTCTTCCACTACTTTCAAGTATTAAGATTTATACACCTGAATTTATCTGGAACAAATGTTTGTATATTTCCTGAAAAATAATAAATATACAAAACATATGTATATTTCTGTGAATATGATTTATATTTAGTTTTGCAGATATATAGGTTCAGGTCAGAAATGTACAAAAAGGTTCAGTTTTGTAGAATTCAAATTATCATAGTTTCTAGTAGCTAAGATTAACCAATATATTTATTTCACAGCACCTAAAAGGAACAGAGTTTGATGGGAGAATAAAACTGGCACAGCTTGAGCCTCATAGCGTGAGAAAGAACCCATCCCTGGCACTATTAATTATACTCTGCTATACTTGTAGACAGATACTAGCAAAACTTTCATCTGAGAAATTTCATTAGCAACTGATGAAAACATATGCAGAGACTGACAGCCAAACATTAGGAAGAGCAAGGCAAAGAGGAGGAAGAAGGCTTAAAGGAGTCAGAGAGGTCAAGGACACCACCAGAAAACCCACTGAACCAATTATCTTGGGTCCATAGGGACTCACAGAGACTGAGCAACCAAGAAGAGAACATGCAAGGGACAGAGCTAGGGCCTCTGCACATATGTAATGGTTTGAGTAGCTCAGTCTTCATGTGGGACTCCTAACATTAGGAGTAGGGGTTGGCTCAAACTCTGCTGCCTGCCTTTGGATTCCATTCCCATAACTAAGCTACCTTGCTTAACCCCAATAGGAAAAGGTGTGGCTAGTCCTACTTCAACTTGCTATGTCAAGGTTGTTTGATATCTATAGGAATCTCTCTTTTTCTGAGGAGAAAGAGAGGATTGGAGGATGGGGGACTAATGTGAGAGGTAGGAACTGACAGGAGAGGAGGCAGAGAAAGCTGTGATTTAAATGTAAAATTAAGTAATTAAAAATATTCAAGGAAAATGTAAAAACTTCACATATTAAATTCCCTTATGGTACTCTTACACTGCCTGTTTTATTGAATTGATGCAATACACAATTATTTGGAGTTTCAGCTTAAGTCAAATACTTAAGAAGATAAATATTCAAAAATGTAAAATAGCTAAACACAAACCTGCACTTTTCAAAATAGAATGCCTGATATTTTAGAAATTGTCTCTTTTTCTTTAATTCCCTGTGAAACAAACCAACAAACAAAAATCAAACAAATGGGTGGGGGTGGAGCTTTGCCAAGCCACAGAGGAAGACAATGCAGGCAGTTCTGATGAGACCTGATAGACTAGGATCAGATGGGAGGGGAGGAGGATCTCCACTATCAGTGGACTTTGGGAAGGGGCATGGGAGGAGAACAAGAGGGACGGCGGGGTTGGGAGCCAATGAATTAGAGGCCCTTCCCCAATTTTTCTTTCAACAAATTTAGTGTGTCCGGTTTTATATCTAGGTCTTTGATCCCACTCCTCCATTGCTGGTGGGAGTGTAAACTTGTACAACCACTTCGGAAATGAACCTGGTGCTTTCACAGAAAATTGGGAACATCACTACCTCAAGATCCAGCTGTACCTTTCCAAGGCATATGCCCAAACAATGCCCCACCATTCAACAGGATATTTGCTCAACTATGTTTGTAGCAGTTTTATTTGTAAGAGCCAAAATCTGGAAACAACCTAGACGTTTCTAGATGGAGGGGTATGGATACAGAGATTATGGCACATTTATACAATGGAATGCTACTCAGCAATTAAATGCAAGGAAATAATGAAAATTGCAGGCAAATGGATGGAACTAGAAAAGATCATCCTGAGTGAGTTAATCCAGAAATAGAAAGACATGCATGGCATATATTCACTTATAAGCAGATACTGGCTGTATAATAAAAGATAGCCATACTTTAAGCTACAGACTTAAAAAGCTAAACAACAAGGAGGACTCTAGGGAGGATGTTTGAATCTCATTTAGAATGGCAAACAGAATAGATACCAGAAGAAGTGGAAGAGAGGGTACCGGATGGGTACTTACTGCGGAGGGTCTTCTGAAAGGCTCCATCCAGCAGGGGATTGAAGCAGATGCTGAGACTCACAGCCAAACTTTGGTTAGAGAGAAGGGTATCTTATGGAAGAAAGGGGGATAGAAGGACATGGAGGGGACAGGAGCCCCACAAGGAGACCAACAAAGCTAAAAATCCTGAGCCTAGGGGTTTCAGCACAGATTGATGCACTAACCAAAGACTATACATGGCAAGTACCTAAACCCCTGCTCAGATGTAGCCAATTGGCAGCTCAGTCTCCATGTGTGTTCCCCAGTATGAGGAACAGGGTTGTCTCTGTCATGGACTGGAGTACCTCCTCTTTGATCGCTTTGCATCCCAACTGTAGCCCCCTCCCTCGTCCCCTCACAATCCTGCCCGCCCTCTCTGTTCTCCTCCCATGCCTCTTCCCCAGTACACTGATAGGGGAGGTCCTCCTCACTTTCCATCTGACTGACCTTAGCCTATCAGGTCTCATCAGGACTGTATGCATTGTCTTCCTCTGTGGCCTGGTAAGACTGCCCCTCTCCTCAAGAGGAGGTGATCAAAGAACCAGCGATAGCATTCATGTAATAGACATCCCCTGTTTCCCTTATTAGGGCGCTCATTTGGAGACCAGGCTGCCACTGGGCTACCTCTGTGCAGGGGTTCTAAGTTATCTCCATGAACGGTCTTGATTGGAGTATCAGTCTAAGAAAAGATTCCTAGGCCCAGAATTTTTGGTTCTGTTGTGCTCCTTGTGGAGCTCCAGATCCTTCCAGGTCTTTCTATCTCTCCTGCCAAAACCATACAATGGAAAAAGGACAGCATCTTCAACAAATGATGCTTGTCTAACTGGATATCTACATGTAGAAAATGCAAATAAATCCATACTTATCACCCTGCACAAACTAAAGTCCAAGTGGGTCAAAGACCTCAACATAAAACCAGACATACGAAACCTGTTAGAAGAAAATGTGGGGAAAAGCCTTGAACTCATTGGCACAGGAGACAACTTCCTGAACAGAACACTAACACCAGAAGCTCTAAGATCAACAATTAATAAAGGGGACCTCATGAAACTGAACAGCTTCTGTAAAGCAAAGGACGCTGTCATCAGAACAAAATAACAGCCTACAGAATGGGAAAGGATCTTCACCAACTCTATATCTGACAGAGGGCTAATATCCAGAATAGATAAAGAACTCAAGAAGTTAAACAGCAACAAATCGAGTAATCCAATTTAAAATGGGGTAAGAGAGAATTCTCAATAGAGGAATACTGAATGGCAGAGAAACCCTTTAAGAAATGCTCAACATCCTTAGTCATAAAAAATTCAGTATCCGTAGGTCTGTGGGTTTATTTCTGGATCTTCTCTTCTATTCCATTGATCCACCAGCCTCTTTCTATGTCACTACCATGCAGTTTTTATTACTGTTGCTATATAGTACAGCTTAAGATCAGGGATGGAGATACCTCCAGCAGATCTTTTACTGTAGAGGATTGTTTTAGGTTTTCTGGGTTTCTTGTCATTCCATATGAAGTTGAGAATTTTTCTTTCAAGTTCTGTAAAGAATTGTGTTGGTCATTTGATGAGAATTGCATTGAATCTGTAGATTGCTTTTGGTAAGATGGCCATTTTTACTACAGTAATCCTGCCAAGCAATGAGCATAGGAGATCTTTCCATCTTCTGATACCTTCTTCTATTTCTTTCTTCAGAGACTTGAAATTTTTTTTCCTACAAGTCTTTGACATGCTTAGTTTGTGTTACATCAAGGTTCTTTATGTCCTTTTTGGCTATTGTGAAGGGTGCTGTTTCCCTAATTTCTTTCTCAGCCCATTTTTCTTTTGTATACAGGATGGCTACTGATTTTTTGAGTTAATTTTGTATCCAACCACTTTACTGAAGTTGTTTATCAGTCGTAGAAGTTTTCTGCTAGAATCTTGGGGTTACTCACTCACGTATACTATCATGTCATCGACAAATAGTGATATTTTGACTTCTTCCTTTCCAAACTGAATCTCTTTGATCTCCTCATATATAGAAGAGAAATGGAGTAAGAGTGGGCAACCTTGCCTTGTCCCTGATTACACTGGGATTGATTTAAGTTTCTCTCCATTTAGTTTGATGTTGGCTACAGACTTGCTGTATATGTCTTTACTATGTTGATTCTTCTGCCTTCTACCTCTAATATAAAGTGGCATATAACTGTAAATTAAGTGCATTTTTCTTCTCTGAAACATAAATTTGAAGTAATTTAAAAGTATTATCTCTCTACACCTAACACATACTGAGAGAAAAATTAAAAGCAATCAGCATCTTCCTCTGGTTTCAAAACTAGTCTTAATGGACTCCAATATTGCCTTCTAGTCCAAGGGTTTGTTGAAATTTTGGGGGTTCAGAAACATTAAACTGTGTGTAAATAATCTTCCATAACGGAATATCTATACCCAATATGGCTCTGTGTATGTGTTAATTAAGTTGCAGTTCCCACCTATAATACCTCTAATCTCTATTTTTGATATCTGAAAAGTCTCACATATTTTCATCTTACTTTCCTGGTTGTTCTGCTTTATTTTCAGTAATAAAGGATATTTTGATGTTTTACTGCTTTTTAATTGTGGGAGAATAAATCTACTCAGAAACATTTATGAGAAATTAGTTCTTTAGTTTTTCTTTTTATCACCAATTAATAGTTATTTTCTATAGCTTATCGTGGGTCTCACTTGAAGTGTTTTTAGATAATGCATCATCATTTCTTCCTACTTAACTGAGGAAAATGCAACTGGCCTAATATTTACCAAACCAAAAACCAAAAACCAAACAAACAAATCTACTTTCCTCTTATGTAGGTATTAGCCAAGTCTTTGGTTTCCCCTTCTAAAAGGTTGGGTGTATTCACAAGAAACTAATCATATACCTAATGGAATGGCTCAAAACATTATCTAATAATATTTTAATAATTCTTTGAGAATTCCATAAATTTATTTTGATTATACTCAACCCATCTCTGCTGACTCCTCCTAAATCCTCCACTCACACCTCCCTACCTGCCCATTTTCATGCTCTCCCTTGCTCTCTCTCTCATTGAATCTAGTTCATGTCGACTAACTACTCTTGGGTGTGGTGCCTGACCTGGAGTATGATCAACCCATCAGGTATCATACCACTAAAGAGAATGGACTCTCCCTCTACCTGTAATTATCAAATGCTAATAGTGTGGAAAGACTTCTGCTTATCTCCCCAAACTCCATACTTGGATGTTTATTTGTTTTTGTTTTGTTTTGTTTTGTTTTGGGCTTGAATTTGTACATGTTTTGTATGCTGTCACAATTGCTCTGTGTTCATATGTGCAACTCTCCTGTTATGTCTGTAAATCAGTTATCCATCATATCTGGTTATCTACAACACTTTCACCCCTTTCACAATGATCACTGAGTCTTGGGGAGAAGGGTATATGATATAGATTACCCTTTTAGGGCTGATCACTCTGCAGTCTCTTTTTCTCTGCATTTTGATCAGCTGCAGATCTATGTGTCTATCATGATATACCACAAAAAGAAGCATCTCTGATGAATGTTGAAAGATACACTGATCTAACGGTACATAAAAAAGTCATTTGAGGTCATGTATTTCCATTTAGCAGAATTATAGTAGTAAGTTCTCCCCTGAAGCCTATTTCACGTCAAACCACAGGCCCTTGGCCTTGATAACAGTGGCACATATGAGTTCAGTCTCAAGGAACATTCCTTAAAAACAACCAGAGTTACTCCCATAACATTCACCCCAGAAATGCATCAGTAGGGTTATCTTGCCAGGCCCACCACTTTTGTAGTCCGCAGAGTTCACAGATGCACCCATCTGGTGATTCATTTTTTTTCCCTTTATTAACATGCGTAACACCATATAACAGAAAGAATACTAGCAAACCACTAATGAATTTCTTTATCTCAAATAATCCATATAAATGGATTCATACTGTCTTAGTATGCATTGCTGTGATAAAACACCATGATCAAAATCAATTCAGGAAAGAAAGGGTTTATTGCACTTATACTTCCACACAGATTACAGTCCATCATTGATGGAAGTCATGACAGGAGCTCAAGGCAGAAACCTGGACATAGAGATTGAACTGGAGACCATGGAGTGGTGCTGCTTTCTCTTCATGGCTTGATAAGCCTGCTGTGGACCACCTGGAGAGGGATTGTGACACACACAGTGAGTTGGACCCCTCCACATCCATCACTGATAAAGAAAATGTCCCCACAGTTTTACCTACTGGCAATTTTATGAAGTTTTTTTTTTCTCAATTATGATTCCCTTTCTCAGATAACTCTATCTTTTGTCAAGTTGAAGTTAATAACAGCAACAGGGTGCATATTATGTAAGGCTTTAAAAACTACATTATTCCATTTTAATACCTTCAAAATTTATCTATGTTTTAGTATCAACTCTTCAATATTTTTATTTCCAAATAATGTCTCATTGTGAAAACGTACCACATTTTAAAATTCATTCATCAACTTACAGACATTTGAGTTCTTAAAATTTTGAACCATTATGAATAAAGTTATCATAAATACTTATGCACAAATTTTATATGAATATAATTTTTCATATTTCTCAAGTGTATAAGTGAAGATGATACTGCTGCATCTTTTTGCTAAACTTTGTGTTTACTCTTAATGAGTAAAACAGCTCCAATTACTCCATTATTGCTAATATTTGTCATTGTTTGTGCTTGGAATTCTAGTCGTTTTAGAGAAGAAAAGCCTTTTGTCTAAATTTACATTTTTATTGACTAAGAATTTTGCGGATCTTTCCTGTGCTTGTTGACTATTTGTTTATTTTCTTTAGAAAAATGATGATTATTATACATTGGCCATTTTTCTCATTTATCTTATTTCACTGAATTATATTGTAGATACAGTACAATTTAGCAACATAATTTGTAAATATAGGACTATCTTTTCACGTTCTTGATATGTTTCTTGGAAGGCAGCTATACCACCAACGCAGCACCTTGATATGTTTCTTAAACCATTTAAATTTTTGAAGAATACAATGAGTCATTTTCTATCATACCATTTTATGGTCACTCATTTAAATCAAATATGGTAGCCTGTATATCTCTGCCCTAGGCTCTCCACACAGTTGTGTAGTTTTCTCTTCTTATGGAACTCCTAACAGTGGAAGCAGGGGCTGTCTCTAACTGTTTTGTCTGCTTTGGGGACTCTTTTCCTCCTTCTGGGTTGTCTTGTCCAGCCTAAATACAAAGGGAGGTACCTAGTATTATTGCAACTTGATATGCCATCTTTGGTTGATAGCCATAGGAGGGCTTCCTTTTTTGAAGAGAAATGGAGAAAGAGAGGATGAGGGGATACTGGGAGGAGGTGAGTAAACTACAGTCTGGACGTAATATATGAGAGAAGAATACGATATAATTATAAAAAGAAAATATGTTGCTATTCTGTCTGCCAAATATTTTATAGTGTTATCTCTTTCATTTACATTTATGAACATGCCAGGTATGGTAGAGCATGCATTTAATCCCAGCACTTCAGAGGTAGAAGCAGATGGATCTCTGTGAGTCTGAGGTCAGCCTGGTCCACATAGTGAGTTCCAGGCCAGCTAGCACTACGTATTGAGACCGTGTCTCAGAAAATAAAAATTTCATTAAGTAATAAAAATTAGCCTATGATTCATTTTTAGTTCATTTGTGTAGATGATATGAATAAATAGACTTATTGTTAATCATGCTTTATGTATAAAGATCTAATTTCCAAATACTCTAAATTTTCCTTATTTTTGAGAATTTCATATATGTCTATTATAATATCTGACCATATCTACTGCCTTTTACCCCTCCAGCTTCCTTCATATGCCAACACAGCTCGCTCCTAACGTCACATCTTATTTTTTGGTAATCCACCAAGTCCAGTTAGTGTGGTCCATATGTGCATGGATGTGGGGCCATCAAGTAGAGCATAGGAAACTTACAGTGGCCAGAACATCACTAAAGTATGGTTCTTCCCCTTCCTAGAAATGATCCAGTGCCTGCCAATATTTCAACAGTATAGAATGGAGGGTAAAAATCACAGGATTCAGTCTGGCTTCATTTTGTCTGTAGGCCTTGAACAGGTAACCACATTATTTTGTGTTCATATCTTCCTTCACATGCATGAATGCTTTGCTTGCACACATATCTGTGTACTACATGCATGTCTGATGTTCTTGGAGGTAAGAAGTGAACATCATATTCCCTGAAACTGGAGCAACAAACAATTTTGAGCCACTGTGGAAGGTGGGAATGAACCTGGGTCTTCTAGAAGGATAGCATGTGCTCTTAATCACTGAGCCATCTATCTCTCCAGCTCAATGAGCTCATTTACCCCTAATAAAAATATTTTCCACAAAATTTAATCTTTTATTTTCTGGTAACTTGTGATTATTGAGGAAGTGTTTGAAGCTTTCTCATGGAATGTATATAATGGCGTGAAAAATTCCTTCAGAGAAATTTATGTTCCTTTCATTTTTACCAAAATGCAAATTTTCAGCATGGATGTGAAAGCATTAAAATTATAACTTTGTGTACAAGATGAAAATAATTCACTAAATTTGCCCTTTTTTTTACAGAAAATAAAATGTTAAAGTTAAGCTTTAAAAAAATATTTTCCATACATTTAGTTTTTCTGATCTTATCACAACATACCTTTTTTCTTTCTCTTTCAACATATTTGCAAATTTGTACTTAAAGTGTGACTACTATAGAAAACATAGTTTAGATAAATTTTCAATCAATCTGTTGTTTTTAATTAGTTAAAGATATTTAAGCATACTATTATTTTATATAGAATTGTGTATCATCTGCTTTTACTTCTTTTTCATACAAAAGCTTATTTGTTTTTAATTATGTATTTCTGTGTGTTTATGTGCAAGTGAGTGCAGGTGCCTAAGAAGGACAAAGGCATCAGACGCTTCCTGGAGCTGGAGTTACAGGTAAGTGTGAACTGTCAGATGTGTATTCTGGGACCATAACTCTGGTCTTCTACAAGAAAAGTAAGTTCTCTTAACCAATGAGCCATTTTTCCAACCCTACAATTTTGTTTTCTATATTCTTCTCTGGTGTTCCTTGCTAGTGTGTGAGTGTGTGCATGTGAAGCCACTGCAAAAAATTAATTAGTTTAAGAATTTGTAACTATATTATTTTATTAATTGGAAATAAGTTTTCATACAATACTTCAGCTAATTCTAATACTTCAGCTCCCCCAACTTCTCCCAGATCTTCCTCACCTCTTACTCATCCAACTCCACATCTTCTTGATCTGTCTCTTTAGAAAGAAATCAATTAAAAAAAGAAGTAAATAAAAAAGCCCAAGAAACACAAAACAGACACACAGCCATATACAAGAACATACACGCACACACACATGCACACAGAACACATAAAGACACAAAACTGGGAAACAATATATAAGCAAAAGACCAGTAAGATGAAAAATGCCCAAACAAAGCAATGAGACAAAATGTCTGCAAAATACCATTGAGTCCATTTTGTATTGGTCACCTACTGCTGGTCATCTGGTCTGGCTCTTAAGCGTGGTTTGTTTAGTCAATGAAGCTCCACTTGGGGGGAAAAACGAAACAAAAAAAAAAACAAAACAAGCAAACAAAAAAAAACCCACTTTTTTTTCTTTTCAATTGGCAGCAGTAGCAGCAAACTTCCTGCTAGGGATGGATGGGAACTCATGTCCACTTGCTACACCCAGCACTAGAACTCCCTCTGGCTTGACTCTGTGCAGGCCTTGTATACACTGCTACAGTCTCTGTGAATCTATATGCACATCAGTCCTGTTGTGTCTTAAAGACACTGTTTATCCTCCCCTTTGGCTCTTACAGTCTTACCACCTCCAGCTCTGCATAATCTCTTGAACCCTAAAGGGAGGGAGATGATGAACACCTCCCATTCAGAACTAATGCACAGTGTCCAGGTGTGGTTCTCTGGGTTAGTTTCTATCTGTATTCGTTAAGCTGTGTTTGTAGTTATAATCTTTATGTAATTATTTTTTTCTAAAGAAACACACAAAAAAATAAAGAACATATATTTATATAGCTTGCAGTTAAATTTTTATTAAGATTTTTATTGGTACCAATAAAAATTATAGTATATTATATGCACCAATTAAAATTTATAGCATATTATTGATTGGTTTCCTCTATAGTGTATATGTATGTAGACATATGGTAGAGAAAATTAATCTGGGTAGAATTAATGCTTCCATATCATACTGGGATTAAAGTGGTACCCATCTGAAGTAGATTTATATAAATTAAATATTGTAATTCTGAAAAATATCAACAATGTTAACCAATAAAATTATATACATATTTTGTCTTCTATTACTTTGATAAAATACTATGACCAAAGGAACTTGGGGAGGAAAGGATTAATTTCAGTTTGCAACTCTCAGGTTGCAAACTCTCAGATTCCCTCACTGAGGGAATTCAGAGCAGGAACTCAAGCAATGAAGTCATCTGGAGGCAAGAACTGAAGCAACTATGGAGGAACACTGTTTACCAAATTGCTTCTCATGGCTTGCTTAGTGCGTTTTCTTGTGCATCACCATTCCCAGTGAGTTATGCCCACTCGCATAAATACTTAACCAAGAAAATACCCAAATGCTTGCCTACAGACAAATATTATTGTAATCTGCTTATACTCTATACTCCCTCCACTGAGACCTACTTTAGTTCTTATCATAACTATGGCTCCTCTGTTAACATCTGCTGTCTCCTTTAACCTATCAGAAGAAGCTTAGCATATCAGAAGCAATTTTACCTCCCAGTCCCCATCTTGAGTATGAGGTAAAATTAAGTTCAAGTTCCTAGGCTCTACGTGCCTGAGAACAGGATAGAATTAAATAAAGTCAATGCTTGTTGCTTAGAATAAAACAATAGATGATAAATGCATGTTCTGCTTGAATTAAAGACAAATGTATTTTCTGTTTGAGGTATGATCACTACATCCTGCTATGTTCCTTACTCCTGGAAACCTGGAAAGCCCCCCCCCCCAAGAGCTCTCCTACCACAATCCAGCCAATCAGCTTAAAGTGCTTTGTCTAGCTACCTAGATACAACACAATACACTTAGAACAAAATCAACTATGTTTAGTAAGTTAAAATGATGTAATGCTCCCCTCCACCCTGATTCCTATACATGGTTACCTGGTTGTTACCTGGGTTTGGTTATTTCTATTAAAAAATACTTTAGAGGCAGACCTGCATCATAGCCTGGATCCTGAGTCCAGATTATGGCACTAACTGGTCAGTTTTTGTTCAGTGTTCAATAAATTTCCATCAATATGAGTCTGATGTTTGAGTAGTCAGTGTGTAACTATTCCTGAACCCTTAACAATATGATGTTTCATTTTCTCAGCTGAGCTTCTCTCATGCCAAATTAGTCCAGCGTGTGTCAAGCTGACATAAAACTAGGTAGCCAGAACACACAAGTACATAGTTTTTAGTATATTCACTCCTCTCATCTTTCTCCCTCTTTTGCACTTTTTTTTGTTTATTAGTTCTTCTCCTACTTGTGTCTTTTCTGTGATCTAGAGTTGAATAATTAAGATTGCTTACAGGAACATTAATGAAAAGTTATAAAAAGGAGCATGAACTTTCTAGTGGCTATATGAACGGATATAAACGTCTCTTTCTCCTCTAACAGCCATTAATTGCCTACAGATTATCAGGGAGTAGTAAGGCCTTGTGGGTCCCTTCTTTTAAAAACTTGTAGTTGCTTATAAATTCTCAAGGACAGATAAGGCCTCCTGAACACCATCTCCAAGACTGTATACTGACAGTTGCCATCTTTTCCAAGGTTTGTGTAATTAATCACAGCTTCTGAGAGTTCCAGAGCACAAATGACACATTATACCTAGACTACAGTGTTCCACAACACTCCCTCCAGCTTTTACATTTCTGTTACCCATTCCTCTGTGGTTTTCCTTGAGCCTGGAGATGAGGTATAGACGTCTTACATCCTGAGTAGGCAACAATCATTATTCTCACTAGCTTAAGAAGTTATGAGCCTCCGTAATAAATACCACCCACTGCATAAAAAAATTCTAATATATGAACATAAAAATAAATGCTTAGCAATTGATTTGACATATCTATTGTGTCCATTTAGCAATATGGCAGCAGTACTTTCTTCTCTGGGATTTTCTGCTGCTATGAGCTTTTAACAATACCAGACATGAATTTATTCCTGTGGAGCCAACCTCAAATCCAATCAAAAAGCAGTTGATCATTCCCATAGCATACTTACCACTGTCTTATCATTGAGCCAATATTTCCTGAACACTTGATGGTCACACAGGAGCCACAGCTGAGTAGAACTGATGATGACAATTCTCTCCTAGAAGTCTATGGAGCATCTTCTGGAGCTATGAAGACTAGAACAGTGGAACATTCCAACTTAGTTTTACTCTCATTTCTGTGTTGTGACACCAAAATGTATAGTCTTCAGCAACTGTGCCTTGTTGTTGTTATTGTTATTGTTGTTAAATTTTGATTTAGTTGAGTAGAACATTGAATAAAGGGAAATGCTTATAGTTGTGTAACATATTATCTCTCACTGGAATTCTGCTAAGAATTCTGTAACATCTTCTTTTTCTAATCTAATAACTCGTTCACTCAAATTTATGCTGTCCATGTACTTCTGGGTGTAGGGCCACCCACTGGAGCATGGGTGAGACATAAAGAACCAAACTTTTATAGAAAACTGAATTTCCATCTCCCAGAAGCTATCAATTATCAAAAGCTCCTCAGTTAGAGGTGGAGCCTCATAAGTTCCTTTCCAGTTTATTCTAGAATGTTGGACAGCTTGATCTTGTACAAGTCTTATGCAGGCAACTGCAGCTACTGTGGAACTCGTAAGTGCATCTGTTCTGTAGTGTCCAGAAGACAATGTTTTGTTCTGGCCTTCCCCGACTTCTGACTCTTACAGTCTTTCTGCTCCATCTTTCAATATGATCTGTGAGCCTAGGGAACAGGAGGTATGATATAGATGTATTATTTATGGTTGAGTATTCCACAGTCACTTATTTTCTGCACCTCAGCTAGTTATAAGGCAATGGAGACTTTTTATTAAGTATATTTTAAGTTCATTTAAAATTAATAATTTTATTTTTGCATATTAATTTCATTAATTGTATATCAATGTACTATCAGATAATATTTCAATACATGTTATGTAATGCTTACATTCCTTTGGTGAAATTAATCACAATCCTTTCTTTTACATTTTGACATATATAGTATGACTATTACTATAATCATCCTACTATGCAGTAGCACACCGGAAAGTCTTATTCATTATGATTATATAGTACCCATTCATCAACCTTTCTTCATATTTCCTTCCCAATTTCCTCTGCTTCTGGCTACCACCCTTCTACTTTTAACGCCTGTGTAATCAAAGGGTTTTAGGTTATGGGCAATAATAAGACAATTTATTTGCCTTTTTCTGTTTGGATTATAATTAATATAATGACCCCTCACACACACACACACACACACACACACACACACACACTTCCAGCCATATTGTCACCATGACAGGATTTCATTCTTTTAGGATTAATCAGTTGTTGAACAGCTAAGTTGTATCCATTTCATTGGTGCTATTATGAATGGTGTTGCAATGAAAGAGAATTTTAATGTCATTTTTTGGTAAATATATCCAGTTGAAGGACTTATCAACCATATGGTTTCTTATTTTAAATATTTGATTTTTTTTTTACTAATTTTAAACTGGCTCTATGAGTTTATATTCAAACCTGTAACACAAAAGAGCTTTCTTTGCTCCACACCCTTACCAGTAATCTTTAAAAAAAATTTTCTCTCCTATATTACATCCCAATGGATGGTACTTTTTCCTCCCTCTACTCTTCCCAGTCCCTTCCCCATTTCCCATCACCCCTAGATCAATTCCTGCTCTACTTCCCTTTGGGGGAAAAAGAAATAGAAAAAGAAAAGAAGCAGCAGGTCTCCCAGGAAATTTTACCAAACATGCCCTAACAAAATATAGTGAGATTGTGCCGAAACTCTATTTCAAGGTTGGGTAAGGCAGTGCAGTAGGAGAAAAAGGGTCCCAAACTCAGTCAAAAGAGTCAAAGACACCCCTAGAACTCCCGTTGATGGGAGTCCCACAAGAATGCCAAGTTATGTAGGTACACTCAGAGGACCTAGCTCAGACCTATATGGGGTCCATGTCTGTCACTTAAGTTTCTATCAGCTCCTATGAGCTCTGCTTAGTTGCTTCAATGGCCCATGTTCTAATGCTGGCCACAACTCCTCAGGCTTCTACAATCCTTCCTCTCATTCTTCTGCCAGATTCTTCTGGCTTCACCTAGAGTTTGGCTGTGGGTCTCTGCATGTGCCCTTTTTTTTGTAATTTTTCTTTTTTTTTTAATTTATTTTTATATCAATCACAGGTTAAGTACTTTGCATCCCGGGCATGTGCTCTTATCAGTTACTGGGTGATGCCTCTCTGAAAACAATTGGGCTAGGCACCGATTGATGAATATAGCAGAATATCACTTGCAATCATTTAGTTGCTTTTTTTTTTTTTTGCCAGTTGTGTTTTGTTTTCTCCTGGGCCTCTGGGTTGACAGTCCTGCCTCTGGTTCCTTGCCATCAAGGCAGTGTCATGAGTGGGCTCCCTCTTGGGGTGTTTGCCACAAGTTGGACCAGTCATGGACTGGCCACTCCCACAATTTCTGCACCCCCATTGCCACAGCGTATCTTGCAGGCAGGATATACGTTAGGTTAAAAGTTTTGTGGCTGTGTTGATGTCTCAGTCCCATTGTGAGGACACATGCCTGATTATAAAAGATGACCAGTTTGTGCTCCATATCCCCCATTTCCAAGAGACTTCACTAGGCTTATTCTGGTAGATTTTAGGGAGTTTCCACTGTACTAGTTGTCCACAACAACCCCAGATTGACCCCAATTCCAGTCATCTCTTACAATACTTTTTCCTTCCATCTCTCCCATTACTAAACTGCTTCCTATTATTCCCATTTCCACTTGCCATCAATCCATCAAGTCTACTCTAATTCCCCTTCACAGAGAGATCCATGCAACATACACTTGAGCCTTCCTTGTTGCTTAACTTCTCTGAGTATATGGACTGTAGTTTTATTGCCCATTACTTAACAGCTACTCTCCACTTATAAGTACATACCATCCCTGATTTCAAGCTGTACTATGATGTTATAGTAATATAAAACCTCATGGTATTGGTATAAGAATGGACAGGTTGATCAAAGGCATTGAATCAAAGACCCAGAAGTAAATACACACAGCAATGGACACCTGATTTTTGATAAAGAAGCCAGAAAAAAAAACAATAGGGAAAAGATGGCATTTTTAACAAATGCCACTTGTCTAGCTGGATGTCTGCATGGAGAAGAATGCAAATTGATCCATAACTATCACCCTGCAGAAAACTTAAGCCCATGGCTCTTTGACTCCCCTCCCCCAGAGGGAGGAGTAGCCTTGCTAGGCCACAGAAGAGGACATTGCAGCCAGTCCTGAAGAGACCTGATAAGCTAGAGTTAGATGGAAGGGGAGAAGGTCCTCCCCTGTCAGTGGACTTGGAAAGGGGCAGGGAGGAGATGAGGGAGGGATGGGGGAGGATAGGGAAGGAATGTGGGAGGGGGCTACCTCTGGGATACAAAGTTCATAACTTGTGATTAACATAAAATAAAAATGTTACAAAACACAAAACTTAAGCCCAATTGCATCAAAGACCTCAACATAAAACCAGATACACTACATCTGATAGAAGAGAAGGTGGGGAATAAACATGAATCTCAATGGTACAGGAGACAATTTTCTGAACAAAACACTGATGGTGCAGGCACTAGGATGGACAATTAATAAAAGGAACTCATGAAATTGAGAAGCTTCTGTACAGCAAAGAACACCATCAAAAGGAAAAAAACCTGCAGCTACAGAATGGGAAAAGATCTTCACCAACCCTACATCTGACAGAGGGCTAATATTCAAAATACATACAGAGCTCAAGAAAGTACATATCAACAAACTAAACACTCCAATTAAGAATGAGGTATAATCTTTCTATCTCTACCTTCTTTCATAAGATTCCCTGCACTCTGCCCAAAGTTTGGCTATGAGTCTCAGCATATGTTTTGATACCCCGTGGGGTAAGAGAGGCTTTCTGTGGTAGGCTCCTGACTTGTTCCCTGTTTTCTCCTTCTTCCAATGTCTATCACATTTGCCTTTCTGAATGAAGATTGAGCATCTTACCTAGGGTCTTCCTTTTTTATTAGCTACCTTAGGTGTACTGATTTTAGTATGATTACTCTATATTTTCTGTCTAATATCCACTAATAAGTGAGTATATATCATGTGTGTCTTTCTGTTTCTAGGATACCTCACTCAGGATGATCCACAAGGAAAGCACCAGAACCAAAAATTCTGGGAACAGGGGTCTTTTCTGACACTGATACTCCAACCAAGAAACATGCATGGAGATAACCTAGAGATGGGTCTTAAGTTCTCTTTTTAGTTGGGTGGTTTAGGTTTCAAGGTGACTCTGGCTTCATAGAATGAGTTTGGTAATGCTTCTTCTCATTCAATTTTGTGGACTAGTTTGAAGAGATTTAGCTCTTCTTTGAATGTCTGGTAGAGTTCTGCACTGAAACCATCTGGCCCTAAGCTTTTTTTTGCAAGGGAGAATTTTGAAGACAGCTTCTATTTCCTTGGGGATATAGGACTATTCGGTCTATTTACCTGATCTTGATTTAATTTTCATACATGTAAACCTATCAAGAAAATTGTCCATTTCCTTTAGATTTTCAAATTTTGTGACATATAAGGTTTTGTAGTAAGACCTAGTGATTGTTTGGATTTCCCCAGTGTCTCTAGTTATGTTCCCCTTTTTGTTTCTGATTTTGGCCTTTTTTCCTTCCTGCTTTTAATATATATTAATATTATCATATTATATTATATTAATATTAAATATATTTTATATATTTAAGTATTATGTATATATATATATATTTCTGTACATACAGTGTTTTGACTATGATGTGACTTGAGTAGTTTCTTTTCTGGTCTAGTCTACTTGGTGTTCTGTAGGCCTCTAGTATGTTTATGGACATCCTTTCCTTTAAGTTGGGAAATTTTTCTTCTATGATTTTCCTCAAAATATTTTCTAGACCATACAGCATGAAATTTTCTTTTTCATCTATTCCTATTATTCCTAGATTTCTTCTTTTCATGGTGTCCTCGATTTCTTGGATGTTTTGTGTTAGGAACTTTTCTGACTTTACTTTTACTTTGAGAGAAGTATCAATTTCTGCAAGTGTATCTTCAGCACCCGAGATTCTCTCTTCAATCTCTTGTATTCTATTGGTGTTGCTTGCCTTTGTGGTTCCTGATATTTTTCTCTACATTCTCTAGCTCCAGGGTTTTCTCTCTTTGTGTTTTCTTTACTGATTCTAACTCTGTTTTCATGTCTTGAACCATTTACTTCATCTCTTTGAATGTGGATTCCTCTCTTTCTATGATGGCTCCTTTTTTTTTTTTTAATTCTTTTCCTTTCTATATGCCACTAATTGTGCCTCTACTTGTGCCTCTATTTTTGGCTGTATTGCATGTATTTCTTTGAGAGCTATATTCTTTTTCTTTTTTATGTGCCACTAATAACTGTATAAGGATAGATTTGAGATCATTTTCCTTATTTCTGATGAATTATCATATCCATTGATTTTTGGTTTGGATGGTGAAGCCATATTATGATTTTTGTTGGATGTTTTGATAATTATGCTGACCTCTAGCCATCTGCTTATCTATAACCTTCGCTGTTTGTTCCTGGACTCTGTACTTCATACTGGGCTTGTCTGTCTCTGGTGTCTGGAGTATTATTCAGGAAGAGAAGACACGTCCACTGTTTTGAGAGTGTGTCCTCGTGTTTCATCTGTATCTAAGGGAGAAAGGTCCACAAGTAACAGATGCACACGTGCAGACAAGCAAGCGTGTGTAGGTGCATGGAAGTGTGCCTTGAAGGACAGGGTGCTAGGGAGTGTAGATGTCTGGAATGTGGGGCTGGGGTGGTGGTACAGGCCCAGGAGCAGGTGCAGATGCTGGCACTGTTCATGGGCACAATAAACATGTGCAGATTCCCTGGAAACCTCAGTGGCCTACAGGCCTGTCATGCTCTGCTTCTGGTATTCATATCTAACTGGGCTCCAGGAGTTGTTTGCCTGGACTTGACAGGTAGACACACAGAACAGGGGCTTCAATGTTGAGAAAGCTTTCCTAAGAATTCCTATGTTACCCACAGTGGGGGTGTGGGTGGGAGGGATCCGATGACTGGCTGCTAGAGTAGAGGGATCCTGGATCTAGAGCTCTGCACTCACTCACTTGAAAACACACTCACTCTCTAGCAGGTCTAATCAGAAGACCTGAGAGGTCTAATTGGAAAACCCATTGAAAATTTCCCGCTCTTCTCTACTCTTGGATTTGGGCCTGTCGGGACAAATGCGAATATAGGAGATCCATCAGCTCAGTGGTGCTGCAGCAGCAGAACATAGAGGCTGTATCGTGGTCCACTTGGGAGTTCAGCCACGGCAGTAGAACTGGTAGGCCACTGGTACAGATGTCTTCAGGAAGGCCCTGGGGAGCTGTGGATCTGGTTTGCCTGGAGGACCGGGGTGTCCTGGAGGATCTCGGTGGTCCGGATAGTTGCTAGCCCACCACTGAGGGACTGGGAGGCCTGCCTTTTCTGTCTCAGATACCTAGCAGGGAGTTCTGTGCTAGGAGCTACAGGCACTGCTGGCCTCATAGCCGAGGAGGGAGGTGGGAGGCCCGTCAAGGGCAAGTAGGTGCAGGGCGATCAAATGATCGCAACTTTCAGTCCCCAGAGAAGTCATGGGTGACCTGGGTCCAAATGGTCTCAGCTCAGGGGTTGTCCCCTCTCATTCATGAAGTCTCAATGTCGATATTCTGGCTTCAGTTGTTCCTCCACTCATCAGTTTTGGAGTTTCAGATCCTCTGCCCCTCAGATACGGTGTGTGCTGGTTGTGGCCATCTTGGATCTCCCTGTTTCAGCTTTTCTAAAAATGCCTTCAGTTCCTCATTTTGAAGGATTTTATTAATGAATATAACTGATTCTTAGTTGATTGTTTTTACACATTTTGAATAGTTTATCTCAATTCTTGTGGTTTCCATTGTTTCATTGTTCATCAAATTTTGACTATCTACATCAGTAATTTCTTTCCTCTTGCTAAGTTAAGTATTTTCTGTATTTTGGCTCTTCACATTCTTATTATATATGACTGTTTTGGTATTTTATATTCATTGCATTTCTTAGATTAGACAGTTAGACATTTCTTAGATTTTCAAAAATTTATGAAGTCCATAAACATCCTTTCTTTAAATTTTTTCTAGCTCACTATTTTCTGTATTTCTAATATTATTACTAATATGTGTCACTGTTTCATCATTTGTAAATGGATTTCTTACTCTAAAAATATTAACTAATGTTGGTTATTAATATAGTTTTAATTATTCCTTAACCTGTTATTTTATAAATGAAAGACACAGAAACTTGTTAGATTTATAATAATCCTTAAAACACTAGGGCTGATCAGATATTAACTCTCTAAGCTATCTTGTCTGCTTCCCATCCAAAATTCCCATAAATACTTGCACATGTTCCACTGGGGGTGCTTCTGCTCCATCAGGCCAGTCCTCAGGGCAAGCTGCTCTTGGCCATGTGCTCAAGGTTATTCCATGGCAACCTGCTCCTCTCTTCTTCTTTTCTCTCCACTCACTGTGGTCCTTCTTTAACCCCCCCAAACCCAGGAATCTTGCTCTACCTCCCTCTCTTCTGCCCATCCTAGGCTATAAGCAAATGTATTAACCAGTCAGGAATAATTTGGGAGGCAAAGTTCACACAATCTCATGTGAAGAGTATGCTCAAAGACAGTAAATTGTGGAAACAATTAACATTTGAATACATAGTCGCTCCTATCAACACCAAAACATCATGTCTTACTTTCTTACTTGTTTTCTTCATACATTTTTGTTTCTGTCTATTATACCTCATAACCAGTACTCACCTGTCTTTAGTTTTGCTAATTTTTAATTTGAAAGCAAAATATACTTTTTCTCCTGTAGTAAATGCTTTAATTTAGCTATTTTAGTTTTCATCTGGGAATTTGCATTTCATATATACTTAATTGTTTCATTGAAAGCAGTTTTTGTTCTTTGTAAATATGTATAATACATGCTTTGATACATTTCTCTAAGAAGTCCAAATTCTAGGTGTTGTCAATGTTTTTTGCAAAATATATTATTTCATATATATATTTGTGCATGCATATATCTCTGTATATGCACCTGTGTGAATATTTGAATATATGAGAGTTTGCATGCTTGGTAAAAGAGGGCATCATATCTTCTGGAGCTGTAGTTACAGGTGGCTGTGAGTTGCCTGACATGGTTGCTAAGAACCAAATTCGTGTCATCTGCAAGTGTAGTACTTGTTCTTGATCACTGAGCCGTTTCATTTCTCCATATTCTCACATGTCTTTTTAATGTTTGCTTCATTTCCTATGAATGAGTCACATTTCCTGTGTATGGTTCCTGTTTTCCTATATCTTGATTTTGGTACTGCTAAAAACAAGAGAAATCATATTTTATAGTACGACTGCTACTACATATCTTTCATTTGTGGCAATTATTACTGTTATTTATTTAAGTTATCAATTTATGTTCAGTGACTTGACTGCTGTGCCTGAAAAGTCATTCTCCTGAATTGTCAGTATCTGGTATCCTTTCCCAGAGCTTCTCCTGTACTCTCACATAATTTAATCTGATTTCTTTAATTTGGATTCCCTAGTTTAGCATAAACCACTTAATAATCAGTGGTATAATTAAACACACAGAGGCAGCTGCTTTCTATTCTTTATTATTATATGTGAGCATATGGCTGGGACTGTGTTAACAATTTAAGTGAGTTTTATTCGGCTGTTTTTTCTTACTGTAATTAGTAACTCAGATGTGTTGTGGATGTAAACATGTTTTTGTTTTGATCCCATGAGTAGGATATTGGACTGATTCAGATTGTCCAAAGCAGCAAACAGTTTGCCTCATATGGGCTCTGAGAGAGGCTCATTGCCAGTTGCAGATAGTTTAAATCTGAGGACTCTGGAGAGGGAGTAAATGCCAGGACCTAGAGAAAGAAAAGAGCTCCAAGAAAGAAGGCTGCTGCTGCTCTCCATTGCTACTGCTGATTTTGATGAAAAGTTGGTGATATCTTGAAATGAAGATTGGACTTTCCACAAGGAAACCAACAACCCCAACCAGCAGGAAGTAGCTAAAGAGAACTCGTACTCTCTTCCCACTAACCTTTCTTTCCTACTCAGTATTGGAGTGTTAAAAGGGATTAAGGTAGATAAGGGAGAAAGAGAGGCATATGAAACTAAAATAAAATAGTTTAAAAACTAACAACACAAATTGCTGCTTAATGATTATTCTTAAAAGCCCTCATGTTTTTAATTGCTGTGTAGTATTCCATTATGTAAATGTACCACAATTTCTGTATCCATTTTTCAGTTGACAGACATATAGGTTGTTTCCAGATTATGTCTGTTATGAATAAAGCTGCTATGAACATAGTTAAGCAAATGCCATTGTTGTATGGCTGAGCATCTTTCAGGTATATATGACCAGTAATGATATAGCTGATCTTGAGGTAGCACTATTACCAATTTTCTGAGAAAGCACTAGATTGATTTCCAATTTTTTTTTACAAGTTTACATACCCACCAGCAATGGAGGAGTGTTCCCCTTTCTCCACAACCTCTCCAGCATGTGTTGTTCCTTGAGTTTTTAGTCTTACTCATTCTGATGGGTGCAATGTGGAATCTCAGGGTCCTTTTGATTTGCATTTACCAAATGACTAAACATGTTGAGCATTCCTTTAAGTGTATCTCTGTCATTTGATATTCCACTGTTGAGAATACTCTGTTTAGCTTTGTACTCCTTTTATATTAATTATTTTGTATATTTATTACAGTTTATTCACTTTGTATCCTAGCTGTAGCACCCTGTCTCATTCCCTCCCAATCCCACCCTCCCTCCCTCATCTCCTCCCATGCCCCTCTCCAAGTCCACTGATAAGGGAGGTCCTCCTCCCCCTCCACATGACCTTAGCCTATGAAGACTCATCAGGAGTGGCTGCATTGTCTTCTTCTGTGGACTGGCAAGGCTGCTCCCCCTTCTGGTGAAGGTGATCAAAGAGCAGGCCACTGAGTTCATTTCAGAGACAGTCCCTGTTCCCCTTACTAGGGTACAAACTTAAATACTGAGCTGCCATGGGCTAGATCTGTGCCGAGGTTCTAGGTTATCGTCATGTATGGTCTTTGGTTGGAGTATGAGTCTCAGAAAAGACCCCTGGGCCCAGATTTCTTGGTCATGTTGCTCTCCTGGTGGAGCTCCTGTCCCCTCCAGGTCTTCTGATCTCCCCCTTCTTTCATAAGATTCCCTGCACTCTGACCAAAGTTTGGCTATGAGTCTCAGCTTCTGGTGGTGCTTCCTCAGACAATTAGGAATAGTGCTTCCTCGAGATCCAGCTATATCACTCCTAGGTAAATATCCAAAATATGCTCAAGTACACAACAAAGACATTTGCTCAACCATGTTTGTAGCAGCTTTATTTGTAATAGCCAGAAACTGGAAACAACCCAGATGTCCATCAGTCGAGGAATGGATACAGAAATTGTGGTATTTTTATACAATGGAATACTACTTAGCAATTAAAAACAATGAAACCATGAAATTTGCAGGCAAATGGTAGGATGAAGAAAAGATTATTCTGAGTGAGGTATTCCAGAAGCAGAAAGACACACATGGCATATTCTTCACTTATATGTGGATATTAGCCATATAATAAATGATGTACATACTAAAATCTGTACACCTAAAGAAGTTAAGCAAGAAGGAGGACTCTGGAGAATATGATCAGTCTTCACTCAGAAAGGCAAATTGGATGGACATCGGAAGAGGGAGAAAACAGGGATCAGGACAGAAGTGTACCTGATTTTTTAATTGGATTACTTGGTTTTGCAGGGAATTTTATGGAAGAAGGGGTAGATAGAGAGACCTGGAGGAGACAGAAGCTCCAGAGGGAAGAAGAGCTCCTCAAAGAGTAATCTTATGGAATTGCAGGGAATCTTATGGAAGAAGGGGTATATAGAAAGACCTGAAGGGGACAGGAGCTCCATCGGGGAGAAGAGCTCCTCAAAGAGACTAAGAAAGGTAAACAATTTGGGCTCAGGGGATGCTGCAGAGACTGATGACTGAACCAAGGACAATGCATGGAGAGGACCTAGACATCCTGCTCAGATGTAGCCCACGGGCAGCTTATTCTCCATGTGGGTTCCATAGTAGGGGGAGCAGGGGCAGTTTCTGATGTGGATTCGGTGGATGGCTCTTTGATCACCTCCCACTGGCGAGATGGCCTAACTAGGCCACAGAGAAAGAGGATCCAGACAATCCCAATGAGAACTGATAGTCTATGGTCAGATAGTAGGGGAGGACCTCCCCTATCATTGGACTAGGCAAGGGACATAGGGGAGAAAGAGGACAAAAGGGTGGGACCGGGAGGTGATGGAGGAGCAACACCTGGGGTTCAAAGTGAATAAATTTTAATAGATAATAATAACAATAATAGTAATAAAGGAAAATTTTAAAAGAGCCTTCCGACTGTAACTCTTCAATTTATAATCTCTGTGTGGCTTGGAGAAAGTTTGTAAGTCTATCTAGATTCTCTTATGAATTTTTTATAAGTAGTATTGGCCTACATAGTTCTCAACTTCCATTATTACTACAATACCAGAGAGCACTTTGAAGCTGTCTCTTTCCCTTGTTATGCCTATTAAATTTCTGAATCATCTATTTTGTTGTCTCCTAATTGGTCTTCACAAAATCTTCACTTTTTGACAAGGCTCTTAGGCATAAAGTCTTCATTATTATATTAGCTAGTTGTCCTGTTATTGCAAGAAAGCACCCGGCAAAAGCAATTTAAAGAAGGAAGGATGCTTTCTGTCTCACAGTTCCAAAATAAAGTCTATCCTGGAGAAGTGATTCATGGCAGGAACACGAGGCTGTTGTCACATTGTATCCTTAGTCAAGAAGCAGAGAGCGATTAATACAAGTGTTCAGCTCATTTTCCTCCTTTATTTTGTTTGCTGCACAAGCTCATAGAATGGTGTCACCCTCAAGATGGCTCTTCCTACCATAATTAACATAATCTAGATAATCCCTCACTGGCTTGTCCTGAGGTTTGCCTCTTAGTTGTTCATAGACCCTGTCAAGTTTACAATGAACACTAAAGCTCAATTTCATCAAACTTCTATTCCAAAAATGCCATGCCTATTAAAGCTGTCATTCTGACCTATATCTTTCAGGAAGGATATCCCCTATGCCATTTTACAAGGGTAGAGATGACAATGTGTTTGTTTTGGAATAAATCTCTTTCCTAGTAATGGATGCTAAGTGGAGAACTACAGAATTCCTCTTAACTAGCCTCTCCCAGCATGGAATTTCTGTCCTATGAGCACACAAATGTGATACTGATCAGCCTCTACTATTCTCTGTCACTTCTAGGGTAAAAACCTAGCATTATTAAAAGAATCTGAGAAAATATATACTTTACATTCTCACAGTCATGTTTTCCGGGTAATAATGTTTATGCAATTTACATCTGTGTGATGGCAATAGATAAGCTTTTGTCTTGCCTCTCTCGGGGTGGAGCCCTAGCTGTAAAGAAAGGTGTTCCTTCATGTTCACACCTACCCAGAAAAAGGCAATAAACAAAGTTGTCATAAGAGATGCAGAGAGCAGAGCAAAGGAAAATGTCTTAGTTCACTTACCAGTGACTCTGACTCTTATTGTTATATTCAGCAATCTTTTTGAATAAATAAGTTAATGATTTCTAATATACTACACAGATGAGATTTAAGAAAAAACTTAAATGCTGTTTTAAATAATTTTAACCAGCTAAATTTTTGTTTTTCTTTGAAGATTATCTGCTAAGTGCTTTATACAGATAAAATGTTTTACAAATAATTTTAACAGATTTGATTGTTCGTTTATATATTGTCTGTAGCTTATTTTCTGCTCTATGGCAGAATTTAGTGCCTAAAATAGAGCCTTCAAAATGTACAGTGTTTACTATTCTACCCTTCTAAATATTGCTTTTAACCTTTTAGCTTAAATTAACTTAATTTTAGTTACTCATCCCTATTTCATACCATTTTAAGATTTTGAAGCAAAATGAATATAAATAATAACTTAAAGGAATATTCATAAGTATCCAAAAGTTTATGGGTATATAAGTGGGTTTGCTGTAGATCTGAGTTATGCAATGAGTTTGATCAGAAATGGAAATTTCTATTTTGAGTTAGTAACTATTACCTTACAAGTCACTACTAATGACAGAAGAAATTGTTAGGGAAGAATAGATCTAAGTTAGAGGACTAACGAAGTAAATGTGAAGTAATAAAAAAAGTGAATGATGTCCCAGAGTGTCAAAGTATGATGAAAGTAAAGATTCATTGGACTAGTAATAGAATGTTCAGAAGTTTCCTTGATGAGTTATAAACATTCTTGCTCAACTTTGTGCTTTCTACTTTGAATCAATTACAAGAAGCCACACATATTTCATGGCCTAATACATTGTCAAACAACAGAAGCAGATATTTGCTGTTTGGAAGGTATTCTTCACCCACAAGCTGAAGCCCCCTCCACTTTGGAGTTTTATGCACACAGCCTATACATATTACCCATACTCAGAACAGTGTTCTCAGGATTTGATACAGATTTTGCAAATCTGGCCCTAAAGCTGTGAAATTCCAAGCATGTTTTGTAACTGTGCTGTTATCCCACAGCTGTGCATTGCTGGTTCCCTTGTTAGGGAAGCACTTTTGTCCTCTTCATAAACATTTGTACTCTGTCCATGATTAAATCTATTCTGCACACAGGAACACCTAAATTATTTACTTTTCAGTCTCTCTGGGAAACAGGAGAGCATATTTTTAAGTAGCATATGAAATGAAATCACATTCTATTTCCTAATGGAGCTTTCATTTAACTAAACAAGTCTCTCTGCTCAGCCTGCTGTTTGCTTGCTACAAATCTATTGCAGTCTTCGAATCAAGGTGAAGTGGAAAGAAATGCAGATGGGAAATGCTAAGCTCTCCCTGTAACTTTATGGAACTCGGGCCTGCTTCTTCCTCCATGAAAACAAAAGATGTGCCAAGCTAGGTTTTCTCTGTGGTTAATCACAACTACACAAATTTCTGATAAGTATTTATTAAGTTCATTCCAGCTGCATCCTCTGAGTCAGTTTGCTTTGGAAGGGCTTCATACCTGTGGAAGATATTTTCCAGCAGCTCATGAAGCCCAAGGCATACATTCCCAGTGCTCTATTCTAATCACCCAGCTTGAGCCACAGCTTCTGCAAATTTGGCCTTAGAGCTGCGAAATTCCAAGGTTGATGCATAACCTTGCATTTCTCCCACAGCTGTGAACTACTCCTTTTATCCACCCTTGTAAGTCCTCACAGGACCTTTGTTGCACTTCAGATTTTACACTCTTTGGTGGCATGAAAATTCCACATATACCTCCATCTCAGCACCTTCCCTCTTCAGCTAGGCAACAAACATTCATTTAAAAGTAAAATAGGATTTTTTTGTGCTTCCTTTAATTGATTTTTAAAGATTTGTAATACATATTCTTAATTGTAAAGCAAATCTCGTTTACACGGCAAAATCTATGTATTTAAACCTAGGATACTTGAATTATCTGGGATTTTTTTTCTCATGTGTTAAACAAAAATAAAAAGCACTGTTCCACTTACCTCATAGAATAGAATAGTTGTGGATATTTATGCTTCAGATGTGAATACGATTAGAAAAGTTTTCAGTACTATACCATTCAAACAATAAATATTTTAATCTGTTTTTCAAAAGTGATAAAATGGATTGTGGTTATTATATAAATACTTGTAAAGAAATTGTCATATCTTAACCTCTACTATATATGTAAAAGATCATTATAATCATCATAAATTTGGATAATAGAAAACATATCTTTAAGCTGTTTAAAGAAACCAATGTAACACTAATAACAGAGGGCTTGTCTTGGAGTAACAGCATATCTTTATAGTAAAAACGAAAGGAAAACCTTCACTTTGAGAAATAGATTTCGGTTGTTGTTGCTTTTTGTTTTTAATCTTCCCAGATTATAACTATTCCCTTCTGAGTTAATAAAAATTTCTGAAACACAGGAATTCGCTCACCCATCTTGTCCTTTTGAAATATCCCCTATGGAAGACTTTCTGTCTGTGTGCCTCTTGTGATTATGAGCACATGCACCTGCACGCATGCACACGTGCGCGCGCGTGCACGCGCGCGCGTGCACACACACAGACTTTTATGCCTATCTTTAAAAATCTTTGAGGAGAGGGTTAGAGAGATGGCTCAGTGGTTAAGAGTACTTACTGCTTTTACACAGGACTCTCTTGAGTTCCTAAAACTCTCACAATGTCTCAACTGTTCAAAATTCTAATTCCAGGGGATCCAGTGCCTTCTTAAGATCTCACTGGGCGTTGGACATACATGTGGTACACAGACATACATACATGCAACACATACAAATATAATAAATAAATCTTTTAAAGAGAACCATTTTTTTTTGTTTGAAACAGTCTGATGATGCAATCCTATTTTGCCTGAAACTCTCTATGTAAACTAGGCTCACCTTGAACTCACAGAAATCTCTCTTATTCTACCTCTTAACTGCTAGGATTTCTATAAAATTCTGATATTATTTCAAATGTGGCACAAGATCACTTGCATACACATGAGAAAAGGCAAAAATATATGATCTAATGAGACACAGGAGTATAACATGTTAAATATAGGGATTTCAGTGTATGAAAAGAATAGGCATCTGTGGTATGCAAGATGTCTGTTTTTAATCATTAGAATATTAAGGGAAAAGATGGAAATTATGTCAGAGCAGGGGTGCCATATTATCTTAATGAGAAGATGGAAGGAAAAAAGCTGAACATTGAAGAAAAGCTTTGTTTACATGGTTTCTCTAAGACCAACCATAAAAGGATAAAAAAAAAAAGTAGCTATCTAAAGTTCACATTTTATTGATGGCTGTGACCCATGGTAGATCAATAATCAGACTTGAGTGGATAGTCTCACACCCATGAGTATACGGGAAGTGCAAATTGGATTTGGTGGATTAGTTGTTTTCTTTTCCTTTTTTTTTTAATAATACAAGCTAGGAGGAGCTAGAAAAAAGAAGGGTAGATCTAGGAGGAGGAGATGGGAGAATAATGGGGTAAATACATTCAATATACATTGTATGGAATTTTCAAAGTATGAATAAAATATCATAGTAAAGAAAAGCTATAGTCTAGAGAATGAGAAAGTACCTTACCAAGAATTTGAGACTGTGCACCTACATGAAAGTAATGCTGAAATAAATGCCTTTTTTCTGGGTTGTGCTTTGTATTTTGCAGGAAGAGGGATAGAAGCAGACAAAAAGAGACTTTGATTATTATTTTCTTAAAATTTATTTCTAGTCTCATGACAATTCATTGAGGGAAATAGATTTTCTCTCAGAGTAACTGTAACCATTAGAATAATTTTTCTTGTATTTCTAAAACCCAATTTTTAGGAATTTACAGAAAGTCCATTATCATGGAATTTACTTGGTTTTTCTTTATTACCCAGATATGAAATTTCCCTTTGAGATATTGTACTTGAAGTTTCAACGTTTTAAAACTAATATTTAAGGCACTTTCCTGGATTTCATATTCTGGTCTGAGTTCTCATATTCTCTCTGAGAGCTCAGCTGATTGATTGTTCAGAGGTTTCTAATTGAAGGCTTGAACCTCTGGTCAACAGATTTTAAAGCACTACAGCTTCTCAAATAGCAATCAGATCCTTCTGAGTGCTCAATCTATTGCTAATTTACAATTAAAAAGACGATTGTTTTTATATTTCAGCTGCCTGCCAAGGCTGAAAATTGCTTAGTGGAGTACCCTGGGTGTGCTTGAGTAAGCGTAATATAAATGCAGGTGGTGATGAGTGCCGTTGAGAGTACTTTCGCATTAAGAATAAAGTTTAAATAAGCTTCTACCTCAGTGCTACCTATGAGTTGGCTGCCATCTCCTCTGCTGCATCATGTCTGCCTTCTGTCCTCTGCTAAAGCCCAAGATCATCAAAAAGAGGATCTAGAAGTTCATCAGGCACCAATCAGACCTATATATCAAAATTAAGCAAAATTAACAGAACCTCCAAAGTTATAAACAACAGGGTTCTGAGAAGATTCAACAGCAAGATCCAGATTCCCAACATTGGTTATGGGAGCAAGAAGTAAACTAAGCACATGCTGCCTAGCAGCTTCTGGAAGTTCCTGGTACATAGTGTCCAGAGATGGAAGTGCTGCTGATGAGTAAC
Organism: Pachyuromys duprasi; assembly: GCA_028658305.1. NCBI lineage: Eukaryota > Metazoa > Chordata > Mammalia > Rodentia > Muridae > Pachyuromys > Pachyuromys duprasi. The sequence goes on from CM053742.1 coordinate 74,888,792, forward strand.
AAATCTTAGTGCACTGAGATTGCTCATAGTGTTTCCTCTAAGAACCGAAAAGCCGTCGTAAAAAGAGCAACATAGCTGCCCATCATAGTCACCAATCCCAACGCCAGCCTATGCAGTGAAGAAAATTAGTAGATGGCTTGGGTCTCTGTTTTATTTATGTTTAAAATAAAACCACAAAAACTGCCATCTTGAAAAATAAAAAGAATAAAAAGAAAATAAGTTAAACACACTGCTTTGCAGAAAGTGCCCACAGTTCCCATGTGCAAGTTTTTGTGTTTTGGGGCTTATGTATTTCATTCCATATATTGAGGTTAGTACATACCTTTTCTAGCTTATTAGGTATCATTTCTCATATATTCATTTTATTTCCTTAGATTAATAAAGTGAGGACAATGTACAAAAAATAACAGCAATAAAACATAGTAGTTGATGCTTAATATCCATGCCAAATAATCCTAATATTAACACTAAAATGTTCTGAAAAATAGGTAAATGTATGGCTCCTATGAATGAATCATATGAATCAGACTGTCATATAAATTCATACTGTATGAATCATAATTGCCATTTATTCTCCATAGATCTTTTCAATTTTTTATTGAATCTTTGGAAACTATCCAACTGCATTTGCAGTATGTAGTTAAGTTTCTACAAAACCATACTGTGCTTCATATAATCATTTAAAATAAATTGACTAACTAAATGACTAAGGGAAAATGTGGCTCTATAAATGGATGAAAAGAAAAGGAGAAAAATTCTGGAAGGTGACAGAACCTAAAGGTAATGTGATTTATTTATTTTGGTGATCTGCAGGCCAACTTGCAAGATTTTACCTTTGATGTTTCTAGAGGAGAATTGCTCTCCTTGATCACTTAATTACTCAAAAGAGTCAATGTCTCAATTGAATAGGGTGGTTTGACCAAGTAGGATAGTGTTGAGTGATCTATATTCAGAATGTCATAGCTTTTTGGTGAATTTACTACCTAACAGTTTCTAAAATTTATGTTTTTCTTCATTAACAGCTAAATACTAATGAGTTCTAAGCATCTGTTCACATATTCGCTTTAATTTTACAAGTTACTCTTTTAGGGGATTTTTGTTTCAAACCCAAGGAAGTGATGTTATATCCTGTTTTTGTCAGTGGTTTATGAATAGCAACCAAAGTTCACTGTTCCACCAAGTAACACTTGTGTAAGCTGAAAAAGTAAGATAATTGAATCAAAATTTCTTCCATATAGTGCCACTGATAATTATGAGTGCAGAATGCTCCCTATCCTGAAACCAAAAGGCTTAGAATAATGCAAAGAAAACAGTGTTTGCCACTCACCACTCAAGAACAAATTTCTTACTAACTAGCTATTCTAGAATGGGTAATGAACACTATTATTAATGATTACACTGGTAACAGAGACTGAATATGAAGAACTAAGGAGTCTCTGTTTGAAACCGCTCAAAGATATTAACATGTTTGTGTTTGGTAATCAAATGGGTCTTTGTAAATAAATGAACTTTCTAGTAATAATAATAACAGATCCATTTTAAATATTTTTTATGTATAAACTCCTAAACCAGATACCTTGTGTGGGTGTGGGGTTGGGTGACTAAAAATATAGAGAGAAGTATAATGTTTTCATCCTTGGTTTCTCAAATCAGACTCAAAATGCTTATTTTTTTGCCAAAGACCAAAGAGTCAATGAAATTAGCAGAAGCTTCCTTCATAGTTCCTGTACCTTAAGCATTAGTCTATACTTCAAAGCCTGAATCAAGCTCTAGGTAAGAAATGTAACAAACAAAGGCATAATTCCTGCACTGCTAGTAGATCCCAGCCTAGCTTGTTTGCATGATTTATAACAAGAAACATTTCAGCAAGAATCTAAGTTTTCACTTACACGGTTTTAGATTTTCATCTAACATCTTAATATTAAGCAAGTCATAATTAAGTCCAAGGCACATGTAAAAATTACGTGAAAGGGATATGAACAGTTATAAGCTCAATGAAAAACGAAATTGATGTAGCAGAGGAATCAACAGGAAGATAGCTCCTAAAATTTACTGATTATTTACAACTGACACAGCCACATTCTTTTTATTTCATTTAGATTCCTACCTGGATAACTGATCATTTCTAGTTCCCACCACTTGCCTGCAGATTTCATGATTTCCTTGTTTTTAATTGCTAAGTAGTATTCCATTGTGTAAATGTACCACAATCTCTGTATCCATTCCTCAGTTGAGGGACATCTGGGTTGTTTCCATGTTCTGGCTATTACGAATAAAGCTGCTATAAACATGGTTGAGCAAATATCCTTGTAAAGTTGAGCATATTATGGATGTATGCCTAGGAGTGGTATGGGAACAGCACAGGAACCTACCTCAGAGGACCTATGAAAGAATATTCAGCAGAGTATCAAAGGAGATGCTGAGACTCATAGCCAAACTTTGGGCAGAGTGCAGGGAATCTTATGAAAGAAGGGGGAGTTAGAAAGACCTGGAGGGGATAGGAGCTCCACAAGTAGAGCAACAGAACTAAAAAAAAAAAAACCTGGACAAATGGGTGTTTTCTGAGACTGACACTCCACCATGGGCCATGCATCAAGATAACCTAGAACCCTTACACAGATGTAGTCCATGGCAGCTCAGTTTTCAAGTGGGTCCTTAGTAATGGGAATGGGGACCATCTCTGACATTAACTCAGTGGCTGGTTCTTTGATCACTGCCCCCTAATGGAGGAGCAGCCTTAATAGGCCATAGAGGAAGACAATGCCAGTCCTGATGAGACCTGAGAGACAAGGGTCAGAGGGAAGGGGAGGAGGACCTCCCCTAACAGTGGATTTGGGCAGGGGCATGGGAGAAAATGAGGGACGGAGGATGGGACTGGGAGTAGATGAGGATGGGGGCAATAGCTGGGATACCAAGTGAATAAACTGAAATTAATAAAAATATAAATTAATTAAAAATAGATTCCTACCTGGAACTTGATGTAGGCTTCGAAGTATAGCCTAATGCTTTGAGTACAGGGTCTTCGAGAGAGCTAATGCTATCCTCATAACTGTGTCTTTGGCAAATCAGTAAGCATTTGTAGTTTCATTCCAAAACTGAGAAGGGGGATAATAACTTCTGTTACTGAGTATTTTACAAAGAAGATAATTTAAGTTCAAAGAAATGAATTTTTCAGCATAATTTACCAGATAACAGTGAAGCTTAAATTTGGACCCCCATAATTCTGATTCTAAAATGTAGTAAAATGTTATTTTACAGTGGAAAGAATGTATACATGGCATGGACTTTCCACTCAATAAATTTGGGATGATTACCACCACTCTTTAAATATATTTATTTTTAAAGTGTCATAAATATATGCAATATGTTTACTGTGTTCACCTTCCCCATTACACTCTTTTAACTTCTTGATTATTCATCTTTTTCCCTTGACTCACTGATTTTAACTAGAGCTACTCAAGTAAACTTATGTAGGGAACTATTTGCTAAAGCCTGAGAAAGTTACCCATGGCCAGTTATCAAAACAACAGACAGCTCTTCCATAGGAGCTATGATCTCTTGTTCTAGGATTTTTAGCAGGCTTACAGTACCAAGTAAATATTTCTTCTTATGGACAGGGTCTCAAATTCAATTTGAAAGTCATTGATTACTCACTGTTATAGTTTTGTGCTACTTCTGTAAAAAAGATACACTGATTAAAAGCAACTTGAGGAAGAGGTTTATTTGGCTTATAATTCCAGGTCACAATTCTGCATTTATGGAAATCAAAGCGGGAATTTAAGCATAAACTAAAAGCAGAAATACTGGCAGAATGTTCTTGCTGGCTTATTCTCTGGCTCCCTCTTATACAGTTCTGGAGCAGCTGCCTAGGGATGGTGTCACTCACAGTGGGCTGGACACTCTTGTATCAACTGATACCAAGCTCTTTTTTATTTTTAATTTATTTTTATTAATTATAGTTTATTCACTTTACATCCCAGCTGTAGCTCCCTCTTACCCCCTCACAATTCCACACCTCCCTCATCTCCTCCCATGCATGGTCCTTGGTTGGAATATCAGTCTCAGAAAAGACCCTTTTGTCCAGAATTTTTGATGTTTTTGCTCTCTGTGGAGCGCCTGTCCCCTCCATGTTGTTCTATCTCCTTCTTCTTTCATAATATTCCCTGTACTCTGCCCAAAGTTTGGCTATGAGTGTCAGCATCTGCTTTGATACCCTGCTGGGTATCACAGCCACAAAGAAGTAACTAATATGTCATGTATTACTTATAATCATAAAAGCATATAAAATGAGAACTTCTCTTACGATGCAAGTCATTTCCTCCCACTCTCCCCATCCTTCCTTCATCTCCTCCCTGCACCTTTCCAAGTCCCCTGATAGGGGAGGACCTCCTCCCCTTCCATCTGATGTTAGTCTATCAGGTCTTCCTGAGGGGGCGTCAGTCTTACCAGGCCACAGAACACAATGCAGCCAGTCCTGCTGAAAACTTTGAGATTTTCATCATTACACAGTCAGAATGAGTAAAATAGACAAAACAACTAATAATAAATGCTAGTGGAGATGTATGGAAAGGCAGACCAAAATCACTGTATTGGACTGCTTACTGATGCAGACACTCTGGATATCAGTGTGGAGAATTCTCAAAAAACTAAAACTGAATCTACCATACCTACTATCTATACCACTCATTGGAACAAGCCCCTAGAATTTGGTATTATATTCCACAGACTTGGTCACCCCAATTCATTGTTGCTCTATTCACAATAGAAAGAAAATGTAAACAGCCTAAATGACCTTAACTGATGAATGGGTAATGAAAATATGACACAAATACCCAATGGAATTCTATTAAGCTTTTAAGAAAAATCAAATCATGAAATTTGCAAATAAATGGGTAGAACTAGAAAATATGATGAATGAAGTAAACCAGACCCAAAAACATATTTAACACATGTTTTCTATTGTTTCTGATCCCACCTCCAAATTATTACATGTTAGTATGTAATCTGGACTAATCACAGAAAACAGGAAAGTAAACAGGAACAAGGAAGGAGAAAAGAAGCTCTGGAAATGGGAAGAGTAGGACACACGTGCTAGGAAATGAATACTGGGAGAAATGGCAGAAAAGGACTTTATCTGGAGAAGAGGAAGTGAGGGCAATACTGAGGGAAAGAAAGGAGGGTTAAAGAAACTTAAGGATGGTTGAAAAGTCTATATTGAAAATATTATTTTATGTTTACTTTAAATAAATATATAAAATATTAAAGTATATATGTATACTTATATAAATAACAAGAGAAATTACTCCACTTGGGTTGATGATGCTTTTCAAAAATGTCATAGACTGCCTAACAATAACCTTAGAATCAGGCATGGTAAACCTCCCTGAAAAGTTGTTGATGAAGGGAGTCAAGAAGACTCTTAAAACAGTACAAATTAAAGCCATTACCCTGGCTACCTACCAGAATTTTAATGGTAAGGCTCTAATGATGAAGACACCATACACTTCAGATACAGAGCTTCGAGAGATAGAGATGGCACTGACCCAGAAGGTTTCTCCATTGAGGAATATTCAGAGTGTCCAAAGTTATTATGCAAGCTTCCAAGGAAGAAAATAAATTAATAGTCCTAACCAGCTATAAAGCCCAGAAACCACAATTAGTGACAAGGGCATTAAGATCTATTCAAGGGTTCAGGTGGTACTTATACCTTTGGGGTAACCAGCACCCATTGTATTGCACTTCAGTGCCAGCTCAATAGGAAGGAATTTATGCCTGATATTGTCACCTATCCAAGTACCTATGGCTCATGAATCCTAAAGAGAAACATACTTTCTGCTTCTGGGATAGCTCACTCAGGATGATCCTTTCCAGTTCCCACCATTTACCTGCAAATTTCATGATATCCTTGTTTTTTTATTGCCGAATAATATTCCATTTTGTAGATGTACCACAATTTCTGTATCTATTCCTCAGTTGAGGGGCATCTGGGTTGTTTCCAGCTTCTGGCTGTTACAAATTACAAATAAAGCTGCTACAAATATGGTTGAGCAAAGCAGAAAGACACACACAGTATATATTCACTCATATAGAAATATAATATAGGATGAACCTACTAAAATCTGTAAACCTAAAGAAACTAATCAAGAGGGAGGACTCTGGCTAAAATGCTCAATCCCCAACCAGAAAGGCAAAGCAGATGGACATCAGAAGAAGAAGCAAACAGGAAACAAGTTAGGAGCCTGCCACAGAGGGCCTCTGAAAGGCTCTGCCCTGCATAACATCAAAGCAGATGCTGAGACTTATGGCCAACTGTCAGGTAGAGTGCATGGAATCTCATGAAACATGTCAGAAATGGTAAGATAGGGAGAGGACAGGAGCTCCACAAAGAGAGCAACAGAGCCAAACAAATCTGAGCACAGGGGTCTTTCCTGAGACTGATACTCCAACCAAGGACCATGCAAGGAGACAACCTAGAACCCCTGCACAGATGTAGCCCTTGGCAGTTCAGTGTCCAAATGTGTTCCATAGCAATGGGAAGAAGGACTGTCTCTGACATGAACCGATTGGCCTGCTCTTTCATCACCTCACCCGAAAAAAATGAAAAGAAAAAGAAAAACAGGAACATACTACTACAACTTTGTTAAACCAGTATAACCCCCAACTGTTTTCTAAATATTTATCCTTTTATCCACAAATAAGTATATCTCTCACTTTGCTGATCAAAGAAGCTTCTTTTTGAAGCAGATAGAAAGCATTATAGAAATTTACAGTGGCTTAAAATGCAGAGAACAACTGACCACAGAATGTCCATGCCCAATTGATTCATCTACATCAGAACCCCTACACCCAGGACTCCGGGAACATTATAGAATATGGGCTTGACAGAGTCTAAGAGCCAGAGGACCTGCATGTCTGCTGCTAGGTAAGATCTTCTATATATGACAGAGAATGAACTCATGTAATCTTAACAACACGGTCTCTTAAACAAGATCTGAAGAATCCCAGTGCAGTTGACATCCCAGCATAGATGAGGAAACTCTAGCAAAGTCCACTCTTAGATGAAAAGCTACAGGTAATTAATGGCTGCTAAATGACAGAGAATCAGTCTTTTCAGTACAAAAGACCTCTGACAGATTATTCAGTCCTGAGTGGTCAGTGCTAAACACACACACACACACACACACACAGTTGATTGATTTTATGGAGGATGACCCCTATAGATTCATATGTTTGCATGTTTGGTCCCTAGTTGGTAAAACTGTTTGGGCAGAATTAGGACCTGAGGCCTTGTTGGAGGAGGTGTGTTACTGGGGGTGAGCTTTGAGGTTTCAAAAGCCCAACCTAATCCTAGTTATCTCTCTCTTTCTGTCTAATGGCAGTTGTTTCATCATGTGAGATCTCAGCTACTGCTCCAGTGCCATGTCTGCCTACCTACTGCTATGTTCACTGCTAGGATGAAACTGCTTACCTTCTGAAACTATAAGCAAGTCCTAAAATAAATGTGTTGTTTTATAAGTTGCCTTGGATATAATGTCTTTTCATAGCAATAGAAAGGAAATAAAACAGACACATACACATGTGGTCATCAGATGCACCCAACTCAGTATATTAATGCATACATAACATGTATGCAATATCAATAATTAGGGAACTGAATGGATTTGAGAGCAAATGGAGAGACATGAGAGAGTTGGAGTGGGAGAGAGTATGGTAGAAATAATGTAAATAAAGTACTGAGCTATGAAATTCTAAAAGAATAAAAAAATGTAAAATATACATTACTGTACTGTGGGGAACAAAAAAGGAAACAAGTATTCCACAGATATTTCTATTTGAAACTTATATTTAGCTGCAATAAAACACATATCCTAAAAGACAAGAGTGTTTTTTTTTTGCAGCTAAATATAAGTTACATAATAAGTTATATTTCTTTTTTCTACTATGTGAAATAATTTGTATAAACATAACTTTCAAATTAGTAAAATTGAAGCATACAGTTATAAAAGCATATCTCACAATTTTCTTTCTATTTCCATTTTTATATATTTATTTATTTTTATATCAATCACAGGTTAAGTACTTTGCATCCCAGGCGTAGCCCCCTCCCTCATTCCCTCCCACCCTCCCCATCCCTCCCACATCTCCTCCCCGCCCCCTCCAAGTCCACCAACAGGGGAGGACCTCCTCGCCTTCCATCCAACCCCAGCTCATCTTGTATCCTCAGGGCTGGCTAGAATGTCCTCCCCTGGGATCTAGCCAGATTGTTACTCCCTGGCATGTATGGGGGAGGGTCAAAGAGTCAGCCATCAAATTCATAACTGAAACAGTCCCTGTTTCCCTTACTAGGGTCTTCAGTTGGACACTGAGCTACCATGGGCCACATCTGAGCAGGGGTTCTAGGCCATATCCACATATGGTCCTTGGTTGGAGAAACTGTCTCATATAAGACCCCTGTAGCCTGCTCAGTTTGGTCTTTGTGGATCTCTTGTTCTCCTCAAGTCTTACTAATTTCCCCCATTTTTATTATTACTTCCCGCCCTCTTCCAAAGGCTTGATTGTGAGTCTTAATATCTGCTTTGATACATTGCTATATTGATTCTTTCAGAGGCCCTCTTTGGTATGGCTCCTGTCCTGTTGCTTGTTTTCTCCTCCATTCAATGTCCATCCTATTTGTTCATCTATACAAGCATTGATCATACCAACCTGGTATATCTTGTATATCTTCCCTAGGTGTGTAAATTTCAGCATGATCATCCTATCCTATAGGTCTATATAAGTGAGTATATACCATATGTATCTTTCTGCTTCTGGGATACCTCACTTAGGATGATCATTTCCAGGTCCCACCATTTGCCTGCGAATTTCATGATTTCCTCCTTTTTAATTGCTGAGTAGTAAGTATTCCATTGTGTAAAAGTACC
>CM053742.1:74898212-74913887 GCA_028658305.1 Pachyuromys duprasi
GGACCAGAAAAGAACATATTCCCATCAAATAACTATCAGAACACTAATGTACTGAAAAATGAAAAGTATTAAAAACTGCAAGGGAAAAAGACCAAGTCACATATAAAAGCAAACCTATTAGAATCATACCTGAATTCTCAACAAAGACTATGAAAGCCAGAAGGGCCTGGTCAAATTCAATACAGATACCCAGAGAGTATACCCTGCAAAATGTTCAATCACCATAGATGGAGAAAACAAGATATCCATGACAAAACCAAATTTAAACAGTATGTAGTTACAGACCCAACCCTACAGAAGATATCAGAAAGAAAACTCAAACCCAAGGAGACTTGCTATACCCAGGAAAGAACAGGAAACAAATGAGCTGACAGCTGCAAAACCAAAAGAAAGGAAGCATGTACACACATTCTACAACCACCAACATCAAAATAACAGGATATAACAACAACTGGTAATTAATATCTCTCAACATTAATGGCCTCAACTCACCAATAAAAATACACAAGATAACAGAATGGATGCATAAACAGGATCCATTATTCTGTTGCATACAAGAAACACACCTCAACAATAGTGATTGACATTATCTCTGAATAAAGGGCTGGAAAAAGGTTTTCCAAGCAAATGGACACAAGCTGGAATAGCTATTCTAATATCTAATAGATTTCAACCAAAATTAATCAAGGGTACTTCTTCCACATCAAAGGAAAAATTGACCAAGATGATGTCTCAATTCTGAACATATGTGCCCCAAATGCAAGAGCACCCACATTTGTAAAAGAAACATTGATAAGCTTAAATCACACATTGAAACCCACACATTAGTAGTAACAAACTTCAACACACCTCTCTCAACAATGGACAGATCACTGAGATACAAAGTAAAGAGAGAAATAACAAAACTAACCAATGTTATGAATGTATTGGATCTTACAGAACATTTCATCCAAACACAAAATAATATACCTTTTTTTCAGCATGTCATGGAACCTACTCCAAAATTGACTGCATACTAAGACACAAAGCAAGTCTCAACAAATACAAGAAAACTGAAATAACACCACGTATTCTAGCAGTCCACAATGGACTAAAGCTAGACTTCAACAACAACAGAAAAAATAAAATGCTTGCAAACTCATGGAAATTAAACAACTCTATACTTAATGAACACTGGGTCAGGGAGGAAATAAAGAAGGAAGTCAAAGGCTGTATAGAAGTCAAAGAAAATGAAGGCACAACATACCCAAACTAATGGGACACAAGGAAAGCAGTGCTAAGAGGAAAGTTCATAGCACTAACTACCTTCATTAAGAAAATGGAGAGAGCTCATACTGGTAACTTAACAGCTCACCTGAAAGCTCTGGAGAAAAAGAAAGCAAACACACCCAATATGAGTGGACAACAGGAAGCAATCAAACTCAGGGCTGAAGTCAACCTAGAAACCAAAAGAAAAAAAATACAGAAAATGAATAAAACAAAGATTTGTTTTTGAGAAAATCAACAAGATCGACAAACCCTTAGCCAAACTAACTAAAAGACAGAGGGAAAGTATCCAAATTCATAAAAACAGAAAAAAGGGGGGGGGATATAACAACAGACACCCAGGAAATCAAAAGCATCATTAGGTAGTACTTCAAAGACACATACATCACAAACTTGGTAAATCTAAATGAAATGGATGATTTTGTTGATAGATACCACTTACCAAAGTTAAATCAAGATCAGGTTAAAAATTTTTTAAAACCTACACCTCCCAAGAAAAAAAGGAGCAGTCATCAAAACCATCTCAACCAAAAAGAGCCCTGGGCCAGATCGTTTTAGCACAGAATTCTAATAGACTTTCAAAAAAGAACTTTTACTAGTACTCCACAAACTGTTCCAGAAAATAGAAAAAGAAGGAACATTGCTAAACTCATTCCATGAGGCCACAATCACCCTGTTACCTAAACCAAAGAGAATTTCAGACCAATCTCACTCATGAACATTGATGGAAAAATACTCAATAAAATATTTGCAAACCAAACCCACCAACATATCAAAAATATAATCCATCATAATCAAGCAAGCTTCCTCCCAGGAATGCAGAGATGGTTCAAAATACAAAAATCCATCAATATATTCCACCAACTAAACAAACTGAAAGGAAAAAAAAAAAACCACAGCACATGATCATGTCATTAAATGCTGAAAAGACTTTTGACAAAATCCAACATACCTTAATATTTAAAGTCTAAGAGAGATCAAGGATTCAAGGCATATACCCAAACACAATAAAGGCAATATATAGCAAATCAATAGCCAACATCAAGTTAAAAGGAGAGACTTAGAGTTCCTGCTAAAATCAGGGACAAGAAAAGGCTGCCCACTCTCAACATATCTCTTCAATATAGTACTTGAAGTTCTACCTAGAGCAATAAGATAAGGAGATCAAGGGGATACAAATTGAAAGAGAAGAAGTCAAAGTCTCACTATTTGCAGATGATATGATAGTATACACAAGTGACCCCTGAGATTCTACCAGAGAACTCCTATGGCTGATAAACACCTTCGGCAAAGTGTCTGAATAAAAAATACCTCAAAAAAGTCAATAGCCCTCCTTTACACAAGCAACAAAAGGGCTGAGAATGACATTAGGGAAATAATGCACTTCACAATAGCAACAAATAATATAAAATAGTTTGGTGTAACGCTAACCAAGGAAGTGAAAGAACTGTATGACAAGAACTTCAAGTCTTTGAAGAAAGAATTTGAAGATTTTAGAAGATGGCAGGATCCCCATGCTCATGGACTGGTTGGAATCACATAGTAAAAATGGCCATCCTCCCAAAAGCCATCTACAAATTCAATGCAATCTCCATCAAAATACCAACACAATTCTTTATAGACCTAGGAAGAGAAAGCAGTGATGTCATATGGAAAAAATAAAAGACCCAAGATAACCGAACCAATTCTGTACAATAAAAGAACTTCTGGTGGTATTAACATCCCTGATCTCAAACTATAATACAGAGCAATAGTAATAAAACTACATGGTACTGGCGTAGAAACAGATGGATTGATCAACTGAACCCAATAGAAAACCCAGATATTAAAACACATCCAATGGGCACTTGATTTTCGACAAAGAACCCAAAACCATACAATGAAAAAACAAAAACATCTTCAACAAATGGTGTTGGTTTAACTGGATGTCTGCATATAGAAAAATGCAAATAGACCTGTATTTATCACCCTGCACAAAACTCAAGTCCAAATGGATCAAAACCGTGACATAAAGTCTGAGACTCTACACCTATGAAACGACAAAATGAGGAAAAGTCTGGAGCTCATTGGCATAGGAGACAACTTCCTGAATAGAACACCAACAACACAGGCTCTAAGATCAACAATTAATAAAGGGTATGTCATGAAACTGAGAACTTCTGTAAGTCATAGGACACTGTCAATAGAAAAAAAAATGGCAGCCTACTGATTGGGAAAAGATCTTGATCAACCCTACACCAGACACAGGGCTAATAAAGAACTTAAGGAATTAAACATCAATAAATCAGATAATTCAATTTAAAAACAGCACAGAGCTAAAACAAGAATTTACAACAGAGGAATCTCAAATACCTGAGAGGCACTTAAAGAAATGTTTAATGTCCTTATCCCTCAGAGAAATGCAAATCCAAATGAGTCTAAGATTCTATCTTACAGCAGTCAGAATGGCTAAGATCAAAGACTCAAGTGACAACACATACTGGCTTAGATATGGAGAAAGGGGAAGTCTCCTGCTTGTGAAGGTGCTAATGTGTACAACCACTTTGGAAATCAATCTGGCACTTTCTCAGAAAATTGAGAATATATCTACCTCAAAACACAGCTATACCACTCCTGGGCATATACTTAAAAGATGCTCTACCATACAGCAAAGCCATTTGCTCAACTATGTTCATACAGCTTTATTCGAAGTAGCCAGAAACAGGAAACAACCTAGATGTCCATCATCCGAAGAATGGATACACAAATTGTGGTACATTTACACAGCTAGAAATCATGACATTTTCCAGAAAATGGATGGAACTAGAAAAGATCATCCTAAGTGAGGTAACCCAGACCCCTAAAGACACATATGGTTTGTAGTCACTTGTAAGCAGATATTAGACCTGTAACACAAGAAAACAATACTACAATCCATACACCCAAAGAAGCTAAGTAGCAAGGAGGGTCCAGAAGGAAAAATAGAATAGACAGCAGAAGTTAATAAAGAAAGGGAACTGGACAGGAGATAGAATGGGGAGGTAAACAACGGTGGTGATCAAACATGGGAAGAACAGTACTGGGAGGTGAGAGAGCTGGGACCAAGAAGGGAAACTGAGGTGGGACACATCTTTGTCAGGGTGGAAGCCTGCAACAGTATAGGGGCCTGAGAGGATATGTGTCTGACTCTAGCTGAGACTCCTGACAGGGGTGCGGGGTATGGAGGTGGAAATTGAAGACTAAAGTGACCACCTTCAAGCCAGGAGAACTATGGTAATGGAAGGAGGGGAACAATAACCCACTGACAAAATCTGTGACCCCAAAACTACCCTGCCTACAAGAAGTGCAAGGATAACGAGAGAACAAAGATTGAGGGAAAGTCTGATAATTGGCCCAACCTGAGACCCACCCCACTGTGAAAGCCAGCCCCTGACACTAATAATGATGCTCTGCTATGCTTGCAGACAGTAGCATAACTTGACTGTCTCCTGGGAGGCTCCATCCAGCAGTGAATTGAGACATAAGCTGGACCTTGCAGCCAAGCATGTGGCAGAGCTCCAGAATTTCTGTGGAAGTGTTGGGGGAAAAATAAAAGGATCTGGAGGGGACAGGAACCACTCAAGAAGACCAACAGAGACAATTAATCCAGTCCCATGGAGGCTTACAGAGACTGAGACATCAACTAATGAGCATGCATGATCTGGACCTAGGCCCCTGCACACATGTAGCCAATGGGCAGCTTGGCCTTCATATAGGGTGCTTGACAAGTGTGAGGGGTGAGGGGTCTGTTTCTAGCATGGACTCTATTGCTTGCTTTTCGATAATTTCCCCTTGGCAAGGCTGCCTTGTATGGCCTCATGGGATGAAGATATGGTTAGTCCTGATTTGACTTGATGTGCTGGAGAATGTTGAAGGGGGAAGGGGAACTCCTTCTTTGGGGGGTAAGGGGAAGAGGGTGATGGAAGTTGTTACTGGGAGGAGAGGAGGGAGGGGGCACCCTTCGGCTATAAAGTAAATTAAAAATGAAAACAAATTATGGAACAATCTGTATCATATAAACGTTTCTTATTTTTGTGAACAGTTTTGAAATGTATGCCGTAATGAAAACCTTTGTGTTAACATTATGTTTTTACGTAGGAGCTATAAGGTATTGGAATTCTTTTAGAAGGCTTGAACACAGTGAATAACCTCAAGGGGTGTTCCTTACACATTAAGTGAAAAAAATAATATTTGAAATAAGTGCAAGATATTATGGTACAACTCATAGATGGATATATAAGCATAGATGAATAGATGGACAGAGAGAGAGAGAGAGAGAGCAGAAATAGGCTTTTATTCACCTCTATTCTATTCCTAGCACAACCTTGCTTTGGAGGAGGCAGAAATACAGTTTTTAATTTACTTCCAAGATCCAAGAATACATTATTCATGAGTTTACTCATTGTAGAGGCGGTCTATCTGAAGTATAGACAAGGAAAATTTCATATTGGTGCATTGCATAAATTTGCATAATGATAACCCTAAAGTGAGGTACAACTCACTGAGATTGTTGAAAGACAACAAGAAAGCTCTCAAAAGCAGCAGGATAAATATGTGTTCAGTAAAATTAACTTATTTCCCTTCATAAGTTATATAAGACAGAAGGCATGAAAGCATGAATGAAAGGGAAAAGAAAAACTATTTCCTATGAGTTCTATAACTGAAAAAAAAACCCCATTATTTAAAAATGACAAAGTTCATACTTGTCATGGCTGAGTAGAACTATTAATTGCCTGTGTACCTTGGCAGCTTGCAGAGCACTTTCTGGTACTAGTAATGTTAGGCCTCAAAAAGGATTTTTTTCATGACAGAACTAGCTTGAATCCTCTAAGTCTCTTATCTGAAGTGTGGTGGCTTCAGCAATGTCTTACCTCAGCCTCTAGGAGGCAACCAAAAGCAACATCAATAGCCTATGTGATTTGGGAAATCTCTTGAACTACCATGACCAACCACTTGAAAGGTTTATCATGTACAGTACTGGGGGCTTTGTTAGTCTATGGCTCTTGCAGGAAGCATTGTCAGCCCAAGGGACATTTCAGCAGTGTGCATGTTCATGTGTGTGTGTGTATACTTACAAGTATTAGAGATAATTTTAGGTATATAAAATAACATAAATTCTTGAGGTTTTGTTCAAACATTCTTGGCACTCATCCTGTATTGACCTCCATCCTCTTCCCCAAATAAATCTTCATTCTTTTTTTTTCCCTATAAAAAAACTGACCAGCATGGCAAGATATCCCTAAAGGTACAGTCATGACACATATCTTGGCAGTAACTAACAGCTCTGTAATTGAACTGTAAGACCCACTCAATAGGAGAAAAATAATGTCTACTACAAGGAACCTAGCCAGCTACCCGAAGGTCGTGAGGATATGGGTCTCAGTGGAGAACTTTCTATCACCAGTTTACTAGATCAGCATAATTCCAAATTGCATTCTAAAAATTATCCTTATATCCGAGATAAGTGCAGCTCTCACCCATCATCAAAGAAGATTCTCTTTGTAGCATACAGCATACAGAGACTATTACAAGAAAAAAAAATAGGGAAAAAATGAAAAATCCCAAACCCACAGATTCTCAAAATGCAAAGATTAAATGATCATGTGATGCTCAAGCTATTCATCTACAACACAGTTTGTGAAGTTAAGGCTCAGGAAACTTCTTGAAAGATGGGTTGAAAAGACTGAAAGAACCAGGGGACCAGGAAATCTGCTGTGTGATTGTCTACAAGAAACAACAGGGAGGCAATACCCATGATACTTATACAATATGGCTGCCTAAGCAAGACATGAAGAAAGACAATACAGTAGACAAACTAACATGGAAAAGGAAACTTAATGGCAACCCACACCTGAATACAGAACTGCAGGCAACTAATGACTGCTGAGAAAGAAAGAATTAATCTTTCTCAGGAATGAGTTCCCTAATTGGTTGTTGAATACTAAGTGGTCAACCCTCAAAAGATGACCACACAAGAAACATTAATCAGACTGACAAGGTTACAATTATACACTTATGAATTTGTGTGCAGGTGTGTAAGAGAGAGAGGAGGAGGAGGAAGAGAAAGGAGAAAAACAGAGAGAGGGAGAGAGGGATAAAGTAGTAATAAAAAAAGAAATTATAGATTTGACAGAGAATGGGAATGGCAAGGGAGGATTGCACTGGAGGACATGAAAAGGGTTGAAGAGAAGAAAGCAAAGGGGAATGATATAATAATGTAATTAAAATCAAAAAAGAAGAAAAAGGTGAAATTAAGACAGTCTACACAAAAACAGAATAAACGAGGTTTGAATGTAATCTCTTCATTATAAAACTGACAAAAAATGGAGTCATGAAAATGAAATAAAAGATTATAGAGTAACTGGGAGTCATACCCAGAAGTACAGTGCTAAGCCTACATGTACTTAGGCAATATATATCATTATTTTAAATTCCTTTTTCCTAAGTGATTTAAATTAGAATTTCATGAAACAATAATCATAAAACTATGTTGACAACACAATGACACAATATACAGTAATACAATTTCTAATAAAAACATATAATGGGTAAAATTTTACATGTCTGTGACAGATTCATTGTGTGTTGTTTTTGCCAATTTAATTAAATTATTATTTTTTACGTTAGTTACATTTTATTTGCTTTGTATCCCAGCTGTAGACCCTCCCTCATTCGCTTCCAATCCCACCATTCCTCCCTCTTCTTTGCATATGACCCTCTCTAAGTCAACTGATAGGGAGGTCCTCCTGCCCTTGCATCTGACCCTAGCTTATCAGGTCTCATCAGGACTGTCTGCATTGTCATCCTCTGTGGCCTGGCAAGGCTGCTCCTCCCTCAGGGGGGTAGTCAAAGAGCCAGACACTGAGTTCATGTCAGAAATAGTCCCTGTTCCTCTTACTAGGGTACCCACTTAGATACTGAGCTACCATGGGCTACATCCAAGTGCGGGTTCTAGGTTATAGCCACACATGGTGCTTGGTTGGAGAAACAGTCTCATTAAAAAAAAAACCCTGTGCCCAGATATATTTGGTCCTTCTGAAGCTCCTGTCCTCTCCAGGTCATACTTAACTCCTCTTTCTTTCATATGATTCCCTGTACTCTGTCCAAGGTTTGTTCTCAGCATCTGCTTTGATATACTCAGGGGCCCTCTGTGGTAGGTTCCTTTTTTGATACTTGTTTTCTCCTGTTTTCAATGTCCATTCCATTTGTCTTTTTAAGTGAAGACTGATCATCTTACACTGGGTCCTCTTTCTTGTTCATCTTCTTTAGGTCTACAGATTTTTAGTATGCTTATCCTATCCTATAGGTCTAGTATCCACTTATAAGTAATTATATACCATGTGTGTCTTTATGCATCTGGGCTACCTCACTCAGGATGATCATTTCTAAGTCCCACCATTTGCCTGCAAATTTCATGATTTCCTCATTTTTAATTGCTGAGTAGTATTCCATTGTGTAAAAGTACCACAATTTCTGTATCCATTCCTCAACTGAGGGACATCTTGGTTGTTTCCAGGTTCTGGCTATTATAAATAAAGCTGCTATGAACATGGTTGAACAAATGTTCTTGTTGTGTACTTGAGCAACTTTTGGATATATGCCCAGGAGTGGTATAGCTGGATCTTGAGGTAGCAGTATTCCTAATTGTCTGAGAAAGCACCAAATTGATTTCCAAAGTGGTTGTACAAGTTTGCATTCCCACCAGCAAGTGAGGAGGATGAACTTTCCTCTTAGCACTACTTTCATTGTGTCCCATAAATTTGGGTATGTTTTGCCCTCATTTTCATTGAATTCTAGGAAGTCTTTAATCTTTCTTTATTTCTTCCCTAACATACCTGTCATTGAGTAGCGAGTTGTTCAATTTCCATGTATGTGTAGGATTTTTGCTATTTCTGTTGTTGTTGAGGTCCAGCTTTAGACCGTGATGGTCAAATAGGATACAAGGGATTATTTCAATCTTCATGTATATGCTGAGGTTTGCTTTGTGACCAACTATCTGGTCGGTTTTGGAGAAGGTTCCTTAAGGTGCTAAAAAGAAGTTATTCTCTTTTGAATTTGGGTGAAAATTTCTGTAGACATCTATCAGGTCCATTTGAATTAGGGCTTCTGTAAGTGCCCTTATTTCCCTGTTTAGCTTCTGTCTGGATGATCTGTCCCTTGGTGAGAATGGAGTGTTGAATCTCCCACTGTTAAGGTGTTGGGATTGATGTGTGATTTCAGCTTTAATAATGTTTCCTTTACAAATATAGGCAATCTTGTATTTGAGCCATAGATGCTCAGAATTACGATGTCTTCCTGGTGGATTTTTCCTTTGATGAGAATGAAGTGCCCCTCCTCATCTTTCATGATTACTTTTGTTTGAAAGTCTATTTTATTAAATATTAGGATAGCTACCCCAGCTTGTTTTCTTGGTCCATTTGCTTGAAAAACATTTTTCTAGCCCTTTACTCTGAGGTAGTTTTTATCTTTGTTGCAGAAATCTGTTTCTTGGATTCGGCAGAATGTTGGATCCTGTTTCCACAACTATCCTTTTAGTCTGTGTCTTTTTATTGGAGAGTTGAGTCCACTGATGCTGATAGATAATAGTGACCAATAACCGGTCAATGGATGGTGTTCCTTTTATTGTATGTTACTGTGATTCATTGCTTGTTTTCTTTTAATTTTTGTTGTGAAGTTATCTGTATCCTATGTTTTCTTGGTTGTAGGTTTTTTTTATTACATTGGATTGGAGTTTTTCTTCTAGTATATTCTATAGGGCTGGTTTGCTGTGTAGATATTGCTTAAATTTAGTTTTGTCATGGAATATTTTGTTTTATCCATCTATGTTGATTGAAAGCTTTGCTGGGTACCGGAATCTGTGTTGGCATCTGTGGTCCCTTAAAGTCTGCATGATATCTGTCCAGGCCCTTCTGGCTTTCATAATTTCTGATAGGAAGTAAGGTATGATTCTAATAGGTCTACCTTTATGTGTTACTTGGCCTTTTTTCCTTTTCTGCTTTTATTATCTTTTCTCTGTAATGTAGATTTAGTGTTTTGACTATGATGTGACATGAGTTTCTTTTCCATTTGGTCTATTTAGTGTTCTGTAGGCCTCTGTTATGTTTATGGACATTTCTTTCTTTAAGTTGGGAAAGTTTTCTTCTATGATTTGCCTGAAAGTATTTTCTTAACCTTGGAGCCTGGAATCTTCTCTTTCATCAATTCTTATTATTTTTAGATTTTGTCTTTTCATGGCATTCTTTATTTCTTGGATGTTTTGTATTTGGGACTTTTCAGATTTTACTTTTTCTCTGAGAGAAGTATTAATTTCTGCAAGTGTGTCTTCAGCACCAGAGATTCACTCTTCTATCTCTTGTATTCTATTGGTGATGCTTACCTGTGGTTCCTGATCTTTTCTCTAAGTTCTCCAGCTCCAGGGTTTCCTCTGTTTGTGTTTTCTTTATTGATTCTAATTCTGTTTTCATGCCTTGCACCATTTCCTTCATCTGTTTAAATGTGGATTCCTGTCTCTATGTTGCTCTCTATATTTTTGTTCATTTCCTATCTGCATGCCACTAATTGTGCCTCTAGTTGTGCCTCTATTTGTTTAGATGTGTTTGCCTGTATTTCTTTGAGGGCTTTGTTCATTTCTTTGTCATTTGCCTCCTTTTTGTGGTTATTTGAGAGATTTGTTTGTTCCCTCTTTCTATGCCTCTAAGAACTGGATAAGCATATCTTTAAAGTTATTTTCCTCTGTTTCTGATGAATTGGAGTTTCCATTGATATGGCGGATTGGTGGTGAAGCCATGATTTCCTGATTTTTGTTGGATGTGTTCTTATGCTGACCTCTGGCCATTTGCTTATCTGTAACCTTCACTGTTCCTGGGTTCTGTAGTTCAGACTGGTACTTTCTTTCATTGGTGTCTGTCGTATTCTTCAGGAAGATGTGAGAGGTCCAGTGGTGGGAGAGTATGCATTGGTTTTTCAGCTGTATCTAAGGGAGGAAAGTCTGTGGCCATAGAAGGACAAATTCAGGCAAGTGTGTGTGCATGTGCATGGAAGTGTGCCTTGAGGGAAAGGATGCTAGAGAATGTAGAAGCCTGAAGTGTGGGGCAGGGGCGCTGTGTTGGCACAGATGAAGTTGTGGGCACAGGTGTTGTTCGTGGGCGCAATTTGCTTGTGCAGATTCCCTGAATACCTCAATGGCCTACTGCCTACTGGTATTCAGCTCTGCCTGGGCTCCTGGAGTTGTTTTCCTGCACTCCACTGGAAAACCTGCAGAACAGGAGCTTCAATGTTCAAAACATGGTCCCATGAATCCCTGTGTTTCCCACAGTGGGTGTGTGGGTGGGAGGGATCTGATGTCTGGCTGCTAGCTTATAAGGACCCTGGGGCTCTGCCGCTGCTTGAAGATACACTCACTCACTAACAGGTCAAACCAGAAAGCACAGGGGTGCCCCCCTTTTTCTCTACTCTCAGGTTTGAGACTGATGTTGTAAATGAAGGGGTAGTAGCTCTGTCAGCTCAGTGGTACAGCAGCAGCGGAACTTAGGAGTCCAGCTGCATCAGCAGAACTTGCGGGACCAGCTGCAACAGCAGCAGAACTGGGAGGCCAGTACAGTTGCCTGCTGGGAAGTCCTGGGGAGCCACTCCAGTGGTCCACATACCTAGGTGACCTGGAGGGCCCGGTGTACCTGGGTTGCTTGGCAGTTCTGGTTGACTTTGGAGGCTATACAGGTGGCTGCCCACTACTGAGAGATTGGGAGAACTGCACAGTCACTGGCTGGGAGGCACTGCAGGGTCCGTACATCTGTTCACTGATCCAGGACTCAGAAGGCTGGTAACACGGACCTTGGACCTTGAAGGCAGGTGTCGCAGTACCATGCAGTTTTTATTACTGTTGCTCTATAATACAGCCTGAGATCAGGGATGGAGATACCTCCAGAAGATCTTTTATTGTACAGGATTGTTTCAGCTTTTCTGGGTATTTTTGTTTTTCAATATGAAGTTGAGAATTGTTCTTTCAAATTCTGTAAATAATTGTATTAGTATTTTGATGGGAATTGCATTGAATCTGTAGATTGCATTTGGTAAGATAGCAACTTTTAAATTACTAAATTAAAAAAATATTCAAGTGAGTATAGTTTTATAGTAGTAGAAGAAACTTTCATGAGCTTGTACACCAGGAAATTGGATAAAGTGGATGGAATGAAAAACTCTAAAAACCAATAAATTATCAAAATTGGCTCAAGAAGTGAGACAAATACATACATACATATATACATATATATACATATATATATATATATATATATATATATATAATAGGGATAGAAACACTAATAAAGATTTTTCTCCAACCAAACAGAAAAAGAAAAAAAAACAATTTAAAGTAAAATAGCTAGATAATATCACTAGTCATCTTTACCAAACTAACTTCTAATGAACACAATCAATCTTAACATTTTCAAAATAAGTAGAAAAGACACCTTCTCTGTTTGAGAGACTTACATTAATTTTAATAAATTATCCAGATATTGAAATCACACAAGTGAATAATATACTATCTTCTTTCATTTCTTTGCAATAAATATGAAAATATCCACTCTATTAACCTCACAAATCTATGAATATATTTAGAAGGTTATGTATTATAGCTAATGAGAATTATTCCAAGTATGTGGGACTTTCAACATATGAAAAAATTCAATATAATACACTACTAATAGAATGAAGGAAAAAATCTAGATGACAAAATTTGATACAGAAAGGCAATATAATAGAATTTTCATGACGGGAACATTCAACAAACTAGACATTTGTTTCCTCAGTATGAGCAAAGGTATCTATGAAAAACCCACATCTGGCATTACATTATTGTTGGAATATTGGACATTGTCTCATTAGGATAAAAATCAAGATCCAAGATGGAAGTACTGAGAGTACACTGTGTCTGACCAGCAAGACAGCAGTTATTGTACAGAGACCAACTGACAGAATTGTGGACTCTAAAACACCAACAATTGTATCCCCCAGGTGAGAAGGAAACCCCATGGTGTGGGAAGCAATCGGGTCCAATCAAGGTCACCCAGTTAAACACCATAAGAGTTCCCGGGTCTCAGCAGGTGCTTGGTCACCAGCCCAGAACCACAAGTTTCAGTGCTCTGATCACTATCCCAGCCTGAACTCTGGACACCACGACAACAGAGACTGGGTTTTCCAGTTAAGAGAAAACCCCATGCAACAATTGATATATCTTATAAGAGAAGCAGGACTTTATGGGCATTTTCTATACCCAAATTTGACTGGAGGTGAATCTGTTCCCACTTCGCTCCTCACTGGCCAAAGTACTGTTGTGTGCTCTACATTAGTCCAGACAAACAACAGAGATAATGGGGCCTGTGTGAGGAGTTGGCCAGCATAAAAGAACATAGAAATCCTAGCCTTTTCCAGCTTTCTTTCCTCTACCCCAGGAGGGTTTGTGCTTTATGAACGTTTCTTCCCTTCCCCAAGTCTCACTTGCATCGTTGTACCTAAGTGTGTTGAAAAAACTAAAAATTCATTTCAGAACAACTGAGTGGCAGAAATAAAACAGGAAACCGGTCACTATAAATTCCAACACCTCATTTCCAAAGAGGAAATTGAGGCCCAGAAAGACATAGTGATTTGTGTGAACTATTAACAAATGAACAGGAAAACATGCACTTGATTTTGAGAAGCCAGGCCAGTGTTCCTTCTTCTTTTTTTTCTAAAGAAGCAGTGCTTCCTCTCCTATCAGCCGTATTTCAGTTACCGGAACATGCCCAACCATAGCATTCATAGCGACTGAGGAGAAAGATATAAGCCAGAAGTCAGTTTGGATAATTAGAAGAAATTTGGGATTTCATTAGAGTAACTATTAGCATTTTGTTAGGTCAAAATTTGTTATTGCTTCTGCAGAGGACTGGAGTTTAATTCTTAGAACCTTCATTGTGTTCACAACCATCCTTAACTCCTGCTCCAGGGTATTCTCTGCCTTCTTTTAATGTCCATGGGCACTAGGCATACAGTCAGTGCATATACATACATACAGTCAAAGCACACATCCAATCATCAATAAATCTAAATTAAATTTAAAAATGAATTGTGTCACCATATGGAGAAGAGAAATCAAAACAATAAAGTGTTCCTGAGTTTTGTCACCATGGACACATCCATACTGCTAACTTAGAGACTAGAAACTTATTCACAAGTGCAATAAATTCAATATTAAGAACATATAAAACTATATCTTGACAAAATATCATAGAAATCTATCTATACATGATATAGATTACCATACTATGATATCTTTCACATCTAGTGATTACCATCTGTGGTAGAAATAGTTTTAATTTATATTTTCTCACCATACTGATGCCAGAGCTAAAGTTAAGAAATTACAGCTTCTTTGTTGTACACTTGACCATCTTTTGAATACATGTCTAGGAGTGGTATAGCTGGATCTTGAGGCAGCACTATTACCAATTGTCTGCGAAAGCACCAGATTGATTTCCAAAGTGGTTGTACAAGTTTACATTCCAACCACCAGTGGAGGAGGGGTCCCATTTCTCCACATCCTCTACAGCATGTGTTGACACTTGAGTTTTTGACATTACCTATCCTGATGGATGTAAGGTGAAATCTCAGGGTCATTTTGATTTGCATTTTTCTGATAGCTAAGGATGATTTGCCATTTGATATTCTTTTTTTGGCTATTTTATTTTTAAATGTAATTTATTTATTTTTATAACAATCACAGGTTAGAAACTTTGCATCCCAAGCATAGCTCCTTCCCTCATTCATTCCCACTCTCCCCATCCCTCCCTCATCTCCTCCCTGCGCCCTCCAAGTCCACCAACAGGGGAGGATCTCCTCCCCTTCCATCCGACCCCAGTTCATCTAATCACCTCAGGGCTGGCTTCAATGTCCTCCCTGGGATCTACCTAGGCTGTTACTCCCTGGCCTATATGGGGTAGGGTCAAAGAGCCAGCAATCAAGTTCATGACTGAAACAGTCCCTGTTCCCCTTACTAGGGTCTTCAGTTGGACACTGAGCTACCATGGGCTACATCTGAGTGGGGGTTCTAAGCCATATCCATACATGGTCCTTGGTTGGAGAAACTGTCTCATAAAAGACCCCTGTGCCCTGCTCAGTTTGGTCTTTGTGGAGCTCTTGTTCTCCCCAAGTCTTACTAACTTCCCCTATTTTTATTGTTATTTACCACCCTCTGCTGAAGGCTTGGTTGTGAGTCTTAATATCTGCTTTGATACATTGCTATATTGATTCTTTCAGAGGCCCTCTTTGGTATGCTTCTGTCCTGTTGCTTGTTTTTTCCTCCATTCAATGTCCGTCCCATTTGTTCATCTAAACGAGCATTGATCATACCAACCT
>CM053742.1:74914387-74951303 GCA_028658305.1 Pachyuromys duprasi
GAGGGAGTGGGAGGGTAGGAGGAAATGAGGGAGGAGGCTATGCCTGGGATTCAAAGTACCTAACCTGTGATTGATATAAGAATAAATAAATTTTAAAAAATTATAAAAAATAAAAATACAAAACATCTTATCAAAAGCAATCTACATATTCAATGTAATTCCCATCAAATTACCAATGTGATTCTTTATAGATCTTGAAAGAACAATTATCAATTTCTTATGGAATAATAGGAAACCCAGAATAGCTAAAACAATCCTGTAAAGAAAAGATCTTCTGGAGGTATCTCCATCTCTGATCTCAAGCTGTACTACAGAGCAACAGTAATAAATATTGCATGGTACTGGCATAGAAACAGATCGGTGGAACAATGGAACCAAATAGAGGACCCAGAAATAAACCCACATACCCACAGACACCTGATTTTGAGAAAGAGGCCAAAACCATACAATGGAAAAATGATAGCATCTTCAATAAATGATTTTGTTCTAACTGGATATATACATGTAGAAAAATGCATATAGACCCATAGTTGTCACCCTGCACAAAAGTAAAGTCCAAGTGGATCAAAGACCTCAACATAAAACCAGACACATTAAACCTGTTAGAAGAAAAAGTGGGGAAGAGCCTTGAGCTCATTGGCAGAGGAGAAAACTTCCTGAACAGAACACCAACAGCACAGGCTCTAAGATCAACAATTAATAAAGGGGACCTCATGAAACTGAACAGCTTCTGTAAAGCAAAGGACGCTGTCATCAGAACAAATAGCAGCCTACAGACTGGAAAAGGATCTATATGTGACAAAGGGCTAATATCCAGAATACATAAAAATTCAACAAGTTAAACAGGAACAAATCAAGTAATCCAATTAAAAATGGTGTACAGAGCTAAACAGAGAATTCTCAATAGAGGAATACTGAATGGCAGAGAAACACTTAAAGAAATGCTCAACCTCCTTAGTCATCAGGGAAACGGAAATTAAAACGACCCTGAGATTTCACCTTGCACCTATCAGAAAGGCTAAGGTCAAAAACGAAAGTGATGGTATATGCCGGAGAGGATGAGGAGATAGAGGAACCCTCCTCCACTGCTGGTGGGAATATAAACTTGTACATCCACTTTGGAAATCAATCTGACGCTTTCTCAGACAATTAGGAATAGTGGTACCTCAAGATACAGCTATACCACTCTTAGGCATATATGCAAAATATGTTTAAGTATACAACAATGAAATTTGCTCAACCATGTTCATAGTGTTTGTAATAGCCAAAATCTCAAAACAACCAGATACCCCTTTGTTGAGAAATGGGTACAGAAAATGTGGTACATTTACACAGTGAAATACAACTCAGCAGTCACAAACCAGGAACTTATAAAATTGGCAGGCAAGTGGCGAGAACTAGAAAAGATCATCCTGAGTGAGGTATCCCAGCAGCAGAAAGACACACATGATGTATACTCACTTATAAGTGGATATTAGACACATAATATAGGGTAATCATACTAAAGTCTGTACAGCTAAAGAAGCTAAGCAACAAGGAGGACCTTGAGCAAGATGCTTAATCTTCATTCAGAAAGAAAAATCGGATAGACATCAGAAGAGGGTAAAAACAAGGAACAAGACAGGAGCCTACCCACAGAGGGCCTATGAAAACACTTCCCAGCAGGGCATTAAAGCAGATTTGGAGATTCAAAGCCAAACTTTGGGCAGAGTACAGGGAATCTTATGAAAGTAAGGGGAGACAGAAAGACATGGTAGGGACTGGAGCTCCACAAGGAGAGCAATAGAACCAAAAAACCTGGCACAAGGGTCTTTTCTGAGACTGGTACTGCAACCAAAATCCATGCATGGTGATAACCGAGAACCCTTGCACGAATGTAGCCCATGGCACCTCATTCTCCAAGTGGATTCCATAATAATGGGAACAGAACTGTCTCTATCATGAACTCAGTGGTTGGCTCTTTGATCACCTCCCCTCTGAGTTGGAGAGCAGCCTTACCAGGCCACAGAGGAAGACTGCAGACAGTCCTGATGAGACCCTGATAGGCTATGGTTATATCGAAGGGGAGGAGGGCCTCCCCTATCTGTGGACTTGGGAAGGGTTACGGGTAGAGAAGAGGGAAGGAGGGCTGGAATGGGATGGGGTAATGGAGGGGGCTACAGCTGGGATACAATGTGAAGAAATTGTAATAAATAAAAATAAAATTAAAATCTGGCATAAAAAAATAAAATTATGCTCTAGTTACCTGATTTTTGTGTATATTTTTTATAATACATTCACTGTATAGCCTGATTTAGCTCCCACCCTCAGCTCCCCAAGTCCCATTCTTTCTCCTTCTTCCCCCCATCCCCTTCCCTTAGTTCACTGAAAATGGGAGTTCTCCTCCCCTTCCATCTGCCCATAGCTTATCAAGTGTCATCAGGACTTCCTGGATTATTTTTCTCTGTGGCCTGGGAAGGCTGCATTGCCAGGGGCAAGTGTTCAAAGAACAGACAATCCAGTTCATGACAGAGGCAGGCTGAGCTGCCTATGGGCTACCTCTGAGCATTGAGTCTAGATCATCATCACCTTGAGTGAGGTAATCCAGAAAGAGAAAGACACACATGGCATGCACTCACTTATAAGGGGATATTAGCCATATAATATAGGATATGCGTACTAAAATCTACAAACCTAAAGAAGTTAAACAACAAAGAGGACCCTAGGTAGGAGGATGCTTAAATCTCATTCAGAATGACAAATAATATAGACACCAAAAGGGGTGGAAGAGAGGGAACAGGATGGGAGCCTACCATAGAGGGTCATCTGAAAGGCTCCACCCAACAGGGATTGAAGCAGATACTGAGATTCACAGCCAATCTTTGGGCAGAGTGCAGGAAGTCTTATGGAAGAAGGGGGTATAAAAGGACATGGAAAGGACACGAGCCCCAAAAGTAGACCAACAAAGCTACAAATATCTGAGCCCAGAGTGTCCTGCAGAGGCTGAAGCAACATCCAAGGACCTAGACCCCTTGCTCAGATGCAGCCAACCGATGTGCTTTCAAAGCCACAGAAGATTAGAAGTATCTAAGCAAGTGGAGAGAACCAAAAACCCTTGGATTATTAACAGGAGAAAAATGTGAGAGCTTCTAGTTTGAAAAGCTAAAGATATAAACTCTATAAACATAATACAAGTAAAGAGCTGGAATCCAAAAATACATCTGTTATAGAAAAAAACAGAAGTAACAAATCACAATATGATGACTGATGCTCATAATAATGACCTTTTAATCCTGAAAAAGAGTAGTTGTTTGTTAACTACTCTTTTAAAGAAATGTTTATTACACTTCATTTGTCATGTATGTGTGTGTGTGCATAAGTAGGAGAGCAACAGGGTATATATGGAGGCTAGAAATAGAACAGATAGTTGGAATATGATTTTAAACAAAAGCAGCTAATCTCTTTTTGTTAATTAGTTAAGGCCATTTACATTTAAAATTATTATTAACAGAGGTCTGTTAATTCATTTAATTTAGTTGGGTGTGTTTTGGGTTGCTTGGATTATATTACTGGGTCTTTTTTTTTAACTATTAGAATTTGTGGCTTTCTGTGTTGGACATAATATATTCTTTCCTCACTCTCCTTGGTCATTTATTCCTCTCATAAAATTTATTATTTGGCGTACTCTCATAAAAAGACTGTCTTCCTTTCTGTGTATAAGTGTGTGCGTGTGTATGTGTGTGTGTGTGTGTGTGTGTGTGTGTGTTGTGTGCATGTCTTTGAGGGTGTGCATACTGTGTGCAGATAGAAGCCAGAGTTTTAACACTTTGTATGTCTTCCTTGATCTCTATTTTACTATTTTGAGACAATGTATCTAATACTGTACTAGTTAATCACTTGGCTAGATGCCCATTGAGAAGAATCTGTTCATCTATGCCTCAATGGCACTGGAGTTACAGGTGCTTCCTGATGTGGCTGGCTTTTTAGTAGGTGCTAGGGATTGAAACTCAGGTCCTCATACTTGTGCAACTGACACATTACCCAGATCCCTATTTCCACCAATCTGTGGTTTTAATTTAAGCATCTTCGGCAGTGCTGGCTTTGTGGCTCTGAACTGACTGATAGCTTTGCTGGATAGAGCAAATTTTTGTTGGCAGTTATTTATTTTGGAGGCTTAAAATATATCATTCCATGGTTTCTTGGCCTTAAGACTTCTGGGAAGGGATCTGATATTATTCTGATCTGTTTACTTTTTGGGTGAATTGCATTTTCTCCTGAAAACATTCAATATGCACTTACCATTTGCTTATAATATTCTTTGATGCTGTTCTTCCCTGGTGATGCCTAATTGGACTCTAAAGGCGTCTTGTGCTTGGAAGTTTGTACAGACTTGAGAAATTTTCTGCTGTAATTTTGTTGACTAGAATTTTGTGCCTTTATATATTTTCAGCCACAAATTCATCTATCCCATAGGTGCTTATTATGTTTGTTATCTTTATAGTAATCCAGCATTTTGGAATGTTGTGGTTATGCTCATTTATATTTTCCATATTAATGTCTTAAGGTAGTAATTCCTAGATTTGTCCTCTATATGATATCTTTTCTTCTGTTTGGTTAAGTTTCTTTGTGGTTCTTATTTTTACAATTTTTTAAGAATTGCTGAAAATTTTATTTCTGAAAACTCTTTTCAAATTATGAATGATCGTAAGAAATAATATTATAGAGATAGTTACACATGTGTGTTTATTGCTGAACTGTTTACAATAGCAAAGATATAGAACAAGTCTAGGTATCCATCAATGAATTAATGGATCAACAAGATTTAGTACGTATAAACAATGGACTTTTATTGATCTGGAGAGAAGAATTAAAATACAACCTTTTGGGGAAAATGAAGGGAACTGAAGATTAGTATTTTAAGCAAAATAAGCCCGACAAATATCACATTTTCAATCATATATATATGCATATACAATATATAGATACATAACATGAAAGTAGATAGTGAAAGGTGAGATGGAAAGGGCTGCATGTAAAGTATGATCAAATACAGGAGGTAATAGAACATTTGTTGCAAGAGAGCAAAAGGGGAAATGCAGGAGGTAGAAAGGGCATCAACAAGAATGGGAGGACAGTCAAAAGAAGGCTATGGGAAGTAAATAAGAACAAGTAATGACATATATGTTTTTATATGTGTAAATATATATATATATATGAGTGTATTTGAAACTACCACCATGAATTCCATTCCCTTATATGTTAACCTAAAAAATGAAAATTTAAAGGCTATTTTAAAAAGAAGAGACAAGAAAAATAGTAATTTTATAAAACTCAACATTGCTTTATAAAATTTCAGTTTAATGATATCCAATACTTGAAAATGGTAAGCTTCAAATTTTCAAATGAGATGATTTATATTAACAATGATTCAATTACAGTGATTTTTAATTTTTTTTATTTTATGTGCGTTAGTGTAAAGGTGTCAGACCCCTTGGAATTGGCATTACAAACAGTTGTGAGCTGTCATGTGGGTGCTGGGAATTGAACCTAGGTCTTTTGGAAGAGCAGACAGTGCTCTTAAACCAGTGAGCTATCTCTCCACCCCCAAATTTATTAAAGACTTTATTTTATGTGTATTAGTGTGAAAGTGAGCCATCTCTCCAGCCCCTAAGTTAAGGCATTTTAAAATGGCAATGTTTGTTCTGCATTAATGACTGAATTTGATTCAATTCATTGTTATATTCTAATATAAAAATTAAGCTCAACTAAACTTTAATGAAATAAAAACGTGTATTTTGTGATTCTTCATTAATCTGTTGGTTTAAATGTATCAAGTGAAGTTACATATGAAACAATCACCTAGCCAGGTTGCTTTTAATAAACAGATATATGAAAATATTTCCCAAAAAGTGCCAGTAAACAAAAGTATGCATCATATCACAAACTCACAGACTTTCAAAGTGCTTCAGTTTTAATCCTTTAACTTCAAGTTTGTTAAAAATGCAGAGCACAGTACTACTTAAGATATTTGCATTGTCTGTGGTTTCCATGCTAATTTTGAGAGGCTCATCTGAATTGATTTTTTCTTCAAGGTGAGGTAAAAGAAAATCTTATGGGTATTGTAAGTTACAATGTTAATTTCCATAATTCATCCTAATATGAAAAGCTATCCTTCTGTAACACAATCTGTTCAAAGAGTGTATATTTTCTAAATAAAATTAAGGTCATATTCGGATGTAGATTTTTCAATGTTTATATAATTTGTACATGTTCACTAGATTTTAATATTGTGTTCTTAAAGAAGATATTGGCTCCATTACTGAGGAATGGGTGTGAAATCCTTACTGTCAATTATCGTTTTCTGTGAAGACAGTTTTTTCTCACTTGGTGCACAAATAATCTTGGCATAGAGAACTCCTGTAGAAAGATTATTTGGAGTGAAGTGGCCGAGCTTCTTCATGGCATTCAGTATCACTTTGAAATGGCTAACCTAACAGAGTATAATGTTCTAGATAATTATTTCATCTCATTGTGTTAGAACATCCAAACATTCCAGAGAAATACTCTGAAGATATTCCTTCCTCTGGTGAATTTCCAAAGTATTGTCTTTACAACACAAACATGACTGGATGACCAAACTGCCATGTTCTGAAAATTGATCACGAAATTCTGAAGTCATAAAATAATACACAACTGGATCAAGACAGCAATTAAGATTTGCAAGACACAAGGAAATGATATGGAAACATAGAGTGCTCTTAATAAAGGAACAGTTCAATATGACATGTTGCTTTACCATCATAAAGATTGGGAAGTTGAGGTGGTAAGGAGTAAAACACACTATGAATAACACTGCACACATTAGAACCATTCTCAAAGCCTTTTTCTTCTCTTTGATATTCTGAGGTGGATCTTGGAATTCCTGTAAAGATTTTCTAGTTTTCCATGTGCAATAAGTAATAATTGCAATGGGCAATATAAACCCTCCAAGTTCAGCAGCAGTTATCATGACAATGGAGGAAGCCATACTAATGTCATGAAGACCTAAATCAGCAAAGCAGTATTCACTGTTACTGGCTAACCCAGCACTTCTCAGGATGGGAAGTGGCAAACAGGCAGTCCCCACGACGATCCAAATGGCAGCACTGATGGCCATATCATATCTACGCTTCCAGTTTCTGGCTCTAAATGGCTTAAGGAGAAAGAGGCATCTCTGAAGGCTAATGCATGTCAAGAAAAAAATGCTGGCATACATGTTGAGATATTTCAGATAGAAGCACAGCAGGCAAAGGGTTCTCTGGAATGGCCAGTGATGATTGATATAATAATAAATCCGCAGAGGTAAGGACAGGACGTGAGCAAGGTCTGCCACTGAGAGGTTGATCATGAAAATGATGGCCTTATTCTTCTTGCTGATGAAGCGGCACAGAACCCACAGGGCTGCACTGTTAGCCAGGAGACCAGGAATAAATATGAAGATATAGGTGGTTGCATACAGAGAGTACTGAAACATCAAATGAGTGACATTGCAATTACTCTCAGCAGTGCTGGTACTGTTGCTGCCCATTTTGAGTATCTCAGTATGTTCAACGAGGTAAACTGTGGAATTATGACTCCTGCCCAAAGATATAGCTGGCTGCAAAGAGACAGTAGTGAACCAGCATTTGTAGGTCAATGCACTTTACTGTAAAATACTGTTTGGATTGTTACTTCCCATCTTGAGCTTTGTGTTCTTTTATTAGAAAAAGTCGTTGCATGGTGATTTCTGTGGAAAATAGAATAAAGGTAGAGTCAGAGGCAGATCAGCACATATGAATATGCATGTTGGTTGTAGTCCTACCACAGAACTATTTAAATGTGAGCTTTCATAAATTTGAAAGTCTTTGTTTGTGTACAATTAAAATAGTGTAGCAATTTACCAACAGATAAATAGTAGTGAGGAGGATATTTTCAAGCATGATTACATGGTCTTTTAAGATAATTATTTTGACAACAACTTCAGTTTGATATATACTGTGACAGAGATACAGAGAATCATCAGAGTTGCATAGCTAACCAACAGCCAAGATCTCATGGCCAAAAAGCCCTCAGACAAACATCCTGTTACCCTTGTGAAGTTCCATGTTGCATTTGTATACCTGTTTCTGTCTAAAGTTTGCCAAGTTATCGTCATCAAGTCTGGGAGAATGAAATCTTAATTTGTTTTTAATAGTTACATTATAAATTAACAAATGGTTGCTAAGGTGAGCTATAAACTCTTGTGAATGGCACATGGATTAGGGACCTAACCAAAGGCTGACATGTCACCAACCTTTACAATGATTTGGCCTTGGGAAAACAGGGCCCTCTTCTTCAAACTTTGCTATCATCTTATAACACCTTTCCAAAGTATTTTGTGTTTATTAAAAATACCGTGGCAGCTCCAGGCAGTCATATATATCAAAACTATCTTTTCACTACTTCAGTCAACTATCAGAATATGTAAAGCTCTAGAGGGTATCCTGTCATAAATGAAGCAAATGGGAGTTGCTTCCCTTTTAGTCTCAAATCCAGTGAAAATTGCTCATGTAAATGGTTGTATTTTCAGTGGCCATAAATTTTAGAAATATCTTCCATTCATTTAGTGACTTAAAATCTGTTCCCGTGTTGTTTCAAGTCAGTTACTTTTGTCAAAGACAAAATAGTTCACTCCATGTTAGACACAAAAGCTCTTCAAATACCTGAAGATAACAATCATGTCCTTTCTCAAATCTTCATTATCCAGATTAAAAATTAATTTCCTAATATGACATTGTCCTTGTTCTTGGTTTTGTTTTGTGTTAAATCATTATTATTTCGGTCCAAAAGCCACCACAATACAGCTTACTTCACCCTTGAAGCAAATGTTTAACTAATAAATGTTTGATAATTCTTATAAAATATGTTTTCTATATTCTAATTTCAAACAGAAGAATAAATAAGATTTTAATGCCTCGTTGTACATTTTAGTACTGGAAAGAGCAATTAGTTTGCTACACATTTTATAAAGCTAAAGAAAAAATGAGGCAATGGCAACAAGTACTCAAGTGGTAAAGGAGAATGAGTATGTGGCAATGCCTCTTGAATTAGTTTGGAAAGTAATACAGGGTCTAGGACCGTGTGTACAAACCTAGGCACAGCCAATTAAAAATCACAGAAATGTAGTCAACCCAACAAAGCCCACACAGTGTCAAACCTATTTTATGTCTGTGCAGTGAGTGCATATAACTCTTGGATAAACTGTATTTACTGAGCTGAAAGTTCAGTGGAATCAAACAACTGGTTTATTCAGGCAAAGAGGTACTTGGATTTTCTTTCGCTGAGTTAAATATGCTGCTCAATCAGGCAGTTGGTGCAGTAAAGTGTAAATAGAGACAACACTATCACTTTCATAGAATTTGCTTGGACTAACTGAAATAATTGATAATGTGTTTTCTATATTCAGGGTAAAAATTTTAAAATACTTGCAAACACAAACCAGGTGGAGTACCTAAATACAATCAGACAATTAATCTTTATGATTGTTTTTGTTTTTATTATAAATGTGAATAGCAATTGCTAAATGCCTATTTTGCCAGATGCTAAGATAAATACTGTGTGTACACTCTATCAGTCCCTGACACCAAGTCTATGAAACAATGATATATAATGACTGTTTTGTCAGATGAACAAACTGAGGCTTCCAAAAGGAAAGACTCACTTCTTCCATGTAACTCCTTTTGACATCCATAAGTCACAAAAGTCATTTTTTCTGGATTCACGGTATCCATAATTCTATCCATGCTCTTTAGTGAGCATTACATAATATTTCTGGCAAGATGAGGTTACTTTACCTTCCAAGTGGCTTTACTACAGGAAATAGCTAGAACTCTCCTACATGCCAAATACTCATCTCCTTATTACATCCTTTCCTCCCAAATAAAAGTCTACTAAAGAGTCTTAAATATGTGAACGTTCTGTTGACTGTTATTTCGGTGACTAACTTTGTGAAAGGCAAATGAATCTAAGAGATAGAAAGTTCTGTGAGAGGAAGGTGGGATTAAATGAGTATGTAGGGATTAGAATTTAGCTGTGATATTTGACTTGACCACCAGGTGTCATAAGTACACCAATGTTCAACTCCATTGATACTTGAATTTGATTGAAACCCCATTAATGGAAAAATTAGGTATCCTATGAAGTTCAGAAACAAAACTCTTTCAACAGTATTTTAGAAGACTTGGTTTATTCTTGTCCTAAGCTTTCATACTTCATAATAATTTTCTAAATATTGCTTAGCTTCTAGATGTTTTGCAGATTCCTAAATTATAGAGCTGTTAAAGGCCTCTAGATAAGAATCAATTTCTTATCAAAAGACAAAAACAACGCCAAAAAAGGGAAACCTAAATGTTGCAAATTCACACAGAAAGTTAGTGGTAATGGCTCACCTGGGGTCTTTTGCCTCTCACTACAGAAAAATATCTACTTTTCAAGGAATGTTGAAGATGGAAAGCACAATTTTGTAATTATATAATAACACAAATGTTCAGAAATATACCAATGCCAGGTTTTAGACCACAAATCTAGAAAGTGAACTGTTACAAGAGATATTGTTTCCTTCCAATTTTTCTAGGGCAAATACGTTACTTTTAAAGGAATATTCAAGTCCCTGGTGATAAGAAGCCACCTCTAAAAAAAAAAAAACCTTAATTATGTTGTTCTTAATCTTTCATTATGTTTACACATAAGACAATGAGTTCCACTAGAAAACAAAGATAAGAAAAAGACAAAACAAATTTTATTAATACAAAATATTCACCTTGAGGCTCTCATAAGTCTGGTTTTATATACATGGACATTTATATATAAACAAGAGTTTTCAGACCTAAGGTTTTCATTCACAGTTTTGTAAGCAATTTTTCTATGTATGCTGATTTATAAATAATTAATATGTAGCCATTTTAATTGAATTTGACTTTCATACACATGTAACTTTATAAACACAGTTTTAGTCTCTTAACCATAGTTAGCATGAAATCTCATGTCCTTTATATCTAAATCATATATTTAATTAATTGTTATTAGAATTATCTAGTATAACTTATTTAATTAATGCACATTTTAGTAGATTAGCTTATTATTATTAGAAACAATGGAAACTTCCAGAATGGTGATACCTGCCTGCAGTCCCAACATTGGCAGGTTCAGGCATGAGGACCGGGAGTTCAAGGTCATCATTCTTTACATAGATGTGTCAAGGGTAGCCTATGGCTATGTGAGATATTTCTCAAAAATATTAAAATATTTCCTAAACAGTATTACACACTCATCTTTATGCATTGAACAACTTGTTTCTTAAATTTTAAGTTGAATTGCTAGGCATTAAATGGGTAATTCAAATTATCCAAGAAGGCCTCCCATATGAAATTTCAAAGTCCATGTTCTTTTCTGTAACATCACAGTGTCAAATATGTTAGTATTGCAAATAAATCAAATCCTGTCTATCTGGTAGAAAAAGTATGAGGTTGCTAACTATGACTCAATCAAATGACACATGGCAAATTGTGAATGTGTAGGCTGAACAGAGCTGTATAGTTTGTTAAATAAGCAAACCAACCTGAATAAAATCCTTTACCTCATATATTTATGATTTTCATGAGATTATTTAAAATTCCCGGCTAGTAATTCTCCAATATTCTAACAATTGTTTGCTATTTTTGTGATTGTGCACAGTAGACCTCCAGATGTATGACTCATTTCTTAGCACCCGGCTGTGGTTAGGAAACTAGGACAGTTATTTTAACATTGTAATGAAAAAGAATCTTGAAAGTCACACTTTTAATAGGGCTGTAATCACAAATCCAAATACTTTAACACATGGTCCTCAAAGTTAATCACGCTTCAGTGTTATCTAGAGTACACTCCTACCAGAATTTCTCATTCAGTAGATCTGGGATGGGGATCAATAATCCAAAAATAAGTATTTCTAATAATTATCCCATGTGATTCAAGGATTGCTCTTTAAAAATCTCTACCCTAACACACTTCCATTACCAGCAACAAATTTTTATCTGGGAAAACAGTATTTTTTTCGCCTCACAAATATTGTGAATCATTTAACACACTTTTTTTTTCACATTGAAGATGAGGAAATCTTTTGACAAGTTTGTGGTCTAATTTCCAATAATTTCTAGTATAATCTGGCATATTTAAGTATGCTTCATTCTCTCTACCCTCTTGACACTCTGGAAAGAAATTTTAATTTAAAAAAAAATAGGCAAACTTTGGGCAGAGTACAGGGAATCTTATGAAAGAAGGGGGAGATAGAAAGACCTGGAGGGGACAAGAGCTCCCAAAGGAGACCAAGAGAACCATAAAAACTGAGCCCTGGTGGCCCTGAAGAGAATGATACCCCAAGCAAGGACAATGCACCAATGCACAAAGAGGACCTAAAACTCCAGCTGAGATGTGGCTCATAGACTCAGGCTCCAAGAGGGGTTCCTCGTAAGGGGAGCAGGGACTTTCCCTGGCATGAACTCAGTGGCAGGCTCTCTGATTTCCAACCCCTGGGTGGTGCAGCCTTGCCAGGCCACAGATGAAAACAATGCAACCAGTCCTGATGCGATCTGATAGGCTAGGGTCAAATAGAAGCAGAGAAGGACATCCCCTATCAGTGGACTAGGGAAGGGGCAGAGGGTGAGACAAGGGAGAGAGGGTGGGATTGGGAGGAGATGAGGGAGGGGGCCACAGCAGGGATACAAATTCAGTAAATTATAACAAATAAATAAATAAATAAATAAATAAATAAATAAATAAATAAATAAAAAGAGACACTGGGGGAGGGGACTTTAAGAGAGGTTTTTGATCCCATTATTCAGTGCCTAAGAGCACTTTTTATTGCGAAGGATCAGGGTTTGATTCCCAGCACCCACAAGGGGGGCTCACCACCTCCTCAAACAGCACATACACATGTGGTGCACAGATCTGTATTCAAGCAAAATACTTATGCACATAAAATAATAAGAACAAACCCATTTTTAATTAAAATATTGCATCATGTTTAGGTTTTTCTTTTCTGACAGTCAAAGTTCTCTGTTTAAAAAATAAACTCCCACAATTGGAAAACAATGTCAGTTATCTAAATTATTATTTATTGTCCAATGCATCTTTGAGAAATGTTTAATGAACTTACTTTTTTTTTTTTAACTTACTTCTGAAAGGTCATATACAGCTAGTTCCACACAAGTCGTTTTTAATGTTCAGAGTCACCAACATACTGTGGCTTAAGCACTTGAGTAAACAACGTTTCTCAAAACACTTTAAGAGAAAACATGAATTATAGGAAAACAAATTACTTTGTCTTAAACATTCTCATCCTCCTCCAGTGTCAGAAACTTCAAAACAGAAAGTTCAATAAGAGTCAAAGGATACAGTGATCTTAAGAATTTCTTTGGCTTCAGATTATAACTGGTAAAAACACTTTATTTATTTGTGGCTTATATTCATTGTAATGATAAAATTTATTTCTGATATTTCCACCACCCCTCCCCCAGAATTTGGAAAAAAAGGTAGACTTTGTCCCAAGGCCACCTATTTCAAATTCTTTTTTACCTGGTGTCAACGTAACTTAAATTCTGTTTTCTGGCTTTGTTTATTATTTTTTCTTGATAGTCAATATACTATAGTAATACAACTATAGGCTATTTTCAGACAGACCTGAGTTTGAAAGCAAGTATCTGTGCTTATGAGTTGTTTTTCTTTATTTATCTTATATACAGTCTTGTATATTACACAATGTGCACCATTGTTTATATGTTCAAAAAGGAAGCTAAATTTCACAATGTTTGCATCTGGTATATAGCAATGTCATGACACATGTTGCTTTTATTCTCTTTTGTTTTGTGAAATTCTTCTGAGTCATGAGAGAAGACAAAATATAAATACATTTCAAAGCTCAGCTTAGGATTTTTTTTTTTTACTTCAGGAAATTCCTCCTGACTTCATAAGCCCTTGATAACCTCATTTTTCTTTGGATTTTTTGTGCATCTGCCAACTTACACCTGTATTGATACCATATTTCATAACAATTAGATTTACTGAGAATTTCTAATGAACTATATTCACTTTATATCATTTAATCCTCACAGCAACTCAATATTTCATGACTGGAAGCAGTGACATAATTTTATATTGTTTGGGCAATTGATTTTGAGTTCTAACTTCCTTAACAAGCATATTATCTTAACTATTTTTGAAACATAGCTCCTAGTCCCTTAAAAGTGTGTACTTACTGACATCTTACTAGTTTCGAGACATAGCTTAAAAGTGTGTATTTGCATGATGTTGTATGAGCACTCTGATGTAGACTCAATCCACACAACACATGATACCTTGAATGCATTTATTGACTAGCCTCATCCATAATCACCAAATCATATTTCTATTTTCCTGAACTTTAAAATATATAATCATGCTTTTTTCCCACTATACTTAGCCCTATTTTGATACACGTAGCCATATTTTTATCTCTTTTTAAGCTACAAAGCAGTCTCTTTCCTTCCAATGAAGCTCATTGAAATTGAGCTGATACAGACCAAAAAGGAAGTTATTTAAGGAAAGGCATTACTTGCAATTCAAGTGTAAAGAACTGAAGTGAAAGCAGAAGAAACAAAACTAAGAAATTAAATTCAAATATTCACAAAGAGATGTCTATATAAAACAAATGAAAAGGGAATAGA
The DNA here is from genome assembly GCA_028658305.1 of Pachyuromys duprasi. Lineage (NCBI taxonomy): Eukaryota > Metazoa > Chordata > Mammalia > Rodentia > Muridae > Pachyuromys > Pachyuromys duprasi. The sequence continues at coordinate 74,929,102 of CM053742.1, forward strand.
TTATTAAATTAAAATGTTGTAATACCATACAACATTGAGAGAATGAATACTCAAGAAGCCTATTGGCAAGAGAGATCCAAGACTTTGGCGACCATGCAGGGTATCTGAACAACAACTCAGCAGAGAGAGCAGAGTGATTGGAAGGACGTACTGTGAACTCCAAATCCCCGAAGTCTGTGTTTCTCAGGTGAGAGGACAATACACAGGGATACTTAAAGGTCCATCTTCAGGCCACCTAGGTAACATGAAGAAAAATTCCTCAGGCTCCTACCCAGCACTGCCAAAGCCCTAGGCCACCTGCCCAAACCAACCATCTGGGACAAGCAGCACACATGGGGCCCCTACCCTGCCGCCTTAAGCTACATGCCTAAACCCACGATCTGTGTATATCTTCCTGGGACCAGAGTCCCTTCTGGGTACTAACAGCTCCTGGTTCCAAACCCAGGAGACCACATTCAACATCTGTGGACACCTTCCTGGTCTCAGCAGCCAGTGGCGTTCTCTCACTGCCCAATGGAGGGGATGCATTCTGTACTGTAGGGGAGGCGCGGCTCCTTTCTGCTTGCTCCCCCGCCCCCCCCCCCCCGTCTAGCTAACCCAGGTCAGAAGCAGCCAATACAGCACAAACAATGAACAAAGCTGCTCCCCAACAATATAGCCCACCTTGGTTGGAAACAACAACCTCAGCACAGAGAGTGGACCCAGAGAAGCTGAGCCAGGCTTGGGATCCAAATCCCATCCTCCACCATTTTAATAAAGTCTGTGGGACACTAGAGAAGCTCTAGACTCACAGATCTTTCCTTCAGTGCCCCAGCTACCTGGTATTCTGGTTCACAAACAGTGAGTCAGCAGAGACAATGAATCCAGGGACAAGTACTTGAGACTCCAAAGACAGGTGTACCCACTCTTCAGTACAGGCTCCAAGAAAAATAAGTCAAGGCTACAGACAACCAGATAGCTAGAGGCCAGCATAAGAATACAGGCAACAAAAAACAAGACATCATGATTCACCAGAATCTTCAAAAATCAATGGATATACTATTGCAGCTGAAACACGGGAAAATTACCTTATCTATAGTTGTGCAGTTATTCGAGGCACATAAAGAAAAAAGGAAAAAATGAGACACTTATAGGGGAAACAAACAAAAAATAGAGGCCATCATAGACAGGAATCCACATTTGAACATATTAAGGAAATGGTGCAAGACATGAAAACTGAATTAGAATCAATAAAGAAAACACAAACAGAGATAATCCTGGAGATGGAGAACTTAGAGAAGAGATCACAAACCACAAAGGTAAGCATCACCAACAGGATGCAAGAGACAGAAGAGAGAACCTCAAGTGATGAAGATACAATTCCAGAAATTGATGTTATCTCACAAAGAAAAAAATGAAATTGAAAAACGTCCAAACACAAAACATCAAGGACACCATGAAAAGGCAAAACGTAAGAATAATAGGAATAGATGAAAAAGAAGATTCCAGGCTCCAAGGCCCAGAAAATATTTTCTAGAAAATCATAGAAGAAAGTTTCCCCAACCTTAAGAAAGAGACACCCTTAAACATACAAGAGGCCTACAGAATACCAAATAGACTAGACCAGAAAAGAAACTCCTGTAGCCACATAATAATCAAAACGCTAAATCTACAGAATGAAGAAAAAAATGTTTAAAGCAGCAAGGGAAAAAAGCCAAGTAATATATAAAGGCAGACCAATCAGAATCACACCAGACTTCTCAACAGAAACCATGAAAGCCAGAAGGACCTGGATATCATGAATACACTAAGAGATCACAGATGCCAATGCAGACTACTATATCCAGCAAAATTTTCAATCAACATACATGGAGAAAACAAAATATTCCATGACATAACTAAATTTAAACAATATATAGACAGCAATCCAGCCCTACAGAAGATACTAAAAGGTAAACTTCAGCTCGAGATCAACTACACCCGAGGAAACACAGGATATAGATAACTTCACAAACAAAAATAAAGCAAAAGAAAATAAGCGTACAAACACACAATCATCACCAACTCCAAAATAAAAGGAACTAACAATCATTGGTTGCTAATATATATTAACATAAATGATATCAACTCTACAATAAAAAGACACAGAATGGTAGCAAAAACCAGATCCAACATTCTGCTGCATTCAAGAAAGACACCTCTGAAACAAAGACGGAAACTACCTCAAGGTAAAGGGTTGGAAAAAGAATTTCCAAGCAAACAGACCCAGGCAGCAATCTGAGGTGTCATTCTAATATCTAATAAAATAGACTTTCAACCAATATTAATCAAAAGAGATGGAGAGGGCCACTACATTCTCATCAAAGGAAAAATCCACCAAGAGGGCATCACAATCCTGAAATTTAAACACCAAACTGAAAGGCTCTTGCATTTGTCCAAAGAATCATTATTAAATCTTAAATCACACATCAATTCAAACACATTAATAGTGGGAGACTTCAACACTGCACTCTCACCAAGGGAAAGATCATTAAGACAGAAGCTACACAGAGAAATAATGACACTTACAGAGGTCTTAAATCAAATGGATCTCATAGATGTCTACAGAACCTTTCACTCAAACACAAAAGACTACACATTCTTCTCAGCACCTCATGGAACCTTCCCAAAAACTGACCATATAGTCAGAGAAAGACTCAACAGATAGAAAAATATTGAAATAATCTCTTGTATCATATCAGACCACCATGGTCTAAAACATGACCTCAACAACAACAAAAATAGCAAAAAGCCTACACATACATCAAAACTGAACAACTCTCTATTTGATGACAACTGAGTCAGGGAGGAAACAAAGAAAGAAATAAAGGACTTCCTAGATTTCAATGAAAATGAAGGTATAACTTACCATAAATTATGGGACATAATGAAAGCAGTACTTAGAGGAAAGTTCATAGCAGTAAGTGCCTTTATAAAGAAATTCGAGGCATCTCATGCAAGCAATTTAACAGCACACCTGAAAGAACTAGGGAAAAAAAGGCCCAGACATACCCAAGAGGAAGAGACTGCTGGAAATAATCAAACTCTGGGATGAAAGCAATAAATTAGAAACAAAGAGAACAATTCAAAGAATCAATGAAACCAAGAGCTGGTTCTTTGAGAAAATCAACAAGATACACAAATCAACAACATACCCTTAGCTAATCTAACTAAAAGGCAGAAGGACACCATCCAAATTGAAATATCAGAAATGAATATGGGAATGTAACAACAGACACTGAGGAAATCCAAAGAATCATTAGGTCCTACTTCAAAAGCCCATATGCAACAAAATTATAAAAAAGTAAATGAAATTAAGTTTTCTTGATAGATTTCATTTACCAAAGCTGAATCAAGATCAGGTAAATAAACTAAATAATCCTATATCCCCTAAGGAAATAGAAGCGGTCATCAAAAGTCCCATCCAAAAAAATGCCAGGGCAGAAATCTGCCAGACCTTCAAAGAAGCGCTAACAAACACCAATACTCTTTTAACTATTCCACAAAATAGTAACAGAAAGAACTTTCTATGAGGTCACAGTCACCTTGATACCTAAACCTCACAAAGACCCAACAAAGAAAGAAAACTTCAGACCAAACTCACTTATTACCATTGATGCAAAAATACTCAATAAAATGCTTACAAACTGAATCCAAGAACACATTAAAGATATCATCCACCATGACCAAGAAGGCTTCATCCCAGGCATGCAAGGGTTGTTCAACATATGAAAATCCATCAATGTAATCCACCATATAAACAAACTGAAAGAAAAAAAAGACCACATAATAATCTCCTTAGATGTCAGAAAAGCATATGAAATAAATCTACCACCCATTCATATTTAAAGTTTTGGAGAGAGCAGAGATACAAGGTATAGACCTAAACATAGTAAAAACAATACACAGCAATCCTATAGCCAACATCAAAATAAACGGAGAGAAACAATCAATCCCACTGAAATCAGGGACAACGCACTGCTGTCCACTCTCTCCATCTCTCTTTAACATATTCTCAAAGTTATAACTGGAACAATAAGACAATTAAAGGAGATCAAGGGATAAAAATTGAAAAAGAAATCAAGTATAACTATTTGCAGATGATTTTATAGTATACATGAGTGATGACAAAAGTTCTACCAGAGAACACATTTTGCTGATAAATACCTGCTAAGTGACTGGATACAAAATTATCTCAGAAATCTTGAATCCTCCTTTATACAAAAGACAAATGGGCTGTGAAGAAAATTATGTAAACACCATCCTTCACAATAGCCACAAATAACATAAAGTACCATGGTGTGACTCTAACCAAGTAAGTGAAAAACTTGTATGAAAAAAAACCTCAAGTCTCTGAAGAAAGAAATTGAAGAAGACATCAGAAAATGGAAAGATCTCCCGTGCGCATGGATCAGTAGGAATAACATAGTAAAAATGACTATCCTACCCAAAGCAATCTATAGATTTTATGAAATTTCTTGTCAAAATACTAACACAATTCTTTACAGATCTTGAAAGAACAAATTCTCAATTTCATATGGAAAAACAAAAACAACAACAACAACAAAACAGTGTAGCTGAAACAATCCTGTACAATAACAGATCGCCTGGAGGTATCTATATCCCTTAGCTCAAGCTGTACTATAGAGCAACAGTAATTTAAAAAAACAGCATGGTAGTGGCATAGACACAGACTGGTGGATCAATGGAATCATATCAAAGACCCAGATACAAACTAACAAACCTAGCACCTATGGGCACCTGAATTTTTTACAAAGAAGCCAAAAACCATACAATGGGATTAAATATTATCTCTAACAAATGGTGCTGGTTTAACTGTATGTCTACATGTAGAAAAAAATGTAAAAAGATCCATATTTATCTCCCTATATAAAACTAAAGTCAAAGTGGATCAAAGACCTCAATATAAAACCAGACACAGTAAACATGTTAGAAGAAAAAGTGGGGAAGAGCCTTGAACTCATTGGCACAGGAGACAACTTCCTGGGCAGAACACCAACAGCACAGCCTCTAAGTTAAAAAAAAATCAATAAATGGGAAATCATGAAACTGAAAAGCTTCTGTAAGGCAAATGACACTGTCGTCAGAACAAAACGACAGCCTACAGATTGGGAAAGGATAATCACCAACCCTATATATGACGAGGGTTAATATCCAGAATATAAAGAACTCAAGAATTTAAACAGCAAAAAAAAAAAAACAGTAATCCAATTAAAATTTGGGGTACAGAGCTAAACAGAGAATTCTCAACAGAGGAATTTCGAATGACAGAGAAACTCTTAAAGAAATGCTCCAGCATGCATCGTCCCTTGAGTTTTTTATCTTAGCCATAGTGATGGGTGAGATCAGGGATGGAGATACCTCCAGAAGATCTTTTACTGTAGATGATTGTTTTTAGCTCTTCTGAGTTTTGTTGTTGTTGTTGTTAATCCATATGAAATTGAGAATTGTTCTTTCAAGGTCTGTAAAGAATTGTGTTGGTGATTTGATGAGAATTACACTGAATCTGTAGATTGCTTTTGGTAGGAAGTCCATTTTCACTATGTTAATCCTACTGATGCATGAACACAGAAGATCTTGCCGTCTTCTGATATCTTCTTCAATTACTTTCTTGAAGGAATTGAAGACTTGAAGTTTTTTTTTTTTTTTCATACAGGTCTTTTACTTGCTTGGTAAGAGTCACCCCAAGGTACTTTATATTAACTGCAGGTTTAGTGAAGTGTGTTCTTTCCCTAATTTCTTTCTCAGCCCATGTGTCTTTTGTAAAAAGGAGGGCTTCAGATTTTTTTCACTTAATTTTGTATCCAGCCACTTAGCTGAAGGTGTTTATCAGTTGAAGGAGTTCTCTGGTTGAATTTTTGGGGCAACTCATGTATACTATCATACCATCTTGAATAGTGATATTTTTACTTTTTCCTTTCCGATATGTATCCCCTTAATATCCTTTAGTTGTCTTATTGCTCTAGTTATGAATTCAAGTACTATGTTGAAGAGATATGGAGAGAGTGGGCAGCTTTTCCTTGTCCCTGATTTCAGTAGGATTGATTTAAGTTTCTCCGTTTAGTTTGATGTTGGCTATAGGCTTGGTGTATATTTCCTTTACTAACAGCACGCATACTATAAATGCTAGAAATTCTACTTCTAGGTAGATGCCAAAGAAAAATAAAACCCTAACCATAATAAACTTGTAAGTAAATGCTCACTACCATTACCTGTAATACTCCCCCCCCCAAAAAAAAAACAGAATGGCAACAACACAGATACTTTTGTGGATTAATTTGTAAATACTTAAACAGGTTTGTTATATACCCATGTTTAACAATAAAACTGAAACAGCTACTAATACAGATTTTTATTTATAGGTTTTAAAGAAAATATATAGGTGTTAAAGAAACTAGCTAATGAAAATGACCCATCTAAAAGGTTATTTATTATTTCATTTCATTTATGTAGTGTACTTAAAACAAAACATTGATGTGGAAAGCATAGGAAAAATTATCAAAGTGTTATAGACTAGATTGGGCTCTGATGTAAAGGTATAATACAAGAGAACTTTGGTGATAATGAAGGATTTCCAAATTGATTGTGATGTTGTTTGAACAAATATATGCATGTGATAAAACACACATTTGATTACTTTCCAAAACTGATGAAATATAAATAAGGCCTGCAATCTAGTTCATTTTATTATATCACTTTCAAATTCCTCCTAATGGCAATTTACTATAGTTTTTTTTTCTTTTTTTTTCAGACTCCTTTATTTTTTTTAATTTTCTTTAGAGGCAGAGTATTTTCTTTTTTTAATTTTTATTTTTGTATTAATTATAGTTTATTCACTTTGTATCCCGGTTGTAGGCCCCTACCTCATTCCCTCCCAATCCTACCCTCTGTCCCTCATCTCCTCCCATGACCCTCTAGTTTCCTAAGATTTTATCATGAGGGAAAACTTGGCAAAGTGTACACAACGATTCTGTACTATTTTTTTCAATTTATTGTGAAACACAATATATTTGCAAATAAAATTTTTTTTTAATTTTTTGCTTAGATTCATTAAGGCTCAACTGACTGGAAACTAATAAAAGAGGGAATGTCTCAGATGTATTGTCTATAATGTATTTGGAGGAAATCATTGCATCTCCACCCACGTTGTTGATTGTAATAAATGGAATCCAAAATTAAGAAATGAGTTTCTAAATATCATCCTGAGTGAGGAAACACAGACCTAGAAAGACATGAATAATATGTATTCACTTATAAAACAATATTAGCAATAAAGTGTCGGATAACCATGCTACAATCTCTCTTAGAAGGAGAAATTACGTGGACATTGGAGGTGGATAGAGGGAGGGAACTGGGTGGAAAAGGAGGTGGGGAGGGGATCGTGGAAAGGGATCAGGTGTGAGGAGACAGAAGGTAGGACAACTGGAAGAAAGAATGGAAACCAGCGGGGGCATCTCTGGGACTGGAAATGTCTATGGGGTGACCCTAAATGAGATTTCTAGTGGCCACCTCCTGCAGCCAGGTGGGACTTCCAGCGGAAGGCGAGAGAGACCAACCCACCAATGAAACCTTCAACCCAAAATTTGTCCTGCCTGCAAGAAGTGTAGGGATAAAGAAGAAGCAGAAATTGAAGGAAAGGCCAACCAATGACTGGCCCAACTTGAGACCTAACCAAGAGAGACCAACCGCTGACACTATTAATGATACTGTGCTGTGCTTGCAAATGGGAGCCTAGCATAGCTGTCTTCTGAGAGACTTCATTCAGAAACTGATGAAAACAGATGAAGAGACCCACACCCAAACAATAGGCAGAGTTCCTGGCATCTTGTGGAAGAGTGGAAGGATGTATTGAGGGAGCCAAAGGGATTAAGGACACCATAAGAAGACCTATAGAACAAACTAACCTGGGTACATGGGGGCTCACAAAGACTGAACCACCAACCAAAGAATGCGCATGGGCCGCTCTTTGTAGCTACCTATGTAGCAGATGTGCAATGTGCAGCGTGATCTTCATGTGGGACCCTTAACAACTGGAGGGAAGGCTGTCCCTGACTCTGTTTCCTCCCTTTGGATCCCTTTCCCCTAGTTGGGCTGCCTTGTCTGGCCTCAGTGGGAAAGCTTTGTCCAGCTGCAACTTGATGTGAAAAGAAAAGAAAAGAAAAGAAAAGAAAAGAAAAGAAAAAAAGAAATGGGTTTCTGATTTGCTTTTGTTTGTTGTAAATATCACTCTTTGGCTGGAGAAGCTCAATTTCAAAAGCTTCAGAAGCTTCTGAGGAAAACCATGTGCGAATTTTGCAGCTATTGAATTGACTCTTCCATCAGACCCAGCCCTCAAGTGAGAAATTCTGGATGTTTTATGTTAGTTAAGTAAGGCCCAATATTGAATTATCTGACTTGCCCAAAGAAATGCCTCAGAATCCCTTCAGTCCAGATCCAGCACACAGAAGCCATCCAGAAAAGAAACAATTAATTGCACATTGCCAGTAGGAATACACATCAGTACAGTCACTTTTAAAAACAGAATCCATGTTCCTCAAAAAATAAAAATAGAAGTATATGATTCAGTTACTCCAATCTTGAGTATATACCCAAATAACTGAAATCAATATGTTGAGATAGTAATACTTTTATGATAATTTCATAATTATACATAGTCAATATATGAAAGAAGTAAGTCTAAAAATAGATAAATGAATAAAAGTGTGGCATACAAAAGATCTGAACTCAGGTGTCCTGCAGAGACCTATACTCCAACCAAGGATGATGCATGGAGAGGACCTAGACCTTCTCCTCAGATGTAGCTCATGGACAGCTCAGTCTCCATGTGGGTTCCCTAGCAAGGGGAACAGGGGTTGTCTTTGACATGGACTCAGTGGCCAGTGCTTTGATCACCATCCCCTGCTGAGGTGGCCTAAGTAGGCCACAGAGAAAGGATCCAGACAGTCCTGTTCAGACCTGATAAGCTAGGGTCAGATAGTAAGGGGAGGAGGACCTCGCTTCTCAGTGGAGTAGGGGAAAACATAACAGGGAAAGAGGTAGAGAGGGTGGAACCAGGAAGAGATGAAGGAGGGGGCTACAGCCAGGATACAAGGTGTATAAATTTTAATAAAATAAATAAATAAAAGAAAAAAAGAAAAAAAATGTTTAAAAGGTGTGGCATATATACAAAAGGAAATACTGTATAACACTGAAATAAAATTTATTATATACAACAAAATAGGTAGAACTAAGAGACAATTTGCTAAATGAAATACAGCGGGCTAAAAATGCTAGACAATCTAAGATTTCATAGAAAAAACATATTTCATAGAAACAGAGAATAGAAAAAATTTTAGCCAGAGACTGGCGGTGAAGGGGAAGGGAAGAGGAAGAAGAAATAGAAAAAGGGAAATGGTAATTAAAGTGTACAAAGTTAGCTAGACATGGTTATGCATGCCTGAACCCTAGCACTCATGGGGGAAAGGGAAGGCATACCTCTGAGTTTGAGGCCAGGGTAGTCTACAGAGCAAATTCCAGGACAGCTAGGGCTATACAGGGAAAACCTGTCTCGAAAAAATAAAATTTAAAAATGGTATAATGTTAATAAAGAAATTGTTATAATAATAAACTTTATTACATGGTGCATATAGTAAATAACATTGTATATGACAAAATTTCTGAAAAAAAAAGAAAACGTTTTTTAATATCTTTACCACAGAGAAGTCTTTGATCAAAATATCATACATATTGTAACTTATAAACATACACTGCTATTTACATTTAAAAGTTAGTTTTAGTAGGAAAATAAATTACTGAAAAGATATAGAAGTTACCAAATTAAATTATGTCACATATTCATGATAAAATTTAAGAAGTAAAATTAAAATTTGCAAATATAGAAGAGACAAATTTACCTTATAATTGACGGTGGTCATTTTCATAGCAATGTTCTGAGGTTGTTATCTACATATGGGGCACATGTATTTTAGCAACACTATTGGTTAATGTGTAAGTAAGATGTATGAAGTCAGAAAACTTCTCTTTGTACTATGCTGTAATGTCTCTCTTTTAGTCTCCCTTACCTCCTTTTCAATTACTTAGTATCTTTCAAAGTGTGGACCTTGCTGGTCTGTGAAAAATCTACCAACCAGCTAAAAATTGAGCCTATAAACTCATTAGCTAATTTTTCACTAGCTTAACCTTTTACCATAATGAGAATCATTTGTTTCAAGAAAGGAGAACTTTGAGAGACAATAAATAACCGCTGGATTAGATTATTCATAGTGGCATTTCTGGTTAAAGGCAGAGAGAAACACTTCAGAATGCTGTCTTTTTTTTTTTTCTTTCCCAGGCTCAGAATAATGGGTCTAGGAAGTTGCCAACTTGTAAGTCTCACCCTCATGCTATATTATAATTTTATACCACTAGAAATTTCAGACAAGTATTATTTTTCCAGTCTTGAGCAATAAGTTCGACCATGTGGAAAATGTCTCATGCTCTAGTGAATAATTTCTTTCTCAGCCTTCTAGGACACACACATTCACAGCTGCAGAAAGTAAGACATCAGGATAGTCAGCCAACAGAAACCTCTCCCTTCCCCTAGGGCTCTACAATTTAGCAAACATCTAGACCCTACTAACTTTCAATGTTGTGTTAAAGTCTACTGCTAAGGACACAAGGGTGATTAATTTCCTTCCTTCCTCCTCTAGCCTCAGAAGCTGCTTGAGTAACTTGATCTTTCTTTCCATTAAACTTCCTGGGTGGAGTGGGAGAAGGGGACTCTGACTAGTGGGGAAAACTCCACCCAGAATTTTTTTAAGTCTACTGAACCCATGTTTTGTCACAAATCCCACCAAAGCTGTTTCTAAGGAGGGTCTGTCCAGAGAGTACTGTACTGCTGATTTCAATCCTTCTGGAGGGTCCCAGAGCTGGGCATCTGCTTAGCCTGCTGGATTTCATACACTAGCGTAAGGATCAGTCACTTTGGAACAACTTTGCTATAGGAAAAAAGCTCCACCCACAGTTGTGGTCAGAGAGATTAGGCAAAGCTCTCTCAAGAGCAGACAGTATGGTGCCGCTTGGCAACCATAATATACACATAGTGCCATCCTGTGAGTCATGCTCATGCAGTCTAGAGCTGTTAGTTTCATTTTGTTACTGGGAAAAACTAAGTAATACGATAAAACATTTATTCCGAATTTTTATAGAAAATAATAAACTTCATTTGAGGATTTAAAAAAAGGGGGGAGGGATTACTGTCTTCAACACTTCATTTTTGGGGAAATTAAATATGTACAAAATACACTGATTTTCTCACCTCAGGAGAAGAAAGGTGCTGATGTAAATAGGTTTCATTTATATTTTCCTAATAAATATGCTTCACTTATATTTTACTACAGCTTACAGTCTCATTTAGAATCACATGTGATTTTACATATTGTCGATATTTTTACATATAGAAGAATCAAATTCTATGTGTGAAATTAGCAGACTTTAAAAAGAACACATTCTTTAAAAACCACAGAAGGAATTCCTTCTGAAAAGACAGCAAAATGCTTGGAATGCCTTTTGAAAATGCTTCCCATGTTCTCAAATTAAAAATACATCCAAAGAAATGTTCATCATAAGCTGAGAATCAGCCCCATTGAGACTCGACAGCTGTGCTAGCTTCTAGGGCTTGATGAAAATCCTTTTGTGCTATTTGAAGCCATCACATCCCACTGGAAAATGCATGCATGGAAAATGTCCCATTTTGAGGAAAAAAAAATGTCAAGTCTCATCTTATGAACAGATTAAGACACTTAGCTGCATTTACTACTTTAACACTGTTAATTTGGTTGATACAAACCATGAGTTTAAAACTCTAAGTTTATTTTCTCCCCTTGGCTCACACTAACAATAAAGTTAACACATTTAATGCATTTAATGAACCACAACCTCAATTTTAACATAGAATTGTTAGGAGCAATGTTTAGTACAAGTCTGGACCCCTGGTTTTTGTCAGTGGCATGTTAAATTCTAGAGAAAGGAGTTTTGTGTCTCGGCAGCCACATTTCCTCTCAGAAAGCATGCAGCAGTTAGAGCAAACATTTGCACCACTTAAACTTATAAATAGATATTACCTCACTGAAGTCTCCATTCTTCATAACAATAAATCCCCCCAAAGGTAAGAAGATATTAGCAGACTCAGAATTGAAATTTCAGTGGAAGCAGCAGAAATTCACACTGTCGTTTTCAATTCACAGAGGCTTTTTAAGTTCTATTTTTGAATATATGAAGAGAAAGCCAAGAACCTTACCCTTTCTACCCAGATATCCTGTAGTGAACTGCAGGCTTGTACAGCTAGAAGAGGAAGTAACGTAGTTTATTCAGCAAAACAGGAAAAAAAAAAAACGTTTACCTCTAATGGGAGGTAGAACTGTTCATCAGCATCCCTCAGTTGTTTGGGAAAGCATTCGCCTCAGAGGATATTGTGGGCAACGTAAATTCAAATTTTGGCTTTGATAAATTCAGAGTTTCCATGATTTGTACACGTCTTTAACCAGAAACAGAGTATCTGACTTCAATTTGCCACATATTACCGTAGTTTTCTCAGTCTATTCTGAACATTTAAATTAAAGCCTGGGCTATGCAAAAGCCTAGCTTAACTGGGTTATTTTACCACAGGCGGGGGAAGGGGGACAACTACTATGTATATAAAATCTTAATCACTTCTTTACAGAAAGCAGTTAAGTATCAATTTGGATATTAATATTCCATTCTCTTTCTATCATATTTTATTCCTTACCTTGTCTTCTTTCTGCTGCAGTCTTCTAACATCTGTTTATTAGAGAAATCCATTTCCAGTACTCAGAAGGCTACTAGGTAGCCTTCACAGTTTGCTAAACTTAAAGAAGATACTATGCTTCCAGATATCATTACATCCCATGACTACAATGTCTAATGTTTCCATCCAAAGACATAAAGGTCATGTGCATTTGCAATGGTACTTTAACAGAGAATGTGTCAAGAATGTACTGAGCTTCATGCTACACACATGCCCATCTTACTCTATTTCATTTTCCTTCCTCCCCCCACCCCTTATATGTGTATGCAGAAATATGTCTGAGTCACATATGAATTTCAGGCTGGCTATATGAGATCAATATTTCCAAATTGGAATGTAGCTATGTTTTGTTGTAGTGTCTGTTTTAATAATTAAGGAATAGTAATAATAAGAACTTCTTTGAGAGTTAGGACAAACCTTATTGGGTCACCCAAATGGAATGATTTGAGACTGTGCTTAGTAAGGTCACCCAAAAAGATGACTAAATGTGATTCGTTGGTATTGTTTGAGGTTAAGAATTGTGTCTATTTATATTTATCTTTAACAATACTAATTTTAACATATTAAGTTCTTAAAACCATGTTGTAAAGACATTGTAAGGGTAGTTTTAAGCATGTCTGGAGAAAGAGTGAAATGCCTAAAAAACACCTCAATTTCTCAGAATGTAGTGATAAAGATTTCAAATACAAACTTTTAGGATTTCATAATCTTAGTCTTGGCCCTATTGAAAGGGTTAACTTGTTAGTCATGTACAGACTTTCATCTAAAAACAGCAAGTGAAGAAAAAAGCAAAGCTTTGCAATTGAAAGTTCTTCACCAGTGATCTTAATTTTACTATTTTAAAGTTTCAGTATCATGGATGCTATGTTGTGCTCTGGAAACTTATTTTATTCTGGATCTTTCTCTTTTGCATCCCTTTTCTATCTTCTTAGATTATGGCAGAAAAAGCAAATGAGCACTATATTGCTTTGAGACATGAAGCCTCAAGGAAAATAAATAAATAAAAGAACTAATTACTCAGAAAAGCAATGTTTTAGATTCTTTCACTTTGCTGTGATTAAATGCCCTGACAATAGCAACTTATGGGAGGAAAGTTTTGTTTTGTTGTGTTTTGTTTTATCCTTGCTCACAGTTAAGTGTCCAATGCCCTAAGGCAAGGAAATCAAAGCAATATAAGTTAGAAGTAACTAGTTATATTATATCCATAATCAGCAAACAGAGAACAATGTATGTGTGCCTGCTCTACACCTTTGCACAATCCTAAGCAAATTAGACAATTATCCTTTAATTAAAATGTACTCAGGGTCTCAGAAGATGGGTAGAATGCAGCCAGAATCCTGACCAAAATACCACTCAAATGACACCAACCCAGTTCTTGATAAGTCAGAGTCCTTATCCCCCCTTGAATATTCCCCAGGCATCCACTGTTTACGTCTCTTAACATTTTTTTTTTCTTCCAGACTCCAATGAGAGTGGCCCATTAATCTCTGTCTACAACATTCAAGGGTTTTACTAACCAAAAATTTCAAATTATTCCATGCTCCAGCCACAAACCAATTCCAAAAAAACAAAAATTACATGGTCATTGTTACAGTCCATGGGTTTTATCACCCAGGAGTACTATTGATTACTTTTCTCTAAAGGCAGCTTGTATAGCACCTTTAGATGCTGTGTGAGAGAAATTGGATAAGAGGCTCGCAGGTCAGTTCCAACACAAAAAATGACAGCTTCTATTTCTAAAGTTTGTGGCATCAGCAATGCAGTCTTAACTTCAAGTTCTAGACTTAAACTAAGAACAATGACAATAGCATATGTTGCTCTGGGGTTATCTCTTGGACTTCATTGACCACTAATCTTAAGGGAAGTTTCCAGTGTCTGGCACTGAGGTTTTTATTAGGTAATCCATGGAGTGAGCATTATCAGCCCAAGTGATGTAACCTCATTGAAATTGTGTGCTGCTATGTGGATGTATTTTAAAAATATAAAATATAAAAATGCATTCCTGTGGCTTCTTTCAACATCCTTAGTATTGTTTATCTTTTCTTCCCTCTTCCACTGTATTATTTATCCTCACTCCCAGTAAAGGTTTCTTCCATTTTTGCCTATGTCTCTCGTCATAGGCTTTTCTTTTTTTAGCCTGTAGTCTAGAAGGGACATTGTTGCCTTATTTTTAGGGTAATTGTATTTATACACATACACACACATGTGTGTGTGTGTGTATTTTGGAAAGATTCTACAGTAACAGGCTTCCACATGACTTTTTCAAAAGGCCATTAGTGTTATATATCCTTACCAGTATTCCCTCCTTTACCCTACTCTCCCAACCTTAACTCACCTTTAACTGTTCCTTTGTTCCTGTTCTGTTATTCTCCTTAAACTTTCAAGTCACTGAGTTCTATCTCCCCTTCCTTGAAAAGCATTCTTATGGCCCTTTTGTTTGTTTGTTTGTTTGTGTGTTTGTTTGTTTGTTTTACCTCTAGGGGTATTCCACATGACACACAAAAATCTGAAGATTCAAAGCTACCATCCACAAACAAGAGTAAAAAAATGTGACAGTTGTCATTTGTGGTCTGGGTTAACTCATCAGAATAATTGCTTACTGTTGCATGTAGTTAACTAAGAATTTGGTGATTTTGTTTTTCTTAACAATCGAGTAGTATTCCATTCTATATGAATATATGAAAATATTATATTTTCATTATCTATTCATCAGCTAAGAGACATATAGGCTGATTTGATTCCTAGCAATTATGAAGCGAATAGAGCTTATAGTCAAAGACATCTCTATACTAAAATATATAGAGTTCTTAGGGTATATTTTCAAGAGTGGTATAGCTAGATTTGAGTAGGAGATATATTTTTAGCTTTTTGAGGAACCTCCACATTGATTTCAATAGTGGCTGCAACAGCTTTTTACTCAAACAAGTAGGAAATAACTGTTCTACTTTACCTAATCCCTTGCCAGGATTTGTCATCATTTTTTTTTTTTACTCTGGAAAGGACAAGATCAAATCTCAAATTAGTTTAAATTTGCATTTCATTGATGGCAAAAGACGTTGAATATATTTTTGAAATGTGTCTCTGCCATTTGTGTTTCATCTTTTGAGAACTATGTTTAGTTTTATGCTACATTATGGCCATTTAGTAATTTTTGACCTCTAGGGGTATTCCAAATTAAAAACTCATATCTTAAGATTCAAAGCTATTTTACACAAACAAAAAATGTGAAGTTTGTCTTTTGGGGTCTGTGTTACCTCACTCAGAATCATTTGTTTACTTGACTTTTAGGTTTTTTAGTTAGTTGTATATTCTAGTGAGTGAATTTCTGTTAAATGAGTAGCTGGCATATATATTTTTCTCATTCTGTAGGTTGCCTTTTCATTTGAATGATGATGCATTTTGCTATACACAAGCTTTTTAGTCTTCTGAGGGCACATTTTTTAATTGTTAAGCTTAAAGAATTAACAATATCATATTAATAAAAAGTACTTTCTGGGGATGGGAGAAATGAGAGGAGTGAAAGGATGGGAGGCTGCCATCAGGAGGTATTATAAGAAAAAATAAGTTATATATGTCTATATGTATACACACACACACACATATATATACACATATATATATATACATATATATATATATATACGCCAAAGCAGAAAGAAAAGTACTTTCCTGTGCTAATGAATGTGATTATTCCAAATTTTTTTCTATCAGTGTACAAGACTTTATATTGAGGTTTTTTGACTCATTTAGAGTTGAGTTTTAAGAAGGGTGAGAGATGAAGTTTGAATTACATTCCTCTACATATAAATACCCAGTTTGACCAGCAGTATATGGTTGAAGATGCTGTCTTTTCTCCTGTGTGTATTGTTGGTCTCTTTGTTAAAAATAAGGTATCTGTAGAGGTGTAGACATTCATGTGTATCTTATTCTATTCCATTAGAAGACAGAAAGATCATGAGTGTGTGTAATTAAAAGGTAGAAATAGCTGCATTATTTATAGTAACTGATACATTCAATATAATGCACATTGAAATGTTAATTATATTCAACCCCATAAAAATGTCAACAGCATTTTTCACAGAAGTTGTATAAAACAATAGGAAAATTAGAACTAAAGGCACAAACACACATGCCCTCACACACATACAATCTTAAGCCAAAAGAATAATATTGGAGGTATCACTACACGATTTCAACATATAATATAGAGCCACAATAGCAAAAACAGTATGTCACTAGCACAAAAATAGACATGTAGACCAATGGAATACAACGAAGGACTCAAAAATAAACCCACAAAAATAAGGCCACGAGAGATTTTTAATTTTTAAATTTGTATTTATTGTATTTTAAATCTAAAATTAATTTTTTATCCACTTTACAACCCAATCAGAGCCTCCTCCCTCCACTCCTCCTGCTCCCATCCTCCCTCTCTCTTACCCCTATTCCTACTCTACCTGTGTTCCTAGGACAATCATATCCTGCTCTCCCACTAAGTGAGAAAATTGAAATCTTGATTCCATGAATGGGCTTTGTCATTGGGTAACAAAATCCTTGAAATTGTGAGCATATTGTCAATCAACTTACATTACTGTATTATTATTATTATTTATTTTAAATACCTTATTTTAGAGTTGTTATTTTGCCCTCACATTTTTCTTGAGAAGTAAAAGGAAGACACATATAAAAGTTAGAGACATGAAAAGACAAAATGAGCAAATTTTGAAATGAACAGACTAGAGGCACCCTTTTAAGAAACAAATAACGACCCAGAACCAGAAAGACACTCATGTTATATACTCACTTATAAGCTGATATTAGCCATATAATAAAGATTAAACACAATAAAACCTATAGACCAAAAGAAGCTAAATAACAAGGAGGACCCTAGGGAAGATGCCTAATTCACATTCAGAAGGCAAACATTGGAAGCAGCAGAAGAGAGGAAAGAGGACTGGAGCCTACCACAGATGTCCTTTAAAGACTCCAACCAGCAGTAGCAGATACTGAGACTCACAGCCAAACTTTGGGCAGAGTGCATGGAATCTCATGGAAGAGGAGGGAGATAGAAAGATCTGCAGGGGCAGGAACTCCACAAGGAGACCATCAGAGTCAAAAAAAAAAAAACCTGGGCCAAGGAGGGCCTGCAGAGTCTGATGAATCTACCAAGGGCCATGCATGGAGAGGAGCTAGACCCCCTGCTCAGATGTAGGCTGTGGGCATCTCAGTCCATGTGAGTCACCTAGTAGGGGGAGCAGAAGATGTCTTGGATATGGAAGAGTATCCAGGTGGTCCTGATGAGACTTGATGGGCTCAGGTAAGATAGCAGGTGAGGAGAACTCCCTCAGTGGACTAGGGAGGGGATTGGGGGGAAGAGGGAGGAAGGGAGGGTGGAACTGGGAGGAAATGAGGGATAGGGCTGCAATTGGGATATAAATTGAATAAATTATAAGAAAAAATTAAATTAAATAAGAAACAAATAAGGAAAAATGCAACTAATCTAAATTTGTACTCAGAAATTTATTTTCAATCAGAGGGGAAAGAGAATGACTGAAAATTTAAAAATCTCAAAGCCTGTCATGAACAAGTAATTACGTATATTCAACAAAGAAAGACTATGATGTTAAGAGAGAGCATTCCTAAATTCCTACTGGCTACCAGCAAATTGGGTAGGAAATGTTGTTTATGGAATAATAAAAAGCATGACCACAAAGCCATTTCCTTGAATACTGGCAGATAGAACCAGCGGTAACAAAAACAAAGAAAAGAATAGGATTAAAATATGTTATGGAGTTAGAAAGATGGATCAAGAAGTTAAGAACATCTGCACTCCAGCTCATAACCATCTGCAGTTTCATTTCTAGGGCAATTGACACCCTCTTTTTGCCTTCATGGGTGCCAGGTATGCATGTGGTAGGCAGAGAAACACTTGTACACCTAATGTATTTTAAATACTTAAAAAGTGAAAAGATGTCACAAAGGAAGAAATAATGAGATTTTCTGTTTAATTTATATTGAAAGCTAAGAAGGAAAGGGTATTAACAGACCCTAAATACTGGCCTGGATGATGGCATTATAAAAAGCAACAAGATACCACTCACCTATTTATTCATCAAGTATTTATTAAACAAGCACCTATAAGAACTCTGTTCAGTGGTCTAACAGTGGCAAAAAACCTCAATCTCTGGTCCCAAGGATGATTATAATACACTGATGGGTTTGTTCCTATTTTAATGAACACCATCAGTAGGAAACTTCACTACATCTTAGATTGGACAAACAACAAAAACAATTTCAGATGATTTATTTGTTCAATAACCTAAAGCTACTTTGTCTGAAATAATGTACACTGCCCAGGGACAGAACTCAGTGTGTAAAGTACTTGCCTTACAAACATGAGGACCTACTTCGGTTGAAGGTTGATAAAACCTTGGCATAGTGACACACATTTGTAATCCCAGTGCCAGGGTGACAAAGACAAGAAGATCCCTTTGAATGAAGGACAAGCCAGTCTTTCTTAATAGGAGAGTCCTGAGTTGGTAAGAAATCCTGTCATTTTTCTTTTTTTCTTTTTTAGCATTTTTATTTTATATTAATCTCAGGTTATGTACTTTGAATCCCAGCCATAGCCCCCTCCCTTATTCCTTCCCTATCCACCCCAATCCCTCCCTCATCTCCTCCCTGCCCCTTTCCAAGTCCACTGATAAGGGAGGACCTCCTCCCCTTCCATCTAACTCTAGCTTATCAGGTCTCTTCAGGAATGGCTGCAATGTCCTCTTCTGTGGCCTAGCAAGGCTACTCCTCCCTCGGGGGGTGGGGAGGTCAAAGAGCCAGCCATTGAGTTCCTGTCATTTTTCTTATGATTGATATGAATTATACCTCAACACACATTTATGTGAGATTACTCTGCCCTTATGTTCACAGATTTTTACGATTGAAAAGTAATTTGTAAGCAACTGTGGAAGTTTTCAACATCATTAACTAATGAGAAAATCCAAAGTCCATAGCATTACATTACACTCATGAAAATAGTAGATTAGAAACATTGGCCTAGATTTCTTAATATTTTTAGCCAGACCAGAACGAGTTTATGCACTTATAAACTAAAATGTGAGAACCTTGTCTGCATACTCCTTACATTTTATGATGTACTGCAAGATATCTATAGCTGTTTTCCAAACTGACACAATAATTAACCCGTGGGCAAGCTTTTATGTTTAAATAGCTTTAATATCTTTTTTAAAACTAGAGAGTACTTTGCATGGGATGCTAAATTTTTCATATATGTCTATGAAACAACTTAGGATTTTATAAATTTGTTTTAGAATGATGATTTACTTAACATTACTTGGGCTTTAAGGCATTAAAATAAAACATTGCAATCTGTGTTGCCTTTATTACTTGGAAAATTGGATTGGAAGTTGTTCTATTAACGCATGTAAAATGCTGATTAATTACACAAACACTTATAAAACACCTTTTATGCGTTAGAGATGTTTAAGCAGCTAATGAATGGAAAGACTAAAATTACAGTTTATTGAAGAAACACAAAGTCTAGCTCAAAAAAATTTTATATAAGGCTCCACCCCTAAATAATGAGCTATATGCAATCAATGACTGGTAAGAAAGGGAGAATCAGTCTTCTTCATAAATGAGAGAACTCTTTGATTATCTAGTCCCATGTAGGTGTTCCCTGAACATATACACAAAGCAATGTTAAATGACCTTAATTCAGATACATACATACACATATACACAGGCACAAAAACCCCTATAAACACATGTATATATGTATATATCCCATGTATATGTATATATCCCACATATATGTATATTTACATATATATGTATGCAACTATACATATATTTATGGGATATATACATATAATCTGTAGGATATACATATATGTGTAGGATATATATATATACATATGTATCTATATATACATATATATCTATATATACATATATCCTACATATACACATATGTATATATGCATATATATCCTACACACACACGCACACACACATATATACACACATATGCTAGGGTATGGGAAGTGGAGTAGGTAGGGTATGGGAAGAGTTGGAGGATGAAGAGACAAGCCAATGGTATAAATACAATATTCATATACAAAAACATCTCAAAATATTTTAGTTTTTTTATACATGTACTACTTAATATAATCAGTAGAGTAACTTTAGGTAACAATTACTATTACCCTAATTTTAACAGCTCATGACTCTGTAGCACTAAAACTTTATTCAATAAACTGTTCAACATAAAATAACAGCAATAAATATCTTAGGAAGCATTTCAAACTATATTTATTCAAGGCCTCTTTTCACTAAATTTTTCTCCCTTTCGAAGAGGAAGAATAAGTTTAACTTTTATATATTATATCATAATTAGCCTGAAATTCTACAAAATAATATTCACATATTGACTATTTATTGCTATCTAGGAGATCTTTGAAAAAAATCTCACTTTGGCATGTCCACCCCTTTTGGTTAGACAGCATAACCTTTTGCTTTTTGCGGAAAGATTGTTACATTGGCATAGAGAAGTGTGTATTATGAATTTTAGGGCCCCATCAACAGTAACCAGGGGCTCTTACAATACCCTAAAGCACATTTACTTTTGAGACAGATGTGCTATGCTATAATCTGTAAAGTTAGCCTATCTTCTATTTATCAACCTTTGGAATCACTGTTTCCTAAACCTATATAGTTTGGAATGCAATGGGTATTCAAAGACAAATAATCTATAGCTCCTGACTTAAGATGTGTGCAGTTTAATATAGTGCTACCAATCAACTTTAAAGTTTTATATCCTCGCTGATCTGGAGAACTCATTAATACAACATGGGCCTATTTTTTTCTTTTTTTATTTATTTTTATATTAATCACAGGTTACATATTTTGTACCCCAGCCATAGTCCCCTCCCTCATTCCCTCCCACTCTCCCCATCCCTCCCTCATCTTCTCCCTGCCCCCCCTTCAAGTCTACTGATAGGGGAAGACCTCACCCCCTTCCATCTGACCCTAGCTTATTGTGTCTCTTCAGGGCTGGTTGCAATGTCCTCTTCTGGGATCTAGTTAGGCTGCTCCCTGGGCCTATTTTTAATATTAACTGTTTGGAGAAGTGGTTTTAATCCTTCAAATACTTTCCAATACTGCCTAAAATACTGGTTTTACATTGTATCTTCTCAACTGAAAACTGATTTCAATTTTAGAAAAGCCAGTTTCGGCCTAGAATAAGATTTAAGGTTGTGATCAGTGGGATCCTTATGGGTAGAAAACCAATCTAGTCAAGTTTTGTGGCAGGCGCACATAATACAGTTTAGTGTCTTAAAAA
>CM053742.1:74951803-74971215 GCA_028658305.1 Pachyuromys duprasi
CTTTCTGCTCCTAGTATACCCTTCTCTCTCTCTTTCTCTCTCTCCTCCTTGAGAACTATCTCTCTCTTCTACATACACACTCTTATGACTTCTTTCTTGCTTTCTGGTTTCTACAGACACTCCATATTAAAGATAGGGTTTTAACTTTTTGAAGTTAGTATCTATATATGATACCGAACACATGACACTTGTCTTTCTTGGCTGGGGTTACCTTTCTCAATATAATATTTTCCAGTTCCATTCATTTACTTTAAAATTTCATAATTTCATTTATTTTTATTATGTGATAGAATTCCGTTTTTATATATACCATATTTTCATTATCTAGTCATTAGTTACTGAATGTCTAAATTGAGTCCAAAGTTATTGTGAACAGAACAGCAATGAACTTGTATGTGCAGGTACCTCTGTGGTATGTCCTTTGAATGTGGTATAATTGAGGAGTGGTATAGCTGATGAAATTTAAGTTCTATTTTCAATTTTTGAGAAACATCTATACGGATTAAAGAAATGAAATTTTTGTGCACTGTTGTGGTGGTTTAAATAAAAATGGTCCTCACAGACTTAGGGAGTGGCACTTTTAAGAGGTATGGAAGTATTGGAGTAGGTGTAACCTTTTGGGAAGAAGTGTGTCATTAAAGATGGGCTGGTGTTGAGGTTTCAAATGCTCAAGCCAGACCCTTTGTCACTCTATCTTCCTTCTGCTTGCCAGTCTGAATGTAGAACTCTTGGCTCCTTTTCCAATGCCATATCTGGCTGTGTGCCACCATGCCTTCAATCAAGGCAATAATGGAGTAATTATCTGAATCTGTAAGCCAGCCCCAATTAAATGTTTTCTTTTTATAAGCGTTGCCATGATCATGGGGTCTCTTCAGAGCAATAGAAATATTAACTGAAAAAACTGCTGAAAATTTGTGAGGCCAATATATGTGTTTTGTTTGGGCATTTTTGGTTTTACTGCTTTTGTGTTTGTTTGTTTGTTTGTTGTTTGACTTTTGATTTTTTTGAGAGAAGGAGATATAAAGAGAAAGAAAAGTGAGAGAGAAGAAAGAGAGAATATATAGTTTGGTGGGTAGTGGGGAGGGACAGAGGATATGGGAGGATTTGGGGGAAAAGAAACATCAAAATATTTTATTTTGTATTTTTATTTGTATTTTATTCCATCTTTTGTACTTAAATTATTTAATACTAACAGTATACATTGAAATTAAGCTTTCTCAGTATAGACAGCGTAGTCCTTTATGCTCCTTGATTACACAGTGCACAAGGAAGTTAAAAAATATTCTGTTTTCAGACCTTTTATATAAGTTCTCTTTCTTCGTTTTATTGAAAGTAGATTTTTATCTGGCCTGAGGGGATCCTGCAGAGACTGATACTCCAACCAAGGACCATGCATGGATAGGAACTAGAACCCCTGCTCAGAAGTAGCCCATAGGCAGCTGGGTCTCCAAGGGGTTCCTTAGTAAGGGAAGCAGGTGTTGCCTCTGACATGAACTCAGGGGCTTGGTTTTTGATCTCCTCCTGCTGGGGAAATCAGCTTTCCCGGGCAAGGGAGGAAGAGGATACAGCCTGTCCTGATGAGACCTGACAGGCTAGGGTCAGAAAGAAAGGAAGGAGGTCCTTCCCTATCAGTACCTAGACATACGGGGACAAGAGAGAATGAGGGTGGGACTAGGAGGAGATGAAGAATCACACTCATTTGTACACTCTGGAATCCCATAAAATCGTAAATCCAGAATCCATAATGTATATGAGAAGAAACTGTAGGAAGAAAAACAACAGAAAAAAACATTAAAATTAAAAAAAGATAAAGAAAAGAAAAAAATCTTGACAGGACATTATTAGACAAGGAACCTCCAAAGATGGTGTTCATTTCCTGTTGGCCATCTACTGGTTAGGCAATCTTAAGAGTAGTTTGTTTCCACAGGGAGTCACCCTTGGAGGAACCAAAATTTTCATTTGAAAGTAGTTATCAATTGGATATAGCTTCTAGATTAGGGATTCAGGCATGTGTTCACTTGTCCTTTCAGCTCTAAGACCACATGTGTGCAGTCCCACTTAGGGCTTGCACATGCTGCCTCAGTCTCTGTGAGTTCATATGTGTGTTGGTCTTCTGTTTAGAAGGCCTTTATCTTTGTAGCTCTGCACCCCCTTTGGTTCTTACAATATCTCCACCTCTTCTTCTAAAGGATCACCCAAACCTGGGGGAATTTGATGGAGACATTCCATTTAGGACTGAGTGGTTCAAGGCATCTCACTCTCTGAACGTTATCTTACTGTGGGTTTTTTATATTATTATTATTCCCATTTGTTGCAGTAGGAAGCTTCTCTAAAGATGGCTGAGCAGGGCACTCATCTATGACTATGAAAGAATGTCATTAGGAGTCATTTTATTGCTATGTTCCTTGAGTAAAAGAGTAGTTGGTTTTACCCAATGTCCTTGGACCATCTAGTTTCAGCATAGTGATCACCTAGCTAGTGAGAGGTATGGGTTCCATCTCTTGGAAATGGGTCTTAAGTCAAATAAGATATAACATGTATGCAACGATTTCACTGATCTATCTTGCAGGAAAATCACTCTTGTAGATCTAATAGTTTGTGCCTGTGTTGATGTATTTATATTTCTGCTTTGGAAGTATGCAGAGTACCTCCTAGTACAAAGAATACTAGCAATTATGAGTGAAGGCACCAGCTCTACTCTGTGTTCAATAAGTTGTGTAAGTGTTGTCTTCACCAATGGGGTTTTGTCATCATTTTGTGGAGAGCAGTTTGGGATTTTGGAAACAGTCTTGGGGCATTTGGGAGTTTCCATGGGACCCCTTTTCTCAACATCTTAAATAGATACATTTGGTGACAAAAGACGTTCACTTGAGGCTCTTTTCCTCCTGTTATGTGATGATTCCATTTAGATTGTCTTCATGAATGCATATATTGAGGAAGCTTCTACTGTATTAGCTTTTCTTATTACTCCTCAAATGTTCCTTAATTTTAGCTGCTTCTCCGCCATATTCTCCCCCTTGTCACCCTTATTACTACCTCTCTCGAATTTATCCTCCCTTTCTAGTTCCTCCCTACCCATCCATTCATATTTTATTTCCTTTTCCTAGAGGGATATATTGGCTCTCACCAGTTCCTTATTCTACACCTATCTTTTGTGGTTCTATGGATTGTAGTTTGTCTTTCTGACTGGTATAAGATGAAATCTCAAAGTAATTTGATTTGGATTTCCATGATGACTTAGGATGTTGAACATTTCTTTAAGTATTTTCAGGCATTTGAGTTACCTGTTTTGAGAACTCTGTGTTTAGATATGTACCTCATTTAAAAATTGGGTTATTTGGGTTTTTATATGTAGTTTTTTGAGTCCTTATATATTTTCGAGATTAGCCCTCAATCAGATATATAGTTGGTAAAAAGAATCTTTTCTCACTCTAGAGGCTGCTGCCCTGTCCAAATGATGGTGTCCTTTGCAGTACAGAAGCTTCCAGGTTTCATGAAGTCCCATTTATTAAATGTTGATCTTAGTGCCTGTGCTAACAGTGTTTTGTTCAGAAACTCTTCCAGTGCCAGTAGTTCCCGGATATTCCCTACTTTCCATTCTATCAGGTTCAGTGTATCTACTTTTTTGTTGAAGTCTTTAATACAGTTGGAGTTGACCAGTACCATTTGTAGAAGACACTGTCTTTTTGTACAGGATGTATTTACTGCTTTTGTTTTTAACCAAAAAATGAAGACACCATAGTTGTGTACATTTATCTGGGTCTTCAATTTGCTTTCATTAAATAATATGTCTGGTTTTGTGCCAATACCATACTGTTTTGTATTACTCTAGCTCTGTAATTCAATTTAAGGTTAGGGAAAATGATACTTCCAGCAATTCTTTTATAATCCAGGAGTCTTTTAGTTATTCTGTTTGTGTGTATATGTGTATTTCCATATTTTGGTGGAGATTGCACAGAATTTCTAGATTGCTTTTTCTCAGAATAGTTGTTTTTTATATTAATCATCCTGATCTATGAACATGAGAGGTTTTTCTATCTTCTTCTATGTTCTTCAGTTACTTTCTTTAGTTTCTTAAATTTTATCTTACAAGTCTTTCACTTGCTTGGTAAAAGTTTTCCCAAATATTTTATATTTTTTGAGGCCATTGTAAAAGGTGTTGTTTTCTTGATTTCTTTCTCAGCCCACTTGTCATTTGAATATAGGAAGGCTTTTCATTTTTTGTGAGCTAACTTTGTATACACATATTTTGCTGAAAGTGTTTATCAGCTGAATATGATTCCCAGGGGAATTTTTAGGATCACTGCTGTATACTATCCTATCATCTGAAAGTCAAGATCCTTTGACTTCTTCCTTTCCAATTTGTATCCCCTTGATCTCCTTCATTTGTCTTACTGCTCTAACACTTCATTCACATAGTGTATTGAATATGTATGCAGAGAGTGTACAACCTTGTCTTATTCCTGAATTTAAAGGAATTACTTTGAATTTCTCTCCATTTAAGTAGATGTTAGCTATGGGCTTGCTGTAAACTGACTTTATTATATTCAAGCATGTCCTCTGTATTCATTTCTTTCATACTTTACTTATGAAGGGTGTTGGATTCTGTTAAAGGTCTTTATTTTGCATCTAATGAAATAAGCATGTGTTATTTTTTGCTTTGTTTATATGGAAAACTGTATTTATTGACTTTTGTATATTGGACCATCCCTGCATCTCTAGGATGCCTATTTGATCATAATGGATGATGATTTTGAAGTGTTCTTGGATTTAGTTATTGATACCATGTTCATATGGGAAATTGTTCTCTAATTGTTTTTCTTTGTTGGGTCTTTGTGTGGGTATCAGGGTCTCATAAAATAAATTGGGCAATGTTCTATATGTTTCTATTTTGTGAAATTATTTGAGGAGTATCATTGTTACCTCTTCTTTGAAAGTCTGGTAAAATTCTGCACTAAAACCATCCCTCCCTGGTTTGTTTGTTTGGTTTTTGGTTAGGAGAATTTAATGAAAACTTCTATTTCACTAGAGGTTAGAGGACTATTTCAGTTACGTATCTTCATTTAACTTTGGTAAGTGGTACCTATCAAGAAAATTATTAATTTCTTTTAGGATTTCCAATTTGGTGGAGTACCGATTGATTTCCTCAGTGTCTGCATTTAATTCCATTTTTTTTGTTTCTGATTTTATTAATCTGGATATTATCTCTTGGCATTTTACTTAGTTTGGATATGTCTTGTTGATTTTCTCAAAGAACAAAATCATTGCATTTTTTTTCGATTTTCTTTATTTTGTCCCTAAATTCTATTATTTCTTGCCATGGACTCTTTTTGGATTTAATTTCTCTTTGTTTTAGAACTTTCATGTGTGTTATCAAGTTACTAGTGTGAGATCTTGCCAAATTTTCCTTTGGTGTAGCCACTTAGGACTATGTACTTGCCTCTTAGAGACACCTTCATTGTGTTCCATATATTTGTCTGTGATTCCATTTCCATACAATTTTTATTGTCCTCTCATATATTATATCTTTACTACACTTACCCCTCACCTCTCTCTCTGTAGTCTCTCCCCCTTCCACACCTCCCTCTTCCCCAGACCCACCTTAGAAAGGAGGAGGGAGGAGATGAGGGAGTAATAGGAGGGATAGGGAGAGAATGCAGGAGGGGGCTACAGCTGGGATACAAAATATATAATCTGTGATTAATATAAAATAAAAGCGTTAAAAAAGTTTTGCTAGGTATAGCACTTTTGGCTGGAATATGTGGTTCATTAAAGCCTATGGAACATCTTTCAAAGTCATTCTGGATTTTGGAGTCTCAATTGAGAAGTCACGTGTTCTCTTTGTAGGTCTGCATTTTTATGTTAAATTGTCTTTTCCTTTTGCAGCTTTTTAAAAAATTTTTTATTTTATATTAATCGCAGGTTATGTACTTTGTACCCCAGCCATAGACCCCTCCCGCATTCCCTCCCTATCCCTCCCATCCCTCCTTCATCTCCTCCCTGCCCCTTTCCAAGTCCACTGATAGGGGAGGACCTCCTCCGCTTCCATCTAACTCTAGCTTATCAGGTCTCTTCAGGACTGGCTGCAATGTCCTCTTCTGTGGCCTAGCAAGGCTGTTCCTCCCTCGAGGGGCAGGGGATTGAAGGGCCAGCCATTGAGTTCATGTCTGAAATAGTCCCTGTTCCCCTTACTAGGGTACCCACTTGGATATTGAGCTACCATTTGCTACATTCAAGCAAAGGTTCTAGGTTATATCCATATATGGCTCTTGGTGGGAGAAACAGTCTAATAAAAGACCCCTGTGCCCTGATATATTTGGTCCTTGAGCACCTGTCCTCTTCAGGTCATACTATCTCTCCCCTCTTTCAAGTGATACCCTGCGCTCTGCCAAAGGGGTGGTTATGTGTCTTAATATTTACTTTAATACACTGGTAGGTAGAGTCTTTCTGAGGCCTTCTGTGGTAGGCTCTTGTCCTGCTACTTGCTTTCTCCTACATCCAATGTCCATCCCATTTGTCTTTCTAAGTGAGGATTAATCCTCTTACCCCAGGTCCTCTTTCTTGTTTATCTTCTTTAGGTGTATAGATTTCAGTATGTTTATCCTATCTTATAGGTCTATATAAGTGAGTATATACCATGTGTGTCTTTTAGCATACCTCACTCAGGATGATTGTTTCCAGGTCCCACCATGTGACTGCAAATTTCGTGATTACCTCATTTTTAATTGCTGAGTAGTATTCCATTGTGTACAAGTACCACAATTTCTGTATCCATTCCTCGACTAAGGGACATCTGGGTGGTTTCCAGACACTGCCTACTACGAATAAAGCAGCTACGAACATAGTTGAGCAAATGTCCTTGTTTTGTACTTGAACATATTTTGGATATATGCCTAGGAGTGGTACAGCTGGATCTTGAGGAATCACTATCCCTAATTCTCTAAGAAAGTACCAAATTGATTTACAGAGTGGTTGTACAAGTTTGCCTTCTCACCAGCAATGGAGGAGGGTTCCTCTTTCTCCACATCCTCTCCAGCATGTGTTGTCACTTGAGTTTTTGATCTTAGCCATTCTGACAGGTGTAAGGTGAAATCTCAGCGTCATTTTGATTTGCATCTCCCTGATGGCTAATGGCATTGAGCATTTCTTTAAGTGTTTTTCTGCCATTATACAGTTCTCTACAGAGAGTTCTCTGTTTAGCTACATACCCCATTTTTTAATCAGATTACTTAGTTTGTTGTTTTTAACTTCTTGAGTTCTTTATATATACTGGATATTAGCCCTCTGTCAGATATAGCGTTGGTGAAGATACTTTCCCAGTCTGTAGGCTGTCGTTTTGTTTTAATGATGGTGTCTTTTGCTTTACAGAAGCACTTAAGTTTCATGAGGTCCCATTTATTGATTGTTGCTCTTAGAGCCTGTGCTATGGGTGTTCTGTTCAGGAAGTAGTCTCCTGTTCTAGGGTCTTTCCCACTTTTTCTTCTAAACGGTTTAGTGTGTCTGGTGTTATGTTGAGGTCTTTGATCCATTTGGACTTTAGTTTTGTGCAGGGTTATGAATATGGATCTATTTTCATGTTTCTGTATATAGACATCCAGTTGGACCAGCACCATTTGTTGAAGATGCTATCTTTTTTCCGTTGGATGGATTTGGCTTCTTTATCAAAACTCAAGTTTCCATAGGTGTGTGGGTTTATTTCTGGGTCTTCTATTCAGTTCCATTGATCCACTATTCAGTTTCTATGCCAATACCATGCACTTTTCATAACTATTGCTGTGTAGTATAGCTTGAGATCAGGGATGGAGATACCTCCAAATGATCTGTTGTTGTATAGGACTGTTTTGGAAATTCTGGGTTTTTTGTTTCTCCATATGAAGTTGAGAATTTTTCTTTCAAGGTCTGTAAAGAATCATGTTGGCATTTTGATGGGAATTGCATTGAATCTGTACATTGCTTTTGGCAGAATGGCCATTTTCACTATGTTAATCCTACGAATCCATGAGCACGGGAGATCTTTCCATCTTCTGATATCTTCTTCAATTTCTTTTTTCAGAGACTTGAAGTTTTTCTCAAACAGAACTTTGACTTGCTTGGTTAGAGTCACACAAGATACTTTATGTTATCAGTGGCTATTGTGAAGGGTGTTGTTTCTGTAATTTCTTTCTTGGCCCTTTTGTCTTTAGTGTACAGGAGGGCTTCTGATTTTTTTGAGTTGATTTTGTATCCAGTCACTTTGCTGAAGGTGTTTCTCTGTTGAAGGAGTTCTCTGGCTGAATTTTGGGGGTCGCTCATGTATACTATCATATCATCTCCAAATTGGGATACTTTGACCTCTTCCTTTCTGATTTGTATCCGCTTGATCTCCTTCAGTTGTCTTACTGCTCTAGGTAAGACTTCAAGTACTATGTTGAAGAGATATGGAGACAGTGTGCAGCCTTGTCTGATGCCTGATTTCAGTGGGATTGATTTAAGTTTCTCTCCATTAAGTTTGATGTTGGCTATAGGCTTGCTGTATATTGCCTTTAATATGTTTAGGTATGTGTCTTGTATCCCTGATCTCTCCAAGACTTTGAACAGGAATGGATGTTGGACTTTGTCGAAAGTTTTTCCAGCATCTAAGGAGATGATCATGTATTTTTTTGCCTTCAGTTTGTTTATGTGGTCGATCACATTGATGGATTTCTGTATATTGAACAACCCTGCATGCCTGGGATGAAGCCCACTTGGTCATGGTGGATGATATCTTTTATGTGTTCTTAGATTCATTTTGCAAGTATTTTATTGAGTATTTTTGCATCAATGTTCATAAGAGAGAGGTCTGAAGTTCTCGGTTTTGTTGGGTCTTTGTGTGGTTTAGGTATCAAGGTGACTATGGCTTCATAGAATGAGTTTCGTAATATTCCTACTGTTTCTATTTCGTGGAACAGTTTAGAGAGAATTGGAGTTAGCACTTCTTTGAAGGTCTGGTAGAATTCTGCACAGAATCCATCTGGCCCAGGGCTTTTTTGGAAGGGAGACTGTTGATGACTGCTTCTATTTCCTTGGGGGATATAGGTCTATTCAATCTTCCTATCTGATCTTGGCTTAATTTAGGTAGGTGGAATCTCTCAAGAAAATTGTCCATTTCATTTAGATTTTCAAATTTTGGGGCATATAGGCTTTGGTAGTAAGACCTAATGATTGTTTGGATTTCCTCAGTGTCTGTAGTTATGCCCCCGTTTTCATTTCTGATTTTGCTGATTTGGACCGTTTCTCTCTGCCTTTTGGTTAGTTTGGCTAGGGGCTTGTCTATCTTGTTGATTTTCTCAAAGAACCAGCTCTTGGTTTCATTGATTCTTTGAATAATTTTATTTGTTTGTAATTGATTGATTTCTACCCTTAGTTTGAATATTTCAAGCCATCTGCTCCTCTTTGGTGTATCTTCTTCTTTTTTTTCCTTAGGGCTTTCAGTTAGTCAATTAAGTTGCTTCTATGAGATGTTTCAAATTTCTTCTTGAAGGCACTTAGTGCTATGAAATTTCTTCTTAGCACTGCCTTCCTTGTGTCCCATAGGTTTGGGTATGTTGTGCTTTCATTTTCATTCAATTCTAGGAAGTCTTTAATTTCTTTCTTTATTTTTCCCTAACCAAGCTGTCATTGAGTAGCAAGTTGTTCAGTTTCCATGTATGTGCAGGCTTTTTGCTGTTTCTGTTGTTGTTGAGGTCCAGCTTTAGACCATGATGGTCAGATAGGATACAAGGGATTATTTCAATCTTCTCGTATCTGCTGAGGCTTGCTTTGTGACCAACTATATGGTCTATTTTGGAGAAGGTTCCATGAGGTGCTGAAAAGAAGGTATACTCGTTTGAATTTGGATGAAAAGTTCTGTAGACATCTATTAGGTCCATTTGATTTAGAGTCTCTATGAGTGCCCTTGTTTCCCTGTTTTGCTTCTGACTGGATGATCTGTCCCTTGGTGTGAGTGGAGTGTTGAAGTCTCCCATTATTAAGGTATTGGGATCAATGTGTGATTTCAGTTTTAATATTGTTTGATTTACATATGTAGGTGGTCTTGTATTTGGGGCATTGATGTTCAAAATTGTGATGTCCTCTTGTTGAAATTTTCCTTTGATGAGAAGGAAGTGACCCTTCTCACCTTTTTTAATTAGTTTTGGTTGAAAGTCTATTTTATTAGATACTAGGATCACTACCCCAGCTTGTTTTCCGAGTCCATTTGCTTGAGACACATTTTTCCAGCCCTTTACTCTTAGGTAGTGTTTATCTTTGTTGCATAGGTGTGTTTCTTGAATGCAGCAGAATGTTGGATCCTGTTTCTGCAACCATTCTGTTAGTCTGTGTCTTTTTATTGATAGATAATAGTGACCGATGTTGGGGGCTGCGTCACAGCAGCTTTTGGCGGCTGCTTTGAAGTTCAAGTCTCAGTGTGGAAGACAGGCTTCTCTACCAGGCCTTTCCCCTGGAGTCAGGGAAGAATTTGCAAGTCCATCTGCCTTTTGTTTTGTGACAGCAGGTGGGAGAGCTTGTTAAAATCACCACTCCTGCCTCACCTCCTTGTGAAACTAACCCATTGTGTAAACTGTTTGTATAAATAAAGCTAGGCTACCTGGCAGTGCTGCTTTTTTGGGTGCAGGGCGCATGGTGCTAAGAGCAGACTGCCAAAAGCCTCTAGGAACATAATATGTGTTGTGTATTTTATTAATTTTAATCCTCACTCCGGACTCAGGAACCCCATTCTGCTCTGCTGGCGGGCTCCCGCAGACCAATCACTGTTACTTCCTTTTATTGTGGAGTTGGTGGTCTTACTATGATTCATTGCTTTTTTTCCCCTTTTTAAATTATTGCTGGGAGATTGTCTATATCCTATGTTTTCTTTGGTGAAGTTGTTTTCGTTGAATTGGAGTTTTCCTTCTACTATCTTCTGTAGGGCTGGGTTGCTGTGTAGATATTGCTTAAATTTAATTTTGTCATGGAATATTTTGTTTTCTCCATCTATGTTGATTGAAAGCTTTGCTGGGTATAGTAGTCTTGGTTGGCATCTATGTTCCCTTAAAGACTGCATGATCTGTGTCTAGGACCTTCTGGCTTTCATAGTCTCTGTTGAGAACTCTGGTGTGATTCTTATAGGTTTACCTTCATATGTTACTTGACCTTTTTCCCTTGCTGCCTTTAATATTTTTTTCTTTGTTTTGTAGGTTTAGTGTTTTGACTATGATGTGACATGAGGTATTTCTTTTCTGGTCTAGTCTATTTGGTGTTCTGTAGGCTTCTTGTATGTTTATGGATATCCCTTTCTTTAAGTTAGGGAAATTTTCTTCTATGATTTTCTTGAAAATATTTTCTGGACTTGAGAGCCTGGGATCTTCTTTTTCAACAATCCCTATTATTCTTTGATTTTGCCTTTTCATGGCATCCTTGATTTCTTGAATGTTTTGTATTTGTGACTTTTCTGATTTTACTTTTTCTTTGAATGAGGAATCAATTTCAGCAAGTGTATCTTCGGCTCCTGAGATTCTCTCTTCCATCTCTTGTATTCTATTGGTGATGCTTACCTTTGTGGTTCCTGATCTTTTCTCTAAGTTCTCCAGTTCCAGGTTTTTCTCTGTTTGTGTTTTCTTTATAGATTTTAATTCTGTTTTCATGCTTTGCACCATTTCCTTCATCTGATTGAAGGTGGCTCCTATTTTTGTATTCGTTTCCTCTCTATATGTTTCTAATTGTTCCTCTATGTGGGCCATTATATTCTTTTGAATTTCTTTGAGAGCTCTGTTTGTTTCCTCTTTTGTTCCTCTAGTAACTGAATAATCATAGCTTTAAATTCATTTTCCTGAGTTTCTGCTGAATTAAAATATCTGTTAGTTTTCGATGTTGCTGGTGGGGCAATGGTGTCCTGATTTGGTTGGGTGAG
This sequence comes from Pachyuromys duprasi, assembly GCA_028658305.1. Lineage (NCBI taxonomy): Eukaryota > Metazoa > Chordata > Mammalia > Rodentia > Muridae > Pachyuromys > Pachyuromys duprasi. The sequence goes on from CM053742.1 coordinate 74,963,709, forward strand.
TTCTTATGTCGACCCTTGGCCATTGATTATATATAGTCTTTGCTGTTTGTTCTTTGAGTCTGAACTTCGGACTGGAACCCTCTTACTCTGGTGTCTGTAGAATTCTTCAGGAAGATCAGTGAGGTCCAGATATTCGAGAGTGTGTATTGTTGCCTCAACTTTTTCACCAGAGGGAGAAAAAGCTGCTGGCACAGAATCATAAGTGTGTTTGTGTTTGTGTGTGTGCTTGCACAAGCAGATGAGGGTGCAGGGATGTTTGTCTTGAAGGGGGGGTCCTAGGGTGGGTAGCTGCTTGGGATATATGGGTTGGGAGTGAAAGACCAGACTAACTTTGTAACCTATGTTTCTCTTAGTTGCCTTATAGCTTATATTTTTGTAAGGACGGAAAATTTTTAACTTGGCCCTAACAAAAGGAACTAACCATGGGAACCAACCATGGGAACTAAAGCTTGTGAGCTGTAATTATTATCGGACCCGGATCTGATACAAAATGTTTCTAAGAGACACCCTTCTGTAGTTATAGATAAGAAAACCTAAACAATTTCTAACTGTTCCCTCCTGGCTGCACCTGGTGACAATCAATCATAGATTGATTGGTTGGTCATAGATTGATTGTGAGAAAAGTCTTTACCCCTAGACCCCTTCCTGTTTCCTGAAGATAACTGCCCTGTGAGAAAGATCCTTTACCCCTAGACCCCCTCCTATTTTGTGGTTTTTGCCTTTATAAACTCTGTAATTTCGTTGCTGGGCACTCCGCACTGTTCCTTCAACAGGAGCAGGTAGTGGGGTCCCAGAGCGCTCTGGTATCTGAATAAACGTCTCTTGCTTTTGCATCAAGTTCGAATTTGCTATTCATTTTGGGATTCCGCCTCGGAGGTCCAACAGCAGCAAGTGCCGGAGGGGATGCGGATACTAGCGTGGTTAACCAGTGCAGATTGCACTGTAAGGTGCCTAGGCAGGGTCAGCAGGCTGGCCTCTGAGGTCTGTGGCTGATGCTGTGGGCAGGACACTTACCCTGTTATGGACTCTCTGAGCCTGGCCCAGAGTTCTGAGCTGGAAGCTGTGAGCCCAGCAGGCTGCACTCTGCTCCCTGAGTTGGGAAGCACTATCTGCTTCCTCAGCTGCTACCCCCTCAGACAAGGCTGTGGGGGAATTCCGGAGATCTGTGCTTGGAGCATGCAGCACTGTGCTCCTTGCAGGTTTCTGTGTGCACTGTGGGCCACCTCCTCTGCTTCACTGCTGGTTAGGGTGCCTCTGCTGCTGCCTTCATCCTGGCTACAGTATCTCTACTCTGCTCTTCCCCTCCCCACCCCCACCCCGGCTTTCTCTGTTGCAGGCTTGGCTATGTTTGCTGGTGCTTCTGCCCGTTTTGGGCAAGTGCCCGGGAATGGATTCCCAAGATGAAGTCCACCGAGATGTCAGTGGTTGACCTGTGTCCTATTGGACTCAGATCAGGTTTTCTCTCCCTTCTCCCTGGGCTCTTCCTATGATTATTTTGGGTTCCACAGCCCCTCAATTCGACAGAGAAACCCAGGCTCTGATGCCCTGGAGTGCACAGTTCTTTTGTGACAGAGAGCTGGGCATGCAGCACGACTCTGTGTTCAGGGGTGGAGCCTAGTTCAGAGATGGTGAGCAAGCCTCCGCCATTCTGGGGATCTTTTCCCGGGGAAGGCTGGATGACCTAGGTCAGTCCTGTTTCCTTCCTTCCCTGTGGGTTTTTCTCACAAATGGGACTCCCAGTCTCTGATGTATTTTTGTGCCCACCGTTCAGCCTGGGAAGGGGATCAGGACGGGCAGGCATGTGGCTCTGGTGACCGAGTACCTGCATGACCGGGGATCTCTTCCAGGTTCTGGCTGGTTGTCCTGGGAATGGACCATGCTGGTTCCTGCACATTGGGTCTTCCTCTCACCTGAAAAACAGGATCGCTGTTGTTTTAGGGCCCAGAGTTCAGGCTCTTGGTCGCTGAACCGAAAATGTTGTTCTGCAGCTCAGAAGCAGAGTCCTCCAGGCGCAGCCATCTTGCCCCTCCCCCCTTGCAGCTTTTAATATTTTCTTTGTTGTAGAGATTTAGTATTTTGATTATTATGTGTCAAGGGGACTTTCTTTTCTGGTCCAGTCTATTTTGTGTTCTATATGCTTCTTGTATTTTGACAAGCATCTCCATCTCTTTGTTAGTAAATTTTTTTCTCTTATGACTTTGTTGAAGGCATTTTCTTTGACCTGAGTTTCTTCTCCTTCCTCTATCCCAATTCATAGTTTTTCTATTTATTGTGTCCCAGATTTCATTGATCTATTGTGCCTTTAAGTTTTTTTAGATTTACCATTTTATCTGACTTAAGTATCTATTTGTATTTTGTCTTCAATGTCTCAGATTCTCTCTTTCCATCTTTTATATTCTTTTGGTGAGGACTGCCTCTAATATTTCTGTTTCTGTTCCTTAATTTTTCATTTTCAGTTTTCCCCCAGTTTGGGATTTTTCATTTATTCTATTTTCACTTTAATGTCTTTGTTTTATTTATTTCCTTCCACTGCATGTTTGTGTTTTCATAGATTTCTTTAAGGGACTTACTGTTTTTCTCTATCATATTTAGAAAAAATATTTTTAGGACATTGTCTTGTACTTCAAGTGTGTTGCAATACTCAGAACACACTGTAGTAGAGTTGCTGGTTTCTTGTGGAGATATATTGCTCTGGCTGTTACTGTATTTTTCCCACTGGCATTTAGGCATATGGGTTTGGAAGAATTTTAACTGTAGGTACTGAAATCTGGTGTTGTCTTTGTTGGATAGGTGCTGTGTTCCTTGCTTTCTGTTGCCTTCTTTTGTTCCTGGGGCTTTGAGGTTCCGTAATTTTTCATTCTCAGTTTTCCCACAGTTTGGGATTTTGTATTTATTCTATTTCAGATCTTGAATTGTTTTATTCGTTTTCTTCCACTGCACTGTTTATATTTTTATAGATTTCCTTAAGGGACTTACAATAAATGATTGCTGTGTGTTGGCAAGTAGGAGATTATTCTGGTATCCTGCCAGGTATGGCAGGGGTGTTGGTTTTAAAAATGTTTCTAGATATTGGGATCTGGTACTTAAGAATGGAAATGGGTGCTGAGGTGGTTGAAACAGGAGGAAGGAAAGAATAGTGTTCCACCAAGATTTACTTAGTCCCCTAGAAATGGGACAGAAAGTGAGGAAAGATCACAACAGGTAGTCTGCTACAGAACTGGGGATTATATGAGTATTTGATATGGAGAAGATAAGGGAGAGTGAAAATCTAAAGCTTGCCTACCTGTTTTATTAGTCTACTTGCTTCTTGCACATGTTTTACTGAAGGGTGCCCAGGAAATGCCTACCAGAGGTGGCGATTTTGATAATGGGAGAAGTGGAAGAAAGAAGTTTGTAGGAGAAAATCTGTTTGATCCATTGGAAATGGGGTCAGGAAGGGATGAAAAACTGCAGCAGGTGATCTCTCACAGAGCTGAGGATGAGACTGAGGGATTGGCGTTGGAATAAAGGAAGAAAATGTGAAGCTCTGCTGTTAGTATACATGCTTCTCTGGTCAGAGTAACCTCTGAAAACAATTTTAATTAAAAATATTTTTTAAATAACATGGAGCTTTCTTTACAGATTAAATTAAATCTTTCATGTGATGAAGCAGCAATCTCATCTGAGGGACATATATCTAAATGTATTAAAATGATCTCAAAGATCCTAATCTTATGTTAATTCTTTTATTATTTAAAATAGCCAAGATACAGAAGTTATAGCAATTTACAGTGGTGGATGAATGTAGAAAGAAAATTTAGTGTATATATACTATTGAAGACTATAGCTCACCTTTAGAAAATGAGGAAAATTTGACATTTGTGACAATGTAGATGAATTAGAGTACATCATGCTAAGTAAAATATGGCAGCTACAATAGGAAAGAAACTATATATAATTATAATATAAAGAAAATATTATAATAAATGTGAAAAATATTTAATGCAAATTAAAAACCCTTTGAGTATTTTTGTCATTTGCGTTCAAATGTCTACCATCAAGAAAACAAATGAGAACAACTGCATGAATGTGTGAAAAAGTAATCCTTGTAAGTAAACTGGTGTCATTTCTATGGAACTCAATATGGAACTTCTAAAAAACTAAATGCAAGTTCTACCTATGCTGCTCCTGAGTCTTTATCTAAAGGAAACTAAGTCAACATATTGCAGAAATACTTACATGTATATATTTCTTGCTGTATTATCCACAGTAGTCAAAATGAGTGTACTATTTACTTCACTGCTATGAGAAAATATTACAACAAAGCAAATGTAGAAAGGAAAGTTTCATTGGGACTTGCAGTTGGAGGGGAAGTCCTTTATTACAGGAAGTCATGGCTCCAGGACTATGAGACTCCTGCTCACACTGTATCTGGGGTCAGGAAGCAGACACTGGTGAGTGCTGAAACTAAATTCACTTTCTCATTTTTTTGTCAGTTCAGGACTGCTGCCCAGAACTGTCAAAATTCTATGTGCCACCTTCACCTGAACTCAATCTGCCCCCCTCATTGAACCTAAGCTAGAAAATCCCTTACATATATGACCAGAGATTTGACTCCAAGGTGATTCTAGATGCTGCCAAGTTTATAATCAGTATTAAACACCAAGATTCAAAACTGGTTCAGGTGTTCATCATTAGCTCATTGGATAATGAAAATGTGGTACACAAACACAATGACTTTTTTCACTAACTTATGTTAGCTGCAGAAAATATAAATATTGTATGTTTTATTTCATATGTAGAATCTTTAAAAAAGTCACTATTTGAGAGAAGAGGACCAAAGGAAGTATCAGACCAGTGGACTGATAGAGTATTTGAGGAATGGTGGACAAACATGAGTGAAGTACATTGATACCAATATTAAAAAATGTCAGAATGAAACCTACTAGTTGAAAAAAAATCTGGAAAAATAATAAGGAAATTAAATCTCAAAAATACAATGATAAAATACATTTCTTACATTGAAATAATTGTATATTTACCAGGAAATGGCATGAAGGGACAGAAAGTGCTATAGACTTTGCATTCAGTTTCCCCTGATGGTTAAATGCCGACTGTAGCAATAACTTTCTGCAATATTGGATTAGGTAATCAAAAATGAGGAAATGTTCATATTACTTATTCCTTTATTTTGTATGCATGTCTCTCTGTGTTCACATGCCATTGAGTACTTTTGGCAGCCAGAAAAAAACTTGAAGGAATCCATTATGCCAGTCCCGGAGACTAAACTCAGGTCACCAAGCTTAGTACTTTTAGTGGTGAGCAAACTCACGGCCCCGATCCCCCAGAGGGAGGCGCAGCCTTTCTAGGCCACAGAGGAAGACATTGCAGCCAGTCATGATGAGACCTGATAAGCTAGGATCAGATGGAAGGGGAGGAGGACCTTCCTTATCAGTAGACTTAGAGAGGGGCAAGGAAGAGATGAGGGAGGGTGGGATAGAGAGGGAATGAAGGAGGGGGCTACAGCTGGGATAAAAAGAAAATAAACTATAATTAATATAAAAGATGAAAAAAGAAGTTTTATATATTTTAGTATTTAATCCTAGCATTGCATTTTTATTTATTTGTTCTTATTTTGTGTCTTGCCTTCACTACACCAAGAATTATGTAAGTATACACTTGAAACTGTCTTAAATAGCTTGAAATGTAGACATTAGCCCACACTAAATTGTTTTGTTTTGTCACAAACAGGCTATTTTCCTTAATAGATTCATACTATGTAAAGAATAAAGTACATCTTACAGTGTACACGGCCATCCGTTGTTGTTTAATTTTTATGTATAATTTGCCCTTTTCTTCTTGACTTGGTCCTTTGATCTTGATTCATTTAAGAAATTGCTGGGGATGACAAAAGAGCCCTTGTAATATTACACTTGATTTTTTTCTGCCCTTGTACAGAGAAGTTTACAACACTTTTTAATGTTAACACCTGATCATTAAGAGTCAGCAGGACTCTCACTGGTCTGTTAATAATAAGTGGCTCTGATAGTTTCCAGGCCCACACAGACTAACATTCTTATTAGGAATTAGGGTTTGGCCTTTAATGTAGAAACATTCCTACCAAAACCGAATCCTGACTTACAGTCATTTTAAACATCAGAATTGTACAGATTTCAAAAAACAGGGTTTTGGAAAGGTCCACAAAAATGCTGACATCTGTTAAGAGATTATATGTGTAGTTTGTGTAGAAACAGATCAAACAGATCAGGTCCTGTCATAAGAACCCAAAATTATCACTTTCCTTCTCAGCTTCTCTCTGGAGAAAAAACTGAGTAATTTTTTTCTGAAAGACAGATAACATATCATCTTTTACCCCCTGGTTTGATAGCCATGCTGGAGGATTGTAAACAACAAAATAAACTGCATGAACTTATTTTCCTTCTCTCTTTAATTGTGGCCAACATGTGTTCTCCTCAGATCCCTGGAACAATAGCCAGGTAAAAACTTGGTTGTAGAAATGAACATCTCATTGCTTTCCAATAAAAGATATGTTTCTTTGTGGTCTATTTGTGGCCTTTAACACTATGTTCTCTTTAAGAAAGAACAAAAGAAGGTCTTCTGTGGGACGCATAAGGTCACTGGGGTGCAGACCATGACCAGGGTTAAGAACATGACTCTTTTTTTTTTAAATGGCTAATTAGTCCTTCACATTCTTTTATTTATCTAGGCATTCCCCTTCTTTTTTATATAAATTTATTTATTTTTATATCAATCACGGGTTAGGTACTTTGCATCCCAGGCATAGCCCCCTCCTTCATTCCCTCCCACACTCCCTCTCCCTCCCTCATCTCCCTCCTCCCTGCCCTCTCCTAGTCCTCCAACAGAGGAGGAACTCCTCCCCTTCCATCCAACCCCAGCTCATCCTGTCTCTTCAGGGCTAGCTGTAACATCCTCCCCTGGGATCTAGCCAGTCTGTCACTCCCCCGCTTATATGGGGGAGGGTCAAAGAGTCAGCCATCAAGGTCATGACTGAAACAGTCCCTGTTTCCTTCACTAGGGTCGTCAGTCCTACACCATGCTATCATGGGCCCCATGTGAGCAGGGGTTCCAGGCCACATCCACACATGGTCCTTGATTGTAGAAACTGTCTCATACAAGACCCCTGTGCCCTGCTCAGTTTGGTCTTTGTGGAGCTCTTGTTCTCCCCAAGTCTCACCAACCTCCACCATTTCTATCATAACTTCTCGCCCTCTGACAAAGGCTTGATATCGAGTCTTAATATCTGCTCTGATGCATCACTACATTGAGCGCCCCAGAGGTCCTCCTTGGCATGCTCATGTCCCGTTGCTTGTTTTCTTCGCCACTCAATGTCCATCCCATTTGTTCATCCAAACGAGCACTGATCATACCAACCTGGGTCCTCCTTCCTGTGTATCCTCTCTAGGTGTGTAGATTTCAGCTTGACCTTCCTATCCTATAGGTCTATATAAGTGAGTATATACCATATGTTTCTTTCTGCTTCTGGGAT
>CM053742.1:74971715-74983706 GCA_028658305.1 Pachyuromys duprasi
AAGAAAGACAAGTGTCATGTGTTCGGTATCATATATAGATACTAACTTCAAAAAGTTAAAACCCTATCTTTAATATGGAGTGTCTGTAGAAACCAGAAAGCAAGAAAGAAGTCATAAGAGTGTGTATGTAGAAGAGAGAGATAGTTCTCAAGGAGGAGAGAGAGAAAGAGAGAGAGAAGGGTATACTAGGAGCAGAAAGGTGTAAATACATATGAGAGAGGGAAAGAGAAAAGCAGAAGATTGAGGAAGGCTAACCAAAACTAAGTATGTATCAAAACCATTTGGCAACCTATAGTAGTGTAAAAACTAATTAAAAATATTATTTATATTAAAAAAAGTTTAAAAGAAGTTACACTGTATTAAATGATAATACTACTCCCAGAAAATGTAAGCTTTATGAAAACCCAAGTTCAAGGTCCAAGATGCTCTTATGAGCTATATTATTCCAACCATTCTCCGAGTGGTTGCCCCCCCCCCATATGCATGCATCCACACTCATAAATACTTTAACTCCAATCTGTTTCTATAGTACCATGAAGTTCTTATTACTGTTGCTCTATAGTACAGCTTGAGATCAGGGATGGAGATACCTCCAGAAGATCTTTTATTGTGGAGGATTGTTTTAATAATTCTGGGTTTCTTGTTATTCCATATGAAGTTGAGATTTTTTCTTTCAAGGTCTGTAAAGAATTGTGATGATAATTTGATAGGAATTGCATTGAATCTGTAGATTTCTTTAGGTAAGATGGCCACTTTTACTGTGTTGAGCCTAACAATCCATGAACATGGGAAATCTTTCCATCTTCTGATGTCTTCAGTTTCTTTCTTCAGTGACTTGAAACTTTTTTCACATAGGTCTTTCACTTGCTTGATTAGAATTACATCAAGTTAAATTTTGGTTTTTTGTTTGTTTGTTTGTTTTGTTATTGTGTGTATGGCTATTGTGAAGGGTGTTGTTCCCCTGATTTCTTTCTCAGCCCTTTTCTCTTTTATATACAGGAAGGCTACTGATTCTTCGAGTTAATTTTGTATTCAGCCACTCTGCTGAAGGTGTTTGTCAGCTGTAGGAGTTCTCTGGTTGAATTTTTGGGGTCACTCACGTATATTATCATCTGCAAAGAGTGATACTTTGACTTCTTTTCTGATTTGAATCCCCTTCATCTCCTTCAATAGTCTTATTGTTCTAGCTAGGACTTCAAGTACTATGTTGAAGAGATAAGGAGTGAGTGGGCAGCCTTTCCTTGTCCATGATTTTAGTGGGATTGATTTAAGTTTCTCTTCCTTTAGTTTGATGTTGGCTATAGGCTTGCTATATATTGCATTTATTATGTTTAGGTAAGAGCCTTGTATCCCTGATCTCTCCAGCACTTTAAACATGAATGAATGCTGGATTTTATAAAATGCTTTTTCATCATCCAAGGAGATGATCATGTGATTTTTTCTTTCAGTTTATTTATACTATAGATTACATTGATGGATTTCTGTATATTGAACCACCCACCCCTGCATATCTGGGATGAAGCCTACTTGGTCATAGTGGATGATATCTTTGATGTATTTATTCATAAATATTGGTCTGAAATTCTCTTTCTTTGTTGGGTCTTTGTGAGGTTTAGATATCAAGGTGATTCCGGCTTCACAGAATGAGTTTGGTAATGTTCCTTCTGTTTCTATTTTGAGGAATAGTTTAAAGAGTATTGGTGTTAGCTCTTCTTTGAAGTTCTGGTAGAATTCTGCACTGAAACCATCTGGATGGGAGACGTTTGATGACAGCTTCTATTTCCTTAGAGGATATAGGACAACTTAATTGATTTACCTGATCTTGATTCAGCTTTGGTAAATGGAATCTACCAAGAATATTGTTCATTTAATTTAGATTTTCTAATTTTGTTGCATATAGGCTCTTGATGTAGGACCTAACGATTCTTTGGATTTCCTCAGTGTCTATTGTTGCATTCCTCCTTTCATTTCTGATTTTATTGATTTCAATGGTGTACCTTTGCATCTTAGTTAGATTGGCTAAACGTTTGTCTATCTTGTTGACTTTCTCAAAGTACCAGTTTCATTGATTCTTGGAATTGTTCTCTTTGTTTCTATTTTTTTGTTTTCAACCCTGAGTTTGATTATTTCCTGCTATCTATTCCTCTTGGGTGTGTCTGTTTCCCCCCCCCCCTCAGGCTTTCAGGTGAGCAGTTAAGTTGCTTGAATGAGATGTTTCAAATTTCTTTATGAAGGCACTTAGTGCTATGAATTTTCCTCTTATTGGGGTTTTTATTGTTTCCCATAAGTTTGGGTATGTTGTGCCTTTATTTTCATTTAATTTTAGGAAGCCTTTAATTTCTTTCCTTATTTCTCCCCTGACCCAGCTGTCATTGAGTAGTGAGTTGTTCAGTTTCCATGTGTGTGTAGGCTTTTTGCTATTTCTTTTGTTGTTGAGGTCCAACTTTAGTCCATGGTGGTCTGATAGGATACCAGTGATTATTTTAATCTTCTTGTATATTTTGAGGCTTGCTTTGTGATCAACTGTGTGGTCTATTTTGGAGAAAGTTTGATGAGGTGCTGAGAAGTTAAATTCTTTTTTGTTTTGGTGAAAAGTTGTGTAGACTACTGGACTAGGGGAAACAGGTGGGAAGAGGGAGAGAAGCTAGGATGGCGAGGATGTGAGGTAAGGTTCTTCAACTGAAATATAATGAATAAATAGTGAAAAAATTAAAATTAAAAAAGTATTTTTTAAAAAGTAAATATCATACCTCTTACTTGGCTGCCATAAGGCAATGGTAAGACCCTATTACTGAAGACACTACATTCTTGCTTTACAGGACATAGAGAAATAAAAATGGAACTGATCAGGATGTTATTGCTTCTCTGCTGACTAGCTGTTGTGAAGCCAGAATGTACTGTGCAGGCTTTTGGAGGAGAAATTCTTCAGTGGTCTTATCCGGCTGTGAACCCTGAATGCTACAATACTCACCTATTAGGTAATATATGCAATAGTGGCATGACTGTTTTAAGTACAAGGCACTGCTGTTTGGTAGGACTTGAGACCTGCTTAATGGGAGAAAATATATACCGAGTATTCAGGATGGGAGGTCACAGGTGCTAGTAGTAAATGTATTACTACTGATGGTTTGCTGAATGAATATGTAGTTAACTGCTTTCTAGACATTTATATTTAAAAACTTATACTACAGTTCATCTTGTCTTAAGTTAGAGAATCATCTTGAAATGGTTAATGGTATATGCAGAGAACAACTAGTCAAAGAGCAGAATATATGTGATTCTTGTATGTTCAATTCTAAATATAATATGTATATTACTCTTAGCAGCCAAGGAACATGGTGTAAGTGGAGCTGAGAAGATAATAAGAGACAAAGAATAGGAACAAGTGCTATGAAACACTGTCTTTAGATTTGTCATGGCCTTTGCAATCATGAACACACAGCAGCTTGGCTGCCTATCTTGCACAAATATACAAAGGAACAAACAATGCATGCAAGTAGGAGGAGGACTAGTTGAGGAGATGAGAGGGAACATCAAAAGTAAAAGAGAGATAAGATAGGATATTTGGGATGGATAGGATCACATTGTATACATGTATAAAATTTCCAAAAATTACAAAGACAATTCTCATCAACATCATCTATCATCAACAATGTTTGTAAAGATTTTAATATTTTATTTCATTTTACTAACATCACACCTTAAACTACTTGGTCAGAAGCTAATGAAATTCAAAACAATTACCATTAAAATAATTTATTTCCTCCATGCTTGTTGTTATCTTTTTGCTGTGGTGATGGTGCTGGGAAAATAGCACCAATGTGTATGAAGTCATATTGTAATACAAGTGATATTTATTTGCATTTTCCTTACAAGTAGTGAGAGTCAATATACCCTAATAGGGTTGTACAACTGTATGTCTGTAAAATATTAAGATATTTAGACACGTCTGTTCAGGTCCTTTGGCAATTTTTATTCAGATGATTGGGTTGATAGTTTAATTGCTGCTATTTGGCATTAGTTTTTTCTAATATAGCCTAGGCTAGCCTTGAGCTTGCAATCCTACTGTCTCTAACTTCTTTTATTATGTTTTTGAGGGGGTTTGTTTGTTTGTATGTATGTTTGTTTTTGAGATAGGGTTTCTCTGCGGCTTGGCTGTGTGTGCTGGACTGACTTTGCAGACCAGGCTGGCCTCAAATTCACAGCTATCTGCCTGCCTCTATCTCCCTGAGTTCTGGGATTAAAGGCCATCATGTCCAGATCTGCCTCTGACTTAAGTGCAGTTTTTACAGTTATGTATTATCATACATGAGAAGTATTTTTGAATACTAATACCTTATCAGAAAAAGATTTCAGATATGTTCTCCCATTCTGTAGATTTTTTTTCTGTCCAACAAACCACATCTAGTTTGTGGTATTCATGCTTCTTGAATTTTGCTTTTGTGTCTGTACTTCAGGTGTTATATCCAACAATCCTTTCCAATGCCATTATCAAAGTCCTTTTCTCATTTTAAGCATTTTGTATTTCCAAGCCTTATATTTGAGTCTTTATTTAATTTGAATTAATTTTATGTGTGACAAAAGAAAAATATACAGTGGCATCCTTTTTTTGTATTACTTTTTTTCAAGCTTTCTTGAAGAGGCTATACTTTACCCATTATGTATTCGTAGAACCTTCAGTGTTATTGGTGTAGAGAGACTACCAGAGAATTTGCTGACATTTTACAGGTTCTTATGTTTGAATACAAAAGTGTGGGTGGCAGATCATACTTAGAATTAGAGAGAGAAAATTTATAAAAGGGAAAGGTCTCCTGAAAATGTGAATGTGATTATTGTACATGAAGATAGATATGGATATACTTTCAGTCTTTTTTTTCAATAGTTTAAAAAATTTTGGTTGCAATTCTTCCCTGAAAGACCATAAGAATTTGACTGCATCTCTCTCTAGACTTGGGTTTCTTTTAATTGGAAGGAATTTTTTTTACTATTTCAGTATTCTCATTTGTTCTGGGTATGGTTAAACTTTTGAGTTCTCCATTTAATTTAGTTTAAGTGTGTCAAGAAACTCATTGATTTATTTTAATGCAACATGGATTTAAGTATTCCCTTATGATTTTTCTGAATTTTTTGGGTGTTTGTTTGCAATGTTTCTTTGTTTGTCTCCAATTTTATTAATTTGGATCTCCTCGTTTATATGGTTAGTTGAGCTAAATCTCTGTTGTTTTGCATACTATTTCAAAGAACTTGCTCTTAGACTCATTGACTATCATTGTTTGACTTTTCATTTGTTTTTCTATAACATTAATTTCTGCCCTTGATTTTATTTCTTTCTGTTACTGAATCTAGATTTGGTTTGTGTTTTCACAAATCAAATCAGTCATATAATTGTGCTTTTTCTGACTTCTGAATGGAGGTGCATAGAACTATAAATTTCTTCTTAGCAGCAGTGCTTCCCAGTGCCTTCACTCCTTTCTGGGAGTTTCCGTATTTCCTTCTTTCTATTTTCTTTTACCCATTCCATCATTCTGTAGCGTGTTGTTTAGTATCGATGGGTTGGGGGAACGTTTAGAGATTCTTTTGCTCTTGATTTCAACCTTTGTTGCCTTGTGGCCAGATAGGACACAGGTAGTCATTTTAATTTCTCTGTGTTTATGGATATTTGTTTTGTGTCCCAATACGTGGACCATTTTAGAAAAACTCCATTGTCTGTTGAGTAAAATGTATATTTTTGGTGTTTAAGTAGAAACATATATATATATATATATATATACATATATATATGTATATATATATACATATATATATATATATGTTAAGTCCACTTGATGGATAGGATCTGTTAATGACAATGTTTTTTTAAATTCAGATTACCTGTCTATTAGATAAAGTAGGGTATTAAAATCACCTAGAATTATTGAATTGGGACTAATCTACATCGTGAAGTCCAGTATAATACCCTTTTGGTCTAAAGATGTTTAGAATTATGTCTTCTTGGTTAATATTTCCCTTGATTAGAAGGAAGTGAATGTATTTCACTGTTTGTACATCAGGTATGAACTTCTAGCCTGTTCTACTGATGCAGAGTGGAAGCTTGTTCTGTTTTTGCTGTTGCCCTTATTTGGTTTGACTTCAGGTCAGATCAAAAGAGTGATCAGTGGCATAGGTACTCAGAATTGATCACTGGAGAGGATTAAGTGATTAGAACTCAGTGGTAACTGGTGTGACTGAAGGGTAATGTGATATTGCTTGAGTAAAGTCCAAGAAAGTACACTGGTTTGTCTCTCAGCTATGCCTTGGCGTAGAAAAGTAGTATAGGGCAAGGGACCAGGAAAAGTCTCTGAAAGCATGTGAATGCAACTCCTGGTTGGGCTTGGGCCTTAGCCTAGAGGGAAGTACAGGTCCGGTGACTTGGGTCAGACTCAGCAAAAGAATGCACAGATGTTGATGCAGGGAACAAGAAAAAAAAAAGTGGCTTTTTTCCTGAGACTGGAAGGGCAACATGGAAGGGTAGTGCCATGTGAGAGTCTTCTATCAGACACAGCAAGAGAGCTTGCAGATGTCACTCCTACCTGGTCTTTGGCCATGAGAGGTGGTAGGTATTGAGCAACAGTGATAGCTCAGAGTGAGGGTCCTAGGTTAGACTCAACAAGAAGGCTCAGGGATAAGACTCTTGTGTGCGCTTCAGCTTGGCAAGGAGGCATAAAGAGGAAGGAAATGAGTTGCAAAAAAACACCCAGATATAACTGCCACCTGTGCCTAACTATCAAGGGGCATCATAGACTGAAGGTCCTGGATCAGACTTACCAAGAGAGCTTTCTGATGTGGCTCCCACCTGGGCCTGATCCTGTCTCTGGGACTCTTCTCTGAGTCAGTTACCATGCGATATGACAGTTTTTATGCTCAGGATGCACCCTTATCTGTTTTGCTTCTAGACTGATTAGGAAGCTTAAATTCTGGTAGACAACTAAAAGTTAGTCACAAAATTTGATCCATAGGACATGTACTGTGACACAATGCAATTCATTGGGCTTACTAATGTGTACAAATACAAAGTCAAAGAACATGTTGGAGAACAGATAGTAACAGTGTAAATAATGTCAAGTAAAAGTATGCATTTGAATCGAGCTGCATTTACTGGCATGGGTTCAGTAAGCTAAGATACTACATTCAGTATTACAATTTGAGAAATTACAATTTGAGAAATAACCCACCATGCCATATAATTGAATATGCACAATAGTATCCACCATTCAGTGGAAGTAATGTACATAAGCAGAACCTGGCACACAAGAAAGTTACATTAAAAATGGTTGCTCAAACTCACTGACAAGCTCTCTGATCACCTCCCCATTGGGGGGGGGGACAGGTGCAGCCTTGCCATTCTATAGAGGAAGACAGTGCAACCAGCCCTGATGAGACCGCATAGGCTAGGGTCAAGTAGAAGGGGAGAAGGACCTCCCCTATCACAGAAGAAAAAGGGAGGGTGAATTTAGAAGGAGAAGAAGGAGGGGTCCACAGCAGGACTACAAATTGAATAAATTGTAATAAATGATAATAATAAAAAGAAAAAAATGACAGACTAAAAAAGAAAATGGTTCAAATGACAGTGATACCCATTGTTTCAATGTTTTTCCTATTCCAGCTTGCCTTTGTTCTCTTTCTCATGGTGAGTTTCTTTTTTTAAATTTTCTATTTTATTTTTTATTAATTACAGTTTATTTGCTTCTTATCCCACATGTAACTTCCTGCCCCATCTCCTCCCAATCCCACATTCCCTTCTTCTTCTCCTATGCCCCTCCCTCAATCCAATGATAGGGGAGGTCCTCCTCCCCTTCCATCTGAAGCTAGTCTATAAGGTCTCATCAGGACTGGCTTCATTGTTCTCCTCTATGGCCTGGTAAGGATGCTCCACCCTGAGGGGGAAGGTCAAAGAGCCAGCGGATGAGCTCATGTCAAAGACAGTCCCTGTTTTTCTTACTAGGGAACCCTTGGACACTGAGCTGCCATGGGCTACATCTGTGCAGGGGTTCTAAGTTACTTTCACTCATGGTCCTTGGTTGGAGTATCAGTCTCACAAAAGACCCCTTTGCCCAGAGTTTTTGGTTCTGTTGCTCTCCTTGTGGAGCTCCTATCCCCTCCAGATCTTTTTATCTCCACCTTCTTTCATGAGGTTCCATGCACTCTACTCAAAGTTTGTCTATGAGCCTGAGCATCTGCTTTGATACCTTGCTGGGTAGAGTCTTTCAGAAGCCCTCTGTGGTAGGCTCCTGTCCTGTTCCCTGTTTTCTCCCTCTTCTAATGTCCATCCTGTTTGCCTTTTTGAATGATAATTGATCATCTTAACCAAGGTCCTCCTTCTTGATTTGCTTCTTTAGGTGTACAGATTTTAGTATGCTTATCCTATATTATATTTCTAATATCTACTTATAAGTGAGTATATACCATGTGTGTCTTTCTGCTTCTGGGATACCTCACTCAGGATGATCTTTTCTAGTTCCCACCATTTGCCTGTGAATTCCATGATTTTCTTGTTTTTAATTGTTGAGTAGTATTCCATTGTGTAAACGTACCACATTCTTCAACTGAAGAATATCTGGGTTCTTTCCAGCTTCTGGTTATTACAAATAAAGCTGCTACGAACATGGTTTAGCAAATATCTTTGTTGTATCCTTGAGCATCTTTTGGATATATGCCTAGGAGTGGTATAGCTGGATCTTGAGGTAACACTATTCCCAATTGTCTAAGAAAGTGTCACATTGATTTCCAAAGTGGTTGTACAAGTTTGCATTCCCACTAGCAGTGGAGGAGGGTACCACTTTCTTCACAACCTCTCCAGCATGTGTTGTAACTTGAGTTTTTGATCTTAGCCATTCTGATAGGTGTAAGGTGAAATCTCAGAGTGGTTTTGCTTAGCATTTCCCTGATGACTAAGGATGTTGAGCATTTCTTTAAGAGTTTTTCTGTCATTCGATGTTCTTCTGTTGAGATTTCTCTGTTTAGCTCTGTGAGTTTCTTAACATCAAACTTTGGACAAACCACAGGGAGCCTTATGAAAGAAGGGGGAGATAGAAAGGCCAGTAAAAGACAGAAGCTCCACAAGGAGACCCACGGCATCAAAAATTCTGCCCCGGTGTTGGGGCTGCGGAGGACCATGGATGGAGAGGACCTAGATCCCCTGCTCAGATATAGCCCCAGGACAGCTCAGTTTCCGTGTGGATTCTCTAGTAAGGGAAGCAGGGGCTGTCTCTGACATGGACTCAATGGCTAGCTCTTTGATCCCCTTCCCCTGGCTAGTTGGTCTCAATAGACCACAGAAAAAGAGATCCGGACAGTCCTGATGAGACAGGATAGGCTAGAGTCAGATAAGAGGGGAGAAGGACCAACCCTATCAGTGGACTAGAAGGGGAACATGGAGGAGAAGAAAAAAAAGTTGCTCTGGGAGGAGATGAGAGAGGGGTCTATAGCCAGGATACAAAGTGAATAAATTGTAATTAATAATAATAATAATAATAATAATTACTATTATTATTATAAAGAAAAACAATCAATTAAAAAGTAAAAAAAAATAAAAACACCATTTTACATAAAAAGAGAACACTGAAACTTGATTTACAGGTTCTTCTACATGATATGCAGATGTCACTCAAAAATCTATGACTGGCTAAGTTATCCACCCTAACAGGATGTAGTAATAAACTACCCCAAATGCTTGTCTTTATGCCCATAGAATATTTCCTCTCTCAATCGTCAACAGAGTTTTTTAAACAAGAAATGGCAATTAATGCAAAGATCCACAACCAGTCAACGTGAAGAGAATAAAGAGATTGTGGAGTGCTGTGGCATAAATAAGATATCGAACAGACACACATACACAAAACTCAGAGGTCCTTTGAAGAAGGAATAAAATATTTAGGAGCCGGAGCTAGTGGATTTCTACAGTGAAACACTGCTTGCCAAACATGAGAGTATTTTTACCCATGAACTCACGGCTGCTATGAGTTCATGTACAAGACCTACGCAAGATGAAGCCAACCAAAATCAGAGAATACCTAAGGGAGCTCCTTACGTTCAACACCTGGAAGAGCAGCATTTTGTCATTCATGGCTGATAGGGAGAGAGTAAGTTTTCATCAGGGATTTGGGCCCTGAGTTGCTACCCATGATTGTAGAAAGAATTATTCTTCCTATATGTATCAATACAGTAAATTATTACAATGTTAATTTTTTTAACCAACTAGTTCTCCAATAACTGACACAGAGATACTAAGATTTATTTTTAAGCTGTAAACACTGTGCTGGGCAGATTCTGAGCTACTCTAATCCTAGTATCTTTGAAACCCACATAAAAACCAATTATTTGTGAATCTGATGACTCCCGAGGTAGCTTCTGCTCCATCAGTCTGGTCCTATAGCCATGTGCTCATTGCCATCTTGCCTTCTCTCAACTCTCCTCTCTATATCTTCCTCTCCTCCAACTGCTCTTCCACCTACTCCCTTTCCTCTCCTCTCTCAAACCCAAGCCCATGAACCTAAAACTCTGCCTACCTCTTTACTACTCAATCATTATCAGTCATAAGCTTCAGCATCTTTATTTAGCCAATCAGGGACAACTGAGGAGCATTCCTTATGATCACATGGTTACAGGAGATAATTCAACAACATTCATAACAATGCCCTTGTCAGGGCTCTAACCAGATCTCAAGGCACTGAAATTAGCATTTGAAAGCACAGTTGATTACATTTGGGCAGGGGTTCTAGGTTATATCCATACATGGTCCTTGGTTGGAGAAGCAGTCTCAGAAGAGACCCCTGAGCCGATATATTTGGTCCTTGTGGAGTTCCTGTCCTCTCCAGGTCATACTAACTCCCCCTTCTTTCATATGATTCCATGCACTCTGCCCAAGGTTTGGTTATGTGTCTCAGCATCTGCTCGGATGTAGCCCATGGTAGCTCAGTATCCAAGTGGGTTCCCTAGTGAGGGGAACAGGGACTATTTCTGACATGAACTCAATGGTGTGCTCTTTAACCACTCCTCACCCCCCACCCCCACCCCCGAGGGAAGAGCAGCTTTGCTAAGCCACAGAGGAGGACATTGCAGCCAGTCCTGAAGAAACCTGATAAGCTCGAGTCAGATGGAAGGGGAGGAGGACCTCTGTTATCAGTGGACTTGGAAAGGGGCATGAGGAGGAGATGAGAGAAGGAGGGTGGGATTGGAAGGTAATGAGGGAGTGGGCCACAGCTGGGATACAAAGTTAATAAATTGTAACTAATATTAAAAAAATAAAATAAAAAGGAAGCACGGTTGAACCTTGCTCCAACATGTTATCTAGTAGATGCTCAGACACCTATGCATATGCAGCAATGTATATGTTAAATGGACTCACTGAGTGTACTTAAAAAGTGAGGCTACATGAATAGGAACAAAATGTGTTGGGGAGGATAGGAAAAAATTTGGAAAGCTGAAGATAGGGATTAGATTTATCAAAATATATATGACTATGAATATTATATGCAATAGTTTTTAAAACTCTACAGTTAAAGTACTAAAGGTTATGTATGGCACATAGCTGAAGTATGATAATGAATGGAAATTTCTGGGTATGTTTGTTTACATAGATATATATTCAATCATGATGTTGCATGTCTGTAATCCTAATACGTAGGAAGTACAGACAGTATGAATAGGTTAGGAGTTTAGAAATAGTCACACATAGTATTGTAAACCAATTAGCTTGACCAAATGTTCAAGGACTTAGAAGGAACATAGTTGGAAAATTGATAACTATAACAGTAAGAAACAGTTATATAACTAGACTGCTCTGAACAGATGTAAACCATGAAAGTATTTGTATATAATGAAAACTACAAAAAGGAATCAGAGAAGAATTCTGATGATCAATCTGATAGAGTGATGAATTTTATAGAAACCATTTTGCTTCTTTTCTATTGCTATGATTAATCTTCCTTGTAAACTTGACTACATTAAAAAAAA
>CM053742.1:74983806-74999988 GCA_028658305.1 Pachyuromys duprasi
TTAAGAACATATTTCAGTTTGTGTCTGTTGGGGTGTTTCCAGAAACATTTTGGAATGTAGATTAGTGAAATGAATGAAAAAAAAATGAATCCTGAATGTGAGTGGCACTGTCAAAATCAAACAAACTCCAGATCACATGTAACAATAGAGGTCAAAGTTTTCTTCTGTGTGCAAGACTGATTCTTTATGACACCTGCAATGTTTCTGTTCCTACCATTGTTTATTGGCATCAGAGTCGATCTGCTTTAGCCTTTGAAGATAAATTAACTTAAAAGGCAATTAAGTGTTCTTTTAATTTTTATTTACCTTTTAAAATCTTCATTATATCTTGATTATATTCACCCTTCACCTATCCTTTCCAGTTATCCCCAGGACTCACATCACCATCCCAACTTTATGCTTTCCTTTACTAATTATATTTTTAGTGCAGCAAGTCCAATTAGTGTACTCTCTTTTTCAGATTTCCACTATGGTTTTAACATCAGTCCTCCTCTCAACTTCTTTTGAGGATTCTAGCTTCTTGGACTAATCAGATAGTAGGTTCCTAGCTGTCCAGTTTTCAGATATTTAAAATATTCACTGTCATATTATCTAGCATCTGATAAAGGAAATAATCAGAAATATCTCATTTTATAATTTTTGGATCTGGAGATATTAACATACAAACTGCAACATCCATAAGATTTGCCTAATATGTGAAAATATAAATATCTGTGAATAAAAGCTTTCACATTTAGTAAAGATGGAGGAGGAAAGACTTCATACCAAATATGCTTTGTGTTAAACATTACTGATGTTATTTATTTTTAACCAATGTCAAATGAGACCTCAAAATAAATTGGTTCTATTCTTAGTAGCTGTCAAGAACAACAAACTGAAGACACTTTTTAAACATTAATTTATGCAGATGTTGGTAAAAATGAAAGAAATTATTAATTATATAATGTGTTCATGCGTGAAGAGGATAAAACGGATCATCATGAAAGAAGATTTCTGTTGATAAGTTCTCCTGATTAGACTGTCAAGCAAGACACTCCTAGTGAACAGCTTTTAAATGTCAGAAAGAAAACAGTGATTAAAACATTTTCAAGTATGATGTTAAATACTATCTTCATTAGCATCCTTTCTCATTTTCTTTAAACTACTTTCTCTACTAAAACAATTTTCTTTACTTGGAAATAACTGCTTTCCAGTAACAAAAGTTACTCACTTTCAAGTTAAATAATCTCCCATATCTAAATTTAAAAAATAAGAAATAAAACATGAAAACATGTAAACGTATAGAGAGGAGGTAAATAAAAGAAAAAATATTTAGTGTTGTCTTCCTCAATCACTCAGATGGATCCTTTTTAAAATCACTTTTTTGTATTTTATTTTTAATTAATTTATATTTTATTAATTATATTTTATTAACTTTGTATCCCACCTGTAACCCCCTCCCTCAATCCCTCCCAATCCTGCCTTCCCTCCCTCATCTTCTCCCATGCCCGGCTACAAGTCCACTGATACTGGAGGTCCTCCTCCCCTTCCCTCTGACCCTAGCTTATCAGGTCTCATCAGGACTGGCTGCATTGTCTTCCTCTGTGTCCTGGTAAGGCTGCTGCCACTTCAGAAGGAGGTGATCAAAGAGACAACAACTGATTTCATGTCAGAGACAGCCCCTGTTCCCATTACAATGGAACCCACTTGGAGACTGAGCTGCCATGGGTTACATCTATGCAGGGGTTCTAGGTTATCTCCATGCATAGTCCTTGGTTGGAGTATCAGTCTCACAAAAGATCCCGTTGCCCAGATTTTCTGGTTCTGATGCTCTCCTTGTGGAGTTCCTGAACCCTCCAGGTCTTTCTATCTCTCGCTCCTTTCAAAAGATTCCCTGCACATTGGCCAAAGTTTGTCTATGAGCCTGAGCATCTGCTTTGATACCTTGCTGGGTAGAGTCTTTCAGAAGCCCTCTGTGGTAGGCTCCTGTCCTGTTCCCTGTTTTCTCCCTCTTCTAATGTCCATCCTGTTTGCCTTTTTGAATGATGATTGATCATCTTAACCAGGGTCCTCCTTCTTGATTTGCTTCTTTAGGTGTACAGATTTTAGTATGCTTATCCTATATTATATTTCTAATATCTACTTATAAGTGAGTATATACCATGTGTGTCTTTCTGCTTCTGGGATACCTCACTCAGGATGATCTTTTCTAGTTCCCACCATTTGCCTGCAAATTCCATGATTTTTTTGTTTTTAATTGCTGAGTAGTATTCCATTGTGTAAACGTACCACAATTTCTGTATCCATTCCTCGACTGAGGAACACCTAGGTTGTTTCCAGATTCTGGCTATTGTGAAAAAACTGCTATGAACAAGGTTGAGCAAATGTCCTTGTTGTATACTTGAGCATATTTCAGATATATGCCTAAAAATGGTATAGCTGGGTATGGAGGAAGCACTATTCTTAATTGTCCGAGAAAGTACCAGATTGATTTCCAAAGTGCTTGTATAAATTTACATTCGCACCAGCAATGGAGGTTTCCCCTTTCTTCATATCCTCTCCAGCATGTATGATACACGCACATATCTAAACATAGCAAAGACAATATACAGCAAGCCTATAGCCAACACCAAACTAAATGGAGAGAAACTTAAATCAATCCCACTGAAATCAGGGACAAGACAAGGCTGTCCACTCTCTCCATACCTTTTCAACTTAATACTTGAAGTCCTAGCTATAATATTAACACAATTGAAGGAGATCAAGGAGATACAAATCAGATAGGAAGAAGTCAAAGTATCACTATTTGCAGATGATATGATAGTATATATGCATGACCCCCCAATATTCAACCTTCAACTGATAAACACCTTCAACAAAGTGGCTAGATACAAAATTAACTCAAATAATCAGTGCCTTCCTGTATATGAAAGAAAAGGGGGCTGAGAAAGAAATTAAGGAAACACCACCCTTCACAATAGCCAGTAATAACATAAAGTACCTTGGGTGACTCTAACGAAGGAAGTGAAAGATCTGTTAGAAAAAACTTCACCTCTCTGAAGAAAGAAATTAAAGATATCAGAAGATGGAAAGATCTCCAGTGCTTATGGATTGGCATGATTAACATAGTGGAAACGGCCATACTGCCAAAAGCAGTCTACAGATTCAATGCAATTCCTATCAAAATACCAACACAATTCTTTACAGACCTTGAAAGAACATTTCTCAACTTCATATAGAGAAACAAAAAACCCAAAATTACTAAAGCAATCCTGTACAACAACAAATCTTCTGGAGGTATCTGCATCCATGATCTCAAGCTGTACTACAGAGCAACAGTAATTAAAATCATTTTTAAGACCATTGTTAAAACTTATCTTTTAAATTATTTTTTCTGTCATTTCACAAACTTTGATATTTTTTATTAACTTATTGAATAGTGACAGAATTACCAAGTTTTCAATGAATTGTGTCTTCCTCTAGTTTTATATTTTCTTATTTACTATGCTGAGGATTTTACCTCTGTTTTGAGATCTATATCTGCTACATGATCTTTCCTGGAAAGACACAAAATCTGTTCATCCCATTAGAAAACTGTTGACAGACCTCAGGAAATATTCCATGGCAGTATAGCTTAGCGAATCAGTGAGCTTATTAGGTTACTTACATGGAAATAGGTGAAAGGTTATTTATAGGAGCATGGATGATTCTAAGGCAGCTATAACACAAAAAAAGCCCACCAGAACATGGATGATTCAGACAAGATTGGGAGTATTCAGGGTGGTATGGATGTAGACAGCATGGATAAATCAATGGCAGATATATTACCAAAAAAGCCCACCAATTCATAAATTTTTTGATCCTGGGAGTCTCTACATATCTTGCTGGTAACCAGGTCAGCTCTAGAGTTTTCTTTCTTTAGCAAACCTTGGTGTCACATCTTGTTAATTTTGTTAGTTTCATGAAATTTCTGAGCTTCATAAATTTCATTTACTTCCTTTCTTGTAATTTTTTGCCTCCCTCCAAAATGGAATGTTTGAATTGGGAGGTAATAGTTATACAATAATATCTGTTACTAATTATTTAGAGGTGCACACAAACCCCTTTTTATAATTAGAACATTTTTAAGTATTTTAAGTTACTTTTTAAAGTTTTTTTATAATTCCATACAATTTATTTTACTCATATTTGTAACCCTTTCTCAGTTCCTTCCAAATATACTCCCACTTCCCCACTCACCCAAATTAGTGTTCCTTTTTGAAATTTATTTTTTTTAACTTTACATCCCAAGAGTACCCCCTCCTCCTCTCTTCCCGGTCTCCCCATCCCTCCTTCTTCCCTTTTCCTTTCCCCTCTCCCTGCTGAGAAAAGGAGAGGCCTCTTCTCTGGGTCCTGTATCAACCTTCCCCAGTGCATCAAGTCACATGAGGACTGAGCATATCTTCATCCCATGAGGCCAGGCAAGGTAGCCCTGCCAAGGGGAAGTGATCCAAAAGCAGGCAATAGAGTTCATGTTAGAAACAGCACCCTGCCCCCCTTCCACTCACCACTCAACCCACAGTAAAATCAAGCTACCCACTGGTCACATTTATGCAAAGGGCCTAGGTCCAGACCATGCATGCTCCTTAGTTCATATCTCAGTCTCTGAAAGGCCCCATTTGAATGAGTTGGTTGTCTCTGTTTGTCTTCTTGTGGGGTTCTGTCCCCTCCAAGTTCTTTTATCTTTCCTCCAACACTTCCAAAGGAACTGTGGAACTCTGCCCAACCCTTGGCTGCAAGTTCCAGCATCTACCCCAATCTACTATTGGCTGGAGCCTCCCAGACAACAGTAAAATTAGGCTCCTGTCTGCAAGCATAGCAGCGTATCATTATACAGTGTCGGGGGCTGGCTCTGTACAGTGGGATGGATCTCAGAATGGGCCAAATATTGTTTAGACTTTCCTTTAATCTTTGTTCCCTCATTATCCTTGCACTTCTTGTAGGCAGGATAATTTTTGGATCATAGGTTTTGTTTGTGGGTTTATTTTTATTTATTTCTTTGTTTATTTTGATTTTTCACTTTCTATCTCCACTGTAGCCCCCTCCCTCTTCTCTCCTTTTCTCTTTCCCTA
The DNA here is from genome assembly GCA_028658305.1 of Pachyuromys duprasi. NCBI lineage: Eukaryota > Metazoa > Chordata > Mammalia > Rodentia > Muridae > Pachyuromys > Pachyuromys duprasi. The sequence goes on from CM053742.1 coordinate 74,988,897, forward strand.
GTCCCCTGATAGGAGAGGTCCTCCTCCCCTTCTATCTGACCCTAGCTTATCAGGTCTCATCAAGGCTGGCTGCATCATCTTCCTCTGTGGCCTGGCAAGGCTGCAACTCTCAGGCAGGGGTGGGGGGGGTGATCAAAGTGCTGGCCACTGAGTTCATGTCAGAGACAGCCCATGTAGTCCTTACTAGGGAACCCATTTTGGAAACTGAGGAGTCTATAAGCTTCCTCTGAACAGCGGGTCTAGGTCCTCTCCATACAAGGTCCTTGGTTGGAGTATAGGTCTCTGCAGGACTGACCCCCTGTACCCTCTGTCTTCAGTAGCTTTTTATGAGGTTTCATATCACATGTGTCTTATTATTTTCCTTCTTTCTCAACACTTCTTTTCCCTCTTTAATCTTTTTCTTTTTATATGACCTATGCCTGCACACCCCTCACAAATATACATACATGTGTATTTGAAGATAGGATCCACATACAAGACAAATCATATAGTATCTGTCTCAATCTAGGTTACCTCCATTTCCTTGACATTTTCACAGTTTCATTGTTTGCAGTTGAATTAAAATTCCCTTGTGTGTGTGTTGTCTGTTTTATTTATCCATTGAAGGGCATCTAGGATGTTTTCATTTCCTCACTATTGTAAATTATTGAAATGTGGATGTCTTGGTATCTTTGTGGTAGGATACAGAGTCTTTTGGGCATAAGCCAAGGAATTATGTAGGAAGTTAATATGATAGTTCCACTTTTAAATTTTTAGAAACCTCCATATTTAATTATATAAAAGCTGTATTAGCTGACACTTCCACCAACCTTGTAAAAGTCTTTTTCTTTCTCCATAGCTTCTCTAGCATTTGTTGTTGTCTCAGGTAGTTTTAACTTTTGTTTCTGTGATGGCTAAGGATGTTGAACACTTGAAATATATTTATGAATCTTTCATGAATCTTCTTTTGAGACATAACTGGTAATTTCTTTAGCTCATTTGTTGATGGGCAGAAAATTTTAGCGGTTGGTTTTTGCAGTCTCTACCCTTGTCTGCAGTATACATGGTAAAAATTTTCTCCCGTTCTATAGTCTGTCTTATTATCTTTATGTGTGGAAATATGCTAATTTCATTTAATCTTGCATGTTAATTTGTAGGGCAATTCACTGTTTTATTAGAATTCTGCTCAGAATGTTCTGCCCTATACCTATTTCTTCAAGTGTAATCCTTAAGGATTTTTTTAGCCATTTCAGTACAAACCCCAAGTATTTTAGCATGGCTACAGGACCAAATAAGTCTGGTTCATGCTTATCTTCATATTTATCACATGTCATTTCTCCTTGTTCACTATTATTTGCTTTAGTGGTTTAATTTTTTATTTTATATTTTAAATGTTTTATTATTATTATATTTTGGTGAATCTTATACAATGAGTTTTGAGACTATTCACTCCCTCCCCAAACTCTTCAGAGGTCTGCCTTTCCTTCACCATTCACCCAATTGTGTGACCTTTTTTTTTAAAAGACCATCAATACAACTCTATACAGCCCAATATACTTGTATGTGTGGTCTTTTAGTGGAGCCTTATTCTTAAAGAAAACTGACTCTGTCTCTCCCAGAATATAACAATTGACAAGCAGCTTTATGGCTAATAATCGGGTTTCATGTCCAACTCTCCTCTCCAATCTGGGGATTAACCTAACTTGGGCTTTTACAACTAATATAAATTCATATGTGAGGATTTCATTCTGTGTCTAGAAAATAATGTTTCCTTGTATTCATCTACCACCTCCAACTCTCACATTCTTTCTTTTCCCTCTTCCTCATTGATCCTCAAGTCTTGATAGGAGGAGATGTGGTATATATATTTCATTTAGAGCTGAGCATTCCAAAGTCTTTTACTGAGCAGAAAAGGTTAAATTGGGGTTGGAGAGAAAAGTGCATGGTACAGGAAAGAACATGGAAGGAACAAATGCGACTATTGTTTCTCTCATATATGATGTATTTCATATATGGATATTACAGATCAATTTCCTTTTTAGATTTTATTTCCATGTCATTTCTTTTGCCTGGACTCTCACTAACCCTTTGGTTATCCCTTTCATTTTATTCAAGTGTCAGCACAAATACATTGCCAAATTATTCATTGACCACTTATTACTACCTAAGTTTTTTCTAAGTTATCATGCTTCACAAAAATAATTGCATTTACTTTATGGGATTTGACACAATTAAAAACTCCTTTTCTTACTTTCTACAATCTGTGGTGAGAGGTAACGTCTTTATCTTCTTTGTCAACTGGTTTCTAAGAACCTAGTAAGCATAAAGTCTAATATATACCTTCCAAATAAATAAATATATTTTTAGAAAACATATTTCTGTGTGTATGTAGTAGATGCACTACTTACATGTATGTCAGTGGTTTTGCTTGCCTGTTCATACACACAAGAACCAGAGGAATCTTCAAGTATCTTACTATAATACATTCCACCTTATTCTATGAGACAGAGTCTCTCATTGAATCTGGAACTAGGCTGGTAGCCAGCACATTTAAGTGATTCTCCTATCACTGGCCCTACAATGCTGGAGTTATAGGCATGTGTGATCATGCCCGCTTTTGTATGTAGGTCCTTGATATTGGAACTCAGGATCTCAAATTTGTTCAGAAGTGTGCTCACCTATTATACTCTCTCTCTCTAATCTCCAAGTAAATATCTTTCTTCTAAATATATTTTATAACATGAATTTTTAATACACTCATAACTGCAGACAAAAGTCAGTATGTTCAAGCCAAATGAAACCTTGGATTTTATTTTAATCAACATTGTAGATAATTACTTTAAATATTAATAAAATAACTTGGGAGTTTAGGAGAAGGGAGCTGTTGTTAATTTTTACTTTTTGAGACAGGAACTTAGTGTGTAGCTCAGGCTAGCATATGACTTGCTATGCAGCCTACCCTGCCCTCAAACTTGCTTTTCTCCTTCATCAACCTGATAATTAGGATTTCAGATGTATGTCACCATATATGACTCAACACATAATTTTAATGGTTCTATGAGACTAAGCCAAATAGTGAGGTGTTTGAATGAGAAATGTCCACTATAGGCTCATGTATTTGAGCACGTGGTACCAACTGGTAGCACTGTTTGAAAAGGTCATAGAATGTTTAGAAGATGAAGACTTTTTGAAGAAAATATATATCACTGGGTTGGGATTTGGGTTTTTATATCCATGTTCATCTTCCACTTCTTTTTGCTTCCTGTATTGAGTTAAAATACGATCAGTAAGCTTCCTCCTTTTGTCAACTGCTACCATAACTTTCCTACCATTATGAATTCTATCTCTCTGGAACCAGAATGACATATCCATAAATGGTACCATTTCTAATATAAGTTAATTTGAGCAGATACTGAGACCTATAAACAAATTTTGGGCAGAGTGCAGGGAATTTTAGGAAAGAAGGGGGAGCTGGAAACACCTGGAGAGGACAGGAACTCCACAAGAATAGCAACAAAACCAAAATATCTGGGCACAGGAGTATTTTCTGAGACTGATACTCCAAACAATGACCAGTCATGGAGATTACTTAGAACCCCTGCTCAGATATAGCCAATGGCAGCTCAGGATCCAAGTGGGTTCCCTAATAAGGAGAACAGGAACTGTCTCTGACATGAGCTCGGAGGCTAGCTCTTTGACCACTTCCCCCAGATAGGGGAACGGCCTTGCCAAGCCACAGAGGAGGACAATGCAGCTAGTTCTAATAAGACTTGATAAGCTAGGGCCAGATGGAAGGGGAGGAGGACCTCCCCTATTCATGGACTTGGAGAGAGAAATAGGAGGAGTTGAAGGAGGGAGGGTGGGATTCAGAGGGGAGGAGGGAGGGAGCTACAGCTGGGATACAAAGTGAATAAACTGAAATTAATAAAAAATAAAATTTAATTAAAAAATAAGTTTCTTTGCCTCATAATAATGTATTATAACAATAAAGAAGTAATTAAACACAGGTGTCTATAGTACAATTTATTTACTCACCTTTTATCCATCATTGATCATTCATTCATTCTACTTGCAATTATTTTTGCCAAAGTGACCTTTCACTTTTTCTATTTTATGTACATATTTTATGTGATTGTATATGTAAATGAACAAAGATCAGAGGACAACTTGCAGGAGCCAGTGTTCTCCCTCTCTACCATGTGGAAGATGGGGCTTGCACTCAGGTAATCAGGCTTAGTAGCAAATGTATTTACACACTGAGCCATTTCAATGACCTCAAAATGAACTTTTGTCACAAGCAATTTTTCAACTTTAATTCACCAAGGAGTCCTCAAAGTATCATTGCTAATTCAAAATATATTAATATTTTCAAGTCTTCATAACATTTTGCCAAATTGCTTTTAATAAAACAAGATATATTTTTACATTTCAGAAAAGTATTAGCAAAACTGGTCTCCCACACTTTATCAGTACACAAAACCACTTCCACATGTGATCTACAGAAACATGAACATCAAGAGGGTGGGGCACTTGAAATTCCTTCTATTAGTCATCCCTCTGTTTGCCATATAATCTTTTAAAGTTCTGTTTTAAATGTTCATATGTTCTGATGTGTAATCCGTAGTTCTCCCAGGAGGCAAAACCACATCATCATATATTAGTTTATTAATTTGACAAGCCTGAAACAGAACACTGGGGTAATATAACATGAATCAAGTTAGACTATGAAAATGCATATATATATGAAAAGATGTAAAGTAGATGTACCCAGATTTTAGTGAAGTCTTTCAAAGACAGAGGTTGTCTTATTTCTCTGAATGCCCTAAAATTTTGAAAAAGTATCTTCCATTATAGAATGACCACTAATGGGAACTATTACTATAGCAATTTATGGAGCCTCTTAATTGTTATTATTTAATTTCCATGATACTATTAGTACACAACTGTTGGTGGTCTGTTTTTATATGTTAAAAACTAAGGCTTGAAAATTCTTAGTCAAACAGGGTAAAATGACTTACCAATTGTCAAACAACCAGTAAGTAGAACCCGTAGGAGCTTAAAAATTAGTTTGTTTTACCCCAAAGCCATATTTCTCTAATCAATTCCTCTGATTATCTGAAAGAGTAGAGAGAAGAATGTGAGGACACATGCTGTGAGAAGAGGAGAATACAGGATGGCAGATACTGTGCAACCAAAATTGAGCAAAGTCTGAAAAAGATAGAAGGCGGGAAAAACCAGTATGGTAAAAGCTCAAGCTGATTTCTTTCAACACCTTGTTTTGTCCTCTTCTTTATAACATCATTTTAAAAAATATGATTATTCTCTTGTACTCCTGTTATGGTTTTTGTATGTGTTCTTCATCACAGAGAGTACTTGGACATCCTGCTTCAGTCTGTGGTTGAAAGGAATTTTTGTCTATGGCATCTTTAGAAACTTATAAAAACTCCAAGTGTAGCTACACTGTGTGTCAGGAACCGGTGATTCACTACTATGGCTTGCAGACTACATAGAATAAAGCTCAGAAAATCTTGGTTAGAGTGAGTTTGATTTTCCAAAGAAAAACAGAATAAATTCCTCTCCCACTTCATGATTCTTGAATAGTTAGAAAAAAAATTCTTGACTTTATTTTTTAATTATTTTATTTTATTTTTATTTATTTTTACTTTATTTTATATATTCTATTATTTATTGTTTTTGTTAATTACAGTTTATTCACTACGTATTCCAGCTGTAACCCCTCCCTCATACCCTCGCAATCCCACCCTCCCTCTCTCATCTCCTCCCATGACCCTGCCCAAGTACATTTATAGGGGAGGTCCTCCTCCCCTTCCATCTCACCCTAGCTTATCAGGTCTCATCAGGATTGGTTGCATTGTCTTCCTCTGTGGCCTGGTAAGGATGCTCTCATCTCAGTGGGAGATGATCAAAGAGCCAGCCACTGAGTTCACATCAAAGACAGTACTTGTTCCAATAGGGAACCCACTTGTAGACCGAGTTGCCATGGGCTACATCTGTGCAGGGGTTCTAGGTTATCTCCATGCACGGTCCTTGGTTGGAGTATCAGTCTTACAAAACACCCCTTTGCCCAGATATTTTGGTTCTGTTGCTCTCCTTGTGGGGATCCTATCCTCTCCAGATCTTTCTACCTCCACATTCTTGCATAATGTTCCATGTACTCTGCTCAAAATGTGGTTATGAGCCTGAGCATCTGCTTTGATACCTTGCTGGGTAGATTCTTTCAGAGGCCCTCTGTATTAGGCTCCTGGCCTGTTCCCTGTTTTACCGCTTTTCCAATGACCATCCCATTTACAGTGAATGAAGATTGATCATTTCTCCCAGGGTCCTTCTTCTTGATTAGCTTCTTTAGGTGTACATATTTTACTATGTTTATCCTATGTTACATGTCTAATATCCACTTATAAGTGAGTATATACCATGCGTGTCTTTCTGCTTCTGGGATACCTCACTCAGGATGATGTTTTCTAGTTCTAATCGTTGGACTGCAAATTTCATGATTTCTTGTTTTTAATTGCTAAGTAGTAGTCCATTGTATAAATGTACCAAAATTTCTGTATCCATTTCTCCATTGAGGGACATGGGGATTGTTTCCATATTCTGGCTATTACAAATAAAGCTGCTATGAATATGGTGGAACAAATGTCCATGTTTTATACCTGAACATGTTTTGTATATATGCCTAGGAGTGGTATAGCAGCATCTGGAAGAAGCAATATTGCTAATTGTCTAAAAAACCACCAAGTTGATTTCCAAAGTTGTTGTACAAGTTTACATTCCTCCCAGCAATGGAGGAGGGTTCCCCTTTCTTCACATCCTTTCCAGTGTGTGCTGTCACTTGAGTTTTTCATCTTAGCCATTCTGATGGATATAAGGTGAAATCTCAGGGTCATTTTAATTTGCATTTCCCTAATGACTAAGGATGTTGAACATTTCTTTAAGGGTTTTTCTGCCATTTGATATTTCTCTGTGAGAATTCTCTGTTTAGCTCTGTACTCCATTTTTCAATTTGATTACTTCATGTGTTGCTCTTTAACTTCTTGTGTTCTTTGTATATTTTGGATATTAATCTTCTGACAGATATAAGGTTGGTGATGATCCTTTCCCAGTCTGTAGGCTGTCATTTTGTTCTGACAGTGTCCTGTGCTTTACAGAAGCTTTTCAGTTTCTTAACATGTCATTTATTGATTGTTGATCATAGAGCCTGTGCTGGTGGCGGTCTGCTCAGGAAGTTTTCTCATGTGCCAATGGGTTCAAGGATCTTCCCGAATATTTCTTCCAAAAGACTTAGTGTGTCTGGTTTTATGTTCGGGTATATGATCCACTTGGACTTTAGTTTTAGGCAGGACTTCTTCCTTTCTGTATTTGTATCACCTTGTTCTGTTGTAGTTGTTTTATTGCTCTAGCTAGGACTTCAAGTACTATTTTGAAGAGATATGGAGAGAGTGGGCAGACTTGCCTTGTCCCTGATATCAGGTAGATTGATTTAAGTTTCTCTGCATTTAGTTTGTTGGTGGCTATAAGCTTGCTGTATATTGCCTTTACTATGGTTAGGTATGTGCCTTGTATCCCTGATCTCTCCAAGACTTTAAACATGAATGGATGTTGGATTTTGTCAAATGCTTTTTCAACATCTAAGGAGATGATCATGTGGTTTTTCTCCTTCAGTTTGTTTATATGTGGATAACATTGATGTTTTTGCATATATTGAACCACCCCTGCATGCCTGGGATGAAACCTACCTGGTCATGGTGGATGATATCTTTTATGTGTGTTTGGATTCAGACTACAGGTTTTTTATTGAGTATTTTTACACTGATGTTTATAAGAAAGATGGGCTTGAATTTTTCTTTGTTTGTTGTGTCTTTGTGTGGTTTAGGTGTCAAGGTGACTGTGGCTTCATAGATGAAGGCTGGTAAGGTTCCTTCTGTTTCTATTTTGGGGAATAGATTGAAGAGTATTGGAGCTAGCTCATCTTTGAAGGTCTGGTAGAATTCTGCACTGAAACCATCTGTTCCTGGATTTTTTTTGTTTGTTTTTTGTTTTTTTGTTTTTTGTTTTTTGTTTTTTTTTTTTTTTTTGGATGGGAGAGTTTTGATGACTGCATCAATTTTCATGGGGGATATAAAAGTTCTTAATCTATTTACCTGATCTTGATTTAATTTTGATAAATGAAATCTATCAAGAAAATTATCCATTTCTTTTAGATTTTCAAATTTTGTGGCATATAGGCTTTTGTAGTACAACCCAATGATTTTTTGCATTTCCTCAGTGTCTGTATTATTGTCCCCCTTTTCATTTCTGATTTGCTGATTTGGATAGTGTCTCTCTGTCTTTCAGTTAGTTTGGCTAAGAGTTTGTCTATCTTGATTTTCTCAAAGAACCAGCTCTTGGTCTCATTGATTCTTTGAAATGTTTTTCCTTGTTTCTAATTCATCGATTTCAGCTCTGAGTTTGATTATTTCCAGCAGTCTTCTCCTTTTGGGTGTGTCTGCTTCTTTCTTAACCCTAGGGCTTTTAGGTGTGCCATTAATTTGCTTGTATGAGATGTCCCCAACTTCTTTTACAAGCACTTAGTGCCATTTACTTTACTCTTAGCACTGCTTTCATTGTGTCCCATAAGTTTGGATAAGTTGTACCTTCATTTTCATTGAATTTTAGGAAATCTCTAATTTCTTTTTTCATTTCATCCCTGACCAAGCTGTCAGTGAGTTGAGAGCTGTTTAGTTTCCATGTGTATGTAGATGTTTTGTTATTTTTGTTGCTGTGGGGGTCTAGTTTTAAGACATGGTGGTCTGACAGGATACAAGAGATTATTTTGATCTTCTTTTATCTGTTGAGGTTTGCATTGTGCCCAACTATATGGTCAATTTTTGAGAAGGTTCCATGAGGTGTTGAAAAGAAAGTATACTGTTTTGAGTTTGGGTGAAAAGTTATGTAGACATCTATTAAATCCATTTGATTTAGATCTTTGTAAGTGCCATTGTTTCCCTATTTAGCTTTGGTGTATATTATATGGCCCTTGGTGAGAGTGGAGTGTTGAAGTCTCCTGCTATTAAGGTGTTGGGATCAATGTGTGATTTAAGCTTTATTGTTTCATTTACAAATGTTGGTGTTCTTTTATTTGGGGCATAGATGTTCAAGATTGTTATGTCTTCCTGGTAGATTTTTTATTTGATGAGAATGAAGTGCCCCTCCTCATCTTTTTTGATTAATTTTCGTTGAAATTCCATTTCATTAGATACTAGGATAGCTACCCCGGCTTGTTTTCTGGGTCCATTTGCCTGAAAAACTTTTTTTTCTAGTCCTTTACTCTGAGGTAGTGTTTATCTTTGTTGCAGAGGTTTATTTCTTGAATGTAGTAGCATATTGGATCCTGTTTCTGCAACCATTCTGTTAGTCTGTGTCTTTTTATTGGAGTGTTGAGTTCGTTGATGTTGATAAATAATGGTGACCCATGAGTGTTAATTCCTTTTATTGTGGTCTTACTATGATTCATTGCTTGTTTTCTTTTAATTTTTGTTGGGAAATTATCTGTATTCTATATTTTCTTTGGTGTAGTTGTTTTCATTGGATTGGAGTTTTCCTTCTAGTATCGTCTTTAAGGCTGTATAGATATTGCTTAAATTTAGTTTTGTCATGGAATATTTTGTTTTCCCCATCTATGTTGATTGAAATCTTTACTGGCTGCAGTAGTCTGGGTTGGCATCCGTGGTCTCTTAGAGTCTGCATGATATCTGCCCAGGCCCTGCTAACTTTCTTAGTTTCTGTTGAGAAGTCTGGTATGATTCTAATAGGTCTACCATTGTATGTTACTTTGCCTTTTTCCCTTGCTACTTTTAATATTTTTTCTTTGTTCTTTAGATTTAGTATTTTGACTATTATGTGACATGATGAGTTTCTTTTCTGGTCAACCCAATTTGGTGTTCTGTAGGCCTCTTGTATATTTATGACATCTCTTTCCTTAAGTTCGAGCATTTCATTTTATGATTGTCTTGAAAATATTTTCTCAACCTTGGAGCTTGGGATCTTCTTCTTTGTTTGTTCCTATTATACTTAGAATTTTGTCTTTTCATGACAACCTTGATTTCTCAGTTGTTTTTTTTGGGGGGGGGTTAGGAACTTTTCTGATTTTACTTTTTCTTTGAGAGAAGTATCAGTTTCTGCAATTTTATCTTCAGTGCCTGAGATTCTCTCCTCCTTCTCTTGTATTCTGTTGGTGATGCTTATCTTTGTGGTTCCTGATCATTTCTCTAAGTTCTCCAGCTCCAAGTTTTTCTCTGTTTGTATTTTCTTTATTGATTCTTATTCTGTTTTCATACCTTGCACCATTTCCTTCATCTTTTCCTGTCTTTCCATGATGGCCTCGATTTTCTTGTATTTGTTGTTCTTTTCCTCTGTATGCCACTGCTTCTGCCTCCCTTTTGCCTCTGTTTATTAGACTGTATTTGCCTGTATTTCTTTGAGATCTCTGTTTGTTTCCTCTCTATATGGCTCTACTTGTACCTCTACATGTGCCTCTATTTTTTTTTTTGGCTATATTTGCTTGAATTTTTTAAAGATTTGTTTGTTTTTTCTTTATGTGCCCTAATTACTGGATAAGCATAGATATGAGATAATTTTCCATGTTTCCTATGAATTAGCATATCCATTTTGGTGTTGCTGCTGAAGTCATGGTGTCCTGATTTTTGTTGGATGTGTTCTTATACTGCCCTCTAGAAATTTGCTTATCTGGAACCTTCACTGTTTGTTCCTGGAGTCTTTACTTCCGATTGGGTCTCTCTGTCTCTGGTGTCTGGAGTATTCTTCAGGAAGATGAGAGAGGGCCACGGCGTTGAGAGTGGATGTTGGTGTTTCAGCTGTAGCTAAAAGAGGGAGATTGCCCGTGCATGGGAGCAAGCGTGGGTGTGTGTGAGTGGAAGTGTGCCTTGAAGGACAGGGTGCTAGAGTGTGTAGATGCCTGGAAGGTTGGAGCTTAAGCACAGGTTGGGATTTGGGTTCTGGTGCTGGTCATGAGTGCAATATGCATATGCTGGTAACCTGAATACCTCAGTGGCCTACAGGCCTGTTGTACTCCTCTCTTGGTATTCAGATCTTT
>CM053742.1:75000488-75021380 GCA_028658305.1 Pachyuromys duprasi
GCGTGGGTGTGTGTGAGTGGAAGTGTGCCTTGAAGGACAGGGTGCTAGAGTGTGTAGATGCCTGGAAGGTTGGAGCTTAAGCACAGGTTGGGATTTGGGTTCTGGTGCTGGTCATGAGTGCAATATGCATATGCTGGTAACCTGAATACCTCAGTGGCCTACAGGCCTGTTGTACTCCTCTCTTGGTATTCAGATCTTTCTGGGCTCCAGGAATTGTTTGCCTGGACTCTACTGGTAGACCCACAGAACAGGGGCTTCAATGTTGAGAATGCTGTCCCAAGGAACCCTATTTGGCCCACAGTGGGTGTGTGTGTAGGAAGGATCCAATGACTGGCTGCTAGTGTAGAGGGATCCTGGATCTGGAGCTTTGCATGCACTTACTTGAAGGTGTCCTCACTCCTTTAAAGGCCTAATTGGAAAGCACAGGGGTTCCTCCTGTTCTTAACTCCCAGACTTTGGCCCGCAGGGGCAAATAAGAGTATTAGAGATCTGTCAGCTCTGTAGTATACACTGTTTGGCCTAGGAGCAGGGAGGCCTGTACTTAGGGTAGCTGCCTCTGCTGTCTCTGTCACAGAGCACAGTGTCCTCCTTGGGTTACCAGCTGCCCAGTTGCTACTATGGACCTGGGAGGCCAATACAGCAGCTCACAGCAATTGCTGGCCTGGGAGGCCCACTGCTCCATTCTCAGTCACATGCTTGGGGCAACCACTGCGGCCTCTGCCTAGCAATGAGGCCCACACTTTGGGCAAGGGGAAGTGCAGGGCTGCTGAAATTTGCCACTTTCAGTCCCTGGAGACATTCACTGGTTATGTGGATCCAAACTGCCCCAGCTCACGGGTTGTCACCTCTCTCCCAGGAAGCTTCAATGTCGAAGTTCTGGCTTCAGCTGTCCCTCTACTCACCAATATTGGAGTTTCGCATCCTGTGCCCCTCAGATATGGTGCATGCTGATTGCTGCCATCTTGGACTATCCCCCCCAAATTATTTTAAAATATGAGAGCATATCTTTTTTTATGGCCTACTGATTATATTATGAAAATCTTTATAGTTACTCTTTCTTAAAACACAGTTCCTCATTTAAAAAGTTTTCCACATGCTTGAAAAGGCAATTTAGATTATGTTTTAATGCCTTATCTGTATTTTTCATATTCATAGGTATATAATTTTCTTGGCCATGAGCATGGACAGAGACTGTCTATAAAGATGGTTAGCAGATATTATTTTCTCCTCACTCATAAGACTCCCTTTACACTTTCTGAAATGTGCTCTACTGGTCATAGGGCAAGCATTTATGTATTGCAAGTGCTTGGAAATATTGTATACTTCACTTACTCTGGAACTTAAATAGTCAAACTCATTATCAAATTTCTGTTTTGAACAAATGTTAATAATCAAGTGGCTTAGATGTGTTTTTGACCTCCTTAACTATTTAATGGCAGTCAATTAAGAAAGCTTTACTGGTCCATTCTTCACAGAATGAAAGACATTTAAACTCAATTTCATTTTTATTTGGGGATAAAAAGGAAGAGCAAATTGATTTTGTTAGGTTTATTTGTAGTTGAATAGGTATTATTGAGTTTTTTTTTAATCCCTAACACTCTGTTAACACTAAACTCAAATAAGCTTTGCCATAAAATTCTACCTAAATACAATAATATTTATATTTTAATGTACTGAATTGTATTTGTCAGCATTTTATCTTGAATTTTTACCATATTTTTGTAGATGATTTTGATTCATTTTTAGCACTTCAAAGTAAAGGCACCATTACACACAGGATGATTTTCATACATGTTTGTTTCTGCATTTTAGAAGCAACCCAAAAAATTAACAGTAAAATTAATAGGAGGAGCTCAGAGTCTCCCACGGAAGAAAATGAGGAAGGACTGAAGGAGCCATGGTGGTCAAAGACACCAGAACAATAACACTTGCAGAATCAACTAAGTAGGGCTTTTGGGGGTTTACAGAGACTGAAGTGACAACCAGGGAACCTGTATAGGTATAATCTAGGTCTTCTATATATTTTATGGTCGTGTTCTTGTGGGACCCCTAACAGAGGGAGTGGGGTATCTCTAACTCTTTTGACTGTTTTGGAAACCCTTTTTCTCTTACTGGATTGTCTTGTCCAGCCTTGATGTTGAGGGTTTGTGCCTAGTCTTATTGTAGTTTATTATGCTATGATTGGTTGCTATCACTGGAAATCTGCCCTTTTCTGAAGGGAAATAGAGAAAGAGGGGATCTGAGGAAGAAGGGGAGGTGTTGGGAAGAACTGGGAGAAGAGGGAGGGTTAACTGTGGTCAAGATATAATATATGATAGAAGAATAAAGAAATAGAAGAAAACAAAGTCCAAGTGCAGCAAAACATGAGAAAAAGCTTTGTGTGGGCTGTATTTTTAGCTTTGTAAATTATTATAAAAACAATTAATAGTAATGTGTTCATTGGACATTTTAAATTTACATCATGCATAGCCAGTTGCTCTCAGTGGAAATTCAAAGGTATTCATAATTTTTATTTAATCAATTTTTAAACTTCTATTCTTGATTCATTTGATAATTCTTACATATAACCATCTATACTAATAGGATTTCCAACAGTGTATGACTACACTGTATTTTACATACTACAGATCAGCTTCACAGAGGAAATGACAGCAGTTGTGACAGAACACACCAGACTTGTGCAGGCTTAAGACCAAGAACATATCAGCATGAAGATTGGAGTTTGTTATGAAAGCTCAGGCCTAGCCAGTGAGCTATTGGAAATTTCAAGCTTTGGGGAGGGAGAGAGAGACAGTTTTCTTTAAGGGTGTAGCCCTTGTTAGATTGACCACACTGCAGTGAAAGCCACAAACCAAAAAGGATATGACCATGGCAAACTATACTTGATGGGTTAAAAAAACGAAAGAGAACGCAAAGTTAGATTGGTAAGGAATGGAGGATGCATCTGGGAGCAGTGGGAGAGAGGAAAATGTGATCAAAATATGCTGTATAAAATTACCAAGAACAGATATAATTATGAATAAAAATATTTTTCATATTTATTTGCACTGGATATATTATCATGAGTTTGGTTTACTTGGTTTGTTTTTCAGAGGTGGGAATTAAATTGTACCCAGGGTCATGCACATATTCCAAAACTACTTTACCACTAAGCAATTACATAATATTATTTTCTGCTTTTATTTTTGAGGCAATTTTTCTTACCTAGAATATAGACTCTAGGCCAAACTAGCTTTGAATCTATAATTTCTTTCTCAAATCTCCTGAATAGCCAGGATTATAGAGGTATGATAACACAAATGACTTACCAAGGTATTTTAACTTTTGTTCATTATTTTCTATCATTTTATGCTCTACTTATGTTCTTAATTTTAAATGTATAATTATTGCATTTTGATTAGATGTTTTCTTATAATCTAGTGCATAATTGACTATTGACAATAGTCCATAGATGCTTCAAATTTCACAATTACATTTTACGTAGTTTTATGTCCAATAATTCTGTTTTGAACTTTATTGCTTCAGCCCACCTCCAAAACATTGCAATTTTAAACAATTATTTTTCTTTTTACTTATACAGTGTCCAGTAATAATAATTATTTTCTACCAACATGGCACAATCACTCTAAGAGTGCAATACTAGAAAACATGCTTTGGTGATAACCAATAAATCTCTAACTAGATTTTAGACCCATTCAACAAGAAGGAAATCCCATCTGGTATTAGAAACCCATTCAACTACACAAGGTTAGTAAAGCGACGGATCTTGGAGGAGGAGAACTTACAACCACCATTTTACTAAACCAGAATAATACCTAACTCCATTCTAAATACTTTTATTTATACCCAGAGATAAGTGTTGTTTTAAGCTCACATTCAGAAAACTTTTTGCAACCACTACAGAATATCAAAACCATTAAAAATGCAGAATTGTGGTCCAAGTCCAAATGGATACATCTAAAACACAACTCTTGCACCAAAGGCTCAGGGATTGTTGTAAAAGAAGCAGAAGAAAGATAGTAAGAGCCAGAAGAACAGGGAGTTTGCTGTGAGACTGTGTCTCCTAGGAAGTTCAGAAACTATTGTCTCACCAAACTGATTACCAAATGTTAGCTGAACAAAGACAATAATAGACATACTAATATTGACTTGTGGTAGGGGTGGCTTCAATCTTACACAAAGAACTGCAAGACACTAAGGAATGCTAAGAGAGGAAGAAATAGTCTTCCCCCAGGAAAAGAACATTAATTGGTTATCCAATACCAAATGATCAGCACTGAAAACACATACAAGTAACATTATACAGACTGAACAGGTTAGATTTGTATAACCCCCCCACATTACTTATGTATTTAGAGATATAAATAGATGATAGATACATAAATAGATAGATAGATAGATAGATATTTAACAATAATAACAGAGGCCATGAACTTGAAAGAGAGTAGGAAGGAGTTTATGGAAATGTTTGTAGAGAAGAAAGGGAATGGTATAATTTTATTATAATTTTTAATTAAATTTTTATATTAATTACACTTTATTCACTTTGTATAAACAATTAAAATACACACAGATAATGATGATAGACACCCAAAAATAAAGAGGAAATTATCATAATGGTCTCAGAAAACATATACATATACATGTACATATATTTGCCTAAAATGGTGCCACATCTTTGGAATCTCAGCACTAATGCAGGAGAATCTTGGGTTGGAGGTAAATCTGTGCTAAACAGTGAAACCCTAAACAGAAATAGATAGATAGATAGATAGATAGATAGATAGATAGATAGATAGATAGTAGATAGACAGATAGACAGATAGATAAAACATTTTCACCAAAGAAATTTTGAAAATTTCAGAAACATTAGATCAAAAGTAATTATACTTATAATTTAATACCCCCAACCTAAGTAAGATGTAATTATATTAAAATGGCAGCCTATAGAGTAGAAAAATAACTTTACTAGCTGCACATTCAAAAGATGTTTCATTCTTCCACAAAAACACTTGCTCAGTGATCTATTCATATTATCCAGAAACTGAAAACAACCCAGATATCCCTTAACAGATGAGTGAATAAAGAAAATGTTGTACATTTACATAATAACATTTTTTCAGCCATTTAGAAAACAAAATTATGACATTTGCAGGTAAATAGATAGAACTAGAAAAAATCATCCCATTTAACCCTCACTCCAAGTTTTTTTAAAGACAAATATGGTATGTATTTGCTTATATGTAGATATTTTTGCTGCTAAGTCAATGATAATCAAACTACAATATGGAGAAGCATAGAAATTAAGTGTAAAGGAAGAAAATGAGCCATCAGAGATATTGCCTGAGGAAAGGGAAATCAAATAAACAGTTATAGATGGATATGGAGGGGAAACTGGAATGGGAGGATCTAGTGGAGAGAGGTAAAGAAGAAGAAGACAAGGGAGGAAATATGAGGAGATACACCTAAAATTACTCATGGATCAGTGCTCTTCTCAGCTATCACCAGAGAAGCTTCCTCTTGCAGCAGACAAATATAGAAACAAATACAGAAATTCACAGCCAAACATTACACAGAAAAAGAGGAACAGTCAGCCCTAAATAGGGTGTCTTTATCAAATCCTTCCCTTCAGAGCTCAGTGAATCCTATGAAGGAGGAGAAATAGAGTATACAATCCAGAGGAGAGAAAGAAGGCTACAAAACAGGCCCTTTTAAATCAATATGATTGATGTACACATGAATTCATAGAGACCAAGGCAGCATGCATAAGGTCTTCATGGGTCTTCACCAGATGGGGCCTGAGTTCTGAAAGGAGAAAGTCACATGCCCCAATCTCTAACCCAGAAGCAATATGCAATTTATAACCACTTGCAAATGAAAATTTAGCTTCCTCCAAGGGTAGCTCTCTGGGAAAACAAACCTTTCTCTCTCTCTCTCTCTCTCTCTCTCTCTCTCTCTCTCTCTCTCTCTCTCTCTCTCTCTCTCTCTCTCTCTCTCTCTCTCCTATATATTCATTTTATACCCTGATTGTAGCCTCCTCCCTCAAGTCCTCCCAGTCCAACCCTCCCTCCCTCTTTCCCCCATCCCTTTCCCCTAGTCCACTCACTGCAAGGGTGGATTTTCTTCCCCTGCCATCTGCCCTTAACTTATTAAGTCTCATTAGGACTGCCTGAATCCTCTTCCTCTGTGGCCTTGCAAGGCCAAACCACCAGTAGAAATTGATCAAACAGCAGGCAGGTCAAGACAGAGGCAGACCCTGCTCCCTTTACTCGGGTTACCCACATCAAGACTGAGCTGCCATGAGGTACATCTAAGCAGGGGTCTAGGTCCTCACCATGCATGGTTCTTGGTTTGTGCATCAGTCTCTGCAAGACACAATGGCCTCAGATTTTTTAGCTTTGTTGGTCTCCTTGTGGAGCTCCTGTCCCCAGTAAAATCAGGAACAAGACAAAGCTGCCCATTTTCTCTGTATCTCTTCAACATAGTACTTAAAGTCTTAGAGCAATAAGACAACTAAAGGAGATCAAGAGAATTCAAATAGGAAAAGAAACCAAAGTGTCACTATTTGCAGATGATATGATAGTATACTTGAGCGACCCCAAAAATTCTACCAGGGAACTCCTACAGCTGATAAACACCTTCAGCAAAGTGTTTAGATACAAAATTAACTTAAAAAAATCAGTAGCCCTCCTGTATTCAAAAGACAAATAAGCTGAGAAAGAAATTACTAAAACAAAACTCTTCACAATCACAACAAACTGCTTTTAAGGGTCAGTTGCATGCCCAATAGTAAATGGGCAACAGAAAATTAACTGAATGGTGTCTTTGGAAGTTCCATGTCCTGTAATGTGTTGTCAAACATTTTCTTCTTTTAAAAAAAATATATATTTTAAATGTTTCTTATTCTTTAATTTAAGTTATAGATTTTACTCTTTTACCATGCAGATCCTTATGTTTGTATTATAGCTTTCAGTTAATGGGATTCCAGAATTTGCACATAACTGGGTCTTTGTATCTATCTGTTTTCTTGTGCCTTTTCTTAGGCTTGTCTTCTTCTGTTTGTTTGTTTTCTCCTATTCCAATGTGTTAGTTTTGTTTTGTCTCATTTTTTATCTTGTCTTATTTTATTTTATTTTATTATCATTGCATAAAAGCCCTTTTGTTTTCTCTTGAAAGACAAAAAGGAAATGGATTCAGATAGAAGACCTGGGGAGGAACTGGAAGGAGTAGGGAGGGGGGGACCTGTAATCAGAATATATAAATGTAAGAAAAAGCTATATTCAGTAAGAGAAAAAATAAACTGAAAACCATAATATTGCCCTATGCAACCAGCATAGGAAAACATCTTTTCAAATAAATTGTGTATTAAAATGTAAAGGAAAGGAAGACAATGCAGCCAGTCCTGATGAGACCTGATAGACTAGGATCAGAGGGAAGGGGAGGAGGACCTCCTTTATCAGTGGACTGGTTGAGGGACACAGGTAGGAAAGAGGGAAAGAGGGTGGATTGTGAGGGGAAAAGGAAGGGAGGTACAGAGGGGCACAAAGAGAATAAAATATAATGAATAAAAATAAAAATGATTTTAAAAATGTAGAAGAAAAACAGATTTCATGTATACAGATGTAAGTGTCCTAAAACTGAGGCCATGCATATCATCAAATGTCTAGAACTTGTTGTCACATAAAAGAGAAAGATAAGTATTTTTTTAAGTATCATACAATTACAGTTAAATTTTTAACTGAAAATATTTTAAGTTTAAAATGGAAAATTATTATTTTATATTTTAAGATTTATGTGTGGTTATGTGTGTGTGTGTTTGTGTGCAGATGCCTGAAGACTGAAGAGACCTTAAAAGTGTGTCAGATCCGCAGGAGCTAAAGTTACAAGTAGTAGTAAACTAACAGATACTGGTACTGGGAGCCAAACATGCTCTTAGCTCTACCTCCACCCCGCCACGCCGAAGTCATCTCTCCATTCCCCATTGTGTGTGTGTGTCTGTGTTTTAAAAGAAATTTTATGAGCTGCATTTAGTACCTCACACTTTTCATTCCAGACAAAAAGGAGAAAAATAAAAGAAATTTTATGATTTTGGAAAATATGAATGAAACAAGTATCACAGCATTGTAATTGTATGGCTTTTTAATAAAATAAAATAAAATACTTTTAAAATATGAATGAATATTTGCCAGGCATAGTGGTTCATGTCTGTAATACCGGCAGTCATGAGGCAGAGGCTTTTGGATCTCTGTGAGTTCAAGACCAACATAGCCTATATAATGAAAGCCTGCAAGTCCCAGACCAGCCAGACTTATACAGTATGAAATTCTGCCTCAAAAACAAATTAGCATTTCCTATAAAATTAATTCAGTTATAATAAGATGTTGTCTAGTGTATAATGCTTTATGATATAAACTCTAAACTCCAAATTCCAGAATTAAAAATCTTAGCCCTATCATTTATTAACTATATACGCTTCTTTTGAACTGCCATTACTGTTTTTTTTTTCATTTAGCATAAATAGAAGTAGGGTTCCTTGTAAGTAGCAGCATATACAACAGCTTAAGCAGAAATTGCTCGTTTTGGCTTTTCCACTCTGGAAAGTGGGAGTAATTATGGTGCATACATGATGGTACTATAAAAAAATAGTGTGAAAATCCACAGAAAAACCCTTCAGATTATTATACTGAATAGACAATAGCTATTTCTTTTGTATCTTTCTGATTATTCATACACATTTGTGACATTGCCTATGGAAACTACACCTCAGAAGGAATGAGAAAACAGTGGTATATATTTATTTACCCCCAGGATTGTGATGGTATACTGGTGTTTCAATCATTGTTTATACTTCTACAATTTTGTCAACCTTGTGTCACTTTCCCACCTACAGTTCTAAATCTGATGCTTTGCATTCAAGACTTCCTTATTCTAAACCTTTAGCTTTATAACCTTATAAATTTCTCCTTTTTAAATTCCTAATCAAAAACAAATGAATGAATGAATGAATGAATTAAAAAGAAACTATAATGCTCCGCGCTAGCTACTTTTTCTGACACTGTTGTAGGAAAAATTGACAAAAACATGTTGTTGTTCTCACATAGTGAGTTGATAAATATACCTATATGCCTTTCTAGAATTTACTATTCTATGAAAAAAGCAAGCAACATTTTATACAAATAAAATCACTTTCTCCTAAAAAATAAACAATATACCTACTCATGCAGAAGCTGCATTTAAATGCATATAAATTTTAAGTTATATTCTTTTCAGTATTTCTTTGGAAATACTCAACGTTATAGGATTCAATATGATTCCTAACTAGAGTTTAACAATTATCTTACAGAAATTTTGGGGATAGTGCAGTGAAATTCCAACTAGAATTGTCTTTTGAAGAGCTAGTTCAAAGCTGTATGGATTTCTGTCCCCTTCTTCTGACCTAATATCTATGTGACAAACATAATCATAACTGTCATAATTACTATCCAGTGTGATACTTTAAAATAGTCTTGCTAGTTACTTTTTATTATAACATGGAAAGTTATAATAGAAGAATTATTAACCATAATTATCTTCTTTTGGATTTCGGGCTCCTTGTATAAAATTAACCTTGTCATTTCAATCACCATCAATTTCCTACTTGGAATTATGTATGGTTTCTCAGCCTTAGAAATGTAAAAGCAATCATTGCTTGCTTAGACATTATCTTTTTTCTCTATGACCACATTAGAGATTCACAACTGTAACAAGCCCAGATTCCTTTTAAATGAAGGCCAAATTGGAAGGTATGTGTTTTAATTTACATTATATTCAATGAACTGCAAAAAAAAAAAAAAACAACACTATTTTCCTCCCAAACACTTGCAAGGAGACATATAAAGTGCAAACTTTGAGAGCCAATTTTTTTCTCTACAAAGATATAGCAACATATGTAGTTCCAAGTGCATTTCTTTTTTAATTTTTTATTATCATTTCTTGCAATTTATTCAATTTGTATCCCGGCTGTGGCCCCCTCACTCGCCTCCTCCCAATCCCACCCTCCCTCCCTCTTCTCCCGCTATACCCTTCTCCTAGTCCACTGATAAGGGAGGTCCTCTTCTCCTTCTATATAGCCTATCAGGTCTCACCAGGACTGGCTGCATTGTCTTCCTCTGTGGCCCAGCAATGCTGTACAACCCCCCCCCACCCCGAGGAGGAGGTGATTAGAGAGCCTGTTACTGCGTTCATACCAGAAAAAGCCCCTGCTCCCCTTACTAGGGACCCACTTTGAGACTGAGTCTATGGGCTACATCTGAGCAGGGGTTTTAGGTCCTTTCCATGCATTGTCCTTGATTGGGGTATCCGTCTCTGCAGGGCCCAGAGGGCCCACAGAATCCAGTTTTTATTTAATTTTAATTTATTTTATTTCATTTCATTTTCTTTTCTTTTGGATCTGTTGGTCTTCTTTTGGAGTTCCTGTCATCTCCAGGTCTTTCTATTCCTCCCCCCTTCTTTCATAAGATTACTTGTACTCTGCACAAAATTTGGCTATGAGTCTCAGCCTGTGCTTCAGTACCTCAATCAGTGGAGTCTTTCAGAGGCCATCTGTGATAGTTTCCTGTCCTGTTTCCTGTCTTCTTCTGCTTCTGATGTCTATCAATGTCTTTCTCAATGAAGACTGAGCATTTTCCCTAAGGTATTCCTTGTTGTTTAGCTTCTTCCAAGTGAATTTCTTGAAAAGCCATCTTTTTAGAGTGAGACAGTCTGTACAATGAATGGAATAATGCTAACATTAATCTCAAATATATTGAGAACCCTCTAGGAGGAGTGCCTACAGATTCAAGTTAATAAAACACACATTTCCAAATTTAAAAAAAAACACTTTATTACTTTATAATTACAGACCTATCTCATGCCCAAGAATCCCAGAAATGTTCTTTTTAATTCCTCCTTTTGGTGGTCACTTCCTCTTCCTTATTTGAAACAAATGTATGTTCTAAGGTCTACCACTTCCTTCTCTTGCCTGTACACCAAATGTCTATGCTATGTAAATTTCAGACCTAAATACAAATGAATTGTCAACCTAAGAAGCTTAAATGTGTCTCATATTTATATCCACTACAAGACACTTAAAATAATGCCAAAAACTTTCAGAAAAATAAAATAAGCTCACATATTTCTCTCATATTTATTCACAATGTGATAATACTTATGTTTCTAATGTAATTTTGTGAGTTGTAACTGAAAATTCCTTGAGATTTTGCTTAGTGACATGTAGTAAGTTTTAAGAATAAAAAGCACAGTAAAGTTTTTGGAAGAAAAACTACATTTTCTAAAACATGGCTTAGTTTAATAGCTTTCTATTTATAAGATTTGCATGGCTTACATTAAGCCATAAAATTGACTTGGAAATAATGAACTATTTGGCTTCTCCTCATCAAGACTATAACAGATTATTACAATATTAGGACAATGTATTTACTATTAAAAAAAAACTCTGTAGCAAGAATCATACTAATCCCCAAACTATGGAGTTTTTGATAACTCCAAGAAAACTGTGTTAAAATAATCTGTATTTCCTATGCTTATCTTCAGTTTGTGCCTTCAGCATTCAACTCAAACTTAGTATTGACCTAATACATATAAAAACATAAGTAGAAAAAATAATATAAGCATGTGCCATGTGTATACTTAAGTGTTAATCCTGAGGCATATTGCTTAACCTTTTTGCTGTTATATTTTTTTCATTTATATTTGTAATTTCCATATTTATTATCACTTATATTGTAAAAGTAAGGTGAGATGTTCTTTGTAAAAAAAATACATAGCAAAGTGCTAACCCAGAAATTGAGAGACATCTATAAATGTTCAAAGAATGTATTTTCATGCCCTCCATTCAGTAGCAAGAATTCAGTGGTAAAAGTCATTCACAAGTTGTTTTAACTTTTTCTGTCACTTTGCCTGTGTGTTATATTTTAAAAATACTGGAAATCTTTACTCCATTCAGAAATAAAAATTATCAATGGAAGACATTTACTTTTCTGTAAAGATTAATATATGGCTTGTACCTCAGTATGAATCTATTTACAGAAGCCAACTTTAAATACATGCATTCAATTTATATTTAGTTGGAAAAATCTTTCAAAATTTAATCTCAGACTTACAGCTAATAAAATGCCATGAATTTGAAATTGGAAGCAGATGTATCCTATTTTTCTTTCTTCCTCCACATGTTTTTACATTGTGCCTAGGTAGAGGCACAACCATGATACCACAACTATCGTACAAAAAAACATATTTCTTTTATTTCCAAGGTTCAATAAAAGAAATTGTTTACCTGGCAATTCCGCCTTTGGAACAATCCAAAGAACATAGATCAAGAGAATCATAACTGAAGAATTATTACATTTTAGTTAACCATTGATGAGCCACTCTCCCTGCTCATGAGACGAGAACGGGTAACAGAGCTACCGTGGCGAGATAGCTGGTCACGAAACTCTGAAGCCATGAAATAATAAAGAATTGGGTCCAAAAGGCAACAGAGACTTGCAAGGCACAGGCTAAAAGGATGGAAATAGAGTGTGCTTTTGACAATTGGACAACTGGCAATGATGCTCTCCTTTACCATGGTGTAAAAAATGAAGTTAATGTGATAAGGAGTGAAGCAGATAACAAAGACTGCAGCACACATGAAAACCATGCGCAGTGCTTTTTTCCTCTCACTAATCCTTTGAAAAGCAATTGGTGGCTCTTTCAAAGATACAGTTGTTTTCCAGGTACAGTATGCAATGGTGATCACTGGAATCACAAATCCAGCTAGCTCAGCAATTGTAACCATGGTGACCAAAACCACTGCATTCATCTGTTTGTATCCAAGATCAGCAAAGCAGGATTCACTGTTACTTGCTAAGCCTGCACTTCTCAGGATGGGAAATGGCAAACAGGCAGTCCCCACGATGATCCAGATGGCAGCACTGATGGCCATATCATATCTACGCTTCCAGTTTCTGGCTCTAAACGGCTTGAGGAGAAAGAGGCATCTCTGAAGGCTTATGCATGTCAAGAAAACAATGCTGGCATACATGTTGAGATATTTCAGATAGAAGCAAAGCAGGCAAAGGGTTCTCTGGAATGGCCAGTGATGATTGATATAATAATAAATCCGCAGAGGTAAGGACAGGACGTGAGCAAGGTCTGCCACTGAGAGGTTGATCATGAAAATGATGGCCTTATTCTTCTTGCTGATGAAGCGGCACAGAACCCACAGGGCTGCACTGTTAGCCAGGAGACCAGGAATAAATATGAAGATATAGGTGGTTGCATACAGAGAGTACTGAAACGTTAAATGAGTGACATTGCAATTACTCTCAGCAGTGCTGGTACTGTTGCTGCCCATCTTGAGTATCTCAGTATGTTCATCAAGGTAAACTGTGGAATTATGACTCCTGCCCCAAAAGAAATAAAAAGCACAATTGTTAACTATTACTTTAGTGAATAATTTTATACTGAGATAAATATTCCAATTAGAGATAACACACATATCAGTAAGTGGAGGCTCAAAGAAGATGCACTACTGACCCAACATTGCACATTAAACCAGTTAAGATATGATGGAAATGTGCCTTGACATGATTTATTATATTCTTACCATAACAAAGACATTGTGACATTTAAATATTTTCCTTAACTTGCTTCTCCAACATGTACATATATCAGTCTGTATACATCTACATATATACTTTAAATCAAATCTTTCTATCCAGGCTGACACCACTCCATTAAGAGATATACACTATTTAGCAAAACCCCAATGCCAGGCATGAGAAACTTTTTTTCAGTTGTTGATTAGGGATGTTCAAGAGACTTCCAAAACATTATAAGCTATTGCTAATGCCCTTGCTTAACCGAGATGGAAGCTAAATTCTTATTGTTGAAGATACCATACACTTTGGACACAGGACCCAGAGAACATGATCTGTATCTGAGCTGCAAGATTCTTCCATCAGGACCAGCTTTCAACAGTACCAGAAGGCACCATGCAAAGCTTGCAGAAGAATAAAGCAACTGATAGCTATGATGCCTATGAATCACAGAAACAACAAGCATGAGACATGATCCCAATGGTGACATCAAAACTAGCATGCACACATTGGTGATAGCTAACAGCTTTCTAACTTGAAGTTAAGCTATGCCCACTCAAGAAATCATGCCTTGTACTGAATACCAGCCAACTATTCCAGGCTAGCGAACTCATGAATCTTGGAGGAAAACCTAGAGTTGACATTTTACTAAACCAGTATCATCCCTAACTATATGCTAAATATTTGTCCTACCTAAATATAAGTGTATCCCTCACCCCTTGTCAAGGAAAATGATTTTTGCAATAAACAGAGGCCATTAAAGAAAACCAGAAGCAATAAAAATGCAGAGTTTTGTACCCCAATCCTAAGGGATACTTCTACAGTACAACTGAATCTAAGGCTCAAAGATTGTTGAGAAACAGGGTGGAAAGATTGTAAGAGCCATAGGAACAAGAAGTTAACTATGAAATTGTATCTCTTAGAAACATTGGTGAATACATATCCATGAAGTCTCACCGACATTACTGCCTAAATAGCCGAACAGGGAAACAACCAATAGACATGCTAATGTGGAAGGGGAAAAAAGTCATGTGTGTGTGTGTGTGTGTGTGTGTGTGTGTGTGCACATGTGTGTGTGTGTGTGTGAGAGAGAGAGAGAGTCCATTACCATTATATGGAATGAGAAGAGCCCATTATGTGTATATATTTAGGAGCACACACACAGAGACAACAACAACAATAAAACAAAAGACCATGAATTTTAGAAAAGTGAAATGGATACACAGGAGGGGTTGGGGGAAGGAAAGGTAAAAGGAAAATTTATATAATTGTATTATAATCTCAAAAATAATTTGAAATTCTAAAAGAATCCCATACTAGTGTAACATCAGTGGAGGACACATTATCCAACAGTCACAGTGAACATTGCCCTAGTACCAGTAAAACATGCCATCCAAATTACTTTTTGAAGACAACTTAAAATTTGATTTTGTATTCATTAAATTAATCATCATAAGAACAAAACTTTTGGACACTTAATATCATA
Source organism: Pachyuromys duprasi (assembly GCA_028658305.1). Taxonomy (NCBI): domain Eukaryota; kingdom Metazoa; phylum Chordata; class Mammalia; order Rodentia; family Muridae; genus Pachyuromys; species Pachyuromys duprasi. Next base: position 75,015,591 of record CM053742.1, read on the forward strand.
TGATATTCATTGTGGTTTTAGTTATGTGTTTTGTCAGAGTACAGAAAAAAGTAGACTAATCTGTAGGGCTTCTCAAGTTCTGCAGAGTTGTACAGGTTAACTGCAGAAAACAATGAGAGGTAGCAACAGACTCATCATCTTAATATAACTACCTTATAAAATCTCAGATTAGGATGACCCTTTGAAATTCACTTTTTCAGCATATATATAATACAGGAATGGGAAGCAAGGAAGAAAGAGTAAAAATTTAAAGTCTGAGAATTCAAATGTGAAGTGTCTTAATCTCTGCAGACACTCTTCTCAATCTTCATTTTCCTCCCCACAACAATTTACACGGGTATCCCTTTTATAAGATTGCAAGGATTATTATTTTATTCAAAGATTCAAGGGTACAAAAATAAGGAAGAAAGAAGGGGAGAAAGAAGGAAAGAGGGAAGCAAGCAAACCTGCCCTAGATTAGTTCCTAATATGAAGTGGCTTATTATTTTTTAATTTTTATTCTGGTGTGTGTATAATTACTACAAGGGAGTGTTATAGTTTTAAGTTCTCTAAATTTGTGGAGGAATGGCATCTGATATAATTTTCAGTGCCATTGCAATACACAGAGATGGAATAAGCTAACAAAACCCCAAGTGATGATTTCACAGACAGAAAATAATCCAAGTACTTTCACTTTCCCTCCTCTTCTTTTTCACATACAAATCTACTTGGCCTATCATCCGTGATATATCATAAATAGTAATGTATTCATTCTGTGTGTGATAGATGACTTAGAGTAGAGAGGTGCTCAAAGGTGAAAGGAAGGAAATTCTATTTTAACCATGAAGGTGTACACCAGAATCAACAAAAGTAGTCTCCAGATGTTTTATCTAATGTACTTGTATAAAATATTATTTATTATTAAATTATTAATAATTATTTTATATTATAACATTGTTATTATTACCATCAAAAAAACAGATGGAGAAACTTATCTTCAGAGAAATTTAATGAGTATAGAGGTTGTCTTAGTCCATGTAGTATTGTTGTGAAGAGACACCATTACTAAGGCAACTCTCATAAAAGAACTCATTTATTGGAGACTTGCTTAGAGTTTAGGAGGGTTGGTGCAGGCTCATCATAGTAGAAAACAGACAGACATGAAGCTGGAACAGTAGCTGAGAGCCTTTATCCTGATCAACAAGCATCAAAGAGAAATAGATAAAGAGAGAGAACTAGAGAACTGAGCCCTAGCATGGGCTTTTGAAATCTCAAAGCTCACCCCCAGTAACACACCATATCCAACAAGGTCATACCTACTTCTGCAAAGTACTCCTCATCCTTCCCAAACACTTCCAGTCTTGGTGACTAAAAGGGTTACATTCAAAGAACCATTGAAGTAACAAAGCTAAGCACACCATTTTGTAGGGTTGTTCCAAGTCTTAAGGTATTTTCAATTTGGCGGTTGCTTCCCTGTAGCTATGTGTGACTTTAAAATGTAGCTAGCTTATCCCAGTATTTTCACAGATTCATTAAGAATTGCCTCTGAGGCAGAAGGACCCTAAATTATAATTCACCTCTATAACAAAACGTGCAGAACTAACTGAATATCTAATATGTACACAGCCATGAGAAAGACAAAGAAGCAACAAGCCCAGGGCAAAGTAGAAAGGCCTCCATGCTGTGGTAACTCCTTAGGTTGGCCCCTTGTTACAGTGGAAGCTCTCAAAAGCTGGAGTATTTTAAGTATGAGTTGACTTCACCTAATGTAGAGAGGTTAAACATGCCTACTTTAATATACCCTCCTTCCCAAAAAAAGCCAAAGTCCTGGAATAACTCAGGGCCAATCAACCACTCTGTCCTGGGTTCAAGCAGTAAATCCACTTCTCAACAGCTGTGAGATAGGTTACTAACCTCTGACCTTGGGTTTCCTCTTCTACAAATTATAAATAATATTCTTCGTGTGGGGTTGCTTTGGGGACTAAACACTGCCTTGCTGGGGATGTAGAAGCATTTGGTAGACGCTGTCTGTCACACTTGCCTCTTGCTTTAAGACTGACAAGAAATAGTCCTCACTAGGGAAAAGCACACCAATTGGTTATCTAGTGGCCATCCCTAAAAATACACATGAAAAAAGAGCTCATCAATTTGAAAGAGAGAAAGGAGAGGCATGTGAGAAGATTTGGAGGGAATAAAGGAAGGGGAAAATAATGTAATTCCATTATGATATCAAAATAAAACATAATAAAAAAGTGAAAAAGAAAAGAATTGCCTCTGATTAGTTCATGTGTCCTCAGCTCTTGATCCTCTGGAAATTTTAGAAGGTGAGGCCTAACTTAATGATGTGTGTCACTGGTGATCATTTCTGTCTGTTTTCCATCCACCATGGTGGAAACTCTCTGCCACAGTAAACTGAGTAGAAGTAAACCTTTGTCAACAATCAGTTTGATTTCAACATTAGCATTGCTTCTGTTGTCACCTATTACCCATGCAGAGGCTACGAGAGAGCAAAGGAAGTTACAAGCACACTACAAATTTCAAGAACTAAGAACAGCTCACGCCCAGTCAAATCACACTTCCACTTTTGCACTTAACAAACATGGCTATTTCATTTTTGCTTCATTGGTGCAGACAGTTTCACTTACTAACAGAACACATTCTCTTTATACCCCTGAGTTAAATAACAGAGCTCAGTTTGGCCAAAACAGAAAGCTCAAGTCCAGTTTGCACCTTCTTTTATTATTATTATGGGTTTGCATGCCTCTGAATCTGTCACATATACAACTCAGAAATTTGTCATTAGTCACAAAATTAAAGATTCTCGTGATATGGTTACCAAACCTCTTTTCTTCTCCAAACAAAAGAGTAACTGGAAAGAGGTTTCCCTCAATCTTCTCAGTAAAAATGAAGTGAAAAAGCCCCATGCTGGGAGAAATGGAGAATTTGCATTTGGTTGAACAGAAATGTAACACCTTGGAACAGGAACACCTAGCTTGCTCTGAAGAATCTGTGTCACTCTGAAATTTAAGGAAAAAAAAAACAATCAAAAAATCTACTAAGCCACAAATGTCTAGTATGTTCCCTCTTTATCTCCATGTTTGTTATTGTTCTCTATCGTGTCTGTTTTTCTAGCTTTGTCTGTGCCTCTCTAATCCTCTATCTCTCATTTTCTCTTGCTCTTTCTATTTCTGGTTAGTTTTACTTACATTGTCACCATTACTCTCCTTTAACCTAGACATAATTTTGGTTCCTGTCTCACAAAGAGATGTGAAATTTGTGATTCATTCCTGATTGTGTGCTTCCCTTTTTGGCATCTGTTGCTCCTTTTATCTATGTGTGCATCTAGCTATTCTGAGTCTTGATTTGAAACTTAGAGAAGCCTTCACCATTTGATCTTTCGAAGTAATCCTATTTATCATTACATGTTCTTTATTTTTAATCTTTGTAGCATCAACATTTGAAATGTACAGACTCACTTAACCATTTACCCATCACCTTTTTCACTCTGTTATTAATTGTATTAGTGTCATAAAAAGATGCTTACCGAGTAGCTACTAAGCACTCAAAGAATTTTGTATGTAAATTGTACAAATCTCCCATATTAAAGATTTGCAAAAATAAAATCCTTGAGGTATCAACTAGTATGCTTTTTTTTCCTGCTGCTTCCCTAAAAATTCTGTCTTCTGATTTGGATTATTAGTCTGCCCAGCATGTACCCTTTACTGCTCAGGAAAGTCAGTCAGGTCTGTGGAAGCTTAAAAGAAAAGGAAAGAAAACAATTTAGAAATCACAGGTGGTCACATACATCTTTTAGTACAAGTCAACATATTCCAAGATCTCAGACCATCCATCATCAGCTGGACTTAAGGAAAAGGCGAGTCTTTGTAATAAGTTTATCATGGTTTTTTTATACTTTTATTTCATTATTTTTCATTGCAAATTATAAAATTATTACAGATATGTATACTTGCTCCATTTTATTAGCAAATGGCTTCTCATCTGCACTTGGGACCCGGACTGGCAATGAAAGACTGAATCTGCGGAGTCCAAAGTTTTTGACACTTAGTAAGTATAGAAGGGAAATGACCCTGAATATTTACCTTTTACCCCCATGGACTTCTGAGAAATCTATGGTAGAATCCAATCTTATGAGTCCTGTAATGGCTTTTGTGGAAAACATGGACTCTTCACAAATATCCCTATGAAATGTGTAAGAGGAAGCTTTTAGAGTAATCACTGAAAATGTCTAAAATATCTATAAAATCAGTGTATGACATCAATTAAGGTGAAGGGCATGGGTGATAAGATGGCTTTATTCCAATGAGGTAAGTAGAACAGATACCATAGTTTTAAGTAACAAGGTTATGTATTCAAGAAAAAATTAGTGCCTTGTTAAAGGCCACAGGGTTTTTTATGCTAGAACTTGAATCAGAAATAAGGTATATAGACCTGTTACTGATCTTTTTGCCATGTTCCCGAGCTTCTATGAAATTCTAGGATATACAGTATCTCAACTGAGTGAAGATGGCCCTTGTGCTGAGATGTTTTTACTCTCATATTGGCCTCTCTAGGAACAGGGTTGCGGAGGAAAACTGAGGTTATTTCTGGGGTAAAAATAAAGTCGAACTTAGCTTACCTGAATTGTTGTTTACTTTATTTATATTCAAAACTTATGTTTAGTTTCATCTTTCCAATAAAGACTTCCACAATCATGCCAGTATGAACTGATTACTATTAATGGTATCAATCTGGGACTTGATTTGCAATTTAATCTAGCAAACATATTTCTTTATGTGTATATGATATATACTAATTACTGAGGATAGGGAAGTTGAATAATAAATTCTGGAGAAGAATGTACTTGGTTAATACTGTCAAGAAATTTGCATCATCACTTAATCCTGCTACTACTTGAGGAGCTAGGGTGGGTTGGTGCCCATTGGAGACCTGTCCTTCTCTAAGAAGAAGGAGAGGGGAAAATGGGGGCTTAGGGCTTTAGGGTAGGACTAGAAGGAGAGGAGGAATGGGCCTGGAATGAGGCTGTAAACAGATTAAATTTTTTAAATCTCAAAAAAAAAGAAGTTTGCATCATTGAACTGAAGATACAGCTGAACAGTTAAGACTACTTGTTCTTGTACAGATCCTGAGTTTGATTCTCAGTAGCCACACAGACGCTAACAATCATACATTACTTTAGGTTAAGGGAACTAATGCCTTTTCCTTACCTACACATACACCAGGAGAGCATGTGATACACAGGTACAATAGCACATAAAATTTAAAATAATAACTGACTCTTAAAAAAAGATGTTTGTAGTCATGTGGGAGAGAACATAAGAATAATTCACAATAATAGAATTTAAGAACAGTCATTAGAGATGTACCAAGGATATTTCTGTGGAAACAGAAAGAAAGCATGCATAGGAAAGGTCAGAAATTGAAACTTGAAGGATAAGGTAATTTCAACACGCAGTTTTGAGTGTAAGCAGAATGTAGGAGAAAAATGAACTTGAGAGAGAATTCAATGAGAATGAATAACATTCAAAATCCCCAAGGTATATAAATGGGATAACAGTCATTCTGCCAAAGCTGGTAAATAACATTTGATTGTATGATGGTGAAATAAGAGAAGGTAGTTTAAGAGAAAGATGAATAAACAGATAGTTTTGAAGTCATTTGAGGGGAAGATAGAATCCTTGAAAGATGTTGATAAGAATGCTTGTTTGAATGAACAAATGGGATGGACATTGAGTGGAGGAGAAAACAAGCAACAGAACAGGAGCATGCCAAAGAGGACCTCTGGGGGGGGGG
>CM053742.1:75021880-75036366 GCA_028658305.1 Pachyuromys duprasi
GCCTGGGATTCAAAATACCTAACCTGTGATTGAGATAAAAATAAATAAATTAAAAAAAAAGATGTTGATAAGAATCCTGATATAACTATAACTTGAAATTCAGAGTGATCCTTCTGGCAAAACTGTGGAAATTAGTTTAAAAAGATGGGACAACAGGAAATCCAAGCCATTTTGATGAAGGTAGGCTGATCAACAGGCTTGCTAGAAATGTGTCAAATGTGCTATATTCAGTACCCAAACCACAAAAGACCAAGTCAATAGAACTCTTCCTCCGACTACTACGGCAGTTGAGGTGATAATGAGCTCTAAACTTGGTAAGACATGAAATTTCAAGTAAAAGTCAGATAATCTTCCTGCTAGGTCCTAAATGTTATGACATTTTACCTCTTTCTTACACTGGTCCCTTTGAAATTTGCACTCTCTGTCAAGATTCATCAATTTCTGTCTTTTCCATGGACTTTTATCTCCAACATAAACACTAAACTCCACTCTAAAATGTACCATGCTAATTTGTACAAGACATGTCAAATGAACTTATATTCCTAATGATAAAATCCTTTCTTTAGTTATCATCTCAGAGGTCAATAATTTCCTCCTTTCTCAAGGGCGTGCTTCAACCCGCAGTAATTTTCCAGCACTGGGCAACTATACTTTAAGTTTCCTCTTCTTCAAACTCTTACTGTGTTTCCAGATTTCACCGAGAAAATGCACTTTCTGTATAGAAAGATTCTGTATCTTAGGCCTGTGTATATAATTTAGTTTTTGTAGCAAAGGTTTAGACAAGCATTAGAAACTTACACAGGCAAGAGTATGTAATGTAGACATATGTTAGCAACACATAAGAAAGTTTACTTCCTGTGTCTATCCCATGAACTACTTTCTCAGTCCACAGCCATAATCTTCCACCTTCTTCTCCTGAAATAAATGAGGTTAAGTGCCAAGAAATCAGGAAACCTAAGAAATTAAAATTTTAGAATTCCAGATTACTATTTTCAACAGGAATCTCAAATGCTTAAGTAGCATTTCATCACTTTCTCTATATTTTTGTAGAAACAATTATGTTTTGTTTCAAAGCACATGTTTATATAAGGCTTTTGAGTTTGATTCACTAATACTGAGGCTAGAATTTAATAGATACCAAAAATGCAGCTTGTCTTCCTAACAAACTATATTAGTGTTCATTTGTCACAAAGAGACAACTCTAGCATGCCTAAATAATTATAATACAAGTTTTTGTACCTAAGTCATAGTAAACTACTAAATGTAATCCCTATGTTTCCTATCAGTTACTCAATGATATCCTTATGTATATAAATAATTTGTATAAAAATTAGGAGTTTTATTATTATACCTTCAACAGATCAGGAAATTGACTTTCACAGGATTAAATTTCTTTCCCCAAGTCCAAGAGGTACTGCAACTTCTTTTGTAATAAGATTCTTCATAAATCTAGAGAAAGCTGAAATTCCCCAATTCCAAATAAATTTTTGCTTGCAAGAAAAAAATATTTTAGATGCCTGTTACATGGAATAGACTCTCCTTAAAGATAAAAGCAATACACTTCTAGCACTTTAATCTATATGAACTATGTACATATGGCAAATGACTGCCTACCAGGTGTACTGCCCATCAGGGTACTGTCATATCAAAATCAAGGATTTTTATGAACTTTTGCTTTTGGACTCAAATCATAGTAGATTGCAGATAGAAAATCTGGGACATTTTAATTTTAGTTTTGATAGCAGGAGTGTTGAGTTGAGCAAGACTTGTAGGATAGGGAACGCTGAAAACAGTAGACCATAATTTTAAAAAAATACTGCTTTTAAATAAAGGAGACTTTGATTCTACACGTTTAATACCAATTCTCTATGCTGCTGTAATAAGACCCTTCCTTTCATTGCCTTATTATTAAAATAAGACAATTGAACTCAATGGTCTTTAACTCTGTTCTTAGCACTAACATACCTTGTCTGTATGTACACAACCTTTAACACTACTAGCACTGCCACTAGATGCCATCAGCATCTGGCAATTGTAATGCAGCCATTACCCCTTATGAGTATACTTAAAGCATTATAGACATGTATGTAATTGTCAAAAATCATTTTTGAATGATAATCACAAATAATCATATCAAATAATATCATCTAATTGAAAGTTGAGGATACTAGGACTCAAATAATAAATCCCATTTCCACTCAAAGTGTGGAAATTCAGTTCTAGAATTAAGTTTTATTCATCCCGTAAGTACTGTCTCTATGAGTCTTCATCCTCCTTTTTTAATCTCGTGTTATTAAGAAACCAGCTCAGCTTAACAAACCTGTTTATCAAAATTACTTTTATTTTCCTTAATAATAGGGGAAGACTGTGGGCTTGTTGTCATGAAGGAAGATAAATTTAAAAAGAGAAAAAACTAGATTCATGTGGGAAAAATCTTTTTCCTTCTAATTAAACTACTGAAAATATAGATCTCTACATGATTTTTGGTGACTGGATACATGATAGTTGCAAAGTACCAGTGCAATGGGGTCGATTATTTTGAGTTCAGGATTTGGTTTTCACAATCAACAGCAACCTTACATTATTTTTGTTTGTTTATTTCTTGAAGGAAATAATCACTTTAAAATTCTGATCTGAACCTTAAGTAAACTTTTTGGAAATTTTAATTAAAATAAAAGTTAGAACTACCCACCCACCCATTGCCATGATCATAGAAAATTGTCTGAAATGTGATTTCACAGCAAACATCTCTGTATTCTTTGCTAGAACCATGACACAGTCTTCATAGGAAGCCAAATAACTTATTTCAAACACAAATAGCCACCAAACACCACCCCAAAATTCTCAAAAAACTGTTCATTCACTTGTAATTCTTTGCTCCTCCAATTCTAGGCTTTAGTAGTCCATACAGTTTGAACTAAACAACTTTCTATGTTAAGCCCTAAAAAGAAATGTGTTCAACCAAAGAAGGGACTCTATTCAACAGGAGCCATTACAAATAGCAGCTGTTCTAAATTTATGACCTGATTATCAGTACAGTTTATACAATTAGCAACCTAAGTATATCTGCATATCATCTACCTCTGTACCCTGTGTTTTAGTTTTGCACAGATAAATTCCTCAGGCAATACAAATAACAGTGACCCACCTCATCGCATTTAAACCAGCAAAATAAGGATACATTCACTTGAAGAATACTAAGAATTTAGACTATCTTCTCCAAAAAAGCAAAGCAAAGCCATCACCGTTGTATCTAGACTAATTCTAGAATCAGCTAAGCACAGTCTACAGTGAAGGACTCCCCAGATAAGCTTGCTTTTGATTCACTACTTCTAGCTCCAGTCTTAAGACCAATCACTGAAAAGATAAATGTCCCACTTTTGGACTCTGCTATCTAGAAAGACTGAGGTTAAGACAAAAATTAATTGTTAAAGAATCAAGGATTATCTCTAAACAAACTCTGAAATCATCTAATACATTATTTTCTTATATAAACATCAAAAGGGTCATGGGCATATTTATAACATTTCTGAGAGACACAGGCTTCTGTACAGGAAAATGAACATGAGTTTTAAGACTCGATGTCCAGCTGTAATTCTTCCACTAACTACCTGAATAGTCTTAAGTGGTTTCACCCCACTGACTCAGATAATTCAAATGTGAAAAACAAGAGATTTTTATCTGTATAGCTATTTCAGCTCTGAAATATATCATCTGACACTCTTCTTTGATCCTGAAGGAAAATACTATTTGTATCAGTACCTCTGCAAGCTAAGCTTACCATTAAGAGCTTAAATCTAAAACTTTTCCTATGTAACCAGATAAATTGTATGTAGTAGAAGTTCAATTCCTCTTTTATTGCCTAGGTATGTCAAATTGTTCCAAATGAGACTAAATACAACTTTGTACTTACTCTTTGTGGCATCCACTCTCCCTTGTCCACTCCATTTAGCAAGCAGTGACTTATATCACATACTACATAATGCTGTTGTAACAGTGGAGGCTTATAACATTAAACTTCATTTTGAACTCTGCCTAGACTCAAAGGCGATCACATTTGTTCCCTCTGTAAGAATCCTGAGACAATCAGAGATCATTTCTTTCAAAACACTGGCTTCAGGTCTTTTTCTGTCCTGATCTTCCTGTCTCTACCAATCCTCCCAAACAGAACCGCAAAGTTATAGGCGCTGGGCTAGAACTTACCTTGATGCTGAGCTCGGATAAGGAGTCTTGTACCTTTGCAAGGAGACAGGAATGAAAAATACAACTCTGGGCAGCACACAAATATCCTGCTGATAACTGAAAAAAATTAGTTTTGAAAGAGGAAGTTGAGCACATTGTTGTCTCACCACAGAAACCTTACTTGCACAGAACGAAGGTAAGTCCCTTGAGCTGATGACGTTAGTCAAGTTTGATTTCTTCTTTATTTCATTGGTGCCGCACAAACAACTAATACACCTTGCCTTCTTAACTGTTACCCACCTTATTTTCTTCCACCACAACCCAAATTATTTTCTTACTATATTGCAGTAGGTTTTGCGTCAAGGTAAGATGTTTTAGCCAAAGAAGAAGAAAGTTTAACTAAGAGCTGGCAAGCTGCTGCTTTTTCAATTCCAGGAGGCAAAGGCTAAGGAAACTTCAAAACACATGTCAAAACTAATAGCAGGGCTATCTTTGTTTACATTTTCCACCCAATCTAGATTATCCTCAACTTGATCATTCTATCTCTAGGTTCATATTTTAATGTTTAGTTTAGTTGTTTTGTGTGTTTATTGTGCCCTTAATACATCTAGATTATCTCTGTATTCCAAACAAAGCATTTTCATGAACAATGTATGAATAAAAACTAAGAAAATGGGTGAATAAATAAATGCTCAAAGAACGCACATGTAAATAAGTAAAAGGTACGATTGATTGCAGAGTATGCCTCCAGTGTAATAATAGTCTGATGATTCTGCCCTGTGTCTATGGGATCTTCAGAAATATGCAAATAAATACCACACACTTAGAAACAACACTTTCAGCTGAGTTTCACAATAATTCTGAGAAGCCGGGTTTGCAAAGTAGTACAAACCTCTACAAGCATATAAAAGAACCACACTCAAAATTTGCAGCCTGCAGCTGCAAAGAACTCTCTGGGTAATAACCATAGTAAAGAAGAAAAACATAAATACTTGTGGGTTAGGTCAAAGAGTAGCATTTTGATTAACAGATAAGACTGATTAAAGAAGGAAAAGGAGGACCATGTTTTTGAAGGAGGGCAACCTAGAACTGCAACAGCGTATTTTGTAACAAACGCGTCTTATAAAGCCACAACCATTAGAGAGTTAGGTAGAGATAGGCACAGCACTCAAGGATGTCCAATAAAAATCACAGGGGCTTCAAGGGATGGAGAAGAAATGGTTTTAGCATTGGAAACTAAGAGCCTGGGCTGATTGATGCTAGAATCATGACTTGTGAGGACTGGCAAAGGATAGGGTATTCTTCCTGGCTGAACTACGTAAATGCAACAAACAACCTTGAAGTACTCTACATAATTCTGATTTATCCAGCTCTAGTTGTTGTTAAGTTTTTTTTTTTTTTTAACTTGGCATCCCTACTGAAAAGAGACTAAGCTGACAGGCCAACACATATCCCAGTCCATTTGGCAGTTCTCTTCTCTACTATAAACTATTAAATTGGCTTTGTGATACAAATCTGTCCCTTGCTAGTATGAGCAGTGTGAGCCAGTTTTCTAGAGTATTATCTTCTCTGAAAAAATATAGTTCTAGACATTTTGAACTTTGAATTGAAAGTCTGGGATAAAGGAAGAAAGAAACTCTTTCTTGACAAGTGACCAATGTTACCACATACCACATTCATTTCACAGACAACTTTTTAATGTTGCTAGAAGAAAGCCTGCCTACTTAACTCAATTCTCTCTTATATACAAGTATCATTGGCTCTAACAAGAAGAACAACAAATCAGAAATTAGTGACCCAATTCAGGAAAAAAACAATTTAATTCAGGTAAATTTATAGGTTCTCTAGAAGGAACAAAGGTGTGGACAAACAAAAAGAACTAATAACTAACTAACCAGTTGCTGAGTGCAGTTGGTGGTCTGGACATCAATATGCCAGCCGTAATAGACTAAATTTACTGTAGCTGTTCCATCTTTACCCATCAATTTGGATGCTTCCTTTCTTCTTGTGCACTGCACCATATATTCCCTAGGGTGGAGAGAGTTTACAATTAGTGCTTCAAAGGATTTTAGGCTCTCTAAAAGTAGGATTCAATAAATAATAATAGCTATTATTGAGGAAAATATAAATTACCAACTATTCTATTTTCTAAGGGAACTCACCTGAAATTAGAATCAGAAAAAAACTCAATTTTTCTTAAGCAATTAGTGTGATTTAATTATTATGGATATACATGTTCCTCTTTTACAGTCTACTAGAAAACAAGGAGCCAGTTTCAACTCTACAAATAGTGAGTGAAAGGAATCTTTTTATAGTGTGTCATTTTAAGTTAATGATTTTTGTGACTCAATTGTTAGGTCTTTGCCTGAATTTCTATGTTATTTCACATTTATTTGTAGTTTTTAGTAACATGTTATAGTATGCATTCTTTTAAATTAACATCAATACTTTGTCAACTAAAGAGTAAGGTCCACAAGGAGAACAAGAGAACCAAGAAATTTGGGCCCAAGGGTCTTTTCAGAGACTGATACTTCAACTAAGAAACATGAATGTGGATAACCTAGAACCCCTGCACAGAAGTAGCCCAGTATCCAAGTGGGTTTCCTAGTAAGAGGAATAGGGACTGTCTCTGACATGAACTCAGTGGCTGGCTCCTTGATCACATTCCCCTGAGGATAGAGCAGCCTTACCAGGCCACAGAGGAAGAAAATGCAACCAGCCCTTATGAGACCTGATAGGCTAGGGTCAAATGAAAAGGGAGGAGAAACTCTCCTGTCAGTGGACTTGGAGAGGGTCATGGGAGGAGATGACAGAGGGATGGTGGAATTGGGAGAGAATGAGGGAAGGGGCTACAGCTGGGAAACAAAGTGAATAAACTGTAATTAACATAAAAAATTAAAATTAAAAAGAGTAAAATATACAACACAAAGGTGAATTGTGACATCATTTTTATTAGGACCAGTTAACACAAACTATTTTGAAGAAACTATTTTACAGACTCTGATTTCTTTCTATATACCCATAAAATATCACTGTGAACAATTTCATAATTAATTACCCAATAAATACTTAATGAACTATTTTGATCATCTTTTTGTAATGCTGGGTGAAGATGATGGGATTTAGAAGCATAATATATAACTTCTGTTCTCCTAAAGATGATTTATGAAATGTTGATCATACCTAAAAATAACTAGAAAGCATAGCATAATATACAATTTGCTATTAAACTGTGTGAACACAGTATGGATTTTTTGGGAAAGTATGTAAGTACTGGATGCTCAGTAGAAAAATTTTGCACTTAGAGCATGGAACTAATTAAGAAATAGGTTTTAAACAGAACCGGGGCAAAGGAATGAAAAGTATTACGAGTAGTTTTGTTATACTGGCAGCATTATACCTAATTTGTACTTATCGTACTATTTAATACTTCCTATGAAGTAGGAACTGATATTATTTCCTGCCTTGCCCATTACTGAATTGGAACTCAGAAGAGTAATTAATTTCATAAGATGGAAAAGCAAGTAAATAGGAAAGGCAAGATTCTGGCCCAACTCTATTTGCCTCTACAACTCCATACAAGAACACTTAAAAGGCAAAACTGAATGATGAACACTCTTTTGGAGGACATATCAGTAATTTAAGAATAAGGTAAAAAGAATATGGATTAGGGAAACAACAGTACAAATGCAGATGAAGAGTAATTTTAAAAGGATTATTTCTCTCTAATGGGCTCTTAAAACTATAATCAGTAAAATGAAAGAGGAAATGAACCTTCATGAATAGGAATAAGTCAGTCTTTGAAGGGAGTCGATTTTTGCATATTTTCCATTAAAAGGTTTTCAATTGTACCTTGAAGTGTCTTCTTCCAGGAAGAAAAATATAATTAATAACTACAAGAGTTATTCATTTTCCTGAACCCCGGAGGATTGTTTCAGAGACATTTAATAGCATAGGGCCACTTCTTGAGGCCTCCTATGAGGAACCTGCTGTCATAAGAACTGAAGTAGTTTTATCTGAAATCAGAGAATTTTCAGGAGAAATTATTTCATTCAGAAAAAAAAAAAAACAGACCAGTTTGGTATATGTGCTGTAAGTCACCAGAATGTCTAATTTGTACTTGATTCTGGATATTCTCTTTAGTTTCCAATCATACAAACCCAAGAACAATGAGCAAAATTCTAAAGGATGAGAAATGTAACACTATATCTTGTCCCACTTTCATATTTTACAGGAAAAGAAAACACTCATTTGTCAATGAAACTGATAGTTATAGAAATTACACAATAAAGGAAATTACACAATATATTCATCATCTTCATTAGAAAAAGTTTGATTTACTTTTCTTTTGAAAGATAATGTTTTTCCTCTGTGTTCTTGTTGCTTAAAGAATATTGTTTTACAAGGAAAGACAGAAAAGACAGATACCATACTTTGCTTTATTTGTGACATCTAGATTTTTTTTTTAAATGTTTGACTATTTGCAAAAAACAAGGACATGCATAAAATGTGAAATTTATTATTTTGGACAATTAATATTTGGTAATGGAATAATAAAAATAATGGCCTGAGTGGATCTTTCATACTAAAAGAAGGATTTTTAGAATTGGCACTGATAACACTGTATGTATTTCAAGGGTCTAGAATTTCAGTAACCTACAAGCAGAATTTTTTTTGATTTATTGATGTCACTAATATTTTCTATTTTTAAATTTTTATTTATTATTTATTACAATTTATTCACTTTGTATCCTAGCTGTAATCCCCTCCCTCATATCCTTCCAGTCCTACCCTCCCTCCTCTTCTTCCCTGTCAGTCCACTGACAGAGGAGATCCTCCTCCCTTACCATCTGACCCTAGCCTATCAGGTCTCATTAGGGCTGGCTGTACCATCTTCCTCTGTGGTCTGGAAAAGCTGTACCTAACCCTCACCCTCAGGAGGAGGTGATCAAAGAGTCACCACTGAGTCCATGTTAGATGCAGTCCCTGCTTCTCTTACTAGGGAATGTACATTGAGACTGAGCTGCCTATGGGCTACATCTGAGCAAGGGGTCTAGGTCCTCTCCGTGCATGGTCCTTGGTTGGAACATCGGTCTGTGTAGGCCCCTCTTGACCAAGATTTTTTTGGCATTAAATATTTTTGAATTTGCAATATTTTACTCATAAAAATTATTTATGATCCAAATCTGGATACGGTGGTATAAACCTTTTATTTTAGCACTTGGGAGGCAAAAACAGGCAGATCTTGGTGAGTGTGACCTCATCTTGCTCTACATAGTAAGTTCCAGGACAGCCAGGGTTACAAAGAAATACCCTATCTCAGAAAACAAACAAACAAACAAACAAAACAAAAAAACCAAGCAAATAAATAAATTAATTAAATATTTAGGATACAAGTAAGTCACTTATTTGTTTGTATCCTATCTTTTAGTAGCTACCGTATTCAGTGTTAAAACAGTTATTAATCCTCAAAATAATAAAGCCATCATACCCATAAGAAAACATGTTTTTGAAGTGAGATATGTACAATATTTCTTAAGTTTTACAGCAAAAACAACAGACTGAAGATAAAAATATAAATGATAACCTGTTCTTTTGTTATATGAGGCATTAGAGAGGGTTATAAAGATGTAAAAGAATATTCATTATTTCGTAAAGTAATCTCAATTCAAGGTCTCTCTTTGAAACGGAAAGTAATTAATCGTTCCTCCCTTTTTCCACAAAGTATATAGGTTCTGACTCATGCAACTTTGAATTACAAAATCTATACTGGCTTAGCCAATAATTTCCTGGAGACAAATTCACAGTATTATTGTGTCACTAAGGGAGCCATTGAAACAACATGACACACCAATCAATGTTTTTAGAAATACAATAGGAAAGGCTCCCTTTTTATTTTTTCATAATCTACATTAAAATTACTATATATAATATATTTCTTGTCAAAATTAAACAAAATATGGGCAGGACAAGATGGTGGTGCCAGGAGGTTCTGCTTCTGAGCCGCAGAACAACATTTTCAGTACAACAACCAAAGGACTGAACTGTGGGCCCTAAAACAACAGTGATCCTGTTTCCCAGGTGAGAGGAAGCATCAAGGTGCAGGAACCGGCCCGGTCCACTCCCAGGACACCTAGCCAGAACCAGGAAGAGATCCCAGGTCACACCGGCACTCGGTTGCCAGACCAGAATCACACGTTTGTGTGTCCTGATCACCTTCCCAGGCTGAATGGTGGGCACATAAAACACCAGAGACTGGGAGTCCCAGTCATGAGAAAAACCCACAGGAAAAGAAGGAGACAGGTCTGACCTAGGTCACCCAGCCTTCCCAGGGAAAAGATCCCATAGAATGGTGGAAGGGCTCTCACCATATCTGAACTAGGCTCCACCTCTGAGCAGAGAGACTTGCTGTGTGCCCAGTTCTCCACCATGGAAGAACTGTGCACCCGAGGGCATCAGAGCCTGTGTTTCCCTGTTGGGAGAAAACGCCACAGGGAAGGAAGCAAACAGGGGCTGAGTTAGGGTATCCAGGATTTCCCTGGAAAAGGTCCCCTTGATCAGCAGGTGCTCATGCTGCCAGCCCAGAGACCTGCTGACCACCAACTACCTCTCACATACAGATTTGTGTGACCCAGAGGACCAGACCCTGGGTTTTCCTGTCCCCAAGTTAGTGAATCGAGGGGCTGTGGAACCCAAAACAACCATACCAGGAGCCCGGGGAAAAGGGGCACAAAACCTGATCTGAGTCCAATAGGACACAGGTCAACCGAGGCCATGTCCATGGACTTCTCCTAGGGAAATGATTCCCGGGCACTTCTCCATAATGGGCAGAAGCAGCAGCAGATGTAGCCACGCCTGCTGCAGAGGAAGCAGGGGAGATACTGCAGCCAACAGGAAAGCAGCAGTGGAGGTACCCCAAACAGGAGTGAAGCAGAGGAGGCAGCACGCAGTGCACACAGAAACTTGCAAGGAGCACAGGCTGCACGCTCCAGCACAGATCTCCGGCATTCCCCCACAGCCTTGTCTGAGGGGGTAGCAGCTGAGGAAGCATATAGCTCTTCCCAACTCAGGGAGCAGAGTGAAGATTGCTGGGCTTCCAGATTCCAGCACAGAACTCAGGGCCAGCCACAGAGAGTACATAACAGAATACATGTCCTGCCCACAGTGCCAGCTGCAGACCTCAGAGTCCAGCCTGCTGACGCCGCCACAGACTATAGACCACTGGGTATTCAGGAAACCTGTGCAGGCACTTTAAGCCTGCAATCTGCGAAGGCTAACTGCACTAGCATCCACATCCCCTCCTGTGCTTGCTCCCAACTCATATATACCAAGCAGGTACACACCCTAGCACTCCCTTTCAAGACAAACATCCCTGCACCAGATTCCAGACGCATGCACACACGTGTGTGTATACACACACACACACAAACACACGATTCTGCGCCAGCTGCTTCTTCTCCCACAGGAACAACTGAAGCAACAACACACACTCTCAAACGACTGGACCCCACTGATCTTCCTGAAGAATTCTACAGACACCAGAGTAAGACGGTTCCAGTTCAAAGGTCAGACTCAAGAAAGAAACATCGAAGAGGATATATAAGCAATGGCCAAAGGTCAACATAAGAACTCACCCAACAAAAATCAGGACACCATGGTACCAAGAGAAACACTGAAAACTAATGGATATTTTCATTCGACAGAAACTCAGGAAAATTAATTTAAATATGATTATCCAGTTAATTGAGGAACAAAAAGAGGAAACAAACAGAGCTCTCAAAGAAATTCAAAAGAATATAATGGCTCACATAGAGGAACAATTAGAAACATATAGAGAGGAAGCAAATACAAAAAGAGGAGCCACCTTCAATCAGATGAAGGAAGTGCTGCAAAGCATGAAAACAGAATTAGAATCTATAAAGAAAACACAAACAGAGAAAAACCTAGAACTGGAGAACTTAGAGAAAAGATCAGGAACCACAAAGGTAAGCATCACCAATAGAATACAAAAGATGGAAGACAGAATCTCTGGAATTGAAGATACACTTGCTGAAATTGATTCCTTACTCAAAGAAAGACTAAAATCAGAAAAGTCTCAAACACAAAACATTGAAGAAATCAAGGATGCCATGAAAAGATGAAACCTAAGAACAATAGGAATAGATGAAAAAGAAGACTCCAAGCTCCAAGGACCAGAAAATATTGTTTTAAAAAATCATAGAAGAAAATTTCCCTAACTTAAAGAAAGAGATGTCCATAAACATACAAGAAGCTTACAGAACACCAAGTAGACTAGACCAGAAAAGAAATACCCCTCATTGCATCACAGTCAAAACACTAAACCTACAAAGCAAAGAAAATATAATAAAGGCAACCAGGGAAAAAGGTGAAGTAAAATATGAAGGGAGACCTATCAGAATCACACCAGACCTCTCATCAGAAACTATGAAAGCCAGAAGGGCCAGGGCAGAGGTCATGCAGTCTTTTAGGGAATACAGATGCCAACCAAGACTACTATATCCAGCAAAGCTTTCAATGGAAATAGATGGAGAAAACAAAATATTCCATGACAAAACTAAATTTAAGCAATATCTACACAGCAACCCAGCACTACAGAAGATACTACAAGGAAAACTCTAATCCAACGAAAACAACTACATCAAAGAAAACATAGCATACAAATAATCTCCAAGCAATAATTAAAAGAAGAAAAGAAAAAGCAAGGAATCATAGTAAGACCATCAACTCCACAATAAAAGGAACAGTCATTGGTCACTATTATCTATCAACATCAATGGACTCAACTCTCCAATGAAAAGACACCGACTGACAGAATGGTTGCGGAAACAGGATCCAACATTCTGTTGCATCCAAGAAATACTCCTATGCAACAAAGATAAACACTACTTCAGAGTAAAGGCCTGAAAAAATATGTTTCAAGCAAATGGACCCAGAAAACAAGCTGGGGTAGCGATCATAGTATCTAAAAATAGACTTTCAACCAAAACTAATCAAAAAGATGAGGAGGGGCACATCCTTCTCATCAAAGGAAAATTCCAACAGGAGAAAATCACAATTTTGAACATCTATGCCCCAAATACAAGACCACCTATATTTTTAAATGAAACATTATTAAAGCTGAAATCTCACATAGATCCCAATACCTCAATAATGGAAGACTTACTCCACTCTCACCAAGGGACAGATCATCTGGTCAGAAGCAAAACAGGGAAACCAGGGCACTCACAGAGACCCTAAATCAAATGGACCTAATAGATGTGTACAGAACATTTCATCCAAAATCAAAAGAGTATACCTTCTTTTCAGCACCTCATGGAACCTTCTCCAAAATAGACCACATAGTTGGTCTCAAAGCAAACCTCAGCAGATACAAGAAGATTGAAATAATCCCTTGTATCCTATCTGACCATCATGGTCTAAAGCTGGACCTCAACAACAACAGAAACAGAAAAAAGCCTGCACATACATGGAAACTGAACAACTTGCTACTCAACAACAACTTGGTGAGGGTAGAAATAAAGAAAGGAGTAAAAGACTTCCTAGAATTTAATGAAAATGAAAACACAACATAGCCAAATCTATGGGAAACAATGAAGGCAGTGTGAAGGGGAAATTTCATGGCACTAAGTGTCTTCAAGAAGAAATAATCATCTCATACAAGCAACGTAATGGCCCAACTTAAAACCCTAAAAAAAAAAGAAGGATATACACCCAAGAGGAGCAGACGGCTGGAAACAATCAAACTCAGGGCTGAAATCAATGAATTAGAAACAAATAAAATTATTCAAAGAATCAATGAAACCAAGAGATGGTTCCTTGAGAAAATCAACAAAATAGACAAGCCCTTACCCAAACTAACAAAAGAGCAGAGAGAAACAATCCAAATCAGCATAATTAGAAATGAAAAAGGGGACATAACAACAGACACTGAGGAAATCCAAACAATCATTAGGTCTTACTACAAAAGCCTATATGTCACAAAATTTGAAAATCTAAATGAAATAGACGATTTTCTTGATAGATTCCATCTACCTAAATTAAGTCAAGATCAGGTAGAAAAATTGAATAGACCTATATCCCCCAAGGAAATAGAAGCAGTCATCAACAGTCTCCCTTCCAAGAATAGCCCTGGGCCAGATGGATTCAGTGCAGAATTTTACCAGACCTTCAAAGAAGTGTTAACTCAAATTCTCTCTAAACTATTCCACAAAATAGAAACAGTAGGACCATTACCAAACTCATTCTATGAAGCCACAGTCACCTTGATACCTAAACCACACAAA
>CM053742.1:75036466-75058337 GCA_028658305.1 Pachyuromys duprasi
GCTTCATTCCAGGCATGCAAGGGTGGTTCAATATACAGAAATCCTTCAATGTGGTCCACCTGAACACAACTCCAACAGCACAGGCTCTAAGAGCAACAATCAATAAATGGGACCTCATGAAACTGAAAAGCTTTTGTAAAGCAAAAGACACTGAAAACAAAACAAATACAGCCAACAGAATGGGAAAGGATCTTCACCAACGCTATATCTGACAGAGGGCTAATATCCAGTATATATAAAAAACTCAAGAAGTTAAAAAGCAACAAATCAAGTAATCCAGTGAAAAAAACGGTGTAGGGAGAAAAAGAGAGAACTCTCTGTAGAGGACTGTAGAATGGCAGAAAAACACTTACAGAAATGTTCAAGGTCCTTAGCCATCAGGGAGATGCAAATCAAAATGACCTTGATATTTCACTTTATACCTGTCAGAATGGCTAAGATTAAAAGCTCAAGTGACAACACATGCTTGAAAGGATGTGGAGAAAGAGGAACCCCCCTCCATTGCTAATGGGAATGCAAAATGGTACAACCACTCTGGAAATCAACTTGGTGTTTTCATAGACAATTAAGAATAGTGATTCCTCAAGATCCAGCTATACCACTCCTAGGCATATATCCAGAAGATGTTCAAGTACACAACAAGGACATTTGCTCAACTATGTTCGTAGCTGCTTTATTCATAATAACCAGAACATGGAAATAACCCAGATCTCCCTCAGTTGAAGAATGGATACAGAAATTGTGGTACTTTCACACAACGGTTTACTACTCAGCAATTAAAAAGGAGGAAGTCATGAAATTTGCAGGCAAATGGTGGGACCTGTAAACAATCATCCTGAGTGAGGTATCTCAAAAGCAGGAAGATGCACATGATATACACTCACTTATATAGATCTATAAGATAGGATAAACATACTGAAATCTATACCCCTAAAGAAGATAAACAAGAAAGAGGACCTGGGGTAAGAGGATTAATCCTCACTTAGAAAGTCAAATGGACGGACATTGGATGTAGGAAAAAACAAGTAGCAGGACAAGATCCGACCACAGAGGGCCTCAGAAAGACTCTACCTAGCTGGGTATCAAAGCAAATATTAAGACACATAACCAACCCTTTGGCAGAGTGCAGGCAATCATATGAAAGAAGGGGGAGTTAGTCTGACCTGGACCACAAGGACCAAACATATCAGGGCACAGTGGTCGTTTATGAGACAGTCTTTCCAACCAAGGACCATGTATGGATATATCCTAGAACCCCTGCTTGAATGTAGCAAATGGTAGCTCAGTATCGAAGTGGGTACACTAGTAAGGGGAACAGGGACTATTTTGGACATGAACTCAATGACTGGCTCTTCGACCCCTTCAACTCCCCCTCCCCGAGGGAGGAGCAGACTTGCTAGGCCACAGAAGAGGACATTGCAGCCAGTCCTGAAGAGACCTGATAAGCTAGAGTTAGATGGAAGGGGAGGAGGTCCTTCCCTATCAGTGCACTTAGAACTGAGCAGGGAAGAGATGAAGGAGGGATTGGGGCGATAGGGAGGGAAAGAAGGAGAGGGCTACAGCTGGGATACCCACTACATAACCTGTGATTAATATAAAATAAAAATGTTAATAAAAAAGAAATAAAATCAATAACGAAAGTGCAATCTGATATAAAAACGAAAAACCCATATTGTCAAACAAATACCTCAGAAGTAAGCCTTACCTACAGATTAAAAGACATGGAAGAGAAATAGTGAGGTCTTAAAGACAAGGTGGAAAAAAATTACCGCTCTATCAAGTAGAAATTTAAATTTAAACAAAAATCCAGGCACAAAATATACAGGACATATGGACACTATGAAAAGATCAAACATATGTATATATGTAATACATATATAATATATATTATAAACACAGAGGAAGAAGTGTCAAAGTCACAGAAAATATTTTTTAACAAAATCAAAGAAGAAAATTTTCTCGTTCTAAATAATAAGTCACTATCAAGATACAAGAGGCACACACAACACCAAATAAACTAGAACAAGAAAAGCAACTTTCCATTACAGGTAATGATCTAAACAAAGTAAACAACACAAAAAACATTAAAATTTACAGGGGTAAAACCACAGGACACATACAAATGCAGGGCCATTAGAATAACACCAGACATTTTGATGGAAACAAAATTTGATAGAAATGTTGATATTCCTGGTTAAAAGCTCTTCCACAAATTCAGACTATAGCTGCCAGTCCAAACTACTATATCCAGCAAAACTATCAATCACAGTTGATGAAGAAGAAAACGTTTCATGCTAAAACAAATTTAAACAACTGATGTTTACCAATCCTGCTCTATAGAAGGCATTATCTAGAAGCACTGTTCCAGTCTGAAGAGAAGGTAAACTATGTCAAAGAGTAATCCTGTTACAGTTAGTCAACGGAGGGGGGAAACACAGTACAATAAATAATGGAAATTAATAACTACTGCTCATTAACACCCCTCAATATTAATAGTCTCATCTCCATAATTAAAATGTATAGGCTACCAGATTGGATTAGAAAGGGTATCCATCTTTCTGCTTCATTAAAAAAATACACATCATTATCTATGGTTACAAAGATGAAAAAGGTATTCCAAGTACATGAAATCAAGAAGCAAGCAGATGTAGATACTTTGATATCTGACAAAACAACTTCAAACCAAAATTAATCAAAAAATAATAAGAAGTCAGTAAATATTCATTAAAGGAATAAATTCACTAAGAGGAAATTACAATTTTAGATATTTATTCATTAAATGTAAGAGCATCCAAATTCAGATAAAAATAAAAAATCACTACTACACATAAAATTATATATTGACACTAACACAGCAATAGTTGTTAACTTTAGTACCACACTCTCACCAAAAGACAGGTTATTCAGACAAAAACTAAACAGAAAAAATGCTGAAATTAAAAACATCATAAATAAAATGCACCTAACAGACAACTAGAGACATACTAAAAAATATACTTTTTTCTTAGCAGTCCCTGAAATTTTTTCCAATATTGACACATATCAGGACACCCCCTGATGGGGGAGCAGCCTTGCCAGGCCACAGAGGAGGACAATGCAGCCAGTCTTGATGAGACCTGATAAGCTAGGGTGAGATGGAAGGGGAGAAGGACCTCCCCTATCAGTGGACTTGGAGAGGGGCATGGGAATTAGGGAAGGAGGATGGGATTAGGAGGGGATGAAGGAGGGGGCTAAAGCTGGTATACAAAATGAATACAATTTAATTAATATAAAAAATAAAAATTTAATTTAAAAAGCTAGTCTTAACAGATATTTTTAAAAATCAAAATAACACCCTACATCTTATCTAACCACTTTGGATTAAAGCTGGCTATCAAAAACAATAGAAATAGCAAAACACTCACAAAATCATGGAAGCTGAACAACTTACTACTGAATGTAAAAATGAGTTGAGATGGAAATAAAAAATTTAAAACATTTGATATTTGAATGTAAAAAACACACAGTGATGGCAGTTCTAAAGAGCAAGATCATAGTACTAAGTGCCTCCACATAGCTCTGAGAGAACTCACATTGGTAACTCAGTGACATACCTGAAACTCTAAAATAAAAAAAAAAAAACCAAGAACTAATACCCCCCAAACAGCAAGAAATAATCAAACTCAGAGCTGAAATCAACGAAATAAAAGTGTAAGGAACAACAAGGACACTAGTGGGATGTAACAAGAATCCAATTCCTAAAAAATCTGGGCACAGGGGCCTTTTCTGAGACTGATACTCCAACTAAGAACCATTCATGGAGATAACCTAGAATCCCTGCAGAGATGTAGCCCATGGTAGCTCAGTCTCCAAGTGGATTCCCTAGTAAAGGGAACAGGGGCTGTCTCTGACATGAACTGATTGGCCTGCTCTTTGATCACCTCCCCCTGAGGGGGGAGCAGCCTTACCAGGCTATAGAAGAAGACAATGCAGCCACTCCTGATGAGACCTGATAGACTAGGATCAGAAGGAAGGAGAGGAGGACCTCCCCTATCATTGGAATTGGGGAAGGGAATAGGTGGAGAAGGGGGAGGGAGGTTGGTATTGGGAGGGGAAGGAGGAAGGACCTACAGGGGATACAAAGTGAACAAACTGTAATTAATAAATTTTTTTAAAAACCAAAAAATTCTTGCATTGTATAATTGTAGTATTTCCACAAGGAAAAAAAAAAGCCAAATGTGAAGAAGAAAAAAACATGGGACTCAAGAGGAAAACCAGAAAAAAAAAATAAAGGAATCCTAGAGTACGGCTTTGCTATGCAGAAAGC
Source organism: Pachyuromys duprasi (assembly GCA_028658305.1). Classification (NCBI taxonomy): domain Eukaryota; kingdom Metazoa; phylum Chordata; class Mammalia; order Rodentia; family Muridae; genus Pachyuromys; species Pachyuromys duprasi. Next base: position 75,040,773 of record CM053742.1, read on the forward strand.
TTGAATATATTCAAAGGTTCAAGGAGGATCATTTCATTAAAACCTAAAGGGATAGAAATAATATCACACTAAAGAAACGACATCATCAAAGAAACACTTTCAAAAAAGTAAAATGAAATGTTAAAAGTGAAAGTACAAACCGAAGTAAACCTCATTATAAACACAAATAAGAAGATTCAAAACCTCAAGGAATCAGTATAATTTGAGATAGAATGATTGAGATTACAGATCTAAATAGTTCTCACAGAGATTAGCCTTCTAATTGGTCAGCTCTAAAATCATAAGTAACAGTAATTGGACTGGGCAACTTGAATTTGTGTATTTGTGCACTTGTGTGTGCATGTTATATGCTTTTGAAAAAAAATAACATTTTTTAAAAGAAAGGGGACGCATATAGGCTGGATTAGAGAGATGAATGGAAAAGGGGAAAAGATGTGATTATATTTCAGTTTTTAAAATTAATCAATTCTATAGATAATTAAATAAACAACAACAAAAAGAAAGAATAAAAGAATGAAGAAAATACATAGAATTATTATGCAAACCAATATGTACATAATGGGAATTTCAGAAAGGGAAAAAAAGGGGCAAAAATTCCTCAAGTAAATATTTGATGAAATAACAGCAGAAGGCATTAGTCCCATGAGAAAAATGGCAAGAAGATATATAAACTCTAAGTAGGATAAATTTAGAGATACATGACTACATCAGCATGACTAAGCAAAAAATAAAACAAAACAAAAATCTTGAAAGTAACCACTTCTCATCAGAAACTACATATGTGTAAAGATAGGGGACTAAACCAAGACACAGAAACAAGATGGAGCAGGCTGTAAATAATGATGAGAATATTTATTTTGGCACTGTAAAGGAGGAGGTAGAATTACAATAATTTAATAGGGACCTGAACACATGTGCAGAGAAATAAAAAAATAGCTACATCTTTAATATGAAATAATTCAACTAGATAAGAACTTTTCAACCAACATCTGTTCCATTTACAGTAAGGCAAAGGGAAACAGTGAAACCAACAAAGGTTTTAGCACTTCAATCCTAGCAGTTTTGTTTGGGCATTCTGTATTTTTTTAAGGGGTACCAATTGTGGTTTCTTGAAACAATGGCTGGATAAAGATTATTAGTTTTATGACTCTACAAAAACATTAATAAAGTTTGACTGGGTTGTATATAATTTATACAAACTGAAAAGCAATAGAGACTGAGACTTGTTAGAAGAACTTAAGTACCTCACTGAGCAGTCTCAACACTGTGGGTGTGGGTAGCACTGGAGAATTATTGAAGGTTCATTGCTATAGTAATGTGGTCACAGTGGTTTTAAAAAATATTTTCGAGCAAACTGTAGACTTAGATGCAGTTGTGAGAGATAGTATCTCATGACAGTTATAATTGCTGTGATCAAAACAAATATAATATGTCGTTGAATACATGAATAAAAAACTTTATATATTATTGGGAACATGTAAATAAGTACACTAAAGACAATGTATGGGAGTTTATAAAAACTGAAAATGGATTGTGATATGGTCTAATTATCCTACTTCTAGGCATAAATTAAAGTCACTGAAATAAGCAAACAAAAGAGACACTGGTATACCCATTTTTTGCAAGACTACTTGTAAGAACTAAGACAGAAAATGAGTTTAGCAAATCATAAACAGATGAGTAATGAAAATTTATGGGCTTGATAGATGATACAAGTGCAAGATCCTTAATTTGGATATCCAGCACTCATGTAAAAACAAAAACAGCAGAACAGTCCTTGAGTTTTTTGTTTTCTGTGGGTTTTTTTTTTTTTGGTTGTTTGTTTGTTTCCCGTTGCACAACATATGAGGATCTTTTTATTACAAGCTCAAGCCCAGGTCACAACAACCTCGCTGGTAAAGAAGAGTATGGTCCTGTGGTCTAGGGGAACAAGGTTTTTAAAAAGCAAAACCACAAGCAGGGGGATTGCATGCCTTGGTGTTACATGATTGGGTAGGGAAAATTGACTTTTGAAATGATTGGTTTACTTTAGGCGCCAAGACTATGAACAGTCCTGGCCAGGCCATCTGGGCTGGTCTCCTAGCAACTGTATCTCTAGAGGACAGGAAAAGAATACGGTGAGGCTGGTTCCTCCTCCAAGGTGGCTGGACATGTCTCCACCTGGCTGGCCTTTGTTCAGGCTTGTGCTTTACACTTAAGTCCTTGAGCTTTGTGGTTCATGCCTGTAGCCCTATCACTGGGGAGGTAGAGACAAAACCATACTAGAATCTTTATGGTCAGCTAGTCTTGCTAAATTGATGAGTTCCAGGTTTAGTCAAAATGGAGTATCTAGTCTCAAAGCATAAAGTTGAGAGCAACAGAGAAGACATCTATCTGATGCCGTCTATCTCTGGCCTCCACATATATGCGAACTATATTTGATTTCTAAACATCTGGGACAATGTTGGGCAGGGTAAATAAATGAAGGCTAGATTTAACTAGTTCTTCATGATGCATGTGTGTGTTTTAAAATATCACATTGTATTCCATTAATATACATAAGTAATGAATGTTGATATATAATTTTAAGTTATAATTGTTAAGGAGACATCAAATACAAAGCCCAATTAGCTGATGCAGTGATCCACATTCTGAGGAGCCAGAGCCTCAGTTGACAAAAACAGCTATCGACCTGATTCTTGAGCTGACACAGTATTCTGCCTCCAAGGAAACTGTTGTTTTGGTACAATTGAACAATTGTACCTTCCTAGGGAAACTTGTGCATTGTCTCAACTCCCAGATAAGCAAAGCATTATCTATGTGAGGGACCACCATACCCTCAGTGACAAATATTTGGGATGCTCTGCTTCACTGGATACAGTTGGCTCCAGGGGCTGAGTGCCTGGAGTGCTCTACTTTACCATAAAATAAGGTCATCACTGTGTTGTTGTCTGCCTCCCAGCACCCAAATCACATGTGCACTCTATCTTTCTTAAGTCTCTGTTGTCACTCTATTTAATCTCAAAGAACATGATCTACTATCAATGTCACAGTATCCCAATGTCGTAAGTGACCACTATGTGGTGGCTCATCCCCACCTGCCTAAGTTGCCACTATGTACTATTTGTTCTGGGACCCAAATAAACAGCTTTAGAGCACTCTATCTTTCTCAGTGCTGTATCAGTGCTGTGTTCAAACTTCAGCTACAGCTACATCTTTACCTCCTAGATTCAAGCTGCTAGGGTATGCCTCAGAATCAAAGACTTTGGTTTTGTGGGTTATATACATCCAAATGTGTTTTAGAGAGTATACGCACAGCTTAAGTTCCAGGTGTTGCCGTAGTTCCCAAAACCTCTAAGCTCAGGGTCTGTGCCTATAACTACTATGAACACTGCACCCTACAATACAGAACACCTGTGGCCTCCTTCCTGTTATCTCAGACCCAACCAAAAACAAAACAAAACAAAAACCCTTAGCTAAAACTTCCCATTGTGCAGAACAGCTGAACAATAATAGCCTATTTTGCCAAGGCCATGCAACATAAGCATTTTGAGTACACAATTCAACACATATCCTAAGGCAAACTGCATTTACTCCAACTTCTAAAGGTCCCATTCATAATCTATAACAGTCTCAGTCCTATTTCAAAATCCAAAATTTCTTGAGACTCATGTTAATCTCTTAACTATAATACCGTAAAAAATCAAAATCAAAAAGCTGATAACGTACTTCCAACATATAATGGAACAGAATATACATTAGTATTCCAAAAAGGAGGAAAAAGAGCATAGTGAGAAAATACTGGACCAAAGCAAGATGGAAATCTAGAAAGGCAAACTCCAAAATGCATCTCCAGGTCTGATATCAAAGCTGCCTTCACATCTCCAACTCCTTTCAGCTTCATTGACAGCAACACCCTTCTTTTGGTCTGTTTCCAATTCCTGTTAGCATCTCTCCTCAGCAAGTATCCCATGACTCTGGCATCTACATTTGAAGATCTCCAAGGCAACCTAGGCTTCACCTTCACAGCTTTACATAATGTCCTCTAGGACACACCTGACACAAGCCTCACCTCAGCAACTTTTCTTAGCCACAGAGAAAAAATTCAATAATCCTTTTCTCATATTCTTGACTCTAAAGCCAGAACAATGTAGTCAAAGCTGCCAAGTTTTGCTTCTGGCTGTGGCTGGAACATGCCACAGCTTGTTTTCAATGGCTGCCTTCACTGCCCAAACTCAGCTGTCCTGGAACTAGCTTTGCAGACCAAGTTGGCCTCAAACCCAGAGATCCCTGTACCTCTGGAGTACAGAGATTAAAGCCATGCACCACCACACCTGGCTCTAAAATTTTCTTTAATTCTCTTCTACAAGTTGGAAGCTTAGCTGAATGAGATCTTGCCATGAAGTCACCACTCCCTTTGTTTTATTTAACATCAGAATTTTCTTTAATCTGTTTATCTCTTTGAACACAGGACTTAGTTCCATTCTACTTCCGGGAATCCCCTTACTCCTCAAAATGTACATTTTGTAAATTCACTTGCTCAGCTTGCTCCTTTTCATTATAGATCTGCACAAGCATGGACACTAATAATCATTCATCACAGTCAGTAGTCTGCTGTTTTGTATACTCCTCTGAATATGCAGTTCTTCAGTCTAGCTTCAGGATGACTTTTTAGATAAAGGCACAAAGCAGCCACATTGTCCTCCAGATTATCACACACACACACACACACACACACACACACACACAATTGTCTTCCATGCTCTTACTAGGATGGCCCATTAAGTCCTACTTAAAGCATTCAGCAGCTTTTCTAATAAAAAAAAAAAATCCCAGAGTCTGCATTCCTCCAAACAAAAGCATGGTCAAGCCTATCACCAAAAGGCCCTATTCCTGGTACCAAATCTGAAAAAAATAATACCCTGAATGGAAAGATAATATTCCTCCCAGAAATCACAGGCTTTAAAACAAAACCCAAATCTGGGTATAGTATACCTCCCTTTGAGTTTTATTTTATCTAGAGGTCCAAGAGATCCCTCCCAAAATGATACAGGCTATTGTAACTGCTTTTGTTTGCCCACCAGAACTTAATGGCTACTTGTGGCTCTCTGTAAGAGAAAAGAATCTTCTTTGGTGAGGGGTGAGAGCTACAATCATTGGTGAATATAAACGTAAGTATTTAGAATACAACTAGAAATTATATTTGTTTAGGAAAATGGCAGTAGTAGATCCTCCCCTAAGATCCAAGACAATAATAGGCCTGCACAGTTGGGTGAGGTTCCAGTACCAAATATTATTTCCCTCCTGTTAAATGGGCATTAAGTTTAATTAGAATGCTATTAGTTACTATCAAGATATAGCTGTCACTTTTGAATTTTTAGAAATATCTTGCTATAATGGCCATTATTGTCATTTGTAAATATCACAATGGGGAAGGAATATTGAGTACATTCAGCTTCTGGGAAAAAAACCAAGGAGAACAGCAACAGCCTATATTCTTTTGTTAGTCTTTTAGACCTTCTTGAACAACAAAACAAAAGAAGATATCTGGTGCCCATAACCTGAGTTTCATTAGACAGTCTATGGCTCTTAGAAGAGGTCTTATCATCGTGAGTGACAAAATTTCATTTAATAAATATATGTGAGTATTACATTTAATTTTACATAAGTATAAAATGATTCACTATTCACTATAACTATTCCAAACATTCTTATTTATACTTATCCCTTTTCCTTTCTGTCCTTCTGTATTGTCCTCCTTCCACTTATCTAATTAAAGCCTACTCATTTTTACCATTTTCCCCTACATATCACCTGTATCCTGTTATTTCCTTTAACATAGATCCCTTTCTATACTACTGGTTTCTGTGGTTACTCTAGGTTATACACTCAACATATGAGCATTTGGAGTTAGGAACCACAGATAAGCAAAACATGCAGTGTTGTTTGTTTATCAGAGTCTAAGTTAAATCATTCAATATATTTTCTAGTTCCATTCATTTACCTTCAATTTTCAATATTTCATCTTTCTTTATCGTTGACTAATATTCTATTGTATGTATGTACCACATATTAATTATCCATTCATTAGTGAAGGACATTTGTGTTGTTTCCATTTCCTGGTGTCTTTGTTACTTTTCTTTTGCTTTAGTATGACAACAAAACCAAGGCAAAAACTAACTTGGGCTTCCAGTTCATGCTGTTAGAGCAAAGACATGGTGGCAGTAGGAGTTAGATACTCACATCTTAATCCACAAGTAAGAGGCACACAAACACACACTGGGAATAGTTCCAGTCTTTTGAAGAGCCCACATTCAGAAATACTCCTCCTAAAGCATACTTCCTCAAACAAGGCCACACCTCTTAAACCTTGCAAACAGTTCTACCAACTGAGAATCAAGCATTCAACATATGAGCCTATGGGGCCATTCTTATTCAAACTACTACACCTAACTTGAGTGACAATGAGGACGGTCTACAAAGTATGTATGAAGTAGGATATGAAATTGTTTGGGCATATGCCAGAAGTTAGCTAAATTATATGGAAGATTTGCTTTTAGCTTTTTGAGGATTCTCCACAGAAGTGCCTGCACCAGTTTGCAATTCTACCAACAGTAAATGAGAGTTCTCCTTTTCCTACATTTTCAACATCCTTTATTATTTGTTGTTTTCTTAATCTCAGCCATTTTGACTATTGTAAGATAAATTCTCAAAGTTGTTTTTATTTGAATTTCCCTATTTGCTAAAATGATGAGCACTTTTTGAGATGCTTCACAGCTTTTTGTCTTCCTTTGATAACTCTATTCAAATTCATAGATCATTTTCTTGATTCTCTCATTTTAGTTCTTTATAGATTACAGATATTAATACCCTGTCAGTTGTATAGTTGGAAAAGACTCTCTCCCACTCTAGGCTTTCTCTTCACTCGATAATGTTTTTTAGCTGTAACAGAAGCTTTTGAGAGTCTGGAGTTGGGACTGATTGTGGAGATGGCATCTGAAGGCTTAAATATTTTCAGTGGCTTTCATATTTTTATGTATGTTCTGAAAATAGTTAAGTTTTGCTTCTGGATATAGTAATCTCTTAATCATCTTCTTAAGGCTTGTCTGGTGGTCATCAGTTCTTTTTCTTGTCTTAAAATATTTTTATTTCTTGGTTCACAGTTATTTCCTTTCACAAGTTAGGACAATTCATTTCTTTCTTTTCTGTCCTCTATGTTTGTATTAGTGTATTCAGGATTCCCCTAAATGTGACTTGAATCTTTGTCCCTTGCACATTTTTTTCATTCTTTCCAAATATTATACTTTTGACAGTTTGGAAGTCATGAGTTTGGCTAAGGCTCCTTCCAGGCTGCATTTTTATGTTGCATTCCTATGGGTCCCATCACCTAAATGCCATATAGTCATTATTAGGATGATGTTTAGCTATCATTTCATTGAATAAATTTTTCTAGGCCTTTTCTGTACCTTTATCCTTCAAATACCATGAAATGCAAATATTTACTAATTTAATCATGTCCTGAAGGATACAAGTGTTATCTTCATTCTTTCTTTAATTTTTCTGTCTGACTGGTATATATCAAAATATCTGTCTTAATGTTCAGATATTCTTCTGCCTCATATAATTTGGTTTTACTTTCATACTTTTAATTGTATATTTTATTTTTTATATTTGCTTATGAGATTGGAATGTAAATTTTTATATAATTTAATCACTTTATATCATGATTGTAGGCCCCTCACTAGTCCTTTTCCAGTCACACACTCCCTCCCTCTTACCCCCATGCCCCTCCCGGTAATCCTCAGAAAGGGGAAGACCACCTCATATACCATCTGACCCAAGTCTATCAAGCTCCTCAAGAGAGCCTCCATCCTCTTCCTCTGTGCCCTGGCAAGGCAGCCACAACTCAGGAAAGTGATCAAAGAGCAGGCAACAGAGTCCAAGTCAGAGATAGTCCCTGTACCCCTTACTAAGGAACACACATGGAGACTGAGCTGCCAATGGGCTACATCTGAGCAGGGAGCTTAGGTCCATGGACAGTGAATCAGTCTCTGCAGACCTCCCTGGGCCCAGATTTGCTGGCTTTGTTGATATCCTTCTGGAGCTCCTGTCCACTCCAGGACCTTCTATTCTCCCCTCCCCCCATGCTTTTATAAGACTTCCTAGGCTCTGCCCAAAGTTTGTCTTTTATTAGCCTTGATCCCCTGCTGGGTGGAGTCTTTCAGAGGACATCTATGTTAGGTTCCAGTCCTATTCCCTCTCTTCAGCCTCTTCCAGTGTCTATGTTTTTGGCCCTCTGAATGAAATTTAAGCATTGTCCCTAGGATCATCCCTGCTAGCTTTACCTTCTTTAGGTCTGTGGATTTTAGTATGGGAACTCCTGTATTATATGGCTAATATCTACTTATGCATGAGTATAAACCATGTCTGTCTTCCTGTGTTGGCATAATGTTCTTGTGGAATATATACAATTTACCCTTTTTTTCATTCAAAGCTGATTTCTCTACCCCATTATCTGGTTTCAATCTGGACATTGAATTGTGATGTTTATTCTAGGTACCACTTGTCTAAAGTTTGTGTAAACATGCCAACATGTGTTCTCTGTATTGTCAATAAAACAATCAGACAATGCTGAGCAATGTAGAGAATAGGGTGGGACATTTAGGTCTGGAGGGGGGGAGAAAGAAGAGAGTGGGAGGAGTCAGGAAAAGAGATCAGAAAGCAGAAGACTTTGAACCACCAGGAGATATAAACCAGACCTAAGATATGACTGAAAGCAAGTATAATGTGGGAAATCTGAATGGGAGGAAGCTATGCAGGCTAAATGTGACTTGAGTAATTATTCCTGAGCATTCTGCTCTGTTAATTAAATAAATCCTAATCTCTGTGTGGTGACTTGGGTATATAGCTAATTTAGGAATAACCGCTGTTTAACTAAAAGATAAATCAATATGAAGTATTAATAATCAGCAACATTCCTGGTTTTGGGTTACCTCCCTCAGGATGATCTTTTCTAGTTCCATCCATTTACCTGCAAATATTATTGATTTCATAGTTTTTAATAGCTGAGTAGTATTCCATGTGCCAACAATTCTTTACTCATTCTTCAGTTGAGGGACGTCTAGGTTGTTTCCAGATTCTAGCTATTACAAATAAAGTTGCTATGAACATAGATGAGCAAATATCATTGTTGTATAGTGGAGCATCTTTTGGTCATATGCCCAGGAGTGGAATAGTTGGGTCTTTTGTAGCACTATTCCCAATTTTCTGAAATAGTGACAGATTGATTTCCAAAATGGTTGTACAAGTTTGCACTCCCAACAAAAATGGAGGCAGGTTCGCCTTTTTCCACATCCTCTCCATCATGTGCTGTCACTTCAGATTTGATCTGATGGGTGTGAGATGGATTCTCAAAGTGATTTTGATTTGCGTTTCCCTGATGACTACAGATATTGAGCATTTCTTTAACTGTTTCTCTGCCATTCAATATTTCTTTGTTGAGAATTCTCTGTTTATATTTGTACTCCATTTTTAAATTGGATTATTTGGTTTATTAATGTTTAATAACATGAGATTTTGCTATATTTTGGATATTATACCTCTATCAGGTATAAGTTTATTATGTGGTGGGAGGAGTTTCTTTTCTGGTCTAGTCTATTTGGTGTTCCGTAGGCCTCTTGTATATTTAAGGGTATCTCTTTCTTAAGGTTGGGGAAATTTTCTTCTATGATTTTCCAGAAAATATTTTCCGGGCCTTGAAGCCTTCTTTTTTTGTCTATTCCTATTATTTTTTGGTTTAGTTCTTTTCATGATGTCCTTGATTTCCTGGCTGTTTTGTGTTTAGAACTTTTCTGATTTTATTTTTTCTTTCAGATATGTATCAGTTTCCGCAATTGTATCTTCAGCTCCTGAGATTCTCTCTTCTATCTCTTGTAGTCTGTTGGTGATGCTTGCCTTTGTGGTTCCTGATTTCTTATCTAAGTTCTCCAGCTCCAGGTTTTTCTCTGTTTGTGCTTTCTTTATTGATTTAAATTCTGCTTTCATGTCTTGCACCATTTTCTTTATCTGTTTGAATGTGTGTCCTGTCTTTTCATGCTGGCCTCTATTTTTTGTTCATTTCCTCTTTATGTGCCTGAAATAATTGCAACTGCATATTTATAAATTTAATATCATTGCCTGTGTTTCATCTGCAATAGAACATACATTGATTTTTGGAGATTCTGGTGATGCCATGATGTCCTGGTTTTGTTGCCTATATTCTTATGCAGGCCTCTAACCATCTGGTTGTCTGTAGCCTTCACTGATTATTCCTGGAGCCTCTGTTGCAGACTGGATCCACCTGTCTCTGGAGTCTCAAGTAGTCTTCATTGGACTCACTGTCTCTGCAGGTTCACTGTTTTTGACTCAGGTATGCCAGGTAGCTGGGGCACAGGCAGAAAGATCTCTGAGTCTAAAACTGCTCCAGTGTTCCACAGGCCTCCTTAAAATAGTGGAGGATGGGATTTGGGTTCCAGCCCTGGTTCAGCTCTGCTGGGTTCACTGGCTGTACTGGTCGCCTTGTTTCCTATCCAGGTGTGCTAGGCTTCTGGGGAGCAGGCAGAAACATCTCTAAACCTAAAGCTGTTCCAGTACCCCACAGTCATCCTTCGGGAGGAAGACAATGGAACTTTGGTCAAGTGCCTAGCTCAGCTCCACTAGGTTCTCTGTCTTGGGATTACTGTTTCTGGTCTATGTGAGTCAAGCTGCTGGGGTACTGGTGGATAGATCTCTGTGCCTAGTGCTGCTCCAATGTCCCATGGGTTTCCTTAAGATAGTGGTGGATGGAACCTGGGTCGTAGCTCAGCTATGCTTTGTTCACTGTCTGTGCTGTGCTAGCTGATTCTGACCTGGATGAGCCATGCAGGTAAGGAGCAGGCAGAATGAAGTTGTACCTCCTCCACAGTACCAGAATATATCCCCTTCACAGGGCGGTGTGAGTGATGTCACTAGCTGCTTTGACCAGGAAGATGTCTGCAGGATATTGAGTATGGTGTTCCGGGTTTGGTACCAGGAGCTGCTAGTACCCAGAAGGTGCCTACAGGACTGTGAGATTGGGCACCCAGGTTTAGGAGAGTGGTACTGGGAGGAGATAAGGAAGGAAGCTGCAATTGGAATATAAAGTAAATAAATTATAATAAAATTTTTAAAATGGTGCTTGAAAACATACATTTCCACTGACACAAAACAAAGCTGAAGCTTATCTTCTCCATACATAAAATAATTAATGAGATGTCTAAATGCAGGACAAGAAACTATAACCTTCTAGAAAAGAATATAAGGCAAGTCTCATTTACATTGCCTTTGGCAATGATGTTTTCTAATAACATACAGAATGCTTATGTCACAAACAAAATTAGTAAATATAACTACTTCAAATTAAAATATTTCTTCACAGCAAAAGAAAATAACCAACAAAATTAAAAAGTCACCTACAGATTTAGAAAAAGAACATCTGAAAACTGTATACCTCAGTATTGAAATTTACACTTCAAAATGACATACAATTATGCTGGACTCTGGTGGCACACACCTTTAATCCCAACACTCACTCGAGAGGAAGAGTCAGGTGGATCACTATGATTTCAAGGCCAGAGTTGTCTACAGAGAGAGCTCCAGGAAGACAAGACTACCTGGAGACACCCTGCCTCGAAAAACCAAGAAAAAATACATACAACTCAGTAGTAGAGAAGTGAATAATGTGACTAAACTATTAAGAAAGAAGTGTTTTCTAAAGACAAAAAAGGTATATGACAAATCAACATAATAAAAGTGTAATTCAAAACCACCATATTATATTGCTTCATACCGATTAGAATCTTTCTCATAAAGAAAAAAAAAACTTTGTTTGTATGTATCTGAGTGCTTTGCCTACATATGTCTTCCCCATGTGTGTGTAGTGTCTGCAAAGCCATAAGATGACATCAGATTCTCAAGAACTGAAGTTACTTATGGTTGTTATCCTCCGGGTGCATGCTGAGATCAAAACTATGCTCCTCTGCAAAAGCACTTAACCTCTGAGTCATCTCTCCAGCCAACCAATTCGAATGTCTCTTAAAATCAAAGGATACCAAATATTAGAGAGTATGTAGAGAAAGGGGGACTCATGTTCACTGACAATTAAAATGTAGACTAGTAAAGCCATTAGAAAACAGCATGCAAATTGATAATGAAAGGAAGAAAGCAAGAAAGAAAGAAAAAAAGAAAGAAAGAGAGAAATAAATTGCCATCTGTTCCTGCTGTTCTTCTCATAGATAGATAGATAGATAGATAGATAGATAGATAGATAGATAGATAGATAGATAGATAGAAAGAAAGACAGATAGATAGATAGAGATATACTAAAGGAATAGAATCACTATCTTTTTTTGGAAATTAAAAAAACTGTACTCTTGTCTTCACTGCAGTATTATTCATAATACCCAAAATAAAGAAACAACCTAAGTACCCATAATCAGATAAAGAGATAAAGACAATATTATATATAAGAAATATTATACATAAAACTTATAAGAAGTCTTATATATATATGAAATATATAAAAATTTTATATTTAAGAAAATTATATGTACATATACATTGTTTAGCCATAAATAAAATGGATGTCATAGTGGCATGCATACCTTGGTGGTAATCAGTAGCTCTCTAATGGACTTAAGACTTGTTCAGTAAGAGAGAAACTGTGACTTGTATTGAAAACCTAATCAACTTCAAAGAGCTATCGAAGTCATGGATCTTGGAGGAAAACCTACAGCTGACATTTCATTAAATCAGCAGAATCTCTAAGTAGCTTCTAAATATTTATCCTTAGACCCACATATAGTTTTGTTCTTATCTCTCATCAAAGAAGCTTCTCCATGCCAGGGAGTGACAGACTGGCTAGATCCCAGTGGAGGACATTGCAGCCAACCCTGAGGAGACAGGATGAGCTGGGGTTGGATGGAAGAGGAGGAGGTCCTCCCCCGTTGGTGGACTTGGAGGGGGCGGGGAGGAGATGAGGGAGGGTTGGGGAGGGTGGGAGGGAATGAGGGAGGGGGCTACGCTTGGGATGCAAAGTACCTAACCTGTGATTGATAACAAAAAATTAAAAAAAAATGTAAAAAAAAAGAAGTTTCTCTCTGCAACAGATAGAGACCATTACAGAAAACTACAACTTAACAAAATTTAGAGAACAGAAGATTGCCCTGTTGTTCCTAGTCCTAATTTCTGCACATAAGGCAGGAATTATTACTGAAGAGGCCCAGAAGGTTGCAAGAGTCAGAGAAACATGAAGTTTGCTGTAAGATTTTTTTTTCTCCTAGAAATATTACAGAGGTTACATACATGAAGTCTCATAAGCATGTCTGCCTAAACAAGACCTGAATAAAAATGACACAAATGAACATACTAACAGAAGAGGATAAGCTTGCAGGATCTCACCCTTAAATAAAGAACTACATGAAACTTGGGTGTGGTGAAAGCAGGACAAATAGTCCAACCTAGGGAAGAGTGCCCAAATTGCTAATCCAATACCAAGTGGTCAACCCTGAGATCATGTACATACAGATAACATTATATGGACTAACAATGTTGTATTTTTGTTGTATTTGTATGGATTTTACTAATAATATAAGGAATATTGGACTGGTCCAAGATAGCGGCCCCGGGTGGACACTGTGTCTGAGGAGTAGGACAGCAGTGTAGGCACAGCGACCAGGACAGTGAACTCTGGGACCTAAAATACCAGGGTTTGTGATTGCCAGGTGAGAGGAAATCCTACGGTAAGGAAATCAAGTGGGAAGGTCCTCAGGACACCCAATCAATCCCTGGAAAAGGACCAGCTGGCACACATCTACCAGCCTAGATTTGAGCTTGCAGCTTCCAACGGTGCCCCCAGCTGCCATCAAAGACCAGAACACACCGTTGCCAGCCCAGACTGAGGCATCCCCAGCTTCCATCCCAGACCGGGGTGCTCAGCCTCTGGCTCAGAAAGAGGCGCCAAGTCTCCAGACTGGAGCAGAAGCCTTAGGCACCAGCCCAGGTCAGAGTGCAGAGCCTCCAGACCAGAGCAGAGCCCTTAGCTGCCGGCACTGATAAGAGTGCAGAGCCTTAGGTCCAGAGCAGCATCCCCAGCAACCATCTCACACTCAGTCTCTGGCCCAGAGTGAGGTGCCAAGCCTCCAGACCAGAGTGGCGACCAGCCTGCGGTGCTCACAGTTTCTAGCACAAAGCACAGGGCCAGGAACACAGAGCCCACAACAGAGTATGTGTCCTGCCCACAGCATCACCCACAGACCTCAGATCCCACAGTGCTGAGCCTACAACAGATTGTAGACCACTGGGTATTCAGGAAACCTGAGCAGGCATTTGGTGCCCACAATCTGTGCTTGCTAAATTAGCTAGCACCCACATGTACTCCTGCACTTGCTCCCATACCCATATCCCAAGCATCTACACTCTCTAGCACTCCCCTTAAAGACAACTTCTGAGTGTGCATGCACTCATGCGCACACACACACACTTACTCCCCCCCACCCCTGCAACAATGGTTCTGCACCAACAACTTTTCCTCCCACAAGTACAACTGAAGCAACAACACACACTCTCAACCACTGGACCTCCATGATCTTCCTGAAGAATACTCCATACACCAGAGATTGATAGTACCAGTCTGAAGTTCAGCCTCAAGGAACAAACCAGGCTGTGGTGCTCACAGCTTCTAGCACAGAGCACGAAGCCGGGCACACAGATCCCACAACAGAAGTCAACTGAGACAACAACACACACTATCAAACCACTGGAACTGCCTGATCTTCGTGAAGAATATTCCAGACACAAGAGATTGACATTTCCAGTCTGATGTTCAGCCTTAAAGCACACACAGCTCCTTGATTATATATAAACAAATAGACAAAGGTATACGTAAGAACTCACCCAACAAAAATCAGGACACCATGGTCCCACCAGCAACACCCAAAATCAATGGAGATTTTAATTAAGTGGAAACACAGGAAAATGATGTTAATAATGTATGCAGTTATTAGAGGCACTAGAAGAGAAAATAAACAGAGCTCTCAAAGAAATACAGAATATAAATGCCCATGTAGAGGAAAAATTAAAGACATAGAGAGAAGAGACAAACAAAAATTAGGAGCCACATTCAATCGGATGAAGGAAATGGTACAAAGCATGAAAACAGAATTAGAATCTATAAAGAAAACACAAACAGAGAAAAACCTAGAACTGGAGAACATAGAGAAAAGATCAGGAACTACAAAGGTAAGCATCACCAATAGAATAAAAGAGATGGAAGAGAGAATCTCAAGCGCTGAAGATACACTTGCTGACATTGATTCCTCACTCAAAGAAAAAGTAAAATCAGGAAAGTCCCAAACAGAAAACATCCAAGAAATCAAGGACTCCATGAAAAGGTGAAACCTAAGAATAATAGGATGAAAACAATGACTCTATGCTCTAAGGACCGGAAAATATTTTAAGAAAATCATAGAAGAAAATTTTTCCCAATTTAAAAAAAGGGATGGCCATAAATATACAAGAAGCCTACAGAACACCAAATAGACTAGACCAGAAAAGAAAAACCTCTCATCACATCGTAGTCAAAACACTGAACCTACAAAAAAAAGAAAAAATATTGAAGGCAGCAAGGGAAAGGGTCAAGTAATATATGAAGGTAGACCTATCAGAATCACACCATACATCTCATCAGAAACTATGAAAGTCAGAAGGGCCTGGGCAGTGGTCATGCAATCTTTAAGGGAACACAGATGCCAACCCAGACTACTATACCAAGCAAAGCTTTCAATCAACATAGATGGAGAAAACAAAATTTTCCATGATAAAAAAATTAACCAATATCTACACAGCAATCTAGCCCTAAGGAAGATACTAGAAAGAAAACATCAATCCAATGAAAACAACTACACCAAAGAAAATATAGGATACTGATAATTCCCCAACAAAAAGAAAAAAAAAGCAATGAAGCACATTAAGACCACCGACTCCACAATAAATCGAACAGTCATTGGTCACTATTATCTATCAACATCAATGGACTCAGCTCTCCAATAAAAAGACATAGACTAACAGAATGGTTGCAGAAACAGGATCCAACATTCTGCTGCATCCAAGAAACACAGCTACAGCAGAAACAACACAGCGACCAGGAGACTGAACTCTGGGACCTAAAACGCCAGCACCCGTGATTGCCAGGTGAGCAGAACTCCCACGGTGAGAAAATCAAGAGGGAAAGCCCTAGGGACACCCAGTTATTACCCGGAAAAACCTCCGGGTGACCAGCAGCACACAGCTCTGATCAGAACGAGCCCAAACCCGCCATAATAGACTCGATCACACAGTCTCTGGGGCAGTCTGAGGAGGAACCGGGTACCGTTTTCACCAAACTGCACCCTACGAGCACACACTGCACCCGGGTTCTGCTTCAACCCACGGGTGTGCAGCAAACCGATTGGGCACAAACCGATCGCGGGAACCACCCCAGTCTGAGAAAGGCGGGGGACCGTTTTGACCAGTCTGCACTCTGCAGGCATGAGCCACACGCTTCCTCCAGCAAAACCTCAGTCCTTGTGCCAGTCCGCGGGCAAGTCTGGGAGGGACCTGAGATCTGCTTCAACCCACGGGTGCGTGGTGGGCTTGCACGGATTGCAGGAGCCACCCCAGACTGACAAAGTCCGGGACCATCTTGACCAGACCACACACTGAGGGCCAAAACCTCAGTCCCTGTGTCTGTCCACAGGACAGACAGAGAAGGGCTCGGGCACCATTTCAGACAGGCCTGCATTCAGCAGAGGCACACCAACCCAAACCCATTGTGTGTGCCCCAAATATCATCTCAGACCGTGGTGCACAGCCCCTGGCACAGAAGGGGGAGCCAAATCTCCATTCCAGGGGACAGCCCTTAGCAACGAGCTCAGGGCTGAGCGAAAAACATCTCAAAGGACTGAGGAGCAAGACCTCCAGACCAGAGGGGTGACCAGTCTGCAGTGCTCACAGCTTCTAGCACAGAGCACGAAGACAGACACACAGAGCCCACAAAAGAGTTCAACTGAGACAACAACAACAATAACAAACCACCCGAAATCCCTGATCTTCTTGAAAAATACTCCTGACACAAGAGACTGACAGAATCAGACTGAAGTACAGCCTTAAAGCACAAACAGCTCCCTGATTATATATAAACAAATGGCCAGAAATTGGTGAAAGGACTCACCCAACAAAAATCAGGACACCATGGCCCCACCAGAAACACCCAAAAGCAGCAGAGATTTTAATACAGCGGGGACAAAGGAAAATTATCTTAAAGGGTTGATTATGCAGATATTAGAGGAACAAGAGGAGAGACAAAAAAAGGAAATGAACAAGGCCCTCAAAGAAATGGAGAAGAAATTAACCACCCGCATAGAGGAACAATCAAAGAAAGAAAGAGAGAAAACAACCAAAATAGGAGACACAGTCAATCAGTTGAAGGAAACAGTACAAAGCATGAAAACGGAATTAGAATCTATAAAGAGGACACTAAGGGAGAAGAACCTG
>CM053742.1:75058837-75079809 GCA_028658305.1 Pachyuromys duprasi
GAGAAGGAACTTAGGGAAACAACACCCTTCACAATAGCCACTAATAACATAAAATACCTTGGGGTGAATCTAACCAAGCAAGTGAAAAACCTGTTTGAAAAAATCTTCAAATCCCTGAAGAAAGAAATTGAAGAAGATATCACAAGAGATCTCCTGTGCTCATGGATTGGTAGGATTAACATAGTGAAAATGGCCATTATGCCAAAAGCAATCTACAGATTCAATAAAATCCCCATCAAAATGCCTTCACAATTCTTCATAGACCTCGAAAGAAAAATATTCAACTTCATATGGAGAAACAAAAAACCAGAATCTCCAAAACAATCCTCTACAACCACAGATCATCTGGAGGTATCTCCATCCCCGACCTCAAGCTGTACTACAGAGCAATAGTAATAAGAATTGCATGATATTGGCATAGAAACAGAATAGTGGATCAATGGAACCAAATAGAAGACCCAGAAATAAACCCACACACCTCTGCAAACTTGATTTTTGATAAAGAAGCCAAAACCATTCAATGGCAAAAAGATAGCATTTTCAAGAAATGGTGCTGGTCTAACTGGATATCTACAGGCAGAAAAAGGAAAATAGATCCATATTTATTACTCTGCACAAAACTAAAGTCCAAGTGGATCAAAGATCTCAACATAAAACAAGACACACTAAATCCGTTAGAAGAAAAAGTAGGGAAGAGCCTAGAACTCATCAGCTCAGGAGACTACTTCCTGAACAGAACTCCAACTGCACAGCCTCTAAGAGCAACAATCAATAAATGGGACCTCATGAAGCTCAAAAGCTTCTGTAAAGCAAACGATACTGAAAACAAAACAAATACAGCCTACAGACTCGGAAAGGACCTTCAGCAACCCTACATCTGACAGAGGGCTAATATCCAGTATATATAAAGATCTCAAGAAGTTAAACAGCAACAAATCAAGTAATCCAATTAAAACTGGGGTACGAAGCTAAACAGAGAACTCTCTGTAGAGGACTGTAGAATGGCAGAAAAGCACTTAAAGAAACGCTCAACATCCTTAGCCATCAGGGAGATGCAAATCAAAATGACCCTGAGATTTCACCTTACACCCACCAGAATGTCTAAGATCAAAAACTCAAGTGACAACACATGCTGGAGAGGTTGTGGAGAAAGGGGAACCCTCCTGCATTGTTGGTGGGAATGCAAACTTGTACAACCACTCTGGAAATCAATTTGGCGCTTTCTTAGACAATTAGGAATAATGATTCCTCAAGATCCAGCTATACACTCCTAGGCATATATGCAAATGATGCTCAAGTACACAGAAAGGACATTTGCTCAACCATGTTCGTGGCTGCTTTATTTGTAATAGCCAGAACCAGAATCAGCCCAGATCTCCCTCAGTAGAGGAATGATTACAGAAATTATGGTACTTTTACACAATGGAATACTACTCAGCAAATAAAAACGAGGAAATCATGCAATTTGCAGGCAAGTGGTGGGACCTGGAAACAATCATCCTGAGTGAGGTATCCCAAAAGCAGAAAGATACACATGGTATTACTCACTTATATAGACCTATAAGATAGGATAAACATACTGAAATCTATACACCTAAAGAAGATAAACAAGAAAGAGGACCCGGGGTAAGATGTTCAATCCTCCCTTAGAAAGACAAATGGGATGGACATTGAATGTAGGAGAAAACAAGCAACAGGACAGGAGCCTACCACAGAGGGCCTCTGAAAGACTCTAACTAGCCATGTGTCAAAGCAGATATTAAGACTCACAACCAAACCTTCGGCAGAGTGCAGGCAATCACATGAAAGAAGGGGGAGTTAGTAAGAGGACTAACTCCTCTTGGAGTTGGAGAGGACAAGAACTCCACAAAGACCAAACAGATCAGGGCACAGGGGTCTTTTTTGAGACTGTTTCTCCAGTCAAGGACTATGTATGGTTATAACCTAGAACCCTTGCTCAGATATACCCCATGGTAGCTCAGTATCCAAGTGGGTACCCTAGTAAGGGGAGCAGGGACTATTTCTGATATGAACTCAATGGCTGGCTTTTTTAACCCCACCCCCACCCGAGGGAGGAGCAGCCTTGCTAGACCTCAGAAGAGGACATTTCAGGCAGCCCTGAAGAGACCTGATAAGCTAGGGTCAGATGGAAGGGAAGGAAGTCCTCCCCTATCAGTGGACTTGGAAAGGGCCCGGGAGTATATGAGGGAGGGATGGGGTGATTGGGAGTGAATAAGGCAGGGGGCTATGGCTAGGATACAAAGTATATAACCTGTGATTAATATAAAAATAAATAAAATTTTGAAAAAGAATATTGAAAATAATCTTTTCTTGGTTGAACCTTAAATGAAGCGTGCATCCTAATTAAAACCTGAAGCTGAAAACCCAAGTGAGGAATTTACCAAAATGTGGCCTGGAAGTTGCACCAGTAGAAACTGAGATAATAAATTAATGCTACCTTAAATCAGTTTTTATGATAATTTGCTAGCCTGCGTACAAAACTAAACCAGAGATTAGAATCAAATTTCTTCCAAATGATGCTGTTCTTAAGGAAAAATTCTAATTCTTTAGTTCCTAGAGTCAGCTAGAGAATTAAGCTATAAAACTAGTATTTCTACTCTAAGAATAGATGTTTTCCACTTAGAGACCACACTCAAGACCCTTCACAAGCAGATAAAAGTATCATATGTCAGAAAGATACATATAAAATCTTCTAAGGAAGAATACAAATCCAATCAAATAACCAAACACATCCCAAAAGATCTTATTCCTAAAATAATAATACAGACCAAATGCTCAATATATTCAGGTAAATGTATCTTAATTTAGACTGATCTTTACTTCCTAGCTAAGGGAAGTCATAGACGGAACAAGGAAGAGATACAGTGTGTTTTAGTTGTATGCCTTATTACTGATCTGAGGACTTTGATTTCGCAAAACCTGTAAATATTTGTCAATGAACTCCAGCAAAAGACTAATAGAAACACATTTTTAATTGGACAGTTCAGATTTGTTACTAGGAAACGGAAAGTAAAGTGGAGCTAAAAATGAAAATACATATTATAGGGAGCTCCATGGGCATCTCAGTAAAAGGCTGTTAGAATGGATATATGAAATTTGAGGTTATGTTAGAAAGTCTGATGAGAATTTTAGGAAAAATTCCTTTGTTCTAGATTAGATGATAATGATAAAAAGTGAAACATTCATTGTTTCTGTTATTGGGTTTCTGATTTTATTTAATTTTGTGGATGTTGAAAAAACATCAGCCCTCTTATTTTCCAAGTGTTAATGTATTGATATACTTTTTCTTTTACTTTAAACTAATATGAAGTATAATAATATATTATATATTGATTCACACATAAAGCAGATTGTTTAAATTATATAATGGGATTATTGTAAGTACTCGGACCTAAGAAAAGTAGTACTCATGACAATCTATGCTTTGAAATGTTATTTTGACTCAAACAAATAATGATAAAAGCATCATGGAAGAGTAGTGATATTATCCTCACTCTCAAGATCATTAATCACTATATAGAAGTATGGTTAAAAAATCCTACACAGTATGTAAAATAATTTTAGTAACACATTACATTGAAGTCCATGGCAGTACAGAGGAGAAAATTGTTGTGTCATACTTTACGTAATGTTAGAAGAGTTTCTTCACACCCCACCTCTTCCCTCAATGTGCAAAGAGACATCTTTGTTGTTGGTGGTGTTCTTAATTATGTCAGTTAGGGGCACAGCAGATGGCAGTCCTTTGTTCATCCTAGCTTGATGCCTGGCTTGATCACCAAATCTGTCTCATGCCTAGAACTCATAAAAATCAAATCAAATTAAATCCAGGTAACTCAGTGCAAGAGGAGGATGTTAGAGACCTGAGGAACACCATGCCACCCACAGACGTGCCCTCCAGCACACAATACAGGCTGGCCATAAATACCTACTTAACACCACGCTATGCAGCAGTTGGAGTATGTCACAATGTGTGAGTATGTGGTGGACAGATGGGAAAGAAAGAGAACTGGAGCAGCGTGAGCTTATATACATAGATGGAGCTGGAGACTCAAGGGTAAAGAGGAGTAGCCTGTTGTGAATGGCCAGCCTCACCACGTGAGGCCATGATGAGATCCCAGGCTGGGCTGCCACCGAGGGCCATGTCTGACTCTGTGGCTATGCAGTGAAGGTGGTCAGTGGTGATGTACATGGTTCATATTATTACTAGAGAACATGGACATGTCCCTAGCCAGAGCTGGGGACCATATGGGTGTCCAGAGGTTGTACAGAGCTAGACCCACCCTTCACTGGATGTAGGGCTCTGTAGAGCTGTCCCAGTCTCTCACTGCCAGAAGCCCTAGGGGCAGTGGGCTCTGTGTCTTTCTCAGGCAACAAAGTGAAGCTGGTCCTGGTGGCAGCAGTGTGGGTGAACCAGCCCTGAGGGCATAAATGTGGAAGAGCATGCCAATCATCTGCTGTGGCATAGCATGGGAAGAGAGGTGATGCCACCTACTGCAGTGGGGAAAGCTGCTCACATTGCCATTAACCTGGGAGAGCTTTCCCTACCCTGGTTTGTGTGGGATGGGAGGGCAGGTGAGCCAGCCCTGAGGGCAAGAGCTGGCTCTACCACTCATCTGCTGTGAGGTGGCACAGGTACAGGAGTTATGCACCCGTCTTGTCCCTCACCACCTGCAGCAGTCAGATAAGCTGTCTCCTGAGTCATGAGGGAAGGTTAGCTGGCCCTGCCCATTGTAGGCTGCAGCACTCAGGAGAGCAGGCCCTGCACCTCTGGGCAACACAGTAGAACTGGTCCTGGTGAAGGGGCCACATGGGAGTAGGCCCTAAGGAAGAGAGTATGGGAGAGCTGGCCCCGGGACTCCTGCAGTGAGGTGGCCTGGGAAAATACCCTCTGCCCCCTTTCCCCTTGCCACCTGAGGCAGTTAGGAGAACTGACCCTGGGGTCATGAGAACAAAAGAGCTGGCTCTGCCTCTCACTGGCTGCAGCACTGTTGCACTATTGCAATAGCACAATAGTGTCGTCATTTTTCACATGGCCACATGTCCTACACAGAGCTTCATCTACTTAATGGTCTGCTATAATTGTGTCTGTTATCTTGCTTGAAACCTTCAGTGACCCATGATAATGCACTAGTTCTGTGGTACACTCTTACTTGGATCCCAAAGCCCTATAAATACTATTTTCTCCTAGTTTCCTACTTTTGTCTCTGCCCCCAACTTGTACTGTACTTCAAGCAAACTAATCATCTCAATTTCTGAACACAGTAAACTTTCTTACCTCCAAGCCTTTGTATGAATCAATTCATCTCCATAGACTCCAGTTCCAGCTCTGCCAGCTAATTTTTTTACCCAACTTTCTGTCAAAGTTTTGTTCAAATTTCATGTCTTTCTTACTTTGTTGGAGAAGACTCTTACATTTTTTGAACAACCAGAAGGTAAAATCATTTACATTCTATTTGAGTTCTTTAGTTCTGTGTCTACTTCTTTCAAGTAATGTGTCCTTCAACCTCTAGACAGCAAGTACAGCTCACATACATACATATGTGTGTATTTGTATGATATCTATGTATATGTATAATAAATGCTCAGTCATTTTATCAAATTAAATGGAACTGAATTGAACTGAATCTTATGGTCAAGTTAAAATATATAATATATATATATATATATATACATGATCTTATGTATTTTTATATATACTTGATCTGATGAAGTCATCTTCGCAACATATATATATATATATATATATATACATATATATACATCTTTGCCTCTTTAAGGATATTTTTACTTTATAAATTAAATGTCCACCTATGTTGTTCCAATCAACCCAATTTAGTGAAGGATTTTGATGCAATTAAAAATGAGGAAATCATGAAATTTGCAGGTAAATGGTGGGACCTGGAAACGATCATCCTGATTGAGGTATCCCAAAAGCAGAAAGAAACACAAGGTATATACTCACTTATATAGAGCTATAAGATAGGATAAACATACTGAAATCTATACACCTAAATAAGATAAACAAGAAAGAGGACCTGGGGTAAGAGGATTAATCCTCACTTAGAAAGTCAAATGGACAGACATTGGATGTAGGAGAAAACAAGTAGCAAGACAAGAGCCTACCACAGAGGGCCTCGGAAAGACTCTTCATAACAGGGTATCAAACCAAAGATTAAGAAACATAACCAATCCTTTGGCAGAGTGCAGGGAATCATATGAAAGAAGGGGGAGTTAGCATGACCTGGAGAGGTCAGGAGCTCCGAAAGAACCAAATATATCAGGGCTCAGGGGTCTTTTATGAGACTGTCTCTCCAACCAAGGACCGACCATGTATGGTTATAACCTAGAACCCCAGATTGTAGGTAGCAAATGGTAGCTCAATACCCAAGTGGGTACACTAGTAAGGGGAACAGGGACTATTTTGGACATGAACTCAATGGCTGGCTCTTCGACCTCCCCGCCCCCCCCGAGGGAGGAGCAGCCTTGCTAGGCCACAGAAGAGGACACTGCAGCCATTCCTGAAGAGACCTGCTAAGCTAGAGTTAGATGGAAGGGGAGGAGATCCTCCCCTATCAGTGGACTTGGAAAGGTGCAGGGAGGAGATGAGGGAGGGTAGGATAGGGAGGGAATGGGGGAGCGGGCTACGGCTGGGATACAAAGTATATAACCTGTGATTAATATAAAATAAAAGTGAAAAAAAAGAAATGTCTGAGTTCTGAAAATCATCTTCAAAAATTCTGTGATTCTTTTCTATTTTTTAGGCAAATTATATTAAGCTTGTTTTTACATTCTTAAAGCAACTGTCATACCTCTATTCATGAGAGATTTCCTCTGTCAAGAGGAAAGAACAAGAGATAAATATGCTGGGCTTCAGTTCCGGCTCTGCTGTAAAATGTAGATAAAATCCTTGCCTCAGAGGATTTTTGCAAGAAACAAGGGCAAGAATACACGGGAAGTGAATGCTTTTAAAACAGAGAAAAACAAGACACTGAGGTCAGGTATTGTTACATGCTTTACTAATCTTTAATGAAAATATTAGATCAGCACAATGCATTAAAACATAAT
Organism: Pachyuromys duprasi; assembly: GCA_028658305.1. NCBI lineage: Eukaryota > Metazoa > Chordata > Mammalia > Rodentia > Muridae > Pachyuromys > Pachyuromys duprasi. The sequence continues at coordinate 75,065,924 of CM053742.1, forward strand.
TAGATTAAGTCATATGAAAGCCTTGCTTTTCTTCCTTGGTTGAAGAAAAATGTATAGAGCCCAGAACAGTTGATCTGATCAAGTCATCTTAGCAACCAAAAAAATAAACAAGAATAAACAATTCAATTGCTAAGTGAATAAACTTCCAAAAATCAGCCTGGCTTGTCAAATCTGCATTTTGATTTATTCCAAGTGTTTTCCCTTGCTCTTTGCATTTCAGTCTAATGATATTTTAAAGTATACAGAAACAGGAAGCCAGTAATGCTTTTGCTGAAGTCATTCTTGGTCTTTTTCCTTGATCAGATCTCTTGCAGCTGTGTGGTAACTTATACCAGATTCTCATGGGGGAAAATGTGCATACTGATTCAAGAAGTCACCATAGAATCTGGCAACATCTTACTGTTTTTTCTAATTCAATCATTTATCTCATCACTTTTGTGGAAAATCAATCATTTATCTCATCACATTTATGTAAAAGGAGTTTGGTGTACAAAATATGGAACATTTCACATTTATCCAGAACCCTTAAAAGTCATGGAGAGGGTGAGATTGCGAGGCTAAGAAAATGTCATCCAACAGAGAATCAAGTTCTCTAACTCTAAATTATTTTGTATGTACCATAATTATCATCTCAAATACATGATCATGTAGGTTTCAGAATAGAACCATTATTTAATCACATTGTTCACATAGAGCCATCATTATCTGCTGTCTTCCATAGTCAATAAATATTTTCCTAGAAAAATTAGTGTATTTTATGATGAAAAAACAACTTGCAAAATGAGTAAAGATTCAATTGATAACAGTTAGTATTCATGAGGAAGTTAAGTATTACTTATAATTAATACTTTGAATGATAATAAGGCAATGTCTAGAAGCATTTAAAACTATTCAGCCACTGACACAGCAATTCCACTTTTGTAAAATGTTCACTCGAGTGCTGATAAGCACAGCAATAAGCAGATATTTAATGAACAGTGTCTCATTATTTTGATCTTATTCTGGGACAACTACAGCAATGCATAAAATAAAAAATGATAGTAAGTTTTTAAAAACTTCTTTTTTTCTATTGACTGTTGCAGAAAACAAATAACCAGAGTTCTAATGTATCTGATAAAAATAAGAAATGTCTCACAAAAGATTTAGTTCCATTCTTATTCCACCATACATATAATTTTTGACTATGTTAACTTGCCCTACTTGAGTACCTCAAATATAATCAAATATGCTCAAGGAACTAGAAATACTAAAAACCCTAAAACTGTTATAAAAACAAAGATTCATTACAGAATAAGTGCTCTTAAAGTTATAGCTCCAGAAAAGAATAGTTTTGTAATCCCAAATGGATATTCCACAAATACTTACTCAATGTGTCTTCTTTATTGTCTCAGACACACTCAAATGCTATATATCTGAAATAGAAATTAACAACTTCCTTTCAAACACTTTTCCTTCATGTGTGTTCAAAGTTACTACTATATCAGGAACTTAAATGTCACTCTTTATTCCTCTCCTGCTGTTAGCCTAATATCCAATCAATTTTTAATAGTGTGTGTTTGTGTGTATGTGTTGTTTTCACATGAACAGCATGTAGCAGAATATTGTCTTTCTAAATATCTTCTATTACTCTATCTGTCTGCGTATCTCTGTCTCTCTTTCTGTCTCTGTCTTTCTGTGTCTCTTTCTGTTTCTCTGTCTCTTTCTCCCTGTCTCTGTCTCTCACTCTCCACTATTGTCTTGAAATGGGGTCTCTCACTGAACCCAAAGTTCACTGTTTAAGCTATGTTGTCCTATCAGAAAACTATTTGTTTCAGATTAGCTTCCCTCTTCCCTCACTGTTGGGGTTTCAGGAACAAATAGCTATGTGTGTGTGTGTGTTTTGTTACGCTGTTCTTAGGGTTTCAACCTCAGGTTCTCCTGGTATTAGAGCAAGTACTCCTACCCACTGAGCCATCTCCCTAGTCCTTTTATTATTTTAGCTCTGAATATTCTCTCTAATCTATTAAGTATTCTCTGTGCCTATTAATATTTATTGACTCTAGGTAATCATCATTCAGCCTGTATGTTAGCATTTTGTCTACCATCACAGTAAATCCAAGCAATCCAAGTAATGCAAGTAATGAGGGAGTCATTACTCATGTTTCTGACACTTCCGTGGTTACCATTTGTGTATAAATTAAGCCCATATTTATCAACATTGCTTGGAAAGTTATGTGTAACTTAGACCCATGTAAGCTGTTCAGTTTTAACTCCTATCCTAGAGTTTGATCTCCAGGTAAAATGAGGACTTGTATTTTAGTACTTATGGTTGTATCAGACAAATGACCTCTCTCTAACCTTTAATATTTATCTACCAGGGTTGAGCAGTGAGTACAACTGCATGAGGACAGAAAGACATACATTTCACAGAAACTCTAAGCTCAAAAGAAAATGTTAACTTGGACTGACCATTTGGCAAACATACTCCACATGATTCCAAACTGTCCCTTCCTTCCCTGTAATTCAAACAACCCTTGTACATCTCTTTCTGAAGTGGTTGCAACTTAGGATACTTGTTTCCTAAGATAAAAGAGACTGTCTCTTCTTAAGATAACCCACCTTTCTATTATTTTCTTATAGTACTCATGGTTTTCAGATCAGCCATTATAATCTTTGATTGAGATAAGGCTTTAAAGAGCCCTAAAGGTAAATTACTTTGGACCTAGAGCTGAGACTTTTTGTAGGCATTTAAATAAATGAATTCTCATTAATCTTGATGGATATGAACCAACTGATCAATGCAGAAGAGGAGACACAGATATTTATCTGTTTTCCCTTGGATTTTATAACCAAAAGCTTTATATATAATGCTATTTCACACACAGAAACATGTACTAACTACAGGCAACTCCTGTTATTGATTATGTAGCTTTAGGAAAATTATTGAACTCCATTGAGTCTTTTCTTTATATATGAAATGGAGATTAATAATAAATACTTAATTTAAAAGACTGTGGAAACCAAGTCAATGCACTAGGCTAAGAGTCAGAGCAGTCCATCACTCAACCCTCAGCAGAGATGTTTCTTCTTGTAATTAATGGTCTCTATGTTTAGAGACCCAACAATGCACAATGAACAAAAAAGGTGTGAGACTTTGGAGCACTCTGCCCTAAATGGGGTGTCTTTATCAAAATCCCTCCATCCAAGACTGAGGTATCTATGCAGAAGAGGAGGCAGAAGGAGGTAGCCAGAAGTGATGGTTGGCTCCAAGGAAACAGGGCCTTCCAGACACAATAGGGCTAAACAACACACATCAACACACAGACACTACGACAGTATGCACAAAATGTAGGTTCAAACCAGACAAAATCCAAGCACTGAAAATAAGTAGACATGGAGTCCCACCACTAACCAAGAAGCTGCCTGCAATTAATATCAACTGGCAAAGAGATAATCAGTTTTCTCCAATAGCGTGTCACTTGGTATTATCAACCTCACTCCAGGATAGACCCCCATGTCCAGGAGTCGTTGGCCAAAACAAAATGTACTTCATGATATTTTACTTGCTTGATTGCTTTTTTGTTTTGTTTTATTTTTATTTTTTGTTTTATTGGATTTTTGTTTGTTGATTTTCATTTCTTTTGCAGGGGCATAATGTTGGATGGGAGGTGAAGGAAGGGAAAGAATATGGTCGAACATATTGTATGCAAAACAATTTTTAAATGGGAAAAGATTGCAAAAAATAAAAAAGCAAAGGAGTAAAATAAAATGTGATAATAGAGAATCATTATCATCATCCTCTCTGTCTCTCTGTCTCTCTTTGTCTGTGTGTATCTCTCTGTCTCTCTCTGTCAGTGTGTACCTGTCTCTCTTCCTTTTCTCACTCTGCATGTATGTATAAAATCAGAAATATTAATATTGTATTTAATGGTGTTATCTTCTTCACTCACTAAACCAAAGCAACCTCTTAAGTTTTCATGATCCTCATTTTCTTACTTACATCTCAACCACAGTTTCCCCTCCCTCTTATCCTTCCAGTCCCTCCTCACATTCCCTATCCACCCCATCTGCTCTGCCTCAATTTCTCTTCAGATAAGAACAGGTCTCCTATGGCTAACAACCAGCCATGGCATATCAAGTTGCAATAAGACTAAACACCTGCCCTCTTATTAAGGCTAGATGAGGCAACCCATTGGGAAGAAAAGGTCCCAAAGATAGGAAATACAGTCAGAGACAGCCCCTGCTCTCACTGTTAGGAGTCTCACAAGAAGATCAAACTACACAACAGTAATATGTGGAGAGGTCAGGCCCATGCAGGTTTCTTGGTTGTCAGTTTAGTCTCTGTGAATTGATTCTTTAGGTTTTCTTATAGTGTCCTTGACCCCTCTAGCTCCTACTACCCTGCCTCTCCCTCCTACTTCCACAAGATTTCCCAACATATACTTAATGTTTCTCTGTGGGTCTCTGCATCTGTCTCCATTAGTTGCTAGGCAAAGCCTCCCTGATGACAATTATGCTAGGCACCAATCATTGCATTCACCTTTTTTTTGCCATTTATGTTTTCTTTTAACCTAGGTCTCTGGGCTATCAAGCCTCTGGTTCCTGGCTCTCCAGGAAGTGTCAGGGCTGGACTCCCTCTCATGCCATGAGTCTCCAGCTAGAACAGTCATTGGCTGGTTGCTAGGACAAGTTTTGTGTCACCTTTGCCCCAGCACATCTTGTGGACAAGACAAATTCTAAGGTTTTGTGGCTGAGTTGGTGTCCCTATCCCTCCACTGGAAGTCTTGCCTGGCTACAGGAGATGGACTGTTCATGATCCATATTACCTATTGCTAGGAGTCTTAGCTAGGGTCACCCTTACAGATTCCTTGGAGTTTCCATTGCCCTAAGTGTCTAGTTCATCCCAGAGATGACCCCCCACCCCATTCCAGTTGCCTCCCCCAGGAATCTCTCCCTTTGTTCTCCCCACACCTGATGCATCCTGTTTCCATCTCCACTCCTACCCTTATCCATTCCTCTTCTCCCACCCACCCATGATTTCTATTCTATTTCCCCTTCACAGGGAAATTCATGTGTCCTCCTTGAGCCCTGGGTCTTATTTAGCTTCTCTGAGTCTGTGAATTATAGGATGGTTTTCCTTTACATTATGGCTATTATCCACTTATAAAGTGAATACATACTTTGCTGGTCTTCCCAGGTCTTGATTACATAACTCAGGATGATCTATTCTAGTTCCATCTACTTGCTGGAAAAACTCATGATGTCATTGTTTTTAATAGCTGAGAAATAATCCATTGTGCAAATGTACTGTTGGACTCCCAAGGTGGGGAGACCCTCCTTTCCTCGGGATAGATGCCAGACCCCAATAACCAACGAAGATGAGAGCTTGATGCAACAGCAAGAGGTTTTACTCAGTAGCAGGCACGCTGGGGCTCTGCACACAGCTCCCATGATAGGAGGTGGTGGAGAGCCTTGAGCAAGAGAATCACAGAGTTTATAAAGGCAAAAATTGCAAAACAGGAGGGGGTCTAGGGTTAAGGGACTTTTCTAATGGGGCGGTCAGTGATTGGCTGTGCCCAGGTATGATGAAAAGGAGATGGTTAGGGACTGTTTGCACCTCTCGGTCCAGGAACAAAGAAGGGCATTTCTTAGAAACATAAAGCTCACAAGTTTAAGTTCTCATGGTTAGGGCCAAGTTAAAATTTTCTACCCTTACAGTACCACATTTTCCTTATACATCCTTTGGTTTTGGGATATCTAGGTAGTTTTCAGTTTCTGCCCATTACATATGAAGGTCCTATGAACATGGTTGAGCAAATGTTTTTGTGGTGTGCTGGAGAGTCCTTTGGGTATATGTTCAGGAGTGGTAAATCTGGGTCTTGAGGTAGCTCAATTCTCCCCACCCTCCTTTTTTTGAGAAATTGTCACACAGATTTCTATAGTGGCTGTACAAGTTTGCACTCTTGCCACCAATGGAGGAGTGTCCTCCTTGTCCACCTCCTCACTAGCCCATGATCTCAGTTGTGTTTTTTTATCTTAGCCATTCTGACTGGGATAAGTTGGAATCTCAGCATCATTCTGATTTGCATTCCCCTGATGATTATGGATATTGAATGTTTCTTTAAGTGCTCCTTGACCATTAAAGATTCCCCTGTTGAGAATTCTCTGCTTAGCTCTGTACCCCATTTTAATTGGGTTATTTGGTTTGGTTATGTCTAATCCCTTCAGTTCTTTATATATTTTGGATATTAGCCCTCTGTCAGATGTAGGGTTGGTGAAGAGCTTTTTCCATTGTGTAGGCTGACATTTTGTCCTATTGATGGTGTCCTTTGCCTTACAGAAGTTTGCAGTTTCATGAGGCTGGTACCTGAATTTTAAAATGTCTCTCACATTTGCTTTTCCTCTACTCTTACTGTTATATTTTCACTTTCTTTCACTCTCTTTCTTTATGTTTCCATAACTTCCTTCATAGTTGTATCCCCAGAAACGCAAAAAATATATGCCTAATAAATTTAGTCCTCTAATTAAAATACTTTAGTAGTTTGTCATTTATTTCTTTCTCAGATGTAAATTCTCCAAGCTGAATTTGAGTTTTCTCATTATTCTGACCAGTTTTATCCTAGCCTTTCCCCAGTTGCACCAAAGAACTCAGTTTTCAAGCATGCTTTTGGATAGGTTTTTAAAGGGCATACAGTAAGAGTTCAATAACTAAGATAAAGAGAAGATATTCTGAAAGACATGAATATTGTTAGTAATTAATATTATTTTCATTTTATTTACTTTGAGATTTTTGAAATTTCTCATTTAAACAGGAAAATGAAAAATTCTAATATTTTCAGGAAAATTAATTAATAAATTTAAAGAACTTAGGACACCATGATTTTGTGCAATTACTCTTTGCATTAAAGCTTTGTTGCAATGAATCTTGGACCATGTGGAACACACACACAATTTTTATTTGATCCACTTGTGCTAGTCTTAGAAGCAGACTTCTTCAGCCACATGAATGCATGACTAACATGAATATGAATGAATTAATAAATACAATAACTCTTATTCTTTGAAATCTGGCAATGAAGATATTTGTGCAGAGTATTTTCAGTAATATCAGTCAGAGAACCCTAGTGCTATAGCAGATTTTGGTAAAACAAAATAAACATTAATATCTGTGCATAAAATATACTTCAGGGTTGCCTGTTAACCCTATTAGATGCCGTATTATTGCATGATCTCTGGTAGGGTTTCATGGTGATACTTGAACCCACAAGTATTTAGTATCCTTAAGAAAAGAGTTCATCCCTACACAGATGTAGCCCACGGCAGTGCAGTGTCCAAGTGGGTTCCATAGTGATGGGAACAGGGACTGTCTCTGACATGAACTGATTGGTCTACTCTTTGATCACCTACACCTGAGGTGGTAGCAGCCTTACCAGGTCACAAAAGAACACTATGCAGTCACTCCTAATAAGACCTGATAGACTAGGATCAGAAGGAAAGAGAAGAAGACCTCCCCTATCAGTGGACTTGGGGAAGGGCTTCTGTGGAGAAGGGAGAGGGAAGAGAGATTGGAAGGGAGGAAGGAGGGAACTACAGGGGGGATAGAAAGTGAATAAAGTGTAATTAATAAAAAATTTAAAATAGAGACCCCCAGAAAAGAAAAGAGTTCATGGTTTTTGAAGTCTAGATTGAACTATCATGTTTTTGTTTTTGTTTTTGTATTTTTCTGAGTGTATCCATCAAATATCAAAGTCTTACCAATTCCAAGCAGAGTATGAAGAGTCATATTAAAAAAAAGAAGGTCAAAGCTGAAAGATTTATGTGATCACAAGAGAAAAAGTGTCCAACCCTGAAGTTATATTCACACAGGCAACACTAAACAGAATGAGCAGGCTGTATTTATATATTTATGCATTTATGTACATGTGTTAATATGTGTATATTTATTTATGTATAACAATAGTCATCAAATAAAAAAGAAGCAATCAATTTGAAAGGAAGCAGGCGTCATGGGAAGGTTTGAAACGAGTAAATGTGTGTGGGGTGGGGAACTAATGCAATTAGATTTTATTAAAATGTTAGAAAAACTGAAAACAAAAGTCCCTAAGCCTTTGTTCCTTTCCATTTTAGTCTAAAATCATTAAGTCTCCTTTCTTTGTGGAAATAGTTGTAAGTTGTACTAGCTGCCAGGTTGGGAGAATTTACAAGTTGAAGGACAAACAATTATGTGCTGCTATGAATCAATGGCTGGGGATCAGAGAAGTAGTTCACTGGAAAATGAAGAAGCAGTTCACAGGTTTTCCTTATAATACTAAACTCTAAGAAGATCATCTTCCAGAGTCAAGTCTTTGCTTTCCAAAGTATAAATAAAGCTCATGCCACTATGGGGGAAATTCTCAGGATGGTCTCCAGACAGAAATCGCTGCCTAATGAGGGTCAGGTGCTGGGACAGGCAGTTAGTAGGATCAATGTTCCAAAAGGATCAAAGCCAAGTGGCCAGTCCAATGTTAACATGAAGGGATTGGGTGAGAGTCAGGAGGAGGTCATCAGTCTCCTATCAGAGGTCAAAGTAGGCCCAGCTTATAAACTGTACTTGGATTTCAGCTGGTGTCTTTTGTTTTAAATATATTCAGAACAGAAAAAGCAAAGAGGTATTCCCTTCAGAATGATCTTTTCAATTATAAAATATTGTCCACTAATGTCAGCAACCACAGTTAACTGGAATGTGATATATCATAAATTTCAGGAGGTTTTAGTTCCTTTAAAACAGCCTTGCTGTTTCAGACATCAATTTCTCACTTCCTGTATTAGAAACATTAGAATGTTGTTCACTGTAGTCACAGAAAAACCCCCTGATTTTGAATATTTGTCTTACAGATAATTCTTTTTCAAAAAAAAAATTAAGACTTACTTCTGAACTTTCTATCTAGCCACTCATTGAGAAATACACTTTTCTTATTCTCCATTACTGGACCAATGGTTGTATTCAGCATGACAATAAGAGCCTATGAAATTCTCTTTTACTTAAATTGATTGATATATGAGACTAGAGCGGTGAGTCTTGGCTTAGTGAAAATATCAATTGTGGTAACCTCAGATGGCAACACCAACTACTCAGGGTACCTGAACAACAGCTCCACAGTGAGAGCAGGGTAACCAGAAGACTGAACTGTGGACCGCCAAACCCTGACGTCTGTGTTTCTCAGATGAGAGGAGAATCCACAGGAACACTTGAAGGTCCATCTTCAAGCCACCTAGCTACTACTGGCTAACGCCAAGGACCTAGGCTACCGGTCCAATCTGCGGATACCTCCTTGGGACCTGCTTCAGCTCTCTGGGCTCTGATGCTGCAGCCCTAGGCCGCTTGCCCAAACTCACCATCTGCAGATATATTCCTGAGATATTCCTGTGGACACCTTCTGAGTGCTAGATGCTCCTGTTTCCAAATCCGGAAGACCACAATCAACATCCTGTGGATATCTTCGTAGTCACAGTGTCGAGTGGCACTCACTTGTACCACCCAGTAGAGGAATACATTCCGCTACTATGGGTGAGACACAATTCCATTCTGCCTACTCCCTTCCTGCCTGGCTCACCCAGGTAAGAATCTGCTGTGTTCATTGAAGAACATACTGAGCTCAGCTAGGCTTGGGACCCAGGTTCCATTCCCCACCATCTTTGGGAAGACTGTGGGATACTTGGAGCAGCTCTAGGCAGAGAGATCTAATCTGCCAGTGCCACAGCAACTTGGCTAACATAGGCCAGAAAGAGCAAGCCCAGTACAGACAGAAAACCCAGTGGAGCTGAGCTAAGCACCTGACCCAAGTTCCACAGTTCTCCTTACCAAGGAGGCCTGTGGGGAACTGGAGAATCTTTAGGCTTAGAGAGCTTTCTGTCTGCTCCCCAGCAACCTAGCCCACCTGGGTCAGAAACAATGAGACCAGTACATCTAGTGAACCTAGCGGACCTGAGATATGCCTGGGACCCAAATCCCATCCTCCCCCTTCTTATGGAAGCCAGTAGGACACTGAAACAGCTCTAGACACAGATCTTCTGCTTGTGTCCCAGATACCCAGGTCATAAACAATGAGCCAGAAGACACAGTGATTCCAGTGGAAACTAGTCGAGACTGCAGAGACAGGTATATCCAGTCTATAGTACAGGGTCCAAGAATAATCAGTCAAAACTAACGGCCTAGCCCTGAGGAGACATGATAAGTTGGGGTTGGATGGAAGGGAAGGAGGTCCTCCCCTGTTGGTGGACTTGGAGGGGGCGGGGAAGAAGGAGATGAGGGAGGGAGTGGGAGGATGGGAGGGAATGGGGGAGGGGGCTACGCCTGGGATTCAAAGTACCCAACCTGTGATTGAGATAAAAATAAATAAATTAAAAAAAAAAACTAACGGCCTGCATAAGGATACAGTCAACAAAAACAAAGACATCATGGTTACATCAGAATCTCCAAAAGTCAACAGATAATCTTCTGCACCTGAAACACGGGAAAATGATCTTAAATCTATAGTTATGCAGTTATATGAGGCACATAAAGAGGAAATGATCAACAATAACAACAACATCAACAACAAAACACAGGCCATCATGGACAGACAGGAATGCACATACAACCAGATGAAGGTTTCACATAGTACTTGAAATCTTAACTAGAGTAATAAGACAACTAAAGGATATCAAAGGAAAAGAACATTTCTCAATTTCACGTGGAAAAACAAACAAAAAAACAAAAAGCCCAGAATAGTTAAAACAATCCTGTATAAAATATCTTCTGGAGGTATGTCCATCCCACATCTCAAGCGGTATTATAGAGCAACAGTAATAATAACCGCATGATATTGGCATAAAAACAAACTGGTGGTTCAATGGAATCAAATTGAAGACCCAGAAATAAATTCACACACCTATGGAAACTTAATTTTTGACAAAGGAGCCAAAACTACACAATGGAAAAAAAGACAGTATCTTCCACAAATGGTTCCAGTCTAACTTGCTGTCTACATGTAGAAAAATGCAAATTTATCCATATTTATCACCCTGTACAAAGTTAAAGTCCAAGTGGATCAAAGACCTCAAGATAAATCTGGACACACTAAATCTGTTAGAATAAGAAGTTGGGAAGAGCCGTGACCTCATTGACATGGAAGAAAACTTCTGAGCAGAACACCACCAGCAAGGGCTCTAAGATTAATAAATGGGACCTCACTTAACTGAAAATCTTCTCTAAATCAAAGAACACTGTCATCAGAACAAAACAACAGCCTACAGATTAAGGAAGGATCTTCACTAACCCTGCAACTGACAGAGGGCTAATATCCAGAATATATAAAGAAGTGAAAAGGCTAAACACCAACAAGCCAAGTAATACAATTAAAAAATGGGTTGCACAATGTTTCACTTGTATATTACTCAGAGATTTTTGAACTAGTGTTAGTGCATTTAGTATGAATGATATTTGAATCCAATATCTGTAATTAAAATATTATTTACTTATGCACATCTAGGAGCATACTCTTAAATTTGTTCTCATAAACTTGTTCAATAAAGTTCAACTTTTCATTCTTTAAAAAAAAGTGGGGTACAGAGCTAAACAGAGCTAAACAGAATCCTCAACAGAGAAATGTCCAATGGCAGAGAAACACTTAAAGAAGTGTTCTGTGCCCTTGTCATTCAGGAAATGCAAATCAAAACGACCCTGAGATTTCATCTCACTCCCATCAGAATGACTAAGATCAAAAACTCAAGGATGATGCATGCTGGAGAGGATGTGGAGAAAAGGGAACTCTCCTCCATTACTGATGGGAATGTAACCTTGTACAATCACTTTGGAAAGCAATATGGCTCTCTTCTCAGAAAATTAGGAATAGTGCTACCTCAAGATTCAGCTATTCCACTCCTAGGCATATACCCAAAATATACCCCACCATTCAGTAAGGACATATTCTCAACTATGTTGATAGCAGCTTCATTTGTAATAGCTAGAATTTGAAAACAACCTACATGTCTCTCCAACAAGGAATGGATTACAGTAAGTGAGGTACCTTTACACAATGGAATACTACTCAGCAATCAAAAACAAAGAAATCTTGAAATTTGCAGGCAAATAGTGTGAACTAGAAAAGATCATCCTGAGTGAGGTAACCTAGAAGCAGAAAGACACATATGATATATACCCACTTATAAGTGGATAGTAGCCATAAAATATAGGATATATACTAAAATTTATAGTCCTAAAGAAGCTAAACAACAAAGAGGACCCTAGGGAAATGCTTCATCCTCATCCAGAAGGGCAAAAAGGATAGACATCAGAAGTAGGAGAAGACAAGGAACAGGACAGGAGCCTTCCACACAGGACCTCTGAAAGACTGTATCTGACAAGTATCGAAGAAGATACTGAGACTCATAGTCAAACTTTGGACAGAGTGCCAGAATCCTTATGGAAGAAAAGGGAGATAGAAAGACCTGGGGGAATCAGGAACTCAACAGGGAGAACAATAGAAACAAAATACCTGTCCTCAGGAGGGCCTGCAGAGACTGATACTCCAACCAAAGTCCATGCACGGAGAGGATCTAGACCCCCTGTTCAAAAGAAGCCCACTGGCTGCTTAGTTTCAAATTGGGTTACCTGGTAAGGGGTACAGGGATTCTCTCTGACATGAACTCAGTGGCCGGCTCTTTGATCACCTTCCCATGTTAGGATGCAGCCTTGCCAGACCACAGAGGAAGACAATGTAGCTAGTGTTAATGAGATCTGATAAGCTAGGGTCAGACAGAAATGGAAGAGGTCCTCCCCTATCAGGGGACTAGGGAAAGGACATAGGGGAGGAAGAGAGAGGGTGGATGGGACTGGGAGGTAGGTAGTGGGCTGCAGCAGGGATACAAAGTGAACAAGCCATAATAAATAATTATATAAATAAAATTAAAGTTAAAAGATAAAATATCATTTGTTTATGTGAGATTTGGTCTGTGAAACTCTAGTACTCAGAATGATTATTAATTGTTTCACCTTCAGGATTATGGCTGCTTTCCATTTTGTTCACACATATATAGTAACACTATAGTGTTCACACATATATAGTAACATTATTAGTAACACTTTGTTAAAGACTATGGTGGAAGATCTCATGCTAGTTGCATAAAGTAAAGGTTGAAAGAGAGTGGAAGGGAGAGAAACTGTTTTTCAAATAATCAAAATCAAGAAATAAGTGAAGTAGTAAAGACGTAAAAGATGGAAGGATAGGCTCTGTCACAGCCTACCTGTGTCTTGCCTGTGCTGGGAGAGTTGTATGACTCAGAATTCATACTTAAGCATATACCACTAGACAATAAAACTTCCATAATTGTGGGCAGCTGTTCAGGGTTGTCATTGTGATAGTGGAAACTTTTCTAGTGCCCCTCAAATTAAGCTTTGTAAGAATGGACAAATTAAGCTTTGTAATGGATGAGTACTAGTTTATTTCAGGTCTATAGAATATTTATAAAAGAATTTCTCAGGCTTACTATTTTGTCAGATATCATTTAGGAACCAAAGCCTCACAAACTGGCAAGGTGGTTTTATGGCCTTTCCTTAACTATAAAAGAAGAATCTGAGAACCCCAAATTAATTCTATAGGACTCAGTTCACATGAATATGCTGTGATCGGTACTCTTTTTTATTATTATTTATTTTTTTATCAATCACAGGTTAGGTACTTTGTTTTTTTTTATTTATTTTTATCTCAATCACAGGTTAGGTACTTTGAATCCCAGGCGTAGCCCCCTCCCTCATTCCCTCCTACCCTCCCACTCCCTCCCTCATCTCCCTCCTCCCCGCCCCCTCCAAGTCCACCAACAGGGGAGGACCTCCTCCCCTTCCATCCAACCCCAGCTTATCCTGTCTCCTCAGGGCTGGCTGCAATGTC
>CM053742.1:75080309-75127887 GCA_028658305.1 Pachyuromys duprasi
GGAGGGAGATGAGGGAGGGAGTGGGAGAGTGGGAGGGAATGAGGGAGGAGGCTATGCCTGGGAGGCAAAGTACCTAACCTGTGATTGATATAAAAATAAATAAATTAATAAAAACACACACACACACAAAAAAAAAACTTCAAAGTATATTTAGTCGATACATTCTTTGAAAATTTGGTATTAATGAGCACCTATGTTAAAAAGAGAAAAAAGAGAATGCAAAGTACATGAATTGAAACAACGAATTTGTTAGGTGTTGCCATGTGAAATACCCGCTATGGGTCCACGTGTTTGAATCCTTATCCCCAGAGGTTGCTGCTGCTTTGGAAGGTTGCAGAGCCTTCAGGAAGTGGGATCCATTTACCTGGAGGATGAGGGTCCCTAAGGGGTAGATTTTGAGGTGATAGCCCCTGTCCTTCTGTTCCCTAAGCCACGGAGATAAAAAGAAACAGCCTGTGGCAGGTGGTACCCTTCCGCTGTGGGGTCGCAGGATAAACCTCTTCTCCTTATAGCTGTGTCTTTAAGAGAAACAGCACTATCATACACAATGGAACACTTTTTTTTAATCTTTCTCCCAAACTGTTCATAGCTAAACATTTCTTTTTTTTTTTAGAGCATGGAATTTTGTACTTCTCTTTCTGTATATTATTCAAAGGGAACCTGGAGTATTATCATTATTCTTATATCAGGGAGCATGACTGAATTCTCAGTGTGGTTCAAGCACCATAGGAGCTGATCTGTATGTCATTTTGTTCTGTCAAACTGAAATTCATGCTTACCATTTTTTGTCTGTCTCTGCTTGTTTATCAATGACATGTACTTTTAAAAATCCCGTCTTTGGAAAATTATTTGAAAGTATACTGACTACCCCCATGTTAATGTCTCCATGTAACCTCCTATGATGGTCTCAATTTGTTAATAAATTTGAATAAAGCTATCTGCATTTTCTACTGTTATATGAGCCTTGGCCTGTAAATCTAAAAAAAAATTTTAAAAACCACTGTTATTGGACCTACTAATAAAAATAAATTGAAAAAAAAAACTCTAGGTTAGCATTCTCATTTTAGCTCAACTTCCAGAAAGTCAATAGGGAAGTGGATTACTAATTTCAAATGGCTCCTACATTGACAAACTGATTGTTCTATTTCCTGAAATTTCACCATTTGGCTCTGTTGTTTGGAATTAATATACTATTTGGTTTTGAAAATTGTCTAGACATCAAAATATTCCTAACAGTGATTGACCCTTCCTTCCCTGGTACCCTCCATCTTACTCTTCATGATTTCTTCCTATGGTCTTTTTCTTTTAAACAACTTTTTGGTTACATTATCAAACCATCTAATTATCTGATGGAATTTTTAATCAGTTTCTCAGCTCTTTTCTCAGTCAAGTTCATCCAATAAGATCCATGATTCACAAAAGTTTTACTCTTTAATTGTCACTTTCCTTTCTCATTTCCTGCAATCTGGCATCCTCCATAGTCTCACCCGCCAATTTCTGGCCTGTTCTCTCCAAGGTTTCTAATGTTTCTTTACCAGAGCCTATCCAAGCCTTCTTGGTTTCCTTTTAAACAGTATTCAATGGAAGATAAGCACTGGGAATTCTTTTCCCTTCTGAAGGAAAAAACATAAAATTGTTTCACTCTGGTAGAAATTGGGCTCTCCTTGACTAGGATTGGTGTCTGATGAAAATGAGACACAGTATTCAAAAAGAAAAAAAAGTATTCCTTGGGAATAAATACAAATTCTGGGAAATCTGAGTCACAATCAAATTAGCACTGCGTTTAGTTTGCCAAAGCCACATTTATCTGAAATTTTTATTTTATAAACTGATTCCTCTATATTGCTTCTTGGTAGCAGTACCTCTGTATCATTTCTATGCACTAGATGGCAGTGCAATGAAAGAGAGAGAAAGTAAAATTCAGAATCTGAGGTCTGTGGATTACACCTTCCAGCCTCTTTATTAAGGAGGTGACTTTCCAAAGTTACAAGCTGCTTAGTGCATTTGCATATTCAGCTATCATCTGTACAACTACTTCAGCTTCCCATTCTCCTCGGTCTCTCAGACATTCTAGTTTACATACTTGGGATTTTATTTCCTTCCCCAGTCATCCTAACCCTCCTTATTACCAATATATCTAAACTCTCCTCCTTTGATCCTTCTGCTTACACACTGCTATCACAGCCACTTTCTAAATCAGTAGACTACACCAAAGTACTTATTTTATCTCAAAGAACACACATACAAATCACCCTTGAAAACAAATAGTCTCCAAATTTACCTGGAAAGTCAGTGCAACATGGGGTTCTTCATTGTCTTTACACAGTTGCCTTTCTTTTTCCTTCAAACGGGAACTGGGAAAGATATCCTACATCCCAAGGCTTTTGCTTTGCACAGAAAATCAGAGCTCATATTTCATGGAGAAAGGGCATTCTATCATAAAAAAATGTTTTGCCCAGTATACTTTTGTCTATAGCTATTCCTAATTCAGTCCCTTTCCTCCCGGTGTCAAAGTCTAACTCTTAGGCTATTCCCGTTTAGGAGGTCAGTAATGTTTTCTACTCTCCTCTTCAAACTTAACCCCAAATTGGAACCAACTGAATCCATTTTCCTCATTTGGTTTTCTTCTCAGTCCCCTAATCTATTTTGACTTCTATTCTAAAGCATAAAAACATAATTGACTTTCATTACCATCAACTGTCTTGACCATTAAACATAGTGTTGTCAGTGCACCCTCACTTCTTTAAGTACCACATAATTGTGAAGCAAATACCTGTACTCATTACTGTTTTGAAGATGAGAAAAAGAAGACACAGAATGATGAAGTACCTTGCCTGAGATCATACAGCTTATCTCTTTTCTGATGTTATCCTTTCTTCCTCTGCTTTCTTTAATTTTTCTTTAGCAAGTTAGACATTTTCTAAGATTGTTTTGTGAATTAAACATCACTTTATTGTCCTCATTCAATCAAACAATCAATCAATCAATCAAATCATATCCACAGCATCTATTGTGGAATAGCATGTATTTTGGAGAATAGAGCCATGTGTTCTGTGTTCGACTCTTTGCCCATATTTCCCACGTGCTGACTAGGGATATCAATTTATTGTGATGGAGGTAAACAAATGAAGAAAATCCAGAATTCTTGCCCCTCCCCCAACTTTGGCACAAACTGGAGTAAGGCACTGAACTTTTCTGGGTTCTATTTTTTATCCTCCCAAAAACAGAAACAAATAAAATAAAATAAAATAAATTAAAGCCCTCATTACCTCATAAAATCCAGTGAATTAGTATGGTTTGGAAGTCATCCAAGCTCTAGGTTTAGATCTTCATTCTGACTTTCTCTAGTTGACTGAACTTGGGAAAAACCACTCACTGAGCCTCAGCTTTCTAATGTAATGTATGGTGTAGTGCAGTCATAGTGTATATTGTTCATTAAAGCTTAAGATTTTGTAGCACTATTGTACAGATAGTTTTTCATAATACTTAAATTTTTTCTTCATAAATATGCATCTTCCTTGAGCAAAACTACTCTAAGGAAGAAACAAGAGTTGAAATTCATACCCAGTTGAAAACAAAAGTTATATTCCCCTATTTTCAATGTATATGCATGGTTGTCTCTGGTGTGATTTCTATTACAGGCCTGGAAACAGAGTAAGTAGATTTGGCATAAAGAAAACTGTCTGCAATCCTAAACCTTTAGAGCTGAAATAAGAAAGAGTTATCATTTGTTTGTTAATTTTTGTTACTATTTCTACTTCTCACATGAGAGAGCAAAGCCTCAGTACACTTAAGTGACTTTCCTAAGGCCAAATAGGTAGTAAATGACAGGTACAACATTCAAACTCATGTATGTTTGAATTCTAATTCACACTACCTGGGCTGAGAGTTCATTTTCCCCCATTTCCCATATTTCACTGGGCACCCTTTCTATGCATTTTCAGCAGTGGCCATACTTTTTCCTAGAGGTGCATACTGTTGTTCTGATAACCTTATTCTTCTCTGTTTGCTTCTCTCTTTATTTGCCTTGCTTTGGATAAGCCCATGCAAAAATTTAAAAAGCCTACCTGCTTGGGACATCCTTACTCATGCATCCACTTTAGTTCTGAAGAGTAGCTCAGCTAAACCCTCCCTTTTTAAGGGTAAGAAAAAACCACTTTTCACAATGTGGATCTTTGATAGCCTCATCTAGGCACACTCACCCTGCATGAAAATCAATGGTTTGTACCACACTATCACTGACAATGAAGTGGTATCCACATTGTGCTAAAATGCCCTGTTAGGCAAAAAAAAAAAAAAAAAAAAAAAATTCTATTCTCACAATACAGGAGATGAAGGTTTCCTTCCTCATTCCCATTCAACTATTTTACATAAAAATATAAAAAGGAGTCTCAAACAACTGGCAGGCCCATCCAAAATGCCTGGGAATGTTATGTTTTATGTTCAAAACTAGAAACAAAACCCAGATGGCTTTCACTAAAAACAGTTCTCTCATCTTCACTTCTCCGGGCCATAATTAGGCTCATGGTTGGCAGAGTTACTACCTCCAACTGACAAAGCAGAGGCGTTTGGATCATTTCTCTGGCTAGTCTTTTGATGACTGTTCTTGTCATGTGCTTGATGGCTTGATGTAAGACAGAGTCACCTCTACAAGTCATGCTGAACTCCACTGATTATGATTATGTTACCTTCATCTTCTCAAAAATACTGTTTCCAAAAAGTCAGTTAAGCTCTTTTCCTGCTTTTGAGAATGAGCAGTTAAGTGCCCAGACAATCATGCTGAGTCTTGCCTTGAAACTTATATTGGTGGAATGACCAGAGGACAGACGGAGGTGGTTATTAATGAATAGACTATGCCCAGGAAACAAATTGGTCATGTAAATAGACCTTTTGACCTTGTCCTCATTAACCCCATACTCTAAATTCTGATCCACAAGAGCCAGAACTCCTTCAAAACTAGTGAAGAAACTTCTATTTTCTAAAAAGTGCAGCAGATTATCCTTATGATTTGTGTACATTTTGTCACCGTGGAAAACTGATACACAATGATGCCAATCCAATCCAGCTTCTATCACTGATCCATCTCACTAGAATCCTGGAATGCTAAATTAGAAAGAATTTGGAATGATTATCTTGTTCACCCCCTTATTTTATACTTGAGGAATTAAAGCCAATAAAAGGAAGTAGTTTGTCTAAATTATAATCTAGTCAGTGGCAGCATTAGAAAAAGGTTCATGTCTCTGAGTTTATATTTTAATACATCAGCTATATTGCATTTCAGGACAATGTTCCTTTATGTGAGAGTTACTTAGAAGCATATATTATGTCTAACTGTGCCCTGGAGGAGAAAAGTTATTACACAGGCCAGTGAGGATCACGGGGTAGGCAGGCTGCCTCAAGCAACCTGGGGAAATTATATTTCATTTTTCTATAACTCATGTATAGAGAATTTTATAACAGTTAAGGATAAAAGTTTAAGGATAACAGCAAGTTTAGGGTTGTTTTATAAGAGAAAGTAAACAAGAGGAAGAAGAGGGGGAAAAGCTATTAAAAATGGAATGTGGCCAATGCCATAACTTCCCTAGGAGTGGCCAAAGCTATGAACATCTTTCTCTCAGATGTCATCAAATGGCAGCCCTATATGATATTTTTTAAAACTCCTTCTTCCCTGTTGTTATAGTCTGATGAATATGAATCATATAAGACTATCTATTGTGCTTTCACCTCCAATAAACAATAAAAGAGATAAATTTTATTTCATACTTATTTCCTATCTGAAACCATTGGTGTTCCTCTTAGTGTAACACTAATTATTTATCAATGTTACCACTGTTTTCTATAGCTAGATTTGTATAGGGTTTACAAACACACATACAGCTTTCTATACTTTTCTATAGGGTGTTTATATAATGGAAAACTAGGAATTTGAACGGCAGAAGATGGGCAATGTGCATAACCCCAGTCTATTTACCTTGAAGAATAAGGGTTTTGTCAATTTTTTTCAGAGCTTTATAACCTAAACCACCATGTGGCACATTGAAAATGTTCAATTAATATTTTTAAATGACTAATTCATGAAAGATACATGGTCCATATATATCACAGTGATAATTAACATAATTTTTGAGAGTATGGAATCCAGTTACCCTTGAAATAATTGTAACTTGAAAGAGGATATGAGTAAAGTGTCAACCAAGTGATATTACAGAAATTTTAAGCTTTCTGAATACAGAAAATCCTAACAATGCTTTTAAACTGAATGCTTAACACAAAACCTAGAATATAAATGTTCACTAAGTGTTTACCACATATTTACTGCCTGACGAAATCTATAGGGATCTGGTAGGACAATAAGTTAGAGAATCATTTCAAACTTTGAGTTTTAATGAAAAGAAATGCCAATGCCCAAACAATAGAAGTCATGAGAAGGGGATTAGAAGCATGAAAACAGTGATTAGTCCCACTTTCAAAATGCTGATCTACAAGTGCAGCAATGTCTTTAGACTTCACAGTGGCTGTTGCAATGATTCCAGCAGTGATTCTTGCTAGCTTTATAAAGAACAAGACACAGACATTTGGCGATTTTTCACATGGTACTCAAACTGTGGAAGTACATTTTCATACAAATATAAAAAAATAATTTTCAAGCCATAACAAAAGAAATATAAGAAGAATCTACACAAAAGATTTTTTTAAAAGCACTAATATAAATAAAAAGAAAATTTTAAATTCTAGAAATGTTCATAGAAACATAGTTAGAAATGGATATCCCAAATTTCAGGAAGAGATGAAGAAAAACTGAATAGTCCTTGATGGATTACAGTGGAAGATCTCTGCTCTCAAAAGTGTTCATGGGAGACAGTGTAGCGTGGTGGTAAGTGGTCCCAACTCTGGACACAGTGCCTACATTTGAATCCAGCCTCTACTATTGACTACCTGTGTGACCTTGGACAAAGTTCCTGACATCCATGGCTATTTCCTTACTCTAAAAGTACGGTGTCAATAAACAGTACTTACTCCATGAGGTTATTCTAAGGATTCATAGAGTTGAGTTGTGTAACATATTTAGTAAACGTTAGCTAAGATTACTACATAGGTAGTGAGTAAATGAAATCAATGTATCTTATGGCAATAAAGAAAACAAACAGGCAAAGAGAAACAAAACTTTTGGAGGTGATGAGTATATTTATTACCATGATAGAAAAGTGTTATGATTAATACCCAAATTTATCAAACCATATGCATTAACTACATACAGTTTATTTGCATATTAATCACACCTCAATAAAGCTGCAAAACAATGAATGTATCAAGAAAGAAGATTGAAATAAGAAAACAAAAAACAAAAAAGGTTAGAATGTTGTCCAGCTAAGCATATGTGGAGACTAGGGGCCAAGAAAGCTATAACTAGAGAACAGTAGAATTAAATAACAGACAAGATTTAAAAATGTACAGGAGACTGTCTTTGAAAAGAGGATCTATATGGAAGGGAAAGAGAAAATTCTAGGGTTATTTTCCAAGCCAGTTTCCATCTAAAGGGCAGCCAGTGAAGACACTTACAGCAGATGGCTTCAGTTCCAGAGAAAAACATAGTCAAATATCAAAGGAAAGCGACAAGCACTGGATGCCCAGAGGCTCAAAATCAGTCTACAGTCAAAGAAAAGCAGGTGTACATTAGAGAAGTAAAGGACATTGTTAGTGCCCCCATCTTAAAGTAAGCAGATGCTCACCCACTCATTTTTTGGCTTAAGTGGAGCACTGGGTTTGCATACCCAGGGAAAAAAAAGATTATCCAACTGCCTGGAATTCATATGAAAGGACACTCTTTATAATGTTTCTCTGTATAGTAATTCATTGCATATGTCAAAGAGAATCACAAGTCAGTCCAAGAAGACTCAATTAGAAACATATGGCTCAGGCAGTAAGGAACATTTGGCACGTTTTCTAAGCGAAATGCAGGTGTGTTAATTACCCTCCTTGGATCTTTGCCATTGTGGGCACTCCCCGGAGGAATACTTCACAGGACATTTCAAAAGCTCACTGTTTAAAAGGAGGTCTACTTATTTTTTTAAGGTTCTTGATTGCTACCTGATTGTTGCTATTCTCCCTTGTTTCATAAATCAGATTTTTCCACCTGGGTCATCTCCTTCCGTTCAACCCTTGACAAAAACACACAACAAATATGCATTTCTACGGCAATGATTTTATGGAAATCAATATGATATGCTTGGGTGAGTGTGGGAATAGATTGCAAATGTTTCTTCCAGGGAAAAAATTTTCATTCAACCACACTAAGATGCAATGTTGGGATGAGAATAAGGTTTGTGCACACACTAAGGTCCACTTTATACATCAACAAATCATTCCTCATATAGTTTAATCTCTCATGATGAATTTAATCTCTCTAGTCAATGTCACTCTTCTGCTCAAAACTATTCAGTGTCCCTCTTCATCCATTGTCTTTTTTGTTTGTTTTGTTTTTGTTTTCAGTTTATTTATTTTCATCCATTGTCTTAAGCCTCCTGCTGCATCCTCCTATCTTGTACACAAGCAGAAATATACAATATATTCTGTATGTTCTCCAAACCTGTCTCACAACTTCTTTACTTAGGCTATTACCTCTGCCTAAAATTTCATCTACCCTTTCAGCTCTGTTCCTACATTTGCAGATTCTGTTCTTATTGATAACACAGCTGTATTGTCATCATCTACATAACACCTTCTGAAGTTCTATTTTCACACATCCTATACTAACCTAGATGTGAAAGGAGATTTCTACCCCCTTTCCTTCTCCTGTTTCTTTCCTCCTTCCTTTAGGACTCCCAGAGCAAGGTAGCTGTATTTTTCTTGCATTCCCTATCTTTTCCCTTGTATGACCTGATACTTCATGTACATGCATTATGAAAGCTTCCTGAAGGTGAACTGGGAAGAACTCTTCTCTGACTCAGCTACTCAGTTGAATCTGTCACATTTGCTGACATGAAGCAACTGTAGAAACTACTGCTGAAAATGAATGATAACCATGCTCCAAGACCAAAGGGTAAAATCCAATAAATTTCAAACTTTGACGTTATCAGAAAACTGATTTTAAAAATAAAATATCACTTACAAACCAAGTGTATATAATCGATGAACACTCTGGCTTATGCTGAGCACCACGTACAAAGTTTCATTCACTTACATAGAAGCCCCTGAGGTATCTGGGTAGGGTCTCCCGTGTTCCTTCAAAACCCAATTTGAAGAGCAATGACTTAAAGTAAGAAGTTTCATTGCACAGTTCCAACCTTATAGGTCTCACTGCATATAAGATTTAAGCAAAGCAGTTCAAAAATTAATGAGCAAATGACAAGCTTGCCTTTACTTTTCCTATCAGTCAGATCCAATCCTTAAAAAGAAATTAAAAATGGATATACATATATTTTGAACTGAGGAGCACTGCATAGGTTGCCTACCCTAAAATATCAAATGTCTTTATCCAAGCAATCAATATTGCTATTACATCACTGTACAGAAGATTCTAGATAGTTTGAGCCTAGAAATAACTTAAAATTTTCTGGAGTCTTACATTAAAATGCAATTTTTACCATTTCTTAAATAAATTTGTTCCACAAAGCAAGAGTAACTAGATTATAGAAATATGAAGTTCCTGGGTCATATTCACACA
The DNA here is from genome assembly GCA_028658305.1 of Pachyuromys duprasi. Classification (NCBI taxonomy): domain Eukaryota; kingdom Metazoa; phylum Chordata; class Mammalia; order Rodentia; family Muridae; genus Pachyuromys; species Pachyuromys duprasi. The sequence continues at coordinate 75,089,974 of CM053742.1, forward strand.
TGTTTTTACCCATTGCCTGGTATGACACTGTTACACTCACTTAACTGAATCTTAATTATTGCACAAAACTAACTTTAGAAGGCCCCTTAAAATAACTAAATGTGTCTTCATTTAGAAGGAAAATTAAAACCCAAAGAGGAAAAGTAATTTATCCAAAAGCATGTGGATAAAAGACTATATATTCTGAAATTGTATAAAATATTTCAATAATAATACTGTCATTACTGCTACCTTCATTATTTTTACTCCTGTAAATAAATCTAGAATAAAACACCAAGTTCTTTTGAAAGGCAGTCCAGTCTTCCAACTACTACACTAAGTGTCTGCTATTCTCAAACAAATAAACAAGACTCTGAGAAGCATAGGGGCTAAAATGATACTGAACACTGCCCTTGTGAATCTTACAATACAGTAGTACGTATTCCTATGTTAATTAGGAACCTATTGGCCAATAGGCTATGGCATGATCTTCTCAGTTAGAGTGCATCCATTCCACTCCCAAAACAGCAGGCTGTCAGTTCTGTGCAGAAGTTGGAGAGCTGCTCTGTTTTCACAGGTGAAGCATGATGAGAAACACTTCTGCCATGGCAGCATGAGGATCTCTGACTGTACACTTTTGCCTGAAATGCAAGCAAAATTATGGCCTCAATATGTTACTATGAGGTGATTTTACAAGGATAGGACACTGTTTCTCCATCCCATCACAGCCTCCTGTTGCTTTTCCTCTGTAGAGTCAGGGTATGAAAATTTGCAGACTGGGGATGGGGCCAATACAGGAGGAATCTGTCAGTGTGTGTGTGAAAGGTCAGGTGGTTACTTTAGAGAAGTTAGCTGTCACTCTAAAAGAAATAAGCTTTAAAACAACTTCACCTCTAGAATGACTTTCAGTGACACTCAAACTCAGTCTTAGCCATCTAATCCAGTTACACAAAAACATCCAGTCTCCAGGACTCTGCAGCAGTCCATAATTTTCACACACACTTTCCCCAAAGACCCCGATTTAAACAAATATACGCAAAACTTTAAATCAGTTAACTTAGCTTCTCACCATCCCCAGGGAGGCCTCCTCCCTTCTATTGTATTTTTTAATCTGGCTGTTTTGAAAAAAAAATCTATAGGTTCCTAAGTTCAAGAGGTAAAAAAGAAAGGAAGAAACTGTGAAAAGCAGGAACAGCTTAAGGGAGTCGACTGGGGCCCACTCCCAGGCATAACTGCTTCTGGTGATACCCTGAACCAAAAATATCTCAGTTCATGCTGCTCCATTGTTGTTGTTTTCATTTCTCTTTGTCACACAGTCAGAAAGTCTAGCAAATGGAAATTCACATGAGCTAACAAAGCACTCCTTTAGTTACCTCTGGGAAGATTCAGGAACTAGCATTCATTTACGTGTAATTCTGAATGCATTAAATCACACTGCTTTCCTCCTAAACTACTTCCTCACTGAGACCTACCCCAAGGGCAGAAAGGAAAGGAACAGCAAGAGAAATTCCAGAAGTCAGAAGTGTGGGAGGAATTCCTGACCTTATAAACTTCAGGTGTGGACAGAGGGCCTATATTTCCTCCCTACCCCAATATGTACTTTGTAATGAGTTATAAGCTGTTTAAAAATACTGGATAGCTGACTGGTGGGTATGGGAGAGAAGGAAAAGGAGAGAAAGCAAGAGAATAGCAGAGGTCAGACTTCACATCAGAATACAATGAAGAAATATTCCCTTGCTTTTGGGGGGCATCCTTTTAGGGTATTTTTTTGCTCAGGAACCAGCTTGCTTTCTTGTTGAGATAGGATCTTTCACTGGCCTGGTTATCACTGAGTAACACAGGTCATTGAGCTCAAGGATTTGCCTCCTGCTAAGCCTATGAGCATATACTACCATACCCAGACCTTTTACATGGATCCAGGAGATTAATTCAATTCCTTGGGTTTACAAGGCAAGCACTGCGCTATCTCCTCAGCCTCCTGGTCTTCTTAAGAGGAACCTTCTTCTACTCAAAAGCAGATAAACAACACCTACTCTAAGGTAAGAGGGAGATTAGTCAGATTTGTAGGAATCAACCTGGTACCTTTAAAAGGGATATAAAATACTGTTCCTCAAAAAATCATGTCTAAGTCTTGAGCACATAACTTAAAAGCACAGTCAATCATTAAAATGCAGTTCTTCTGTTACTTGGGGCTCCACTTCCTTTCCCTGTTTCACTTTAGTTCCTCAACTAATATAATCTACAACACTCACAATTTCACACATCCTATAGTAGGGAAAGCTGAATAAAATCATCTGATAGATATTTTATTCTTTAAAATTGTGGATTTAAGCCTTATTCCACAAACTCATACCTGCCACCAGTATTGGCGAAGAACCAGAGGCTAGACAGAACCTACTGCTCTACTGCCAAAAGGACACAGTGTTAAATTTGAGTCTCAAGGACTTATTGTTATACACATAGACTAATACACCTTTCAGTCCTTATCAGAGAAGCCTCTATTTGTAATAGATGGTGATTAGCACAGTGAACCATAACTGGCCAAAGTTCAGGGAATAAGAGACTGCAGAATACTCAGCCCTAAAAGAAAGATAAAACATATATACAACATTACTCTCCTAAAACTCAAGAATTACTGGGAAAGATAAGGAAGAAAGAATTTAACAACAGAGGCAGTAGACCACTAAGAGAAAACATCTTTGGGGTATAGCAGAGCAACTGTACATATGAATTCATAGCAGTTAGGACAGCATATAAAAACCCTGGGCAAGCCCAAGTCAGACCAAATACTAGCATGGAAAGGGGAGTTGGGCACACAATCTCATCTGAACCCACAGAGTTAGTGACACTTGTTAGCTGCTAAGAGGGAGAAATTTTTCTTAAGCGTGTAGACCAATAATTCTCAACCTTCCTAATGCTATGACCCTTTAATACAGTTCATCATGTTGTGGTGACCCCCAACCATAAAAGTATTTCATTACTACTACATAACTGTAGTAAATTTCTGTTATAAATTGCAATATAAATATCTGTGTTCTATGATGGGCTCAAGTGCCAAAGGGGTCACAACTGAGAGGTTAAGAACACAATTATGGACGGTAAAGAAGGGGGTGCAACAAGAAGAGTTGGGAGCTGAGTGGATTTGTTCCAAACATGTACAAAATTCCCAAAGTGTGAGCTACAATTTTAAAAGAAAAATGTTCATATACATTTGATACTTGTTTTGGAGTTAGAGCTTAGATGTCAAATCTTTTCTGTCTTTTCCCTATCATAGTTGTTTCTGTTATTTCCTTTTCAATAAAAATAAATAAAATGTGACTTATATTTCTGAATTTTTTCATGTTTTCAAATTTTTTTGAATAAACAATAAAGCATTCCCATTGTAGTGCTCTATTTTCCTCATCTACTACCAGATAGTTCAGTTTAAATAAAATCAGTGATATGATAACTTGATAATGCTTTAGTTGTAGTATCATCTTCAGGAAAATATATCTCTGGACTTCAGTTACATCATATGTAGAAATCAGCATAACCACCTCTGTCACATCTTTTTCCTAAGTGGACTGGGTTAGCAAAAGGACAAATTCTCAAAATGAGGGCAATAGAAACCAAAAATAATGACATTGTGTATAAAAATGTCACAATGAATTATGGTATCATATTTATTAACTTAAAAATGATTAATGGGTCATTATTTAAAATCAAAATGAAACAGAGTATAGTATATGATTGCCATAAGCAGTCCTACTTCTAAACTGGCTGCTTTCCAGAAGTTTGTTACTCTATTTAAAGATACACAGATAAATAAAACTGATGGAAAGGGAAGTTCCTGCCTTGACTACCTCCACAGGAATGTTACAGCAATAAAATGAGATAACGAGTATGTAAGTGCTTAGCAAGCCTTCAAGTATTATTGAAAACCTGAGTAATTTCTTGTTTTGCATGGTTTTTAGTTTAACTTTTATTTTAGTTCCAGAGATTGGGACTAAGGGTAGAGACAAAAGTACTTAAACTAGTTGTTTGGTTTTGGAGAGCATTGTTACATAGAAAACAAGTTCTCAGAGCACTATTGTTGGAGCCCTATGTAAACCCATCAATTTATTGCACTTCTTAGTGGGTGATGTCATCACACATATAGCTTCGGTCACCACCTATATGCTGATGGTTACCAAATATTAATCTGCACCCCCATTTCTCAGTTGAGCTTCAGGCCCTTATTTCTGTCTATTGGTGCTCTTCACCTGGATGGATATCCTACAATGACATTACACTTTAGCAAGTCTAAAACTGAACTTTTTCTTTCCTTTTTCTTTTTGTTTGCATTTCCAAATTCAAACCCCACCACACCATAGAAATACAACTGAATTTCTCCATGCAGTGAATTAGTACTTGTATATATATCTCTCATACACTCATTATTGTCTAGTAGGTCACAACAAATTTCTATAGCTTCAATCTACATAACATAAGTCATCTCCATCTCTCTTTTTCATCTTGTTCAGGACCTTACCACTTCATCATGCTGCAGGTATTATCTTCACAGTCAACTTCCCTCTCACACATCTTCAATAATTTCCCATCAGAAAAAGCTTGAGGTGTCTTCTCCTTAAAATGATATGCATACATTTTTCTACTTACTTACCAAAAAATCCTGTTTATTCTCCCTTGATTTCAACATTGTCTATTTTTTATTAATAAAAATCATTTAGCCAGGCACAGTGGTACATGCTTGTAATCCTAGCACTCAGAGAGACAGAATAGGTAGATTTCTGTAATTTTCAGGCCAACCTGATCTACAAAGTGAGTCCAAGAGAACCTACACAGAGAAAACCTGTCTCAAAGATTTACTTTAATATAAAAATTTCTGAGTAAAACTGTCATCTATAAAACTTGCTTTTGAAAAACTATATTTTTATTAGTTCTTTGAGAATATTATATAATATATTTTGAGCATATTCACCCTCTATTTCTCCTCTATTTAATTCTTCCAAGATCCACCTTCCATCTCCCTATCCACGTCTACCTTCGTATATAAATATATACATATTTACTTACATATATATGCGTGTGTATGTGTGTGTGTATAAAATGAATGGAGATTTACCTGCACATAGGATTATGCTCATCACAGCCCCAGTCCAATTAATTTTTAACAAAGGAAGCAAAAATATACTTTGGAAACAAGATAGCTTATTCAACAAATGGCACTGGGAAAACCTGAGTTCTATGTGCAGAGGAATGAACAGATTCATATATTTTACTTTGTCAACAAACTTATTCAAACTATATCAAATTCAGGCTGGAGAGATGGCTCAGATGTTATGAGCACTGGCTGCTCTTCCAGAGGTCCTGAGTTCAATTCCCAGCACCCATATGGTGGCTCATAACCATCCATAATGAGATCTGATGCCCTCTTCTGGCCTGCAGGCACACATGCAGGCAAAATAGTGTATACATAGTAAATAAATACATCTTTTAAAATAGATTAAATTTCTTTACTTAAAACCTGAAATACTGAAGCTTCTAGATGAAAACATAGGAAATATCCTTCAAGATATTAGGGTAGGCAAAACATTTTGGGTAAAATACCAACAGCATAGTATCTAACACCAAGTATTAAGAGATGGAACTTAATGAAAATAAAGTTTCTGTACAATAAAGAGACCTGATAAGCTAGGGTCAGATGGAAGGAAATGTGGACCTCCCCCATCAGTGGACTTAGAGAGGGGCAGGGAGGAGGTGAGGGAGGATGGGTGGGGTTGGGAGGGAATGAGGGGGGTACAACTGGGATAAAAAGTAAATAAACTGTAATTAATACAAAAAATAATAAAAATTTAATTAAAAATAAAAAATAAAGTAAAAAAAAGAAAATTAGCATCACAACAAACAGACAACCCACAGAATTGAAGAAAATCTTTACTTGCTAGACATCAGACAAGGGGCAAATATCAAAAATACAAAGAATTGTAGAAATTCAATACCCAGGGAACAATAACACCAAATGGACAAGTGAGATGAAATGACAATTTTCAAAAAGGAATACAAATGGACAATAACTATTATTAAAACCATTCAATACCACTCCCATCAGGGAAATGAAAATTGAAAATGATTTGAGATACAGCCTCAGCTCAGTAAGAATAGTTGTCATTAATAAATCTGACCAAAGTGGGAGAAGACATGGAGATAAATAAACCCACATTTACTGATGATAGCAGTTCAAATTGATATAGCCGTTGTGAATCAGTACAGAAATTTCTTAAAAGATTAAAGATAGAACTACTGTACAAGCCAGCTATTTTACTCTTGGCCATATACACAGAGTACTCCATGCTGTATTACAGAGATATTTGTGCCCACTTTTATTACTGCCTTATTCACAATAGCAAAGAATTGTAATCAACCTAGGTATTTATCAACAGAAGGATGACTAGTGAAATTTGTATTTATTATGCTATGTACCATAATACTATCCATCTCTAAAGAATAATAAAGTTAAGAATTTCATGAATATGGATGAACTCATGACATATAATATTAAATAAGGTCACATACTCAGAGAGGAAAAATGTGTGTTTTTTCTCATCTGTAGAATCTAACCAATAATATATGTATATATATGCAAAAATGTGCACATGGGTACAATATAACATAAATAAATGAAAAAGGCTAAATATTAGGGGAGGAATGAAAGTTAATGGGTATGAGTTCTGAAAGGTGATGTAATTGTTTTTCTAGTTCTGATTCTGTAATGATTTTATAAATTGGTGGTAAATAATACATAAAACATATTTGATACTGAATTTGTATACTTTAATGTGCAGTTCCACAGCTTCTGTTCTGAATGTCTATTCTAACTGTATAGAAGCTCACTGAATTATATAGACTTTACATTTGATTAATTTTGGTATATGATGTTTTCATTTATTTGCAAGTTTTTAAAATAATAATAATGTTTATAGTTTTTAAATGACTACTATTGCTATCATCACCATATGCATTATTATATATTTTTAATTCATACCTTGAAAATAAAATGTGACTATGAGCTTGGGATGAGTTTCTAAAGCATGGCGGAGATGAGAAACATTTCTCACTGGTTTCTCCTTCATTTACCACATTACCTCATCCCATCATGCTTAAGTGAAATGCCATGCCAACTTAAGAGACAATACCAAGACTTCTGTGCCTTTACCTTAATCAACTATGTAATTAAACAAAAAGAAAGGCCACTGTTTCATGGTGAGGGCTGGATATGTGCATGAGGGAGGACAAAATACTTGTTTCAACTCCATGTAAGTCTCAAAATTGATTAGCTGGAAACTTACTATAAATGAAGCTGTTAAGCGTCATGAAATATAACATGGCAAGGAGATATCCTTGGAGGCCTGAGCCAAAATGCACCTCTGAGAAATGACACCATGCAACAGATATGGTGGAAAAGAGGTTTATTGGGAGAGGGGAGAGAAGTGAAGACCTAGGGAGGAGGTAGAGGCAGCAAGGCAGCCATAAGGGCAGAGAATGCAGATGGAGAGTAGGCATGAGCAGAGAACAGAGAGAGGGACCACCTAGGACAGAGAGATAGAGCTGGAGTGGCAGGCTGGTCCTTTTATTTGGCCACACACACTTGGTACACCTAGCAGCAATGGCTACAGGTCATAACTTAAGCAGCTGCTAGGTCCCTGAAAGTGGGCTAGTAGAATTGCCTGTCTACTAAATTAGTGTTTCCTTGTCATTTACTACATTATTTACTATATCTTTACATTAAAAACAAAAAAAAGTTAATCACTTGCCCCTGGTGAGGGTCTTACCAGTCCACAGAGAAAGAGGATCCAGGCAGTCCTTTTGTGACTTAACAAGCTATGAACAGATGGCAGAAGAGAAGAGCTCTCCGTTTCAGTGGACTAGAGGAAGGGGATAGAGGGGAAAGAGGGAGGGAAGGTGGGACTGGGAGGAGTTGAGGGAAGGGGTTTCAACTGGAATATACAAAGAATAAACTATTTAAAAAGTTTTTTAAAAATAAAATATTTAAAAACAAACCAGAAAAAAGCAAACATACAAAAAACAAACAAACAATTAAAAAATCACTATCAGGGATCAACATTAAACAAAATTCAGCATATTAAATGTGGCTCTTCCATGTATCAGACCTTAAATTCATTGTCCCTCATTGTTTTCCCTTACATGTTTATATGAAAGGTTTCTGCCCTATCAGTCACTCATGTTAATTCTCACAGAAGTACAGAAGCTGAACCTGCATAATACAATTAAAGATCCAAAACTGGGGATCTTAGAGAAATGTTCAAACTCTGCATTTTACTCATACTCTGCAATTTGCCAGTGAATGCTATTTGTATTTGTCCTTTGCATGCCCTCTGTGCAAACTAGAGATGCAGTGAGCTAGTATTTGCCTATGAATTGTCTTTAAATACTTTTCTGCTTTTCACCTTTACATCTGTACTTTTAAGAAACAATTATATATCCCACTACATGGATAGAATCTATGTGCCTTTATTAATATCTGATTATCCTGTCATCCATCTACTTGTAGTCTTTTAGCCTTAGGAAAAATTCCTTTGGTAGACATGCAGGTTGTTTTATGAATTGGGTCTTGTCTACTTCGTCAGATACATCTCTCATCACTCCCCACCTCACATTTTATGGTCTCATCATACACAAATTTTTGTGGTTCCTAGAATGCAACATGTTCTCTCATGCCTTTCTATCTTCACGCCTTTGACTGGAATGCTATTCTCTCACAGTCCTTTTACTGTTATTGACTGACAAAGTGTTTTGCAATAAGGATTAAATGAGATAAGTTGTGTTAACCACAAATTTAGCTGTTGATCTCATCCATTTGCTCATTCACCCATTCAACAAATATATTAAACTTATAATGTGCATATGTTCTTCTAGATGAGTACCCTTCAAAAGTTAGTATTTTTTCCTACTTCAAGGTGATGAGATCCCTAAAAAAAAAGAATTTGATACATAGATAAATGAAACATTCCAAGATACAAAAAGGAATTTGGGAGCAGAAAGAAGTCAGTGCTTTTTCACAATGAGATGGAAACTAAGTTGGACAGGGTTTCAAAAAAGGTTTCTGAGGAAATTAATGTTGTCCTGAGCTGGCCCTTGCAAAGTGACTGATTGGGAGATAAACAAAGAAAGATAATATAAGGTGTAAGTTTGCAGCTAGGGTTATCTAGGAAATTGATTCATGAAGGGTACGCTTGAAAAACTGATAATAAAAGAGAAAGAATCAGGAACCTGTAATAGCATACATTCTTCTCTCCTTCCTTTTGTCCCTTTCTTTATTCCTTATTTTTCTTTCTGCTTCCTGACCACTTTGTTTCATTAAAATTTCACAGTACTTTCCGAGCTTGCCTTTGCATCCCCTTATTAAGATCTTTTATGATGTGAGCTCTCCCAGAGGCTTTACTGCTTCAGCAACATATTCTTTCATCTCATTGTTCCCCTAAAGTGCTGTCTAAGCCCATGCACACCTGCATATTTTCTTATAATATTTAGTATAAATTACTATTTTTACTCATCATAGAAAGCAAAATCAAGCAACTACAATGACCATGCAAATGAATCAAGCTGCTTATGTCGGATGCAGTAAATTTGCAATTACAGCAAATTTGCCTTCCCCAGTTTAAGTTGTAAACATAAAATCCATTTAACAGGGCTTTCTTGAAAAAAGAGCAAATAAAATTATGAAAGTGTAGTAAGTGATTCAGTGTAATAGCACTTATAGACTCATTATGAGGCAATAATTTCTGTTAAGACGTTCCATTTTTCTTTATTTGTTTCAAAACACCTGCTTAAATACCATTGTCAAATAAATACAGCATCTATCTTGGTGCTGATACCAGTATTTCTCTTTTCAAGTTCAAGTTTATTGAAATAATGGTGCTCACAACAGAAATTATATGAAAGAGGTTTATTGAATGGAGGTGGACAGATAGAAAGGAAAAGGAAAAAGAGAGACATGGTGAGGGGAGAGGAGCCACCCTGACAGAGAAAGGGGAGAAAACAAGAGAGCACAAGAGCCAGAGCAAGAGAAAAGGCTAAGACAGAGAGAAGAAAAAAAAAGTAATAGCACCAAAATGTCCAGATTACATGGTGGGAAGGATAAGCCCTTCCCTGGAAAGTTCAGGATAGAGGGAGAAGTTTGCCAGCCACACACTGCAGCAGATAGGGAGTGAGGAATGCTGGGAGCACCTGGAGCTGCTTGTCCTGAGCCTGAAGTACACCATTCCCAGCCTTTTGTTAATAATAAATGAGTAACGGGTGGAGATTCTCTTCTGGCTACTTTCTGCTGACACTGGGGCCATTGCAGGGAGGTCAAAAGGCTGAAATGCTGGCCAAGTCCAGGAAGAACAGGCTGTTTTGATGCTGTTAGGGGTCTATGAGAACATTAGTGGCTGGGAGGAAAAGTGCAGGTCCAGCATGATGGAAGTCTGTGAGGTCAGACCGGAACACCTGCAGTAGCTGCTTTGGTGCTGTCGTGGATGTAGGAAACACCTGGGTCTGGCAGGATACTGGAATACATATATAGGCAGAAGACAAAGTTAAGTAGATTATGAAGAAAATTTCTTTAGGTATACATTTAAAACTTTTGGGTAAGTGAACAGAGGTGGAAGGTTTTGGATCAAAGAAGAGACTTGAACAGGGGAACCTCCATTTATCTGAGGGAATCTCCATTTACCCAATCATTGGCAGCAATTAAAAAGGTTTTATTTTTGATCTGTCATCTAAGGATATTGAGGCCAAGTTTAATTACAGAGATGTGAAAGCTTAGAGGCCCTTAAAGTGGCCACTAGGTGTAGGAATCTCACATTCTCCAGAAGACAACCCAGAGGAGAATCTGGAGGAATGGATAGACTATTCCTAGTCACTGACTAGGTAGGAGTCAGTGACTTGTGAAGGTGTCCCAAGAGCAACGTTTGACTCAGTAAGTAGATTAGTATGGTACAGTCTGTCTTAATAGCTTGTCAGCATTGGCCAGAGACCAAGGGCACAGTTGTCCATAGCAGACACAGTTTACCTACCAGGATTTTGTAGATGGGAAGGGTAGGGAGCGAATCCGTGTTGGTAGAGAGAAAACTCACCCAAGGGAGAAAACGGTCCTAGATGAAGGGTTTAGATGTAGTTTGGCAACAGTGGTAGGAAGTGTTTGCACCAACCAGAGGTGATGTTGGATGTAAGAATGTAGCAATCGAGTAGCCAGGAAAGGGGAGTTGTAAAACCAGGCAAAGAGGAGGAACTCCATTCTCTGAGATAGGCAATAGGTGCAGTACTTATCTGGAGCCCAATTGACCTAAGATGTGGAATTGGATGGATTTCCTGCAGCTTACAAGAATCCCTTCTAAGTTTACAAATGAGATAAAACTTTAGACATGTTAGCATAACCATTGTAATATGCAGTGAAATATATATTATGGAAAAAGGCAGTAAACATACACACTCTTGTTAACAGCATAAACATTCTTTATGGTGGGCTATGAAAAGGAAGGAGCCTTTTGTGAAGTAGAAGGGACAAAAGCTCACTCGATCTTAACTTTTACTATGATTACACATTATGGAAGGGATGTTCTTCTCTATCCAGAAGACTGGGTGTAAGTAAGTCTAGCACAATGAGAAACAATTTTTAAGTCTATACTTAAAAGACAAGCCAAAGGAGATTTAAAATTGTGATAGTGGGTGTTATAGTGGAATGGTTTTTATTGGAGTTAGATTAATAAATTAGAGCTCTATTGATAAAGATCTTAGCTCTGGACAATCAATATGACAGTAGCATAGCAACAAGAGGAAATATTAAGCACTTTTACCAATGTAGGATACCTTGAATTATCTTAGATCTTGGAACCTTTATAATTTGCATTTACCAACCGACCTGGTCCCCTGCGTATGAAGAGAACTGAGAAGGCCGTCTGAAGCCTCTCAAGGGAGAAGTTGGCAATAAGTTTGTGGGACCCAAGTATGAAGTTAAAACAGAGCTGCAGTGTTACTCTGGGCTGGGTGAGGATGGTGGAGGTCACTGAATTTAAGAGCCATTTGTCTTCTGCCAGGTCAAGCAGCTCAAATGCTAGAAGTTTCTCTGGCTTTTGTGCTGGTTGAGCCTTCTTGGCTTGGCACAGAAGACAAGCATGCATGGGAGCATTTTAACTTCCAGAGGTCAGTCTGCCAGCAATCAGTCATGGCTTGTTGAGGCAGCCCCAGGATAGTGTCCTTCCTGGCAGAATTTGAAACAGTTACCTGGTGCAATTGACTTTTGGCCATACCTCCACGGGATGGGGCATTGCAGACTTCTTGGGTTGTCTTTTGCAGGAATGCCAACAGCATCAGAGCAGCAAGGTCTTGAGCGTAGGTTTGTGCTCTAGATGAGCCTATTGGAAGACTCCTATCTTAATATTATTTTTTAACAACTCCTGTATGGTGACTCAGGGACCATCCTCAGCTGCTAAATTAAGATGGCAGTAAGACTATGTCTACATCTGTAGGTCTATAAATATTTTTGGACATGTTAGAGGACTTGAACGTCTATGAGATGAGTGACTATTAACTTGCATTTGTTAAACATCAAATATTTGGACTTTAGGTTTCATTACTGTTAAGTTGGAGCCTTAAAAGTCCATTAAAGTAAGAGCATAACAGTTTCATGTATGATCTGGTATATAAAAAGTCCATAGGTTATAAAAGTCTAAGGCTATGTTATAGATTAATATTACCATTTTTAGAAAACAAGACCAAGTGACTTTTAGATAGTGAAGACATAGCACAATGACCACATTTTAACATTGTATTATAGTTTATGTGTATCTAGGCAAAAATTTTACTTAATAACCCCCTAGTTGTGAGTTTTAAAACCAACAATACAGTAGAACAGTATAAAGCAATCTTAAAATTACATTTGAATTTATGATAACAAACCTATTAGCCAGAAAGCCTAGTAGTGAATTTGGATCACAGACAACTCATGGGGGAAAAACAGCATTTATTCAATAATTCAAGAATTGATACATAGGCATTTAGACACAGATTTTAAATTAGCTTAATCTGAATAGACCTTTATAACCTTGAAATTTCAGCATCATATAAAAATATTTTGAACCAGGATTAAATCATATATATATATATATATATAATGTGGTAAAAATATAACTATGAATTTAAAAATCCATACCCATTTAAAATGAGACTTGCTTTTAGTCTAAAAGGAGATAAAATGAAGAGTGAATTATGACTAAGGAAGTCTTATAAATATAAATTCAATGAGCAAATTATATAAATTGTTAGATAACAATTTCATTAGGTAAGAATTCATAGCATTTAAAAATACTTTTTAAGAGCAGAGTGTACAGATATTAGGGATAAATTATGTTTTAAAAGCTGGAAAGTAGGGCCTTAGAGATCATATATGTTTTTGAGAGCCAGTGTTTAGAAAGCACAGCTAGGAGTTTTGTGGGGAGGGGGAGGAACTAGTATCTGTGAGACCCCAGGTGCCTTCTCTATTCTAAAACCAACTTTGTGGCTTCCCATATGTAGTGTTCAGTTGCGGTACATGGGTGATGGGGGTTGCTGGCCAGATCGCTGTTTCAACCTGGTTTGAAACTCTCCGCACTGGCATGGCATGGCTGATCAGCCATCTGGACCATTGAAAACACTCCCTCCTCTGCAAAGGAGCCTCTTGCAGCAGGCTTTTGGAGGCAGATTTAAAACCTCATCCATGGAGCCTGAGGCAGTGTCGCCATTTCAAGCCATCTGTGTGTGCACAGGGTCACCAGCATTTGCTTACCTAACAGCAATAGTTTAGAAGCAGGCTGTGTTTGTGACAGTTCCAGTGGCTAAGAGTGAAGTCTGGTTTGAGCATTCCCCCAGCCGGTTCTAGTGTAGCATCCAGTGGTCCTAGAGCAAGCCTACACTCTGGTAGTGGGGCAGGGAGTAGGAATAGCATAGCATCCACCTTGTTCTTGGTGCTCAGAGCACATGGCAGGTGGCCTAGTCTGAGAGGCTTCAAGCAGAGAGCCAGGTGCACATGGTAAGGACAGGGCAGTTGAGAGAAATTGTAGATTTTAAGGCATATGTGGTTGAGTGGTGGTTAGGGATAGGTAGAACAAAAGACAAATCTGTTCAGGGCATAGTGGTTCACGTAAAGGATCCTAGTGTAACCAGACCAGCTGCTACCAGGAGAGCCCTTCCTTGTCCAACACTCTAATGAAATGATGATGCACACAACAGATATTATATGAAATAGGTTTTATTGGATAGAGGTGGAGAGATAAAGAGGAAAAGGAAAGAGGGAGACATAGAGGGGGAAGAGGAGCCACCCTGACAGAGAAAGGGGAGAAAGCAAGAGAGCACAAGAGCCAGAGCAAGAGAGAGAGAGATAAGAGGCAGGGGTTCATTTATAGTTTCTGCAAAGCTGAACTGCACTTGCCAGGTGAGTCTACTTGCTGTCTACATGGCAGGTGACACATGATGACGTCATAGGTTATTAGGCTACCCAGAAGCAGGATATCTAAATACTAACAGATATGACATGTAATTTATTTATCTTAGACGTATCTCTATTATTTTTTAACAAACTCTGAATCTTGTTCAATGCTTTTAGCTATTTTATTTTAGTTGTATTACTTTTTATACTAGTCCCTTCATTCAGCTGACAATATGATCCAGTGTCTTTAGCAGGAAGGAGGTGATCATGCACAACAGTGAGAGAGACTTGCTCATACAACTGTGCCCCTCCTAACAATTGTGCTTATACCTCTTTTGTCACTAGGCTGAAGAATTCAATCTCTGGGTTTTCTTCCTGCTCAGAGGCACCCCCTGTAGCTGGAGCTCTAATTTTCTGGATGTCTTTGTTTGTCACTGTCATTCTCTTTCTATAGGGGAAGAAAGTCATCAACATAGCAACAATTACATAACAAATGTTAGCCTAGCCAAAAGGAAAGGTTACTAGAAACATTCCTCTTCAGTACACTAAGGACTACCCAATACCAGTTTGTAACAGGAAAACACTGAGCCCACCAGGGCTGTTTTGTTTTGTTTTGTTTTGTTTCTATAGCACTGAGATAAGGTTACACTTCACTATTAAATATAGTATTCTAAACTAATTTCTGTCTTTAGAAACATCTTTTAGAGTCATCTTCTGGTTGTGTGTAATGTATAATGTTTTTAATTCTATTTTGTGAAGATAAGAAAAAAATGGGTTTAAATGATCTGGTCCTAACAGGAAGTCTCTACAATCCTTTTCTTTTTTATTTTTTTAATCTTTTAACTTTATTTATTTAATTGTTCACTTCACATCAAAATCATAGTCCCCTCCCTCCCTACCTCTTTCCTCCTCTGCTACCCTTCAGAAAAGGAGGACCACCCCACTAACCTACCTCAGCACTTCAAGTCACTTCAGTAAGGAGCACAACCTTTTCCACAGTAACCTAGCAAGGCAGCCCCACCAGGGGGAACTGATTGAAAAGAATACAACAGGGGCTCCAAGATGATGGCAACCAGTGCACACTTTTTCTGAGGGCAGAGGATCCAAAACTCCAAAACTGGTGAAGGGAGGGGTGGCTGAAGCCAGAACATTGACTTCGAGGCTTATCAGGCTAGAGGAGACAACCCGTGAGCTGGAACAGATTAGATCCAGGTCACCCATGAACTTCTCCAAGGTGGGAGAGTGGTAAACTTTTGACCCCCTGCACTTTCCCTTTCCCTTCCCCAGCTGCAGCTGTACCAAATACTGACCTCCCTGCTCAGTGGCTGTGGAGGTGGCTTCCCCAAGTGAAGGCCTCCTTGCTCTAGCAGCCAAACAGCAGACACTACTGATGGATCTCCTACACTTTCACTTGCCTTTAAGAGTAGAGAACAGTAGACCTCCTGTGCTTTCCAGCATATGCCTGCCGGTGAGTACACCTTCTAGTGAGTGCGTGCAGAGCCCCA
Source organism: Pachyuromys duprasi (assembly GCA_028658305.1). Lineage (NCBI taxonomy): Eukaryota > Metazoa > Chordata > Mammalia > Rodentia > Muridae > Pachyuromys > Pachyuromys duprasi. The sequence goes on from CM053742.1 coordinate 75,105,901, forward strand.
TATCGAGGGTACTTCTATGCTAGCAGCCAGACATTGGATCTCTCTCACCTATACCCCCACTGTGGGTAACAGAGGCATCCCTAGGACAGTGTTCACAACCTTGAAACCCCTGTTCTGTGGGTCTCCCAGTGGAGTACAGCCAAACAATTCTTGGAGCCAAGATGGTGCAGACCAGTCATATCTGAGTGCCTCCAGGATAGTACAACAGGTCTGTGGGTTACTGAGGCATTCACAGCAAACCCACACATGTCCTGCACCCAGGAATCACACCAGCACCCACACCTGCACTTCACACTCCACCCTTCCAGGCATTTACATGCTTTAGCATCTGGTCCTTCAAAACACACTTCCACAAACACTCCCATGCTTGCCTACATATGCCTCCATTAGCTGCATCTAAAACACCAACATCTACTCTCAAACTGGTGGACCACACTCATCTTCCTGAAGAATACTCCAGCTCCGGAGACAAACAGACCCAGTCTGCAGTTGAGGATCCAGGAACAAACAGCAAAGGATACAGACAATTAGATGACTAGAGGCCAGCATAAGAACACATCCTACAAAACTCAGGACATAATGGTTTCACCAGCCAACCCCAAAATCAATAGATAGTTTATTTCATGGGAAACACAGGAAAACAATCTCAAATCTGAGAATGTCCAGTTATTAGAGGAACGTAAAGAGGAGACAAACAAAGCTCTCAAAGAAATAGAGGCAAATGGAACCAAACAAATACACTTGCATAAAGAGACAACAAACAAACAAACGAACAAATAAAAATAGAGGTTGTCATGGACAGATGGGAATCCAAATATAAACAGATGAAGGAAATGGTACAAGACATGAAAACAGAATTAGAATTGATGAAGAAAACACAAACTGGGAAACTCCTGGAAATGCAATACCTAGCAAAGAGATCTAGAATCACAGAGGTAAGCATCATCGACAGAATTCAAGATATGGAGGACAGAATCCCTGGAGTGGAAGAAACAATTGAAGGAATCAATACATATCTCAAAATAAAAAACATAAAATAAGAAAAGGTCCTGACCAAAAACATCCAAGAAATCAAGGATACCAGGAAAAGACCAAACTTAAAAATAATAGGAAGAGATGAAAAAGAAGATTCCAGGCTTCAAAGCTCAGAAAATATTTTTGAGAAAATCATAGAAAAACATTTTCCCAACTTAAAGAAAGAGATGTCCATAAACATACATGAAGCTTACAGAACACCAAAGAGACTAGAGAAGTAAAGAAACTCAAGTCAAATAACAGTCAAAACACTAAATATTCAGAACAAAGAAAAAATATTAAAAGCAACAAGGGCAAAAGGCTAAGATACATACAAAAGCAGACCAATCAGAATCCCACCAGGCTTTCAACAGAAACTATGAAAGCCAAAAAGGCCTGGGCAGATGTCATACAGACATCAAGAGTTCACAGATGCCAACCCAGACCACTATATCCAGCAAAGCTTTCAATCGACAGCGATGGAGAAATCAAAATATTGCAAAATAAAACTAAATTTTAACAATATTTACACAGCAACACAGCACTACAAAAGATGCTAGAAGGAAAACTCCAGTCTAACAAAATCAATTACACACAAGAAAACACAGGATATCGGTAACTTCACAACAACAACAAAAAAAATTAAAAGAAAACAAGCAAGCAAACAAAGTATCATCACTGTAAAAGTAACTAACATTCATTGGTCACTATTATCTATAAACATCAATGGACTCAACTCTCCAATAAAAAGACACAGACTAACAGATTGGTTGTGGAAACAGGATCCAACATCCTGCTGCATTAAAAAAACACACCTCTGAACAAAGATAAACATTGCCTCAAAATAAAGGGCTGCAAAAAGGTTTTCCAAGCAAACAGACACAAGAAGCAAGCTGGAGTAGTCATACTAATATCTAATCTAAAAGTCTAATAGAATAGACTTTTAATGAAAATTAATTTTAAAAAATGAGGAGGGACACTTCATTCTCATCAAAGGAAAAAGCCACCAGGAGGACATCACAATCCTGAACATCTATGACTCAAATACAATAGCACCTGCATTAATAAATGAAATATTATTTAAGCTCAAATCACATATCCATCCCAAGAGTCTAAATGGTGGGAGACTTCAACACTCCACTCTCACTAAGAGACAGATCATCTAGACAGAAGCTAAATATGGAAATAATAACACTCAAAGAAGTCCTAAATCAAATGAATCTAATAGATGTCTACAAAACATTTCACACAAACTCAGAACAGTATACCTTCTTCTCTGCACCTCATGGAACCTTTTCTAAAATTGACCATATAATCAGGCACAAAGCAACCTCAACAGACACAAGAAGATTGAAATAATCCCTTGTATCCTATGAGTCCAACATGATCTAAAACCAGAACTCAACAACAACAGAAATAACAAAAACCTACACACACACATAGAAAACAATCAAGTCTCTACTCAATGACAGCTGGGTCAGGAAAGAAATGAAAAAAGAAATTAGAGACTTCCAAAAATTCACTGAAAATGAAGGCACAACTTATTCCAACTTATGGGACACAATGAAAGCAGTGCTAAAAGGAAAGCTCATCACATTAATGGTTTTCAGAAAGAAGTTCAAAATATATCACACAAGCAAATTAACAGCACACCTAAAAGTCCTAGAAAAAAGGAAGCACACACACACAAGAGTTGAGGATTGGAAATAAACTCAGATCTGAAATCAATAAATTAGATACTACTATTAACCTCTGAGCCATCTCTCCAGTCTAATCAATAAATTAGTAACAAACAATTCAAAAATCAATGAAACCAAGACCTCATTCTTTGAGAAAATCAACAAGATAAACAAATCCTTAGCCAAACTGACTAAATGGCAGACAAAAATTATCCAAATCAAGAAATTCAGAAAGGAAAAGGGGGTCAAAATGACAGGCACTGAAGAAATCCAAACAATCATTAGGTCTTACTGCAAAAGCCTATATGCCACAAAATTTAAAAATCTAAATGAAATGGACAATTTTCTTAGTAGATTGCATTTATCAAATTAAATCAAGATCAGGTAAATAGATTAAGTAGTCCTATATCCCCTTCCAAAAAAATAGAACCATTAATCAAGTTTCCCTTCCAAAAAAAAAAAAAAAAAAAAAGCCCATGGTCAGATGGTTTCAGCAAAGAATTCTACCAGACATTCAAAGAAATGCTAACACCAATACTCTCCAAATTACTCCACAAAATAGAAACAGAAGGAACATTGCCAACGTTTTTCTATGAAGCAACAGTCATGTTGATACATAAACTACATAAATACCCAACAAAAAAGAGAACTTCAGACCTATCTCTCTTATAAACATCAGTGCAAAAATACTCAATAAAATACATGTAACCTGAATCCAAGAACTCATTAAAGATATCATCCACCATGACCAAATAGACTTTATCCCAGGCATGTTAGGGGTGTTCTTCATACAAAAATTTATCAATGTAATCCACCATAAAAAACAGACCGTAAGAAAAAAAAACATGTGAACATCTCTTTAGATGCTGAAAAAACATTTGACAAAATCCAACACACATTGATGCTTAAAGTCCCGAAGAGGTCAGGGATACAATGCACATATCTAACCAAAGTAAAGGCAGTATATAGCAAGCCTATAGCCAAAATCAAAATAAACACAAAGAAACTTAAATCAATTCCACTGAAATCAGGGACAAGGCAAGGCTGCCTACTCTCTCCTTACCTCTTCAACATACTACTTGAAGTTCTAGCTAGAGCAATAAGCCTATTGAAGGAATTCAAGGGGATTCAAATCAGAAAAGAAGTCAAAGTATCACTATTTGTAGATGATATGATAGTATACATGAGTGACCCCAAAATTTCATCCAGAGAATTCCTTCAGCTGATAAACACCTTCAGCTAAGTGGCTGGATACAAAATTAACTGAGAAAAAATCTGAAGCCCTCCTGTATACAAAAGACAAACAGTCTGAGAAAGAAATTAGGGAAACAATAGCCTTCACAATTGTCACAAATAAAATAAAGTACCTTTTGCGTGACTCTAACCAAGCAAGTCAAAGGCCTATTTGAAAAAAAAAAAACCTTCAAGTCTCTGAAGAAAGAAATTGAAGAAGATGGAAAGATCTCCCATGGAGCAGTAGTGAAAATGAGCATCCTGCCAAAAGCAATCTATAGATTTAATGAAACTCCCATCAAAATACTAACACAATTCTTTAGAGACCTTGAAAGAACAATTTTCAATTTCATATGGAAAAACAAAAACAACAACAACAACAAAAAACAGAATAGCTAAAACATTCCTGTACAACAGCAGATCATCTGGAGGTGTCACCATCCCTGATCTCAAGCTGTACAACAGAGCAATAGTAATAGAAACTGCATGGTATTGGCATAGAAACAAAATGCTGGATCAATGGAATTGAATAAAAGACCCAGAAGTAAACCCATACATATATGGATACTTGCTTGATATTTGACAAAGAAGCAAAAACCATACAATGGAAAAAAGAGAACATCTTCAACAAATGTTGCTGGTCTATCTAGATATCTACATGTAGACAAAGGCAAATAGATCCATATTTATCATCCTACATAAAAGTAAAGTCCAAGTTGATCAAAGATCTCAACACAAAACCAGTCACACTAAATCTGTTAGAAGAAAAAGTGGGGAAGAGCCTTGACCTCATTGGCACAAGAGACAACTTCCTGAACAGAACACCAATATCACAAGCTCTAAGATCAACAATCAATAAATGAGACCTCATGTAAATGAAAATCTTCTGAAAGGGAAAGGATAGTGTCAACAGAACAAAGCAACAGCCTACAGACTGGGAAAGGATCTTCACCAACCCTATATCTGACAGAGGGCTAATATCCAGAATTTATAAAGAACTTAACAGGTCAAAGACCCACAAACCAAGTAATCTATTTAAAAAATGGAGCCCAGAGCTAAACAGAAAATTCTCAACAAAGCAATATCAAATGGCAGAGAAACACTTAAGGAAATGCTCAAAGTCCTTAGTCATCCTGGGAAATGCAAATTACAACGACCCTGATATTTCACCTTACACCCACCAGAATGGCCAAGATCAAACTCTCAAGTGACAACACATGCTGGAGAAGATGGAACCCTCCTTCATTGCTGGTGGGAGTGTAATAAACTTGTACAACCACTTTGGATATCAGTCTGGCACTTTCTAAGACAATTAGAAATAGTGCTTCCTCAAGATCCAGCTATACCACTCCTACGCATATATCCAAAATATGCTCAAGTACACAAGAACATTTGCTCAATCATGTTCTTAGCAGCTTTATTCGTAATAGCCAGAATCTGGAAACAACCCAAATGTTCCTCAACAGAGGAATGGACACAGAAATTTTGCTACATTTACACAATGGAATACTACTCAGCAATTAAAACAAGGAAATCATGAAATTTGCAGGCAAATGGATGGAACTAGAAAAGATCATCTTAAGGGAGTAACTCAGAAACAGGATGACACTCATGGTATATACTCATTTATAAGTGAATATTGGACATATAGGATAAACATATTAAAATCTGTACACTTAAAGAAGCCAAACAAGAAAGTGGATCCTGGGGAAGATGTTCAATCCTCATTCAGAAGGGCAAAAGGGATAGACATCAGAAGTAGAAGAAAACAGGGAACCAGACAGGAGCCTACCACTGAGGGCCTCTGAAAGACTCTACCCAGTAGGATATAGAAGTAGATGCTATGAGTCATAGCCAAACTTTGGGCAGAGTGCATGAAATCTTATGAAAGACGGGGGAGACAGAAAGACCTGGAGGGGTCGGGAAATCCAGAAGGAGAACAACAGAACCAAAAACATCTAGGCCCAGGGGCCTTGCAGAGACTGATACTCCAACTAAAGACCATGCATGGAGATAGCCTAGAAACCCTATTCAGCAGAAGCCCATAGGCTGCTCAGTTTCTATGTGGGTACTTAGTAAGGGGAACAGGGACTGTCTCTGATATAGACTCAGTGGCTCGCTCTTTAATCACCTCCCCCTATGGGGTTGGAGACTTACCAGCCCACAGAGGAAGACAATGCAGCTGGTGCTGAGGAGACCTGATAGGCTAGGGTCAATAGAAGGGGAGGAGAAACTCCCCTATCAGTGGACCAGGGGAGAGGAATAGGAAAAAAAAGACAGAGGGAGGGTGGTACTGGAGGAGATGAGCGATGGGGCTTTAGCTGGGATACAAGTGAATAAATTGTTTTTTTAAAAAATTTTTTTAATTTATTTATTTTTATCTCAATCACAGGTTAGGTACTTTGAATCCCAGGCTTAGCCCCCTCCCTCAGTCCCTCCTCCCCTCCCACTCCCTCCCTCATCTCCCTCCTCCCCGCCCCCTTCAAGTCCACCAACAGGGGAGGACCTCCTCCCCTTCTATCCAACCCCAGCTTATCCTGACTCCTCAGGGCTGGCTGCAAGCTGGCTGCAATAAAAAATAAGAGTCAGGATAAGCTGGGGCTGGATGGAAGGGAAGGAGGTCCTCCCCTGTTGGTGGACTTGGAGGGGGCGGGGAGGAGGGAGATGAGGGAGGGAGTAGGAGGGGAGGAGGGACTGAGGGAGGGGGCTACGCCTGGGATTCAAAGTACCTAACCTGTGATTGAGATAAAAATAAATAAATTTTAAAAATCAGAAAAAAAATAAATAAATAAAAAATAAAATAAATAAAATAAATTTAAAAAAAGAAAAGTAAACCATATAACAGAGTCCAAGTCAGAATCAGCCCTTGCTCCCCTTACTATGGAACCTACAAGAAGACCAAGTTGCCCATTGGATATATATGTATAAGGGTCTAGATCCGGTCCATGCATTGCCCTTGGCTGTTGTTTCAGTCTCCGCAGCACCATTCCTCCAGGCCCGTACACTTCCCACCCTCTCCCCCGATTAGTTGGCTCTATCCAGAATTTACACTCATTTCTCCCTGACCAGAATGATTGTATTTAGTTATAAAAGCCATGCTCATTCAAGCCAGTTCAGAATGATTTTTGCTTTTTAATCCCAATAACCAGTTTAACTCAGTTTTTTCTTGTTTCACACACTTATTTCTGACTTTATATTGAAATAGCCACTGTTAACACTTGCGACTCACAATAATTTGAAACCAAACAAAGAACTTGTTAAGATAATTCCTTAGATACTTCATTAAATGGAGTAAGGATGTATTCAAAATGATAACAGTTCTTTGCATCTAGTCAATACATGCACCAGCATGGTAAGTGTGAATGTATTGTTTTACAGTTTGATATATTTACATAATGAATTTCAGTCATTTTCAGCCCAGTTTTCCTCTCTCATCACCCTTCCTCTTTCAGTGAACCTTTCCTCTTGACAACTCTTGCTCTTGCTTTCTTTTCCCATGTGACCTACTGAGTTTAATTAAAGCTCCTCAATTGAGTATGGGTAGAAGGTTATTTCCTGAAGCAGGGGTAGTGACCACACAACTAAAGAAAATGTCATGCATCTCTCCAGCAACCACTGACTGCCAGTAGTCCCTCATGGGGCCCCGCCTTGATCCATGATGAATTTTTAGTGGTCCCAATTATGTGCATGTCTTCTACAGATAACCAGAGCAGCTGTAAGTCTGTGAGTGGAAAGTCTATGTCATGTCCAAAAAATGTGTTTGGCTGTACATCCCCCTGTCTTCTGGCTCTTACATTCTTTCTACCTTTGAAATCCATTCTTTTGGAATACTTGGATTTTGGATGAAGCTAGAAATAAAATGGTACAACATGCTTAATGGGAAAAACCTGATGACTTGAACTTTAATTTAGATGATGAATTACAAAAATATTCACCAGTCAGGAAAACAAGTACCCAGTTATCTCTCACTAGCAGTTACTAGGATCATTAAGAGAACTGTTACATGATAAAAAGAGCTTTTGAAGGTAGGTAGAAATGACTTTGAGTCATATTTATTATGCATGAGATTTTGAGATGCTTACATAATACCAGTTTGAGCATCTGAAAATACAACTAATCAAATATATATGATCCCAACTAATAGATAAAATGCTATAATTTCAAAGGAAAGTGGACAAATAATTTACAGAACAAAGTATAAATTACTGAAAAGTGTGAAAATTTTTATGATCTCACAAACAATAGATAAACATGTTGCCATTTTAGCGCAACCAAATAAGCAAAACTGGCAAAAATAATTGTGTAGTGTCATCATAGATACGGTAAAATGAGCATTTCTGTATAATTCTAGGATGTAAATTGACACAATTTTTCTGGCTAGTAGTTGCAAACAAATTAAAAGTTTTCAAACAACGTATAACCTTTTAAACAAGGATTTCCCTTTTCATCAGTTAATAAAAGAGAATAGTCTGAAACCCAACAAGTATTAACTAACAAAGACACTCACCGCAACACTGGGTAAAAGAGAAAATTTAGAAAACTAAAGGACAAACAATACAAAAAAGTTAAAATAAATTGTGATTTATCTTTCAGTGGCATATTTTGAGAGCATTTAAAATGGTCTTTAAATTATATTAAATGATATGAGGATATATTCATAATGTGAAAGCATGCAAGAATAAAATAATATTAAATATTTCCCAGTTTACAAGTGTACCCGCATTCTGTGGATAAATATATTTGTGTATATGTGTATATGTATTTATATGTAATAGGCATAACTAATAGATAATGTATATTTAGTATATAGTATATATGAAGAAAACAATATTAAATAAATTAGGCTATTTATAAAATAAATGCAAGGAAATAAGCATTTCAAATGAATAATTATGAAGATATTATGAATCATGTCTTCTAATTGTTTTTATTGTATGTTGCCTTAGCTTTCTAATCTTTTATAATGACTTATTTACACAACTGGAAAAATGCACCATAGTAGCATTATGGCTGTAAGGTTTAAATGAACTGTAATTTGCCAAGTCCCTTAAAGAAAACATGTGTGCAATTTCTCCTTTTAAAATTTTTATTTATAGTATTTACTGTTAATTCAGCCAGAATTTGTGTATTCTCCCACTCCAATTCCAATTCCATTCCCAGCAGTTATTGTTATTATTATGTTGAGAAATGGCCAACTTCAAGACTCACTTTACCGCCTAGTGTTCTCTCATTGTTTTTCCCTCTCTCTCTCTCACACACACGCTAGGAATCTAGGAAACACATTAAAACTAAATTGGAATATCATACATATCTATCAAAACAACTAAAATTTACAAGAATGTTGCAACACCAAATGCTGGCAAGGAGTCAAAAAAAGTGGATTGGTCATACATTCTTGGTGAAAGTGTAAAATTGCAGACATTCTGGAAAACAGTTTAGCCATTTCTTCTAAAAGTAAACATGCAATTAACTATATTGCACAATTGTAATCTGGGGCATTTATTCCAAAGGAATCAAGACATTAATAAAAAATATCAGCACATGAACTTCCATAGCAAGACTTTACACTCTTCATTACTGGAAATAGCTCAGATTTCCTTCAGCAAATGAGTAATTAGACAAACACAGGAGAGGGACCCAAGATGGCGGTGCCAGGAGGATACGCATTCTGACTAGCAGCACAGCAGGGTCTGCACAGTGATCAGCAGACAGAGCTCTGAGTCCTAAAACACCAGCGATTGTGTTTCCCAGGTGAGAGGGACCCCCACGGTGTGTGATTCAATAAGCTTCAGGTCACCCAGCTAAACCACTGAAGAGTTCCCTGGTCCCGCCAGCCTCTTGGTCACCAGCCAAGATCCAAATGCCTCCAGTGTGCTCTGGTCACTGTCCCAGACTGAACTGTGAGCCCCACAACAACAGAGACTGTGATTTCCAGTCAAGAGAAAACCCCATGGTGCAGGAAGCGATCGCGCCAGACCTTAGATCACCCAGATAATCGCTGGAAAAGGACTCTGGTCTAGAGGGTGCCCAGCCATCAGCCCAGAGTGGGGTGGTCAGCCTCCAGCACCCTACTCACCATCCCAGACAGAACTGAGAGCCCAGGGCACCAGAGACTGAATTTCTCTGTCTGATGGAACCCCACAGTGAGGGGAACAGCAGGTCTGACCTCAGAGCACTCAGCAAACACAATACTTCATAGGTACATAGTGCACTATATCATGAAATAATACTCAGATATCTAAGACAGAATAAACTATTGATATATGCAACAACTTAATATCCAGGAAATTGGGCTAAGTGAAAAGCCTCTAAAATCTCTAACATAAATGTATGTTAACATTTAACATAAATGACATGGCAAAAATTTTACATGATTACCAGAATTTTTTAAAAGTTACCTGTATTAGACAAACATTTTAATGGTCTTACTACCTAGAAAAATATAATTGAGAGGTCCAAGATGTTGGCGACAAGATTGCACCTTATCTGAGGGGCAAAAGATCCAAAATTCTGAAATTGGTGAGTTGGAGGGGCTGCTAATGCCAGAACATCGACATTGAGGATTCCTGGGTGAGAGGGGATAACCTGTGATCTGGGTTAGTTTGGATCCAGGTCACCTGTAGATGTCTCTGGGAATGATAGTGGCCAATATTCAACCCTCCTGCACTTCCCCTTGCCCCAAGCATGGGCCTCCCTCCTTGGCAGAGGCAGCCAGCAGTGCCCACTACTCAGAGCACCAGCCTCCCTGCTCAGTGGAGGCTGCAGTGATTGACCCAAGTGTGAGCCTCCCTGCTCAGTAACTGAGACAGCAGAGGCGGCCCTCCCAGTTCTGCAGCAGCAGTGGGTGGGTGTACTAGCCTCCCAGGTCTGCAGGTGGCAGTACAAGCCCCCCAGGTCCTCCCACTGGCCACTGTACCGGATCTCCTGTCTGTGACAGCATTGGGGTGGCAGCTAGCCCTAGCAGGAACCTCCATAATCGCTGAATGAGACAGCAGAGGTGTCTATCCCAAGTACAGATTTCCCTGCCCAGGGTACAAACAGTGGACACCACTGAACAGAAGGATCTCCCACACTCTCATTTGCCCCTGCAGACACATATCTGAAAGTAGAGAAAGAGGGATTCCCTGTGCTTTCCAATAAGGCCTGCTAAGAAGTGAGTGTGTCTTCAAGTAAGTGCATAGAAAGCCCCAGATCAAGGGTCTCTCAATGCTGGCAGCCAGATATCTCTCCCACCCACAACCTCACTGTGGGCAACATAGAGATCCTTAGGACAGCATTCTCACCATTGAAACCCCTGTTCTGTGGATCTACCAGTAGAGACCAGGCAAACAATTCCTGGACCCCACACAGATCTGAATACCAGGAGGACAGTACCACAGCCTGTAGGCCACGGAGGTATTCAGGAAACCTGTGCACTTGCATTGCACCCTCGAACAGTGCCAGCAACCCCTCCTGCACTTAAGTTACACCCTTTTAGGCATCTACACTCTATCACTCAGTCATACAAGGCATATTTCCACACTAATGCCTGCACTTGTTTACATGCGCCTGCAACCTTTATCTCTTAGCTGCAGCTGAAAGACCAACACCCACTCTCAAACCAGTGGACCACTCTCATCTCTCTGAAGAATACTCCAGACACAAGAGACAGATGGAGCCTGTCTGAAGTAAGACTCCAGGAACAAACAGCAAAGTTTACAGATAAGCTGATGGCTAGGGGGCAGCATAAGAACACATCCAATAAAAATCAGGACATCATGGTTTCATCAGCAAATCCAAAAAACAATGGATATCATAATTCATTGGAAACACAGGAAAATGATCTCATTTTTAGTCTTATCTGGATATTAGAGGCCCATATAAAGGAATCAAGCAAATCTCTCAAATAAATACAGGCAAATACAGCCAAACAAATAGAGGCACAATTAGTGATATATAGAGTGGAAAAGAACAGAAAATAGTCATCATGGAAATATAGGAATACACAGGAATGCACAGGAAATGGTGCAAGACATGAAAACAGAATTAGAATCAGTAAATAAAAAACAAACAGAGAAAATCCTGGAGCTGGAAAACTTAGAGAAAAGAACAGGAACCACAAAGGTAAGCATCACTAATAGAATACTAGAGATGGAAGAGAGAATCCCAAGCACTGAAGATACACTTGCAGAAACTGATAAATCTCTCAAAGAAAAAGTAAAGTCAGAAAAGTTACAAACACAAAACATCCAAGAAATCAAGGATTCCAAGAAAAGATGAAATCTAAGAATAAGAATTGACTAAAAAGAAGCTCAAAGGTCTAGAAAATATTTTCAAGAAAATCATAGAAGAAAATTTTCCAAACTTAAAGAAAGAGATGTCTATAAACATAGAAGAGGCTTAAAGAGCACCAAATAGACTAGACCAGAAAAGAAACTCCTCATGTTACATAACAGTCAAAACACTAAATCTACAGAACAAAGAAATAAATATTAAAAGCAGTATAGGAAAAAAGGTCAAGTAACATGTAAAGATAGACTTATCAGAATCACACCACACTTCTAAACAGAAACTATCGGGGCTGGAGAGATGGCTCAGCAGTTAAGAGCACTGACTGCTTTTCAAGAGGCTCTGAGTTCAAATCCCAGAAACCACAGGGTGGTGTACAACCATCTATACTAGGATCTGATATCTGCTTCTGGCATGCAAGTGTCTTACAGATAGAGTACCCATATATGTGAAATAAATAAATAAATCTTAAAAAAAAGAAACTAGGAAAGCCAGAAGGACAAATTTCATGCACACTCTAAGAGACTGGAGATGCCAACCCAGACTACTATACCCAGCAAAGCTTTCAATCAACTTAGATGGACAAAACAAAATATTACATGAAAAAGGTAAATTTAAACAATATCTACACAGCAACCTAACCTTACAGACAATACTAGAAGGAAAACTCCAATTCAATGAAAACAACTACACCCAAGAAAACACAGGATATAGATAATTTCACAAAAAAAATTAAAAGAAAACAAACATTGAAACAAATTAATACCAACTCCACAATGAAAGGAAATAACATTCATTGGTCACTATTATCTATCAACATCAACAGACTCAACTCCCAAATAAAAAGAAACAGAGTAACAGAATGGTCACAGAAACAGGATCCAACATTCTGCATCCTAGAAACACAACTCTGCAACAAAGATAAATATGACCTCAGAATAAAGGGCTAGAAAAATGATTTTCAAGCGACCCAGAAAACAAGCTGGGGTAGTTATCCTAATATCTGATAAAACAGACTTTCAACCAAAATTACGCAAAAAAGATGAGGAGAGGCATTTCATTCTCATCGAAGGAAAAGTCCACAAGGTAGACATCACAGTCCTGTACATCTATACCCCAAATACAATAGCACCTAATTTTGTTAATGAAACATTGTTAAAGCTTAAATCACACATCTATCTTAACAACTTAATAGTGGGAAACTTCAACACTCCACCAACGGACATAAGATCTAAACAGAAGATAATTGGGGAAATAATGCCACATACGAAGGTCCTGAATCAAATGGACTTAAGAGATGTCTACAGAACTTTACACCCCAACTCAAAAGAATATACCTTATTTTCAGCACCTCGTGGAACCTTCTCAAAAATTGACCATATAGTCCGGCACAAAACAAGCTTCAACGAATAAAAGAAGATCAAAATAATCCCCATGCCCTATCAGATCACCGTGGCCTAAAACTAGATCTCAACAACAACAGAAATAGCAAAAAGCCTATGTACACATGGAAACTAAACAATTATCTACTCAGGTTGACAGGTTGGTAAGGGTAGAAATGAAAAAAAAAGAAATTAGAGACTTCCTAAAATTCAATGAAAATAAATGCACAACTTACCCAAACTTATGGGACATGTTGAAAGCAGTGCTAAGACAAAGTTCATAGCACTAAGTGCGTCCAGAAAGAAGTTTGAAACATCACATGCACATAAAAGCCCTAGAACAAAAAGAAGAAGACACACCCAAGAGGAGTAGATAATTGGAAATAATCAAACTCAGACCTGAAATCAATGAATTAGAAACAAAGAAAACAATTCAAAGACTCAATGAGACCAAGAGCTCATTCTTTGAGAAAATCAACAATACAGACAAACCCTTAGCCAAACAAACGAAAGGGCAGAGAGAAACTATCCAAATCAACAAAATCAGAAGCAAAAAGGGGGACATAACAACAAACAGTGAGGAAATACAAACAATCATTAGGTCTTACTAGAAAAGCTTATATGCCACAAAATTTGAAAATCTAAATGAAATGGACAATCTTCTTGATACATTCCATTTACCAAAATTAATTCAAGATCAGGTAAATAGACTAAATAGTCCAATATCACTCGAGGAAATAGAAGCAGTCAACAAAAGTCCCCCTTCCAAAAAAAAAAAAAAAAAAAAAGGCCAGTGCAAGATGGTTTAAGCTTAGAATTCTACCAGACCTTTAAAGAAGAGCTAACTCCAATTCCCTTCCACAAAACAGAAACAGAAATAACATTACCAACCTCCTTCTGTGAATCCATAGCCACATTAATACCTAGACTACATAAAGACCCAACAAAAAAAGAGAACTTCAGACCTATCTGTCTTATGAACACTGTTGAAAAAAAAAAGAAAAAAAAACCTCAATAAAAGTCTTAAAAACCGAATCCAAGAACATTTAAAAATATCATAAACCATGACCTAGTAGGCTTCATCCCAGGCACGCAGGGGTGGTTCAATATGGGGAAATCTATCAATGTAATCCACTATATAAACAAACTGAAACAAAACACATAATCATCTCCTTAGACGCCAAAAAAGCATTTGATAAAATCCAACACCTACTCATGTTTAAAGTCTTGGAGAGATCAGGGATACAAGGCACATACTTAAGAAAGTGAAGACAATGAACAGCAAACCTATAGCCAATATCAAACAAAATGGAGAGGAAGTTATATCAGTCCCACTGAAATCAGGGACAAGACAAGACTGACTACTCTCTCCTTACCTCTTCAAAATAATATGTGAAAGCCTACCTAGAGGAATAAGACAACTAAAGGAGATTAAAGAGATACAAATGGGAAAGGAAGAATTCAAAGTATCACTATTTGCATATGATAGGATAGTATACATGAGTGGCCCCCAAAATTCAACTAGAGAACCTCTTCAGCTGAAAAACACCTTCAGAAAAGTGGCTATATTCAAAATTATCTCAAGGAAATCAGTAGCCTTCCTGTATACAAAAGAACAAAGGGCTGAAAAAGAAATTAGGTAAACTATACCCTTCACAATAGCCACTAACAACATAAAGTACCTTGATGTGACTCTAACCAAGCAAGTGAAAGACCTGTTTGAAGAAACCTCCAAATCTCTGAAGAAAGATATTGAAAAAGATATCACAAGATGGAAAGATCTCCCATGTTCATGGATATGTACAATTAACGTAGTCAAAATGGCCATCCTGCCAAAAGCAATCTACAGATTCAATGAAATTCCCATCAAAATACCAACACAATTCTTTAGACCTTAAAAGAGCAATTCTCATCTTCCCATGGGGGGAAAAACCCACAGAATTGCTACAATCCTTTACAACAACCAATCATTTGGAGGTATCTCCATCCCTGATCTCAAGCAATAGTAATAAAAACTTCATGATACTGGCATAGAAAAAGAATGATGGATAAATGAAGTCAAATAGAAAACCCGGAAACAAACCCACATACCTAAGGATACTTGATTTTTGACAAAGAAGCCAAAAGCATAAAATAGAAAAAAATAACAAAAAAGAAGGATCTTCAAAAAATGGTGCTGGTCTAACTGGATGTCTACATGTAGAAAAAGACAAATAGATCCATATTTACAACCCTGCACAAAACTAAAGTCCACATGGATCAAAGACCAGACAAACTAAATCGGTTAGAAGAAAAAGTGAGGAAGAGCCTAGAACTCATTGGCCCATGAGACAACTTCCTGAACAGAATACCAACAGTGCAGGCTCTAAGAGCAACAATCAATAAATGGGACCTCATGACACTGAAAAGCTTCTGTAAACAAAAAGACACTGTCATCAGAACAAAATGTCAGCCTACAGATTGGGAAAGAATCTTCAGCAACCCTGTATCTGACAGATCTAATATCCAGAATATATAAAGAACTAAAGAAGTTAAAAAGCAACAAATCAAGAAATCCAATTTTAAAATGTGGTACAGAGCTAAACAGAGAATTCTCAATAAAGGAATATAGAATGGCACAGAAACACTTAAAGAAATGTTCAAAGTCCCTAGTCATCAAAACAACCCAGAGATTTTACCTTACACCTATCAGAATGGATAAGATAAAAAACTCAAGCGACAACACATGCTAGACAGGATGTGGAGAAAGAGGAATCCTCCTCCATTGCTGGTGGGAATGTAAACTTGTACAACTACTTTGGAAATCAGTCTGTTGCTTTCTCAGACAATTAGGAATAGTGCTTTCTCATTCAGCTATACCACTTCTAAGCATATATCCAAAATATGCTTAGTATACAACAAGGACATTTGCTCAACCATGTTTGTGGCAGCTTTGCTTGTAATAGCCAGAACCTGGAAACCACTCAGATGTCCTTCAATGGAGGAACAGATACAGAATTTGTGGTACATTTATACAATGAAATACTACTCAGCATTTAAAAATAGGGAAATCATGAAATTTGCAGGCAGAAGGTGGGAACTAGAGAAGATCATTCTGAGTGAGGTACTCTAGAGGCAGAAAGACACATACTGTGTACACTCACTTATAAGTGGATATTAGACAAATGATATAGGATAAACCTACAAAAATTTGTACACCTAAAGAAGCTAAGCAAGAAGGAGGACCCTGGGTAAGATGATCAGTCCTCACTCAGAAAGACAAAAGTGATGGACATTGGAAGAAGGAGAAAACAGGGAACAGGACAGGAGCCTACCACAGAGGGCCTCTGAAAGACTCTACCCAGCACTGTATCAAACCAGTTGCTGAGACCCATAGCCAAACTTTGGGCATAATGCAGGGAATCTTATGAAAGAAGGGGGAGATACAAGAAGAGTACAGGAACTCTACAAGGAGGACAACAGAACCAACAATTCTGGACACAGAGGTCTTTTCTGAGACTGATATTCCAACCAAGGACCATTCATGGATACAACCTTCTCAGATGTAGCCCATGGCAGCCCAGTCTCCAATAGGGTACCCTAGTAAGAGGAACAGGGCCTGTCTCTGACATGAACCCACTGGCTGGCTGTTTGTTCACCTACTGCGGAGTGGGGAGAAGCCTTGACGAGCCACAGAGAAGGACAATGCAGCCAGTCCTGATGAGACCTGATAGGCTTGGTGCAGATGGAAGGGGAGGGGGACCTCCCCTATCAGTGGACCTGGAGAGGGTCATGGGACGAGATGAGGGAGGGAATGAAGGAGGGTCCTTTAGTTGTAATTAATATAAAAAGTAAAAATAATTATATGGAAGAAGCCAACCACTTTCTGGTTGACTCAATGACCTGGTTCATAAGATAAAATCCATTCTTGGCTCTGTTAATGGGACCAAGAACCTGTGGCCAGTCAGGTTACTGTTCCTAATACTTTTATTCTGCTAAATTGATATGATATTAAAAGTGATTTATGGCTATATCCATAGATGAACATACTTCTTACCTGTCTTCAGAGAAGCATCATTTTGCAGTAGATGGCAACTAACACATAGACCATCAATTAGTCAATGTACAGAGAATAAGAGATTGTGTAGTGGTTGCCCCTAAATGGGAAATATAACCTTCAAAGGCCCTGCAATCTCATAAAGGGGGGACAGACATATTCTAAGAGCCAGAGGCAGTATACAATTTCAAGAAAACAGTAGTTGCCCATATACATTCACAATGATTAAGACAATATGCACAAGACTTAGGCAAGCTCAAGTCAGACAAAACCCCACCATATGGGAGAAAGGCATGCATGGAATCATACTACTATCTGAGGCATTTGACAGTGTTTGGAGAGTGTGTTGGTTGAGTAACATAAACTGAACTCAATGGAAAAAAAATGAAAACTCAAATAAAAGTTGGGTAGGTGGTAAAATGAGGATAGATATGGGAGAAGTCAGAAGAGTGGTGAATATTATCAAAATATATTGAATGAAAGTATCAATGATTTAATAAAAGTGTTTTTAAACATTATTTTTCAGACAGGTCCTCACTATGTAGCCCAGGATGACCTCAAATATATGACCCTCTAGCTTCAGCCTCCTGAATGTTGGTATTATAGGAAGTCCCCATCATGTCTAGTTTATATATACTAGCATAGATCAGCAAGTATTTATGAAAATAAAACACCCTAAAAGACAACATCAAGAAACTTTGAAATGTTTTTCTCAAATGCAGTCATGAAGATCCATCCATTGGCCACCCTAATATCTAAGTCCACTACCTAAGCCTAATTCCTTCCAAATAGCAGGCAATCTTTCCCTTGAACACAAGTGTTAATTGTAGGAAAATAATGTTAATTGTGAAAAATTGTAGGCAGAAAGGAAAGGAAACCATTAACCAACTGTTTTTATTACCATTTTGGTATATTTTTCTCTTACTTTTCTAAGTATTTCATTATATTTTATGTTATCCATCTATCCTGTAGTGTAAAACATTATTTTTAATGCCATTAAAATTTTCATAATTGTTTAAAAAATAATAAATGGGACCTCAGGAAACTGAAAAGCTTCTGTAAAGCAAAGGACACTGTATCCAGAATATATAGGGAACTCAAGAAGTTAAAAAGCAACTATTCAAGTAATCCAATTAAAAAATGCAGCCCAGAGCTAAACAGAGAATTCTCTAGAGAGTAATATCAAATGGCAGAGAAACACTTAAAGAAATGCTTAACATCCTTAGTTATCAATGAAATGCAAATCAAAATGTACCTGAGATTTCACCTTACACCCATCAGAATGGCTAAGATAAAAAACTCAAGTGACAACACATGCTGGAAAAGATGTGGAGAAAGGGTAACCCTCCTCCATTGCTGGTGGGAATGTAAACTTGTACAACCACTTTGAAAATCAATCTGGTGCTTTCTCAGACAATTAGGAATAGTGCTTACTAAAGATCCAGCTATACCATTCCTAGGCATATATCAAAAAGATGCTCAAGTATATAAGGACATTTGCTCAACCATGTTCATAACAGCTTTATTCATAATAGCCAGAACCTGGAAACAACCCTCAACTAAGGGATACAGATATTGTGGTACATTTACACAATGGAATACTACTTAGCAATTAAACACAAGGAAATCATGAAATTTGCAGGTGGGGATTAAATTTTTAATACACTGATGTTCTGACTTTTATGCTTCTTGTTGTTTGAGAAAAGAGCTTTGTTTCAAGAGGCATCACTGATATTTCAGGTAACAATATCATTTGTTTGATAGGCATGCCATCATTTCATTCAGTGTCTAAGTGTTTACATTTAGCAACCTATCCATGAATAGCTGCAGTTTTAAGCTATTGGTCTAGATGACTACATTTCAATGAAAAGTAACCAAAGAAAGATATGCCTTTTGCATTTAAAAGAATAACAGTGCTACATATTACAAAATAACTGGCGTAAATAAATCACTTTTCACTTAAGCTCTACACCCCCTGCTTGTACTATGTCAAGGGGTTTCTAGTAAACAGACAGGCCACCATCATATCGGGAGTGCCTGGTAATGTTAACTCTGCCTTTTACTCTCTGCACCTGAATCATAACCTATACAAACTCTTGCACAACTCACCTTGTTTGCTTGAGGTTTGTGATTTTTATCTCAGAATTGTCTAGCTGTTACTATCCCACCCAACTATAAGGCCAGATAAGAATCTCTTCTTCTGGAACACACATGTAAATTGAAGTCTATCCTGGCTAGCATCATTATTTTTACCTTCTGATAAGGCCCCTTTGCTTCCAGTGTTGTCCTTTTTAAATTCAATCTCTACATTGTAATGAAGTTTTATGTATATAAAAACCAATCTTTTAATACTTCTAGTGAAGCACTTTAGTTTTCTATTTCATAAGCCCTGCATCTCTTTGACATGGTCATTTCACAACTTGGTCCTTGTATCTTCCAAATTAACCTATAGTTCTTTACTTAACATTATAAGTTCTAACAACCTTAGGTTACTATAAACGTTAAGTTTTTTTCCAAAATAATATTAACTATCAGTAGTATTATACATATTTTTGTTTAATTAAAATCTATAACATTAGCTTGGTTCAGTTCAAACAGCTGTTTGTTTCTGTCAAGTCTGCCTAGTTCCCACACATAATGTTAAACTTTTTTCTTGCAAGTTCCCCAACACAATTGATTTAATAAAGTGCTTGGCTTGTCAATCTCAGAATCCATGTATAAAATCTGTTCATGGTATTGCATACTAGTAATATCAACACTGAAGAGGCTGAGTCAGGTATATCACTGGATCTCACTGACCAACCACGCTAACATGTTTAGCAAGTTCCACGACAGTTTGACACCCTCTCTCAAAAAAAGTTTTTAAAAAAGGGGGATGGTGCCTGAGAAATGCCACCTGGGGTTGTCTTCTGGACTCCACATATGTAAACCACAAGTATATGTGTACCTGGACACATATTTGCAAACACAAACATGAATATCCACATATACGTATCTATCTACACAAATAATAGAAAAGTGATCCTGTATCATCTGTCACACCCCACTTTAATTGATCTAGGTGGCCTCACCCATCTTTCATTACTAGAAGGAGTGCTACTCTTCCCATATACACAGGATCCCCATGAACAGAGAGCACATCTGTGCTCTCCCTCTCATTGTAGACATGATTTCCAACAGTAATGAGTTGATTAATAGTATGTGTTCAATAGGAAGGACAAACCTCCATAGCCTTCAGGAATCGTGAAACTATTTCATACTATCTTCACAAAGCCATATGGTGCTCCATTAAAAACAAACAGAGACTAAGAAACAGAGAAAGTGTATCTTTAAGTTTGGCAGAGGAATCTCAGCACCAACCAGACATTTGTCTTTATCAGTAAGTGTTCCAGCTTTCCTTGTCGATCCAAACCCCAGGGGACTTGAATCATATTTTAGCATAGATTTTTCTCTGTGTACTTACCACATTGCTACCTCCTCTGTTAGCCTAGAAGGTGAGGTTGGCTGTTACTCAGCTCTATCTTGGTTCCACATTCTCAATGTCATTATTTTGTTCATGATTTCCTAAGACTCTACCTTAGTATCATTTTTTTGTTTGTTTTTGCTTCAACACTCCCGACTTAGCAGCTGGTAAAAAACAACAACAACAACAAAACATCTGATATGGCAGGATAAAAATAAAGCCCTGTGAGATATAGGAAATTTCCTGGAAGTAGAATTAAAGACAAAGTAAGTTTTCACAGACTCTCTCAGACTCAGCAGTATTTTAGTCTGCACATTTTCACTATCATAATTCCAAAAGTATACAAATACCTCATTTGATATTACAACACTTTAACATACTTTATATACTCCATTATAAATTTGCAACAAGTTTTGTATAATTCTACCAAGTTTATTTTTTTAATATGGAACTATTACAGCACATTCCTTAGGCTTTTACAGGATCTCCTCCTGATAACTAACAGATAATTACATACTCTTCCTGGGAATTTTCAATTTAATATTTATTGCTACATTATCTTTGGATCTCTACCTTTCTTTCTCAGAAACCCCTATCTAATTCTGTTGATAACTTCTCTCTTCCACCTCCTCTGAACCATTGATTTTGAGAGGGGTTGGCTTTGGATTTCAATTTTCTTGCTAAGCTATTGTTCTGGAGATTCTTCTTTATGCTATAAGTTTTACCATCCCTTATATTTCTAACTCATTTATCCTATCATGAGCTGACCACTGAATTCCAAATCTTCATAGAACCATCTCCTTTACATTTTCATTGCTTGTCATATCTTTTTCTTTTTTTATAAATTTATTAATTTTTATATCAATCACAGGTTAGGTACTTTGCATCCCAGGCATAGCCTCCTCCCTCATT
>CM053742.1:75128387-75145443 GCA_028658305.1 Pachyuromys duprasi
GTCTGAGTGTCCCGGTTTGAGATGTCAGCTGGGGACTTTGTGCTCTGCCCTGGGCTTGCTGCTAAGGGCTCTCCCCTGGACTGGAGATTTGGCGCTCACTTCTGGGCCCGGGGCTATGCACCATGGTCTGAGATGATATTTGGGGCATGCACAGTGGGTTTGGGTTGGTTGCAGGCATTGCTGAGCCGTGTACACCAGCTGTATGCAGTCCTGTCTGAAATGGTGCCCGAGGCCTTCTCTGTCTGGCCTGGGGACACACACACACACACACACACACACACACGGACCAAGGTGGTTATTGGCCGACCCGATCAGTGTGTGCCCACAGTGTGCAGCTGGTCAAATGGTCCCTCTCACCCCCGTTGTTCTCAGTCTGATGTGGTTCCCATGGAGTCAGTAGGTGTGTGCCTGCAGTATGCCCACGGGTTGAAGCAGAACCTGGGTCTTTTCCAGACTGGCCTGCGGACTCACTCACGGACTGAGGTTTTTGCTGGCGGTCCCACAGTGTGAGGTCTAGTCAAAATGGTCCCCTGTCCCTCTCAGTCTGAGGTGGTTCCTGCGGAGTTGGTAGGTGTGTGCCTGCCGTACGCCTGTGGGTTGAAGCAGAACCCGGGTCCTTTCCAGACTGGCCCTTGGACTCACACACTTGGCTGAGGTTTTTGCTGGCAGGTCTGAGCAGTGTGCGCCCTCAGTGTGCAGGTAAGTCAAAATGCTACCTGGTTCCTCCTCAGTCTGCCCGGGAGACTGTGTGATCCAGCCTAGGGTTTTCCCACTTGATTTTCTCACCGTAGGAGTTCTGCTCACCTTGCAATCACAAATGCTGGTGTTTTAGGTCCCAGAGTTCAGTCTCCTGGTCGCTGCATTGTTTCTGCTGTCCTACTCCTCAGACACAGTGTCCTCTCATGGCAGCCATCTTGGATCTTGGTCATATCTTTTTCAATCAATAAAAAGTACAGCACCTTCTCTTCCTGCCCCAAATTAACCTTCTTTCAGATGTTAAACCGGTTAACATACATCATCCATAAACTTAAACCACAAGCATTCAATAAGTCATTCAATATGTTCTACTTTTGGTCTTAATACCAGCTTTAAAAATAGTTTTAATAATTTCCATCTGATATATAATAAGGTAACATGGGTAGTTGAGTGGTTACTGTTCTTCCAGAGGGCCCAGGATTGTTTCCCAGTATACACATGGTGACTCACAGCTTTCTATATCACCAGTTCAGTGCTCTCTAATGTCTTCTCATGGGAATGCAAGCACCCACATATACACATAAGTTTAAAATAATAAATTAAGCATGTAGCTAGTTATATTTTGACAAAAGTAATATAGCTGTGAATTTGTTAGCATAATTAAAGCATGAACAGTGTCATCTCCATCATGAATAAAGACTTACAGAGGCTGGACAGCAGTTAAGGCACTGGCTGTTCTTCTACAGGACTGGAGTTCAATTTCCCGTACCTCCATGGAGGCTAATTACCATCTGAAATGCTATTTCCAGGAGATCTGATGCCTTATTCTAGCCTCCATGAATGGTGCATGCACCTCCATGCAGAAGGTGCATAAACATACATGCAGACAAAATATTCATACAAATGAAATAGAAAATTAATTAATTAAAAAGAAAACTTCACTCATGTTACTTTCCTCTGACATCTACCCTCATGCCACATTTCCAACATTAATTTATTTTTTATCAGAATATCTTAGTATCGTAGGTTTAATTGTTTGCCTACCCCAAATTCATACAACAAATTCCTAAATCTAAATACTTCAGAAACAACCCTATTTGAAAAAATGCTATTTACAGAAGTAATCAAGATTAGGGTAGGCCCTAATCCAGTATGATTGATGTTCTCATTAAAAAGGAAATTTTAACAAAAACACTCACAGGAAGAATGCCTTATAAAAATTAAGCAGGAGATCAATGTGATTCTTCTTTACTCCCAAGAAATTCCAGAGATTGCAGGCAAATCTTCAGAAACCAGGAATAAAAGGAGGGAACCAATGTTTTATCATAGCTTCCAGCAAGAACCAAACCACTACACATAGAACCTGAAGGTTAATATCCTACAGTACTGTGAGATAAAAAGTGTTTTTTTTTTTTTACATTCAGCTTATAATATATGTTATGGTGAAATTGCAAATAGATATTTGGTTTGCATTTAGCCTTTTATATTAAAGGGATTACATGAATGTGTCCTGATTTTCCACTTTCTGTCATAGAACTATTATTTTGAGACTCATCCATATTTGAAGATATCAGTAGCACTTCCTGTTTAATGCTAAACAATTTTCCTTTGTGTGAAATAATACAATTAAATCACTCATTCATTTTTTTAATGGGAATTTGGTTTATTTCCAGAGTGGAGTCATTAAAAGTAAAGATTATGTGGTAATAAGTATATGAGTCTTTATAATCACCATATACTTAAACATCTTATTTAAGTGCCAAAATGTGGAATGATTTGGCAATACAGTATTAATGTGTTTGTATTTTTAACATGCTACTAAGTTATTTTCCAAAATATTCCAAACTATTATTTTACACTCTCGTTAGCCGTGTATGGGGTTGTCAGTTCAAATACAGCTGCCTATATTTATTGTGGTCAGGGTTTATTTTATTTTAGCCATTGTGAATAAGTAAACAGTGGTATCTCTTGCAACTTCTGTTAGGAAAATTTCTAAAGATCAATAACTTCTTATACTTTTTCAAGTATCCTTTAGCGTATATTAATGGTATCTCATAACTTTCATTTCCATAATGATAGCTGACCTTGAATATTTTCTCATGTAAGTACATGCTTACATGCTATTGTATATAGTCTGTTGTGATGTATCTGTTACAGGGATTCACCCTCGTTTTTATTTCATTATTTCCAAATCACTACTTTTTATAATTATTTAGGAATAATGGGTACAATTCCATAATTCACTGTGTAATTTACAAATGTTTTATCTGAATCTTTGGCTTGCATTTATAACACATTTTTAAAACTTCAATATAATTCTATTTATCAATTTAACTTTATAGGCTATGCTTTTCATATCATACAGAGAAAATCAAAATCTGGGCTTAAAGCATAAAAAAAATTTTCTGTATCTTTTTCTAAAAATTTGTGCGTGTGTGTTTTTGAGTTTTACAATTAGGCTTATGATCCATTTTAAGATAATTTTTATATATTAGGAGATGCATGGAGGTTAGCTCATTTTCTCCATTTGGTGGTTATTTTATCATTTCAGGGTAATTTGTTATAAAGAATATATTTCATAGCTAAATAGTCTTTTAAGCTTTACAGATGAGCAATTGCCTGTCAAATGGCATATATGGGTTTCTCTGTGATTCTTCATTCTATCCAACTGAACAACTAGCTATCTTTACAACAAAATCAAATTATTTTATTGTTTTAGACTTATAAAAGTTCAAAAGGCATAATATTAGTCATTCTGTTTGTATATTTTTAAGTCAAATTTTGAGGTTATTCATATGTTCCCACATTTTCACATAAAATTTAGAGATTGCTCATCACGTATTTTTACAGAGAAACATTTGAAATTTACAGGGAAAAATTAATGAAGATGTTTTAATTTTTCTTGAAATAATTAGAAGTGGAGACACAATATATAAAAAGTCATAGGAAAGCAAAAAGCACACTATGAAAATGGAAGGATACAATATTTTATTTGCATATTTTAAAAGCAGAAATTACTGAAATAAACAATGTAGTATGGCATCTGAGGGAACTAGAAAAACAAAAATAGCGAAAACTCCAAATTAGTAAAACAGAGGAAACAATTAAGATCAGAGCAGAAGAAAAGAGAATGGAGGCTAATACAATACAAACACCAATGGAACAGAAATGCTTATTCATAAAGATATCCAAAATAGGTAAACCATACCTAGGCTAGCCAAGAAAAAGAGGGAGACAGTTCAAGAAAATTAAATTAGAAAAAGTAGTCCAACACTATAATCCATATAACAGAAATAGGGAAATTACTAAAGAACAATCGAAACAATAAGTGTGTGTATGTGTGTATGTGTGTATGTGTGTGTGTGTCAGAGAGAGGGGGCATGGAGTTATGTGGGTAAGAGGATAGGAAGTTTCTGGAATGGGAATAAAGTTTTGTGGAAAAGTTATTTCATTTTATTAAGTTTATTTATATTAATTTTTAATTTATTACAGTTTATTCACTTTGTATCCCAGCTGTAGCCCCACCTCATCACCTCCCAATCCAGACCTCCCTCCCTCATCTCCTTCCATGTCCCTCTCCAAGTCCACTGATAGGGAAGGTCCTCCTCCCCTTCCATCTGACCCTAGACTATGAGGTCTCATCAGGACTGGCTGCATTGTCCTCCTCTGTGGACTGGTAAGACTGCTCCCCCTTCGGGCGGAGGTGATTAAAGAGCCAGCCACTGAGTTCATGTCAGAGATGGTCCCTGTTCCTATTATTGGGGAACCCTCTTCGACAAAAGAACAACTGTATACCAACAAAATGTAAAACCTAGTTTACAAGCTGCTTTTGCTAGGTAAGTGTTACTTTCAACCTAATCAAAGAAATGTCTCTTTACAACAAATGAAAATCATTACAGAAATCCAGAACTAGACACAATACAGAGATCAATGGATCATTGATTGCCTAGCACCAAAAATAAATCTGCAGCACTGCTTCTGTATTTATGGCTCAAGGAACATTGAGGAAGAGGGGACAGAAAGACTGTAAGAACTAGAACACCAGGAAGTCTGCTGTGAGACTGTGTCTCCTAGAATTACCTGAATAAACAATTACCTGAATGACAATACCAAAAACAAACAAACAAACAAACATTAACACAGAAGGGAAATTTTCATGGAATTCCATTCTTAGACAAAGAACTACAGGCAACAACTGATTTCTGAGAGTGAAAGAATAACTTCTCCCAGAGATAAGCACCCTAACTGATTACCCAATACAAAATGGCCAGCCCTGAAATGATATGCACACACACACACACAAATTGAATCAGCAGGTTATTTTTACATGTTTGTACATATGTGCCAATAATAACCAATGAATAAAAGGGTATCTGTTTGAGAGGGGGCATGGGAGGAGTTGGAATAGGGTAATGGAATGAGGGAAGTAATATGATTATATTATAATTAAAACTGTGTTATAAGTGTAAAGCCTGAAGCTATGAAAATCCTAGAAAACATACGGTAAACCAATTTAGCTCATTAGAATGACAAGGCATTTTTTTTGACAAGACCTTCAAAGTATAAGATTAATTTTACAAATGAAAAGGACGCAAATTGTTATTATCCCATTTGGTGGGAAATTGAAGTCTATATGTTCTGGAGCACACGTGTAAATTGAAATCTTTCCTGGCTGGCATCATTATTTTTAATGTTTGATAAGGCCTTTTTGCTTCCAGTATTGTCTTTCTTTAATTCAATCTCTATATTGGAATGAAATTTTAAGTATATAAAAACCAACCTTTTAATACTTCTAACTAAGCATTTTAGTTCTCTATCTCATATGCCCTGCATCTCTTTGACATGGTTGTTTTACAACTTAGTCCTTGTATCTTCCAAATTATCCTCTATTCTTATTGTTCACTTCAAATTGTAAGTTCTAACAACTTTGTATTAGGTTACTATAAAAGTTATAATTTCTCCAAAATAATATTGAATATCAGTAGTATTATACATATATTTGTTTAATTAAAATCAATTACTTTAGCTTGGTTCTGTTCAAACAGCTGTTTCTTGCTGTCAAGTCTGCCCAGTTCCCACACATAATGTTGTAGTTCTCCTTAAAAGTTCTCCAACACAATTGGTTTATTGCTTTTCTATAGAATTTACTGTGTTACATTGTTAATATATGTTTACATTTTCCTAACATGCTAAATTGAATATCTCAAGGGACAGGATAAATTATGTTTTTATTTAAACCTATAAACTCAGCTACCTGTCCTTAACACGTTGCCTGGGATTGTGCATCTGCACAATAAATATACTTTGAGTGAATAAGTGAATAGCTACATATATGTTGCTAAGTTACTTGTTTAGCTATTTTACTATTTTTCACATTTCATTGATTCCCTATATGCCTCCTAATTTCATTATATTAGCATACCATATGTATGGTTAATTGTTTGTTTGTTTTTTAGAGTCAACACTTTTTTGTCTCAATATATACATTCCTAAGCAAGAGTACCTCTGTATTCAAAAACTAATATTCTATTCATGGCTTTTAAAATACTGAATAAATTAAATGCATTCTCAAATTAAGATTCCATTTAAAAAATTTTATCAGTCACTACCAGTCAGCTTACAAAACTGCTAATGATATGCATTGCCCTCATTAGGATCCATGAAGCCACAAAATTCTGCATTTATATCCCAGTGGAAAATGAATAGCACAGTTCAGGTCTTACAACCTACAGCCAAGAGTTGCCTACCTAGATTGGATTGTACTTCCATGGATATCCTTCCAAAAGAGAAATGAACAGATAAAAACATCCTGAACCCGGAGGGAGATCACAAGGAAACCTTGTTTAGGATAAGGCAGTGAAGGCATTAGTCAGCATAAACATATGAGTGTTGAGAATATAAGGTGGAACAGAAGGTGAGGATCAGCTGACAGCTGAGTAAGGTGACTCAGGTCCTCTTCCAGAAGCTCTTTATACAAGATGACTGAGAAAGCCACAGTAACTTCTAAGGAAACTCGAGGAAATCCCCAGTGGTTTATCCCTGGATCCTGACATTCAGTAAATCTTATGCCTGGTGATTTAGCCTAAGGCTGGTGGTCTGCTTGTTACACCCCATGTACAGAACTGTTCTTCACCAATGAACTCCCAAAACATTGAACTTCTGAGTTATCCTTTTCCCTTAGGAAGTGTAGAGAATTATTTCTTTCAAAGTGAGAGAAAATGAAAGGCTATAGGAAGCACATTAATGTCCTGAGTACAAATTTGGGAGTTAAAATTTCTGAATCCTCACCTTTGTTCTCCCACTGATTCAGATTTAGAAAAACAAGCCCCTTCAGTAAGTTTCCAGAAAAAAACATTTACCTTGGTTTAATTCAGGGATAGTCTCACCATTAAGGACTATTTTTACATTTAAAAAAGTGAATATGTTAGCATTCAGACAAAATGTACACCATTTAATGAGGACTTTCAATGGATCAGGTCAGCAGAAACACTGGTTCTGGACTAGTTCTTTTCCGTGACCTACCCTGTAGAAGACTTTTTTTTCTGAGCTAAGTGACTGCATATTTATGACCTAGTTTTAATAGGTGTTGTTGACTTGGCCAAAACTGTGATGTCCCAAGTAGGATCACACCAATTTAAATTATGGAGTGTAAAACTGGACTCTACTGAGGAAATTCTACTATAGCAGTCAAAGATGCAGCTTTCTTAAGTCTTTTCTTGCTATAGCTATCAGGAACAGAAAAGCAAAAGTCTATTTTTTACTAATATATCCAAAGAAATTGGGGAAAGTAAGGGTGAAAGCCTCAGTAACCTACTGAATCACAATACATCTCTACCTCTTCCATCACACATATGCGCGTGCATTTCCTTCCTAAATTTGGTAAACCTAAGTTGGGAAATCATAGCTATTTCAAAAGTTTGCATGTAGATCACAATTGCTGTCTCTGAGCACATCTCGAATATGACCAGCTACATCAGATGGTGCTGATGGTACTGTATTTCCTAATCTTTCAGGTTTTCAACATGGTTGAGGAACAATGATGTGTGGTTTGTAGTTTTGTTTTAAACTTACTTGAAATATATGAGTGATTGGCAATGTGTAGTCTTTGGACCAACAGCATCAGAATCATTTAGTACAAAATTTTCTAGGCCTATCGAGACTGAGTACTAAATTAAAAACTCTGATAATACAGGTAACTCATATACTCTATCTCCATCTAATTATTACTGCTACATAGATACAGATCTTACCCACACTTAAGATTCAGTCTTTTTTCCCGAGGAAGTCTTCCCTTACAAATTTATACTGACCTTTTCCTGAGCTTCAGTCTAAACTCTTTTTATGGTAGTCAAGACATAGTAGAACTGTGAATTATCTATTCCCTCATTTAAATAAACCTTATGTCTGTCTCATTTTTTCAGTTGAACCCAAGGAATGGAACCAAAGTATTCCTTTTCTCATGTCATGGGAGGCTGTAAGGAAAGAATGAATGTAATCCTTTTTGACTACTTTCATAACAACCCAGTGTTTTCTGCAAAAGGTAAAATAGCAAAAGATTACGTTGTATTCTTGGTTTTTCTTCAATTGAGGTGAGGAAATCCAATTGTGTGGAGGATTGTATAACAAAACATGTAATATTTCCAACAAATGTAGATCATTTTTTCTCATTGTTACAAAAATGTCTGATATAAAGAAAGGAAGAAGAGATGTTTTTGTGTCGTGGTCATAGAGGCTTCTTTCCATGGTCAGCTGGCTCCATTGTTTTTAAAGATGAGGCAGATTATCATGATGAAGAGCACATAGTAGAACAATGGTTCTTAACCTTCCCAATTCTCTGTCCCTTTAATACAATTCCTCATGTAGTGGTGACACCCAACCATAAAATTATTTTTTGCTATTTAATAACTGTAATTTTGTTACTGTTATGAATAGTAATGTAAATATCTCATATACAACCCCAAAGGATTCAAAGCTCACAGTTTGAGAAATGCTGTGAGGAAAGATGTTTACTCCATGTCTGATAAAATGTAGGAAGACTGATAGGGAAGGAGAAGGGACACTATAAACCGTTTAAAAGCATGTCCAGAATGTCTTACTTCACCTGAGCAAGCCTCATCTCTTAACAAGCCATTCAGCCATGAACTGATCAATGGATAAAGTTACTGCTTTCATGATATGATCATTTCTCAATAACACCACAAGCTGGGGAGTGAGCATTCAATATGAGCCCTTTCCACCATACCATCTCTCAGGATTAAGTAAGTGTGAGATGAAATCAAAGAAGCAGCAGTAGAAATCAGTAGACAAATGGGACAATTTTGTCTCCGTACTTGACTACAAGAAATTGTTTGTGAGTTATTCCATAGTATCCCTCCTTAACACTTTTAAGGGTAATTCAGAATGTCCCTAGTTAACAAATTTAACTAATGTGTCTGGAATGAGGTAAAGTGGAAATAAACACTCAGTTTCACACACTGCTGAAATCTTTTCTCACTCAATGGGAAAATGTGAGGTTATATGAATTGTGTTGTCTATGAGAAATCAGATCTAAGCAGTACTACAAAGTTAATACAATTTTACTCAATTGACTGTAGAACAAACATCAAAGTGACCAAAATGAAAGGTAAATACACTCTGACTTTAAAGATTTCGTCTTAAGTTCTCATGTTGTCTCACTAAATGTGTAACTTAGATCACAAGCCAATGTTGGCAAGACCTGGGAGGTTCTACACATACACGTTTGAAGAAGATGTTTGTTTTGTATGAAACGGTGGTTTACTTGCTTTCTGTAAGCTCTGAGAAGTCTGTGAGACCTTGGATGATATCAAACACACAGAACTCTGATTTCAGTAGGGTTAAATAAAATACCTTTTCTCTTTGTCACAGTGACATATGGCAATATGTATCTCATAAGGGTAATAGGTTATTGACTGAGAATAAATGAAAATTGTGGAGTCCAGTTTTCACTGTGAAAACATACCTGGATAACAAGTGTAAAAGCCAACAGAATTCAAGCATTGTATATTCCTTTTCTGCTGTTTTAATTGATCGAAAATAATATATGTAATTAGCAACTTATCTAGCTGCTTGAATTACTAAGCCAGGTGCTTCATTGAATTAATTACTTAACAAAAGTATAGTTCATTCTGTCTAATATTATCAAGAGAAGACTAGAACAATTTTATTAATGTTTAAGATGGTCCAGATTTAATATAAAAAATTCTTGAGTAAGAAGCACTCTTTGATAAATTGTATCCATGATTTCATAAAAGTACCATTGCAAAACATAAGTGAAATGAAAATATTTTACCCTGAGCTCTTTACATTTTAGTTACCTAAAATAGAAGTATGTCCTTAGACATGATTCTTTTTCAGTTGATATTTATTATTACTTCTTCACTCACAAATATTCATTGTGCCTGATTATTTACCCATTTGTTGCTCATAGTAACCTTGAGAAATGCAAATCAGGGTCCTCATTTTACAAACTAGAAATTATGGGTAAAGATTTTGAATGACTTATGCATTCACATAACTCATAAGAAATAAGAAATTCTAGTCCAGTCATTCTAATTCCAGAGTCCATCACACTGTTTAACTCCTGTTATGCATGATTTGACTTATAACAGCTTCCTTCTAACTAAATCTATTTATACATACTAAAACAAGAATTGCAAGTTTAAGTAATCAAAAAGATGTATGGGATTTAAAGTCAGGCAAACCTATTTATTTATTTTGTGTGTGAGAGAGAGATGGGTGAGGGAGAAATGGAAAGAAAAGAGGACAGAAAGAAAACACAGAGAGAAGATATGAGAGAGAGAGAGAGAGAGAGAGAGAGAGAGAGAGAGAATGCACTTCTGGCTGTGAGAGGACAATTGTCAACCTCTCTTGTTTCTGTCACTCTACTGTGTACTACTCTCCATGGAACTTATAGCTGATTCCCCTGTCTTTGCCTCTCACACCTAAGTAGGAGAGATACAATGCAAAGCCCTCCTTTTACTCAAATGTGAAAGGTAAAGAACAGAGAAAAGTAAAAGTCTAATTAACGAATAGAATAAAAGACTATTTCAGATCTCTGTGACTTCAACAATCGATTCTGAGTTAACTGTTTCTCTTGAAGTCCATCAAAGAGTAGATATGGTTCTTCTATGATTCTCACACCTGGAGGTATCATACTTACTTTTTCTTGTTCACATTGTCACATTGAAACTAATCCTCTACTTTTCACACTTAATTTTTTCTTTTGTCTTTTAAGATACATACAATACAGTTATATCAATGTTCCCTTTACTTTGATGCTGTGTGTCGATCCCTGACCCACTTCTTTCATGTAGACTATATTCTAAGATACTTTAATGTGGCATATTCTTGCATCATCTAAAAAGACTTCAGTGTTTTGTTGAATAAACCACTTCCTATTTTCAACTGATGGTATCTAGATATTTTTTAAATAAAGTGAATAATTTCCAAACTGCTTTAGCTACACATTCCTCTGATCACATCTGAGCTTTAGTTATTAAACATTAGTTTATAAATCTCACTAATGAACCCTAAGACAGCATGAATCTAACTGTCTTATTACTTTCTATGAGTACACTTATTCTCTGACCTAGAGTTATTCACATCCTCCCTTTATCTCAGGGTACAACTCTTTCTTGTTTTACTTCCTTCTCTATTTAGTCTGAACAACTTGTGCCTCACTTCAACTGTGCCTTTCCCTGAACTCTCAACAATCATTTGCTTTCTTCATTGAGACATATGTCCCCTAATAAAACCCAACATTTTCTGTACTGCTGCACCCATGAGTTGGAGTGTCAGCGTTGGTGTGTGTGTGTGTGTGGGGGGGTGTCTCTGCACAACCTTGCAGAGTGACCCCTGCAAAGCCCTACCAAATAGGGCTTCTGTGTAGCTCAGAAATTCTGGACAACACCTTCTCTCATTATTTTTAGGAACAAATCTAAATACATTTTTTTTTAAAAAACCTTCACCACCACCTCCCTCTCTCTTTGAGCAGATGACATCATCTCCTACTCGCCAGAAAAAAAAATCAAGGTCACTAGGCAGAAACTTCCACGACTTCCTGACTCCAGCTCTACAGATTTATCTACATCTGTAGCTGTTCTTAAACCCTTTTCCCCTCACAACTCACTGGGAAAAGGTATTCCTCCTTCTACTCAACACTTGGATTCCTTGACAACATTGTTCCCACTGCTTTTTTTTCCCATTTACTATATGTATTAAAGTATTTTCAGTCTAAAGAATATCACAATAGGATCAAAAAACATTGCAAGCCCCATTTCCCCTCTAATTTGCTCTGCCTTCGCTTTCCTTCAGAAAATCATATGAGCTGCCTCCACCTCAAACGGATTCAGTCCTCAATATCCTTTCATTTAACTTCTGTTTTAAACACTGCTACGAAGTTCACAAAGGCCACTGGTCAGTCCTTAGTTTCTAAATTCACTGGACTATTTTAATCAGAAGACTCTTTGGTTCATCAGTAATTTACAAACAATCAAGCCATTCCCTCATCCTTATGACACTCTCCCTATATACCTAGCAAGAAATAGAAGTTTCTCATGGGCTCCTTCTAGTATGAATACTCATATTTCATTCAGTACATTCTCATTTGATTGGTATCTTATCTATTTTTTTCCTGAGCTCCAAATGCTCTATTCCACAATGTATAGCAATTACCTAAATTTTAAAGAATTGAAGCAGGCATTTCCCCCACTGCCTTCCTCTGTCTCAAATTCACTTTTTGTCTTCTAATAAAGCCCATTTTGTATTAGCCTCCTATGTCTAAGTAGGAGAGCTACAATGCAAATCCCTACTTTTACTCAAACGTGAAAGGTAAAGAACAGAGAAAATTAAAAGTCTAATCAAGTAATAGAATAAAATACTATTTCAGATCTCTATGACTGCTACAGTTAGTCAGTTCTGTTTCTCTTGAAGGCTATCAAAGAGTAGATATGGTTCTTCCATGTTTCTCACACCCCTGGGTACCACACTTATTTTTTTTTTTTTTGCTCACGTTGCCACATCCAAACTAATTCTCTACTTTTCACACTCATGCATCTAAATCACCCAATTAAAAAATATATATGGTATCTTCCTCGTCATCTTTCCCTCTTCCTTCTAATTATTTATGAACATACCTAATTTGTTGTCTCTTTATTCCCTGTATATAAGTCAAGACCTGAACATTTGTCAAGTTGACTAATAAAATTGCTATAAATAGTCTGCTGACTTCCTTTTCTCTTTCATAAGCAATTCCCCATAGATCATTCAAAATAATCTCACTAAAACCGAAAAGTAGTTGTTACTTAACAGCTTCAACTCCTCAGTATCTGTGGGTAAGGTACAGAACAGCTTCAAATTTCTTCAAACAAGAATGCAAAGCTTGTGTACAAGTGGTTTTATATCCGTTTCCTATAATATGCAGACATTTATAGGCATGCCGAAAATTATTTCAGAGTTGTATTTGAAATGGGACATGTAATCACTTTCCCAAGTGAGTTCCTTGTAAGGAATAGTAATACTTTGCAGACTAGTTTTCTAGGAGATCATATGATTTATCTCATCATTCAGAAATCACAAAGACTGAATTTTTAGCAACTGAATGAATGTGACCAAGAAGCAAAGATCTGGACTTTTAAAGCTGTGGGTGGAAGTGAGATACATTATTTGCTTCTTTCTGTAACCGTCCTTGGAAATATTTGGTGATCATAGTGAAATGCCTGACACTTTTCCTCACTTGGAGATATGAGAGGTAACATTTTTAAAAAGCTGAACTTAGATTTGATGTAAATTACCTCAAGAAAGCTTTGACTATCTGATTTTAAAGTCACTGATTTTAAATGCAGTCAATATGAGTAAATGCATTTTATTTTTAAAAATAAAATAGAATGTGTATTACAAGCATACACACTTGCATTTGACTATTGAGTCTTGTCCACTAGCTCTGTGGCTTGAGGCCAGTTATTTATTATCTTTGAATTTCAGTTTTCTATAAAACATAGATATTAATTCCATTTTCATCATAGGAATCTTATGATTATTAACAGATACAAATATACATGTAAGACTCTATTTAGCAGATAATAGAGAATCTAAACAATCTCCATAAATTTCCTACTATATTATCTGATATTGTATTACTATGTAAGACAGTTTAATAAAATTTTTCTGAAAAAAAGAATAAAGAGTATTCCTCTTAGAAACTCACAGAAATAACATATTATTGCAATAATTTAAATTTGATAAAATATAAGTTATTTAGACACAGAAAAAGGTAGCAAGCTCACAACTTTTTCACATTCTTTTCAATGTGAAAACAAAACAAGAAGAGCTAAGGCAGTTTATTCAATCAGTTCTGGATGCCATATTTTATCACTGAAGACTAAACCTCTAATCTCCAATATTGGTTTAATTTTTATATTTTGTCTTCAAAGACTAATTACTAAATTGTGTACTGATTATATGGAATCTTATCATCTGCACTGTTATTTAGAGAATAAGCCATGCCACCTCCAACATATCTGATGTTATATAAGCCAAAAACTGGGAATATGGCAAAAAAAGAAGGATCCAACCATTACCTATAAGTCTAGTTCCCGGGGATCTGAAGTCTCTCAGGTAGCAGGTATGCATGCGGGTGATATCCATATATTCAAATACTCATACATATCAAATAAAACTAAGGAAAAACTTTTTAAACATTTGTACCTTAAGGCTTTCATGTACAAGATTGTGTAAGGCAGTTCTGGAGGTGTATTTGATATACCATAGCATAACTTTAGTCAGGTGGGTAATGTTAGGCATTACTAAGGAGGCACACACATAGTTCAAGAGAAGGAGGACTTGTAAAAGTTTGACTTTAAAGTTCCCATTTCCACTTTCTGTTTCTTTGCCAGGCTACATACAAACTGCAAACAATCAGTCTAGTTATGAATTTCTCTAGACCAGAGACACTAGAAAAAGGAAGGCTGTTCTAATTTAGATCTTTTTGGTCCCTATAATCACACCTCTGGGTGATGGTGGGCTTGGGAAAATATGAAAGCTCTTTGGGGTTTCCAGAGGAAAGAAAGGGAGGGGACCACATATGGAAGTCAACAGAGTAGCACAGTTCCCTTCCACCTCCAGTTTGTCTTCAGCATGTCTATAAAATGTCTGTTCCTAAGAGGCAAGAGTTTGTTTTCAGAAAACATAAATTGGAAATTTAAAAGTAACAAACAAAGCTATTTTTTTCTTGCAGAGATGATCAAGTCATTCTTTTCCTACCTCTTCAGAAGGGCACAAGTAGAAGAGATATTTTTCAAATAACATATTGGCCGATCCTTGGGCTTGGCAAGTGAAGTGATGCACAAATGCAAATCTGGGTCAGGGGAAATTAGAGTGGAAGAAAATGTTCTATTCCCATGAAAGTGTTTGGAGATGCTGGTCTTCTTTTATATAGATTGGTTTGTTGAAGAGTGATGTTGGATATTTTTATTTGTTTTTCTTTTATAATATACATACTATCTGTTTCATTGGTAATTTTACTGGCTTCTATCAGGTACATGGAAGAAGAAAACAAAGGTGATTTACTCATTCTGTAGGAACATGATCAATTCATGTAACACACAACATTTTTTTAAAATTAGGCTGAAATTTTCCTTTCCTAATCCCACTACTACAATGAGTCGTGAGTCTCAACATTCCTTATGCTGTGAACCTATAATAAAGTTTTTCTTATTGTGGTGACCCCAAACTACAAAATATTTTTGTTGCTACTTCATAACTGAAATATTGCTACTGTTATGAATTGTGATGTAAATGTATGATATAAAGAATATCTAATATGTGATTCCTGTGAAAGTGTCAGTCAACTCCCAAAGAGGTCAAGACCCATGGATTGAAAAGCAATGCACTATTACAAGTCTAATTTTAGGCCTCAATCATTTGGCGTGAAATGGATCATATATAGTCTCTCTATTGTCTCTCTCTCCAGCCAATGTCTAACATAACAAGGACCTGAACAGTAAATTAGTAAAAACAATGCCCTTAAAATTAGGGGAAAATGTTTTTTTCCTCTGAACAAAGTAGGTTTTATTCTCATATAGACATTGTGTATAATGTGGATGATTTAACCATTTTTGTCTCCCACTCAGCTATGTGCATTGATTATTTCATGATTAGTCATGGCTGGCTCCTTTCCTATCTCATTGAAAAGAACGACATGTAGTTGACAAAGTTTATTTGTATGATCTTGTTCTATTTCACTGGATGGTTTGGAAGTTAAGCTTAAGTTTTCTAGTGGCATGATTGGAATGTTAAAGATGATGAACAATGATAAGAGCAATCAAAAGGTAATTGCTAGGTGAAGGCAAAACAAAGCATAACAGTTGGGAAAGGCTCTGCATCCATTTCTTGCCACTCTTTCAACACTGTATCTTTATATATTAAAGTGATACATAGCAATCACACATATCATAGGGTAC
This sequence comes from Pachyuromys duprasi, assembly GCA_028658305.1. NCBI lineage: Eukaryota > Metazoa > Chordata > Mammalia > Rodentia > Muridae > Pachyuromys > Pachyuromys duprasi. Next base: position 75,144,563 of record CM053742.1, read on the forward strand.
AGTATCATAGTATTCACTTAATGTGGTAATTTATAATTCCATCATTCTCCTACAGAAAGAAAAAAGACATAATTTTGTTCTTTATGGATGAATAAAACTCCACTGTTTTCATGCATTGTACAGCATTTTCTTCATCCATTCCTGTGTGGATGGATAGGTGGTGCTACAGATGGATATTGTGTATAGTGTTGCAACAAACATAGATGTGTAAGTATCTCTATGATATTGTTAAGTTAGTGTCCGATGGATGTTTTTACATTTATATCTTAGTTGCTTCTGACAAGGATTTTCAGGTCTTATGATAAGATTATGTATACAGTTAGAGTTATCAATGACAGATTTAAAAATTCTGTTCCAGAAATTAAGCAAAATGGATAAAATTTTTGTTGTTGTTGGTTTGTTTTTCTGTTTACTTGTTTTTCAAAGTAGTGTTTCTCTGTGTAGCCTTTGATGTCCTGTACTCACTTTGTAAACCAGGCTGGCCTCGAATTAACAGTTATCTTTGTCTCTACCACCCTGAATACTGGGATTAAAGGTGTGGGCCACCATGCTTAGGTAGATAAAATTCTTAAATTAGGCAAAGTAGATAAAATTCTTCTAAATAGGTAAATGATTGCAATTTATGGGTTGCTGGATAGAAAGGCAAAAATGGAATTTGATTGTTATATTGAACTTGACCAATAGCTGATAGCACAAGAATGTTTCAGGGAATACACCAAGTGCCTATTGAAAAGGGGTCTATCTGTTATTATGCCAATACCATGCAGTTTTTATTACTATTGCTCTGTAGTACAGCTTGAGGTCGGGGATGGAGATACCTCCAGATGATCTATTGTTGTAGAGGATTGTTTTGGAGATTCTGGGTTTTTTGTTTCTCCATA
>CM053742.1:75145943-75197133 GCA_028658305.1 Pachyuromys duprasi
TCCTATGTGAGACTGTTTCTCCAACCAAGGACCATGGGTGGATATAACCTAGAACCTCTGCTTGCCTGTAGCTCTTTGTAGCTCGGTATTCAAGTGGGTACCCTAGCAAGGGAAATAGGGACTATTCCTGACATGAACTCAATGGTGGACTCTTTGACCTCCGCACCCAGCAAGGGAGGAGCAGCCCTCCTAGGCCACAAAATACTTTGCAGCCAGTCCTGAAGAGACCTAATAAACCAGAGCCAGATGAGAGGGGAGGAGGTCCTCCCCTATCAGTGGACTTGGAAAGGGGCAGGGAGTAGACGAGGGTGGGAGGGCAGGATTGGGAGGGAATGAGGGAGTGGGATTCACCTGGGATACAGAGTTAATAAAATGTAACTAATAATAAAAAAGAAAAAAGAAAAAGAAGAAAAATAAATAAAAAAGATTTAAAAAAAAAAGAAAAGGGGTCTATCTATTTTGTGATTATCACAGGCCTGAGAATACAGTAGGGGCTTAATCAATATTTATTGTGTGAATGACTACATTTTTAATGAATGTCTTGACTATAAAGACTATGACTTCATTCTTGTTGTAGCCTAAGAAATAATCAGTGTGATACTGTAAGTACTCAGTATTAGTGGTCTTAATACATGAAAGAGAAAAATATGTTCTAGGCATCGATATCTAATAAGTTAATCCTTTTCCCCATAGAGAAACCTGAACCCTGAAAGGTGAAGGCTTCTCTTTAGAACCATATAGCTATTAACTATAAACTTCAATTCATTTTCTTATCTCATATTCTATACATACTTACATTACTGCTAATTTTGGTATAGTACCAACCCATCACTGATCAATATAATAATTTGATGGGGTAGAGATTTATATTTTCACTTTTTAAACTGAATACTTATTTCTGACCATAGGGTATACCTGTACCATATTGAGTATGTAGAAGAAAATCAGAAGACAAATTGTCAAGAGTCAGTTCTCTTCTCAGGCCATCAGGCTTGGTAGCAAGCATCCTAAACACTAAGCCATTTTTGAGGCCTGATATTTTTATATATTTCACTTTTAATGAAGATTTTGTATTCTAGAAATGTCAGGTTATTTATCAAAACTGTTTAAGTACTGTGTGAAAAAGTTAAGGTCTGAACCTGCATCTGAGTCCAAGGTAAATTCTCTTCCTACTGTTTTGTTGTTTCTTACTAGTCAATTACACAGTGCAGCTGTCCAGTGAACAGCAGCTTTTTAAGAAAAGTAATTCTCTCTGGCTGTTTCCAGAGAAAGTAACTGTCTCTATCTCCAACCAGAAGAAACCTCCTTAGAGCTGAATGCTTCTTTTCACTAAATCTATAACCATAGCCTGAGCCTTGGAAACCCTTCTCATTGAATTAATTTCTTACCACAAAGGCATTCTTCACAGAGGGATCTGCAAAATACATGAACAATGCCTAGAATTTGTCCTGAAAAAAATACATGCACTATTGATAATCTAGGATACACAGTCCACTGGCTAAAAGCAATATTTCCAGTAGAGTTTCTGGAAATATTTGATAATTATGTTGTTTGCAGAAACAAGGAAAGGGGACTTTAGAAGAGTTGAGAATCTTCATGTTTTTAATCTTTTCACAGTTCCTTTCTCCTGTTCTTGGGCTTGGTTGTGACTAGGCCTTTTCTGACCACTCATGAGGTAACACATTTCCACAATTAGTTCTGCACAGACACTTGCTGCTCATGAAGCATAGATTTATAGCTATTTTCATTTTTTTGAGGCATCCAGTAGACAAATATGAGGCAAGCATGAAGTATTTACACAAGGGGAGGAATTCAGAAGCAGACTCACAGAGAAAATGAAAGCAGCTGTTACTTTCTACAGAACTTATGTATTCGTGTAGCCTCCACAAAAGGTTCAGAAAATGACCCCTGAAAGTTAGAAGTAGTAGATTAATGTATAACTATCAGCTATCAATCTCTCCAGGACTCCTGTTTTCGCTACCCCAATGCACAAGAACATTTAGAAAATGTCTTTATCTCCCACCACAATGGATATTCTCACTGACTTGGGTTTACTTGCTTAGGTAGCATCTAAGTCAGAAGCTACAGGAGCTAGGGAGTGCTCTTTCCTTTCTTGAGGATGTCAACTCCAAGGTCAAAGCAAGGGCAAGCTTATATTTCATAGCTCTTTCAATCTTAATACATACACAGGATAGTACCAAAGGTAGCCTTGTTCTCAGGCTCTGTAGTGATCTGCGTCATTCCTAGGATAAAAAAAATAGAATCCATCATAGAAAAGGCAGCCAGAGACTTTCTTACAGTAGAAATAGAAAATTATAGGTTTGCAATATAGCCAAAGGCTACATACATGTGCACATACACATACTAAGAATATATACATGTGTAGGTAATGAAAACTAAAATAAAATATTTTTAAAAACCACAGTGACAATCACTACTCACCAAAAGAAGAATGATAAAAGACACTTCATAGAACATAGTCCAGAAAATTGATTCAGAATTTATAGTCAGTGTCCTCTGAGTTCCTTGAAGTACATAGCTCACAACCTGACACCTTCCCTCTGGTTCTTTAACACAATAAATATTTATTGATCACCCATTATCTACCAGATGAATTACGTCACAAAAGAAAGTGTATTTAATAGGAGAGGCAGGAACACATATCATACTATAGTTATAGACAAGGTCCTATGCTAACTAAAAGTATAGACCAGCCAGGTAGTTCTGCCTGAAGACAATGAGAAAGGCTTAACATCTGAACTTGGATTTCAAAAATAATTATAAATGATAAGTCTGACTGGATTTAAGGCTCACTGCATGAGATGGAAACCATTCCTGACACTTCTTGGGTGGCCGAGAACCCGAGAGTACATAGGTCATGGGCCTAGGGGAAAACTAAATACTATTGTTCTGCTAAAGGAACATAGCAATAAAGCGACTCCTAACAACATTCTACTAAACTGGCACATTAGTGCCTTGTTCAGCCATCATGAGAAATACTTCCTCTTTCATTAGATGCCAGCTAACACAGAGACTCACAACTAGACAATGTGCCGGTAGTGAGAGACCTTGGCACATTCCTTCTAAATGGGATGTCTGAGGCAAAAGGAATGAATCACACCAAGAAAACAGTGTCTTCCAGACAGAACTGAAGTACTTATAAACTCACAGAAACTATAGCAGTATCCATAGGGCCTACACAGATTTAAGCCAGATGGGGTCCCAGAGTGGAGACAAGGAAGTGTTCAAAAGCTCTCATCCTTAACCAAGAAGTTATCTACAATTAATACCCATTTGAAAAGGAAAAATTAGTTTTCTCCAATGGAGTCTCAGTGAATATATAAAACACATTTAATGATAGGCACTATGCTCAGCAGAAGACGGCCAACACAACATGGACTCCGTGGCATTTTTGTGGGTTGATTTGTCTCATATTACTTTGTTGGTTTTGTTTGTTTGTTTCTGTTTCTTTTGTATATAATGGCTTTTGATTTCATGTTTTTATGGGTTTTGTTCTTTGGAGTTTATATGTGTATGTGCTTTTTCTTTACTTGTTTCTTTTTTTTTTTGGTATTTTATTCTTTGTTTGTATTTTTTTAGTTCCCAGTTTGTTTGTTTTCTAAAGAGAGAGGAAAAGGCAAGAAGTTGGATGAATGGGAAGATGGAGAGAATATGGAAGAAGATGGGGAAGGGGAAATTGTGATCAAAATATATTATATAAAAAACATTATTTTCAATGAAAAGGCTTTAAAAATGAAGTAAATAACAAATAAACAATAAATATTCACAACTTTGATGAATAGACTGCTATGAATTTGACAGAGCATATAGTACATTTTCTGTTAGTATCATGTGAAACCTGAGACTTGGTTTATATAGAAAAGAGAATTATTTAGTTCACAGTTTTGGAGGATGAAAGTCCAAACAGCATAGAGCTGATCTAATAAGAATCACACTTTGTGTATCAGTTGTGGCATATGGCATAATGGTGGACACATGTAAAAGTTACCAATTACTTGACAGTTTAGACAGCCAGGTGAAGGTGTGATGGAGTGAGGAGCAGACATATTCTGTTAATAACACCCTTACATGATGGCTGACTCAGAAGAGCAAGTGTAATTGGCTTGATCTTTTCATTCTTTCCGTTTATTTTTTGATGGTACAACTCCGTTGACCTCTAATAAGCCTCACCTTTTCCAGATTCTATCGTATCAACCCTACCCTTAGGGAACACAAACTATAGCAGGGATTATTCTGTTCTACTGTTGAGTTCCATTTTGGCAGCGCATATAACATCTCATGTAATATTTTGGCTTCCTAGAAAGCAAGAAAAATGAAATTTCTTACTCATAAAATAAGAAATCAACCTTCACACCTTTCTTTCATAAAAAGCTCTTTATTACATTTATTTAAAGGCTAACATAGCATTTCTACTTGTAGCAACCTATTTCATATATTGTTGACTATTCATATTTTGTATTTTTAATTTATTTTTTGTTAATTAAAATTTATTCATTTTGTACCCGTGTGCGAGAGCCATGCCATGTGCTCGCAACCTCCCCCACTCCTGCAAAACTCCAAACTGCATGCATTCAAACACTGGCTTTCAATATTTCTGACATAAAAATCTTTAAAAAATATTTTCTTCCTGATTTCTGTACACTCTGCTCTTAATATATATACATATTTTTAAATGCTTTAAATTCTTATCTAACTATGTAAATAATTTTCTCATTGGGTTTATATTTATAAGACTTCCTTAAACATAACTATCTCTTTATTTTATCTTCTTTTAGACTAGGACAACAGCAAGCCTCATTTTAAATTGGTAAGTACTTTTATAAAAATTCAAAGTTATATTTTATAATATACATAATTCAACCCTGGTTCAATAATGATAAAATTTCAAAGTTAAAAAGGTCCATTTAAAGTAAGCTAATTTAAAATGTATGTCTCACTGCCTATTTCTTTTGAATTCCTAAATTAATAAATGCTGTTTCTCCTGCCATGTGCTGCCTGTGATGGAGATTCACCCCTAGATTTTCTGGCTAATAGGTTTGCTATAATAAATTCAAATGTAAGTTTTAAACTCCTTTATACTGTTCTACAAAATTGTTGGGTCTTAAAACCCATAACTCAGGGGTTACTACGTACAGGTTTTTACCAATATTCTAAGCTAAGATCTATTAATTTTAGAAGTATTTATGTTAAAACTTGGTCATTGTGCTATATTTTTACTATCAAAATATTAAAATATGTTTGGTCTTGTTTTCTAAAAAAGGCATTATTATTACTCTATAGTATAGCCTTAAACTTTTATAAGCTATGAACTTTTATATACTAAACCATACATAAAACTGTTGTGCTCTCACTTTAATAGACGGTGTTTATAACTTAAAGCTCCAGCTTAACAAGGACAAAACCTAAAGTCCTAATATTTAATGGTTAATGAATGCAAGTTAATAGGCAGTCATCTCATACATAATCAAGTCCTCTAACATGTACAAAAATATATTTATAGTCCTACAGATGTAAACATAGTCTCACTGTCATTTTTAATAAACAGCTGAGGATGGTCCTTGCGTCACCATACAGGATTTGGTAAAAAAAGGATAGGAGAAGAACCTTCCCGAAAGGCTCGTCTACAGCATAGCCTATGCTCCAGACCTTGGCTCCTGCTTTGAGGCTGTTGGCATCCCTGCACACAAAACAAGAGTTCTGCAATGCCCATCCCACCGGGATATAGCCAAAAGCTAATTCTGCCTGGTGACTGTTTCAAATGCAGCCAAAGGGGACACTGGTCCCTCAGCTGCCTCAACAAGCTATGGTTGCCTGCCAGCAGACTGGTCTCTGGAAGTCAAAATGTTCCCATGCAGGTTTGTCTTCCAGCTCCTTGGCCTGTCAGAGGACAAATGGCTCCTTGATACAGCGACCTCCACCACCCTCATCCAGCCCAGGGTAACAATTGTAGGTCTGTTTTGGCCTCACGCTGGGGTCCCATGAACAAGTTGCCAACTTCTATCTTGGGAGACTTCAAATGTCTTCTCAGTTCTCTTCATATGCAGGAGACCAGGCCTTAAGCCTGAGTCCTAGAGTTGTTGTTGTCAGGCCTAGACACAATATGCCTTGTTGCCAGAGTCAAGAAACAGGCCTGAATGAAACCTTTCACTATCCTTTTAGCTAAAGGACAATAAATGTTCATTGCAATCTCACCTATGTCTCATGGTAAATAACTAGATACAAAGGCCACCTCAAAAAATGCTGTTTGAGGGTCTAAGAAAGCATCTTAAGGCTGGTAAACACCAGTTATACATGTTCAAGAGCCTAAGACAGCATCTGAAGGCTGGTAAATGCAAGTTATAAATATTTGAGGGTCCATAGGTGGCCTCACAGATGCCCGATAATCTGTCAGGTCCCTTGGTGCTGGTCTTAGAGATGCCTGCTTACAGATCAGATCCCAACACCCCAACTTTAGCACACTCTCTCATCCCCTCCCAAACCCACAATCTCTTCCTCATCTCTTCTCCTTACCTTCCCCAAGTAAACTGATAGGAGAGGTCCTTCTCCCTTCCCTCAAAGCCTAGCCATTCTGGTCTCATCAGGAATGCCACATTGTCTTCCTCTGTGGCCTGGTAAGGCTGCCAACCATCAAGGGGAAGTGATCAAAGAGCCAGCCACTGAGTTCCTGTCAGATTCCTGTTCCCATTACTAGGAAACGCACTTGGAGACTGAGCAGCCATGGGCTAGGTCAGTGGAAGGGTTCTAGGTTATCTCAATGCATGCTGCTTGGCTGGAGTACCAGTCTCAGAAAAGACCACTGTGCCCAAATACTATGGTCTGTAGCTCTCCTCGTGGAGCTCCTGACCCCTACAGATCTTTCTATCTGCCCCTTCCTTCAAAAGATCCCCTGCATGCTGCACAAAGTTTGGCTATGAGTCTCAGTATCTGCTTTGATACCATGCTGGGTAGAGTCTTTCAGAGGCCCTCTGTGGTAGGCTCCTGTCCTATTCCCTGTTTTCTCCCTCTTCTGATGTCCATGCCATTTGCCTTTCTGAATGAGGACTGATCATCTTACCCAGGGTCCTCCATCCTGCTTAGCTTCTTTAGGTGTACAAATTTTAGTATGTTTATCCTATATTATATGTCTAATATCCACTTATAAGTGATTATGAACCATGTTTGTCTTTCTGCTTCTGGGATACCTCACTCAGGATGATCTCTTCTAGTTCCATCCATTTGCTTGCAAATTTCATGATTTCCTTATTTTCAGTTTCTGAATAGTATTCCATTGTTTAAATGTACCACAATTTCTGTATCTATTCCTCCCTTGAGGGACATCTGAGTTGTTTCCAGATCCTGGCTATTATGAATAAAGCTGCTAAAAACATGCTTGAGCAAATGTCCTTGTGGTATACTTGAACATATTTTGGATATATGCCTAGGAGTGGTATACCTGGATCTTAAGGAAGCACTACTCCTAATTGTCTGAGAAAGGGTCAGGTTGATTTCAAAAGTAGTTGTACGAGTTTACTTTCCCACCAGCAATGGAGGATGGTTCCCCATTCTCCACATCCTCTCCAGCATGCATCATCATTTGAGTTTTTGATATTGGCCATTCTGATGGATGTCCTTAGCATCACCCTGATTGTTAAGGACAATGAACATTTCTTTTAGTGTTTCTCTGCCGTTCGATATTCCTCTATTGAGAATTCTCTCTTTAGCTCTATATCCCATTTTTTAATTGAATTACTTGATTTGTTGCTGTTTAAAGATTTGAATTCTTTACATATTTTGGATATTAGCCCTCTGACAGATATGGGGTTGGTGAAGATCTTTCCCAATCTGTAGACTGTCATTTTGATCTGATAACAGTGTCCTTTGCTTTACAGAAGCTTTTCAGTTTCATGAGGTCCCATTTTATTGATTGATGATCTTAGAGCCTATGCTGTAGGTGTTCTGTTCAGGAAGTTGTCTCCTGTGCCAATGACTTCAATGCTCTTCCCCAGTTTTTCTTCTAACAGGTTTAATGTTTCTGGTTTTATGTTGAGGTCTTTTATCCACTTGGAATTTAGTTTTGTGTAGGGTGATGAATAAGCATTTTTCTATGTGTAGACATCAGTTAGAAGAGCACATTTGTTGAAGATGTCGTCTTTTTTCCATTGTATGGTTTTGGCTACTTTGCCAAAAATCAAGTATCCTTAGGTGTATGGGTTTATTTCTGTTTCTATGCCAGTACCATACAGTTTTTATTACTTTTATTCTGAAGTACAGCTTGAGATCAGGGATGCAGATACCTCCAGATGATCTGTTCTTGTACAGGATTGTTTTAGCAATTCTGTTTTTTGTTGCCGTTTTGTTTTTCCATATGAAAATGAGAATTGCTCTTTCAAGGTCTGTAAATAATTGTGTTGGTATATGTAGATTGCTTTTGGCAGCATGACCATTTTCACTATATTAACTATACGGATGCAAGATCATGGGATCTCTTTCCATCTTCTGATATATTATTCAATTTCTTTCTTCAGAGACTTGAAATATTTTTCAAATAGGTCTTTCACTGGATTGGTTTGAGTCACCCCAAGGTATGTTATTAATGGCTATTGTGAAGGGTGCTGTTTCCATAATTTCTTTCTCAGCCCTTTGTCTTTCATATACAGGAGGGCTATTGAATTTTTTTGAGTTAATTTTTTATCCAGACACTTTGCTGAAGGTATCTGTCAGCTGAAAGAGTTCTCTGATTGAATTTTTGAGATCACTCATGTAAACTGTCATATCATCTGCAAATGGTGATACTTTCAGTTCTTCCTTTCCAATTTGTATCGCCTTGATCTCCTTTAGTAGTCTAATTGTTTTAGCTAAGACTTCAAGTACTATGTTGAGAAGCTAAGGAGAGAGTGGGCAGCCTTGCCTTGTGCCTGATTTCAGTGGGGTTGATTTAAGTTTCTCTTCATGTAGTTTGATGTTGGTTAAAGGCTTGCTGCATATTGTCTTTACTATGTTTAGGTATGTGCCTTGTATCCTTTATCTCTCCAAGGCTTTAAATATGAATGGGTGCTGGATTTTGTCAAATGTTTTTTCAACAACTAAGGAGATGATCATTTGTTTTGTTTTTTCTTTCTTTCAGTTTGTTTATATGGTGGATTATGTTGATGGATTTTTGTGTATTGAACCACCCCTGCATGCCTGGGATGTAGCCTACTTAGTCATGGTGGGTGATATAGCTTATGTTTTCTTCGATTCGGTTTGCAGGTATTTTATTGATTATTTTTGCATCAATGTTTATAAGAAAGATAGGTCTGAAATTCTCGTTTTTGTTGTGTCTTTGTGAAATTTAGGTATCAAGGTGACTGTGGCTTCATAAAAAGATGTTGGTAATATTCCTTCTGTTTCTGTTTTGTGGAATAGTTTGAAGAGAATTGGAGTTAGCTCCTTTTGATGTTCTGTTAGAATTCTGCAGTGAAACTATCTGGCACTGGGCTTTTTAGAAGGGAGACTTTTGATGACTGCTTCTATTTCCTGGGAGGATAAAGGATTATTTAGTCTGGTTACCTGATTTTGATTTAATTTTGTTGCATGAAATCTATAAAGAAAATTGTCCATTTTATTTAGATTTCAAATTTTGGTACATATAGGCTTTTGTAGTAAGACCTAATGATTGTTTGGATTTCCTCAGTGTCTGTCCTTATGTACCTCTTTTCGTTTCTGATTTTGCCGATTTGGATAGTTTCTCTTTGCCTTTTCATTAGTTTGGCTGAGGGTTTGTCTAGTTGATTTTCTCAAAGAAGGAGTTCTTGGTTTCATTGAGTCTTTGACTTACTTTCTTTGTTTCTAATTCATTGATTTCAGCTCTGAGTTTGATTATTTCCAATTGTCTACTCCTCTTGGGTGTGTATTTTCTCTCCCCCGCCTCCAGGGCTTTTTGGTATGGTGATAAACTCTTGGATGAGACATTTCAAACTTCTTTCTGGAGGCACTTAGTGCTATGTCCTTTCCTCTTACTGTTGCTTTCATTGTGTCCCATCAATTTGGGTAAATTGTGCCATAATTTTCATTGCATTTTGGGAAGATTCTAATTCCTTTTTTTTTTCCATTTCTTCCCTGACCAAGCTGTCACTGAGAGTTGATCAGTTTCCATGTGTATGTGGGCTTTTTGTTATTTTTGTTGTTGTTGATGTCTAGTTTTAGTCAATAATGGTCTGATAGGTACAAGGGATTATTTCGATCTTGAAGTACTGAAAAGAAGGTATACTCTTTTGTGTTTGGGTGAATGGTACTGTAGATATCTGTTAGGTCCATTTGATTGAGGTTCTCTGTGAGTGTCATTATTTCCCTATTTATCTTCTGTCCCTCAGTGAGAGTACTGTGTTAAAATCTCCCACTATTATGGTGTTGGGATTGATGTGTGATTTCAGCTTTAATAATGTTTCCTTTACACATGAAGGTGCTCTTGTATTTGGGGCATAGATGTTCAGAATTGTGCTGTCCTCATGGTTGATTTTTCCTTTGATGAGAATGAAGTGCCCCTCCTCATCTTTTTTGATTAATTTTTGTTGAAAGTCTGTTTTAGTTGATATTAGGATAGCTATCCCCAGCTTGTTTTCTGAGTCAATTTACTTAAAAAACAAAACAAACAAAAAAAAACACATTTTCCAGCCCTTTACTCTGAGGTAGTGTTTATCTTTGTTGCAGAGGTGTGTTTCTTGGATGCATCAGAATGTTGGATTCTGTTTCTGCTATCATTCTGATAGCTTCTGTCTTTTTTTTTTTTTTTTTTGGAGGCTTGAGTCCTTTGATGTTCATACATAATTGTGACTGATGAATGTTAGTTCCTTTTGTTACTGTGTTTCTATGCTTATTTTCTTTCAATTTTTTTTTCATTTTGAAGTTATCTATATCTTTTGTTCTCTTGGACATAGTTGATTTCTTTAGATTGGAGTTTTCCTTCCAGTATATTCTGTAGGCCTGGGTTGCTTTCTAGATATTGTTTAAGTTTAGTTTTGTCATATAACATTTGCTGTTCTTCATCTATGTTGATTGAAATCTTTGGTAGGTATAGTAGTCTGGGTTGGCATCTATGGTCTCTTAGAGTGTCCATGACTTCTGCCCAGGCCTTTCTAGATTTCATAGTTTCTGTTGAGAAGTCTGATGTGATTCTGATAGGTCTAACTTTTATATGTTGCTTGGCTTTTTTCCCTTGCTGCTTTTAATAGTTTTTCTTTGGTCTGTTCATTTAGTGTTTTGACTGTTTTATGCTGTGAGGAATTACTTTTTTGGTCTAGTCTATTTGGTGTTCAGTAGGCCTCCTGAATGTTCATGGACATCTCTTTCTTTAAATTGGGGACATTTTCTTATATGATTTTCTTGAAAATATTTTCTTGGAGCCTGGGATCTTCTTCCTCATCTATTCCTATCATTCTTAGGTTTTATCTTTTCATGGCTTCCTTGATTTCTTGGATGTTTTGTGTTTGGAACTTTTCTGATTTTACTTTTTCTTTGAGAGATGTATCAGTTTCTGTCAGTGTATCTTCATTGCCTGAGATTCTCTCTTCCATCTCTTGTATTCTGTTGGTGATGCTTACCTTTGTGGTTCCTGATCTTTTCTCTAAGTTCTCCAGCTCCAGTGTTTTTTCTGTTTGTGTTTTCTTTTTTTATTCTAATCCTGTTTTCATGTCTTGCACCATTTCATTCATCTGCTTGAATGTGGATTCCTGTGTTTACATAATGACGTCTATTTTTGTTTGTTTCTTTATTTCTTCTCTTTATGTGACTACTTGTGCCTCTATTTCTTTGCCTGTATTTGCCCATATTTCTTGAGAGCTTTGTTTGTTTCCTTTCTATATGTATCTCTTTCTGCCCCTACATGTTCCTCTATTTGTCTGTTTTTCTTGAGAGCTTTGATTATTTCCTCTTTATGTGTCTCTAATGATTGGATAAGCATAGATTTGAGATCATTTTTCCATGTTTCAGACGAATTAGCGGATCCATTGATTTTAAGGGTTACTGGTTGAAGCCCTGATATCCCAATTTTTGTTGGATGTGTTCTTTTGTTGCCCTCTAGCCATCTGCTTATCTGCAACCTTAGCTGTTTGTTCCTGGACTCTGTACTTCAACCTGGGTCTGTCTGTCTCTGGTGTCTGGAGTATTCTTCAGAAAGATGAGAGATGTCCACCAGTTTAAGAGTGGATGTTGGTGTTTAAGCTGTAGCTTAGAGAGGAAGGTTGTAATCACATGTGTGCAAGCATGTACATGTGCATAAAAGTGTGCCTTAAGGGACAGGGTGCTATTGTGTATATATGCCTGGAAGGGTAGAGCTTAAGGGCAGGAGGAGGTGCAGGTGCTGGCATTGTTCAAGGGCACAATGTGCATGTGCAGGTTCCCTGAATACCTCAGTGGCCCTCAGGCCTCTCCCATAATTCAGATCTGTCTGGGCTCCAGGAATTGTTTGCTTGTACTCCACTGATAGACCCACGGAACAGGGGCTTCAATGTTGAGAACGCTGTCCCAAGGTTCCCCATGTTGCCCACACTGGGTGTGTGGTTGGGAGGGATCTAATGTTGGCTGCTAGTGTAGAGGGACCCTGGATCTGGGCCTCTGCAAGCACTCACTTGAAGGTACTCACTTGCTTGCAGGCTTATTCAGAAAGCACAGCGCCTCCCCTTCTCCTTCGTTCTCTACTCTCAGATTTGGGCTCGCAGGGGCAAATGAAAGTTTAGGAGATCCATCACCTCAGTGGTGTCCACTGTTTGGCCACCTGGCAGGGATGCCTGTACTTGGGGTAGCTGCTTCTGCAGTCTCAGTCACAGAGCATAGAGGTTCCTGCTTGGGAATGCTGCTGCCCCCTGCAGCCACAGCCCTGGGATGCCCTCCTGTGCTGTTTCAGTCACTGATGATGGAGTCTCCTGCTTGGGCTAGCTTCTGCCCTACTGAAGCAGCAGCCCTGGGAGACTGCTTATGCCATTTTAGTAACAGTGCTTGGAGGATAGTGCTTGGGGCAACCACTGCCGACTTCGATGAGCAGGGAGGCCAGTACTTGGGGCAAGGGGCAGTGTAGTGGTGTTGAATATTTGCTACTTTCAGTTCCTTGAGAAGTCCACGGGTGAACTGGATCTAAACTGGCCCAGATCACGAGTTGTCCCTTCTTGCCCAGGAAACCTCAATGTCGATATTCTGGCTTTAGCTACCCCTTTACTCACCAATTTCAGAGTTTCCTATTCTGTGCACTCCTCGACAAGTGCGCACTAGTCGCCGACATCTTGGACTCCTCGAACTATTCATTAAAATTACTTTAAAAAGACATATTATACACATACCATACATAAACATATTAAAACATTATTGTATATGATATTTAAGTCTATGAGTGCAGTATATACTAGACACCCACATATGCACAAGTGCTTGTACATGGGCAGCAAGCTTCATGATGACTGTCAAACATGCTTAAGCATAGTGCATAATTTGGGGCACAGAAAACATTGATGTTGATTGTTAAATTCTGTTTTGAATTTTTTTAAAGTAAACAAAGACAAGTATATAGGAACAATTTTGGTGCTTTTGTAGTCTATAATTTCATTTTAAGAAGATCTAATTTAATTTCTTTTTAATTTACCGTGTAGTAATTCGGTGAAATTGCCTATTTTTATTAGCGTTAATTGTGCCCTGTTTTTCAACTTAGTGAAAGAGTTTTTTATTCAAGCATTTTACCACCCTCTGTAGCTCAGTCCTATCTTTTTGCTTAGAAGAAACATGCCATTTGTCACAGAAGGCTGGGAAAGGCAGAATGAACAGTTCATAGAAATCTATCTTGGTTTTTGAGAACAGCTAATCCCCAGAGAGAGGTGTGTCAGGCATTCCCTATAGTGAAACTTAAACATGAAGTCAAAAATAGCCCATTGCAAACTGAAGCTGTAAAAAGTATACCTGCAAATGTTTCAGCTAAACAATAACTGATAAATTAATAGTGGAGTGGAAAGTCCCCATAACAAACTGGATACAGCACCACTGATCTCTGAATTTTCATTTTTTTCTTCTTGAGATTATCCTGGATGCAAGTTGGAAGAGTGATTAGAAAATAGGTCATTTCTGGTTAGTACTCAAGTGCCAAGCACCTTTAGTCAAGAGACAGCCTAGAGAGAAGGGAAGACTCCAAGAACACATTCATCTCTGATTAACCAAGATAGAGTGTGTCTGTCCTTACAGCTCAGGCCAGCCCACAATTCACGTTTGTTTGAAAACAGGGAGCTATACATTTTCCATATAAATTCCAACTAGGCACTGTTCATTTGCATCCCCTCCCTCATCACAAGCCCTTCCAGCTCTTCTGAGGTTAGCTGACCAGCAGCTGCGAAGGGACCTTTTCTCCATGAATGCATAATTGGTCATTGATGAATGAACAGGCATTCACTCAGTGTACCTGACCGAGGCAAAAAATCCCTAACCATCATCCCAGATGTCCATGTTGGTCAACACAATCTCCATATAATTTATAAGGTATTAAATATCAAAAATAATGGATCTTTTCAGTTAGCATCTTGGCAGATGATGATAGCAGTGCATTTTATTTGAAAAGCCAGTACAGACTTCTCCCAGTAAAACTGCAAACAGAAAACTGTGAGCATTGGCCACAGATCCTCCTAGAAAAAGGCTGCCATTATACTCCATTACAGTTGAGGCTATGTGTGTGCCTCCTGGATGGCATCCAATTACATAGCACTTTCCCCTCCCGTCTTGCTTGCTTTTACTTCTTTTTTTCTTTGTTTTTAGTAAAAACATGTCCTCTGAATGGCTAGACAGTGGTTTATAGTAAAGAAATAGCTTGCAAATCAACTAGAGGAATGTGTGCTAAAAGGAATGGGAGCTTTTCAAAATTACCAGTAACAAGATACTTCTTTGTAGTCAGCTTTATGTGGTATGTGGCATGCCATATGGACTGAAGGTTCCAGTCTAATATATAAATCCAAGTGCCAGCAAGTGCCAGGGAGGACAAATTAAATGAGAGGAAACTGCGAAAGGAAAAGTGGAGTTATTTACTTGGGATCTCCATACAGCTTAAGAGTTTAAAATATACTCAAGGAATGCCTTTCTTTGAACTCTTCCTTTAATGTTTTATTTGAGAGTGCCTGTATTCTGCAGAAAAATACTAAGAAAGGCAGACTGGTGAGCACAATTTAGCTAGGAAATAAAGTTGACAACTGGAAAGTAAAGCAAAGATTATGCTCTTCAACATACAGGTTCTCAGGCATAAAGGGATTGGAAATTGTGTTATACTCAGAAGGAATAAAAAGATTCAAGGAAAAAATTGAAAGGCAGCGGAGTATGTAGGAAGGGTTCTATCACCAAAGAGACCTCAGTCCTAGAATATCCACATCTATTCATTTCAAAAGTGTGACTTAAGCATTTCTTATATTGAATACTGTAGTAAAAATTAAAAAAAAAACTTGGTTTCCCTAATGGAGTTTGCATTTTATTGAAAAAGTTGCATAGCAACCAATGAAAAATAATATTTGAGAGGAAAAAGGGGGAGGGGGTTTCAGAGAGCACTGAGAAGAAAACCAAAATAGTGTAAGACTTTAGTTAAGGTGTCTACTATAGGTTAGATGACAAAGAAAGCATATATGAAAAGGTGGCATTTGACCCTGAATAGTGAGAGTCAGCCACATAGCCACATAAAGACCTGGTGGAAAAATAATCCACACAAAGGCTCCAACAAACACAAAGGTACTAAACCAAGAATGAGCTTCATTCTAATGAACAGCACGACAATTAGTGTATGTCCACTTAAAAGTGAAGAAAATAGTGGTAACACACACATTGAACATAAGGTAAATGCCTGATTATGGAGTTCTTCTCTTAGTTATGCTTCATAACAGTACTAATTTACTAGCTATACGTCTTTAGACAAGTTCCTTAACTCCCAGTGTCTTCTGTTCATTCACTTATATAGAGAATAAAAGTATCGACTTCATGTAGCTCTTCACAGTTTATGGCTTCTGGCAAGTGTGGGAGGTGGAGAAGGACTCAGTTTTATTTAAGGGGCTTGCCGTTGGGAGTTTGACCATGCTCTAATGAATGAATATGTGGGTAACACATATTGGACTCAGCATAATTTTTTTCTTTTCTTTTTCCTTCTTTTTTATTGGGAAAGTTAGATCAGTGGGGAGAGTGGACCTGAGAGGACTGGGAAGTGAGTGTGATTATGGTGCATTATGTGAACTTTTTCAAAGTAATCAACAAAAATATTGTGTTGGTGGGAAGCACCTACTTCTTAATACTGTAATAAAGTTTAAAGCAGATAATATATTTAAGACAGAACATAACATATGTGTGCACTCAATAAATCTTAGCTGTTGTTATTTTTTATGGGAAAAAGACTCTGCATGCCTCACTCAGCTTAGAACCTAGTGGCTCCTAGGGTCCTCCTCCTGTTTACATCTTGCAATTTATTAACTGTACTATAGTGCAAGTTACTTTGGCTTCCTAAGGCTTAATTACCAATAGAAATATCAATGAATACCTTCAGAATTCTGTATATGCTACTTTCAGACATATGTGGTCACTTTAAATGTTTGTATTTATATTGTTGTATTTCAAACTCTTTCTTACCTCATGTATAAGAAGGAATAAACATCCATTTTGTGAAATGATTAAAAAAAGTTGGAGTGACTTTTATCCCTCTTCTTAGTGGCTAAAATTCCACCATTAAAAATTACTTCTGTTGAACATGGTGGCCTATGATTGTAACACTTGTAAGGCTGAAGCAAAAGGACTGTGAGTTTGAGGCCAACATGGAATACATAATGAGACCCTGCCATTAAAAAACATGTTTCTGAAGTGGCAGTCTTGGAGTTTGCATGAATCTGGCTAGGCCCTCTGCATATATATTATGGTTGTGTAGCTTTATATTCTTGGGAGTTGAGGGTTGTATCTGACTCTTTCTTTTCCCCTTCGGTTTTTCAAGACAGGGTTTCTCTGTGTAACCTTGGATGTTCTGAGCTTGCTTTGTAGACCAGGTTGGCCTCAACTCACAGTGATCTGCCTGTCTCTGCCTCCTGGAGTCTGGAATTGAAGGCATGCACCACCACGCCTGGCTATACATGACTCTTTTACCTGCACCTGGAACCTTTTCCTCCTATTGTTTTGCCTTTTCCAGCCTTGATATGAAGATTTGTGCCTTGTCTTCTTATACCTTGTTGTGTCATGATTTGTTGATATTCCTAGGAGGCCTGCTCTTTTTTGGATAGAAGTGGAGAAATGAATATGGGGTAGAGAGGAATGGAGGTAGGGCAATTGAAGTTGGGGTGTATTCTCTGAGAGAATTAAAAAATGTTCCTTAAAATTCATAGCTGTAGATAGATATAATGTATATGCTTAACTGATACACAGAACTAAGATCAAACCAGACTCTGCTCTACTAGCCCCATGCTTGGTTTAAAACCTTTCAGTGTTTTGAGTCACAATTTTCTCATGTACAGAAAGTGCTCTTCCTCATAGGACTGATTGGAAGTAATAGGGCGCTTAATATAATATCTAATATTCAGTGAACACCACCATCCATGTACTCCAAACTAATAAGTGCTATTTGTTATGGATCAGCATGCATGTTCTCAGAGCTTCAGTGCTAAAACCATTAGGGACTCAAAAGTGATCTAGCCTAATCCTTTCACTAATAAAGGAATTTAGACACAAAGGGAGGGAGAAATTTACCTAAATGAATAGGAGAGTTGAGTATAAAAATAAAAATTTGGCCCTTTAGCTCAAGTCTCTTTATTACAGCACTGAATTTTCTATCATTCAGATTCTTCTTGGAAATTATGGTTTGCTAGAAAGGATTGGGGCATAAACACTCAGCATATACAGACCCAGTACAGATTTTGGACACCTGTCCAGAGTGTCATAAGCAAGTACAAAACATACATTTGCTAGTGCAAATAGCACTGCAATGAAGCTGAGTTCAAGGCAGCAATGTGGTCTTTTGTGATTTCAGTTATATACTCATGAACAGTACAACTGGATTAGGTGGCACGTTTAGCTTTCTTGGTTAAAAATGATCACGGAGACTGTAATATCAAAAAGCTGTTCCTGTATTTGATGGCACCTAATCAGAAATATAAAAATTCTTTCCCTCCAAACCTCTAGACTTTGAGTTTTGATTTGCCTGAAAAGTACTGGATTGCACTACTTTCCGTGAATGTAGTGTCTCTCATGATTGTCAATGAAAGAAAATTACTTTAAAATCCATTATAGTTTGGCGTATGTGTTCCCACAACTATTATTGAAATATAATTCCATCATAGGAATCTATTTTATTGCATTGTCCTTCAATCGTTCTGATAACTATGGGTTTTATTATAACATATTCATTTAAATTTCTTAATCTTTAGAGTTCATGTTTATATTAATAAATTTCTTTGTTTAGTGAAAAAACAGATAAAAAGAAAGGAAGGTACAATGTTGAGGTGCTACCATGAAACAAAGAAGGCTGAGGCTGAACAGACAGATGACTTACTATTTACTGCAGCAGTAATTTCTCCCCATCACAACCTCATTGGCACAATTTTTACAGTTCTCTGAATTTGTAGGATGACCTTTCTGAAATGAAACACTGACAAAAGAAATAAAATCGATAGGGGACAAAGGAAGGGGCAATCATTCACAACCCATTACCACTGTATTAACAGAGTTTCCTGTATCATTTTCTTATCAGGCAGAAGCAGTATTTCCCTAGGTGAAATACTGAAGGGTATAAAAGCCACAAAGAAAATAAGTAGATTATATGAAACTTGGACAATCATACTAACATAAGTATAGGAGCTTAGGAGCAGATAAATAAAACAGATATGAAACAGTGTCTGTCCTAGGGCTTGGCCTAGGAGGTCATAAAATATATATGTTCTTTTTTAAAGGATGGAAAGATAAAGGATAAATACCTTCAGGTGCCTGAAAAACAGAATTGAACAAATACGTAATTGACCAAAGTATAATAGCTTAATAATCCAAATGTTTATTACATTTAATAAAAATTAAATGAAAGTTGTAATTACAGCTGAAGGATTACCTGTGTTTATAAATGTAAAATACATTCAACTTTATATTTAGGTATTCATTACAATTTGTTGGTTATACTATTCATATCACCAATTTTATTACTAGCAAATTATATTAAATATAAAAATGAAAATTAACCAAACAATGTGAAATATGAAAGAATAAGCAACATGAAACATGGAAATTAAACAAAAGGATGATTTTACAATGTAACTTATATCAATTCAGTTGACATCCAATTCAAGTGATTTGATACCATAATCCTAAAATTCCATAATTTTAACAGCTAAGAGTACTAAGAGCTCACACATATCTCAATATTACAAAAAAGAAAAAAAATTGAAGGAAACAAACAAGTTTCTTGTATTTTGTTTACTAATTCGATCTTACAATATTAACCTAACAACTGAACTTCATCTAACTTAGCCTACTTTTGTATAACTGAGCCTACAGTGTTATGTATTCCAACTATTACCTTTCTTTGCAAGACAATATAACACATAGTTATTTTTAGAAGTTTAAATCATGAATTCATTTTTACTATTGTTCTATTGTTTTAACAATTTTTTTTCAGTTAGTTCCTAACCCAAGCTTAAATTCAGTGGTTATTAAAACTGCATTGTTCTCACTGATTTTTATTTTACTTTATTATTATTACTATTTTTAAGCCTACATATCACCAGAAAGAAAAACAAGTTAAGGAATTTCAAGAATTTGCTCATTGTTTTGGAATTTTTACCATTTCATCATTGTTTTGTGGTTTTTCATTTAACCACTCTCTGGCACAAGTTCATTAATATACAAGATGCATTATTCCTGGAAATTTACATGAAAAAAATTAGGGCATTTTAAATTGCCACATTTTCTATTATTTTTTTAAGCAGACTGATGTGCATTTAAGGTACATTTACCATACATCAGAAAAATTAACATTGTAAAGATTTTTTTGTTTCTGTTTTTTAAGTGAGTTATAAAAAGGATTCTTCTCCTTTTGTAAATTTTAGAATGATGTTTTTATTCATTGCCTCTCAAACTTGGTACCAGTTTGGCAGTTTCTTAAGGGCGTTTTAATCCAAGGCATGTATCATCTGAAATTTGTAGCACTTGAAAATGCTATAGATGCACTTGAATGGACAGCTAAATTTGGAGGTGCTTATTTTATAAGGATTTGTTTTGAAAATTATGTATTTTTCTTTAATTCAATCCTGTCTCAGTCACAATTTTAGCAGATTTATAATTGAATTATACTAAAAATGTTTATTAAAATGGCTTAGTATTTTTAAGTTTATAGAACTTCAAAAATAATAAAACAATAATGTAAGTGTTAGGAACTATTTTTTCTTATTTGTTTTTTTCCCCCTTTTCTAGTTTTGTGGGTTTT
Organism: Pachyuromys duprasi; assembly: GCA_028658305.1. NCBI lineage: Eukaryota > Metazoa > Chordata > Mammalia > Rodentia > Muridae > Pachyuromys > Pachyuromys duprasi. The sequence continues at coordinate 75,166,369 of CM053742.1, forward strand.
TTCATTATTTTTTCTTTTTTGTTTCTTTTAATGTACACATTTTTTTCAGTATGCTCCCAACCTGAGCACAAATTCAGCAGCACCTTGGCTACAATGTGCTTCAACATTTTACAGAAACAAGTATGCATTTCAAAGTTACAGCTATCTAATCCCCATCTCAAAAACTACTAATATAAGCTAGAAGATATATTCCTTCTATTAATTTGTTCACTTCTCTTTTCTATTTGCTCCTGACCTGGGCACAAATAATGTAGCTCTCTGGCTGTACTGTGTCACAAATACTTAATATGAAGAATAAATGTTTTCTACAAGCCAGTCACCACCCCCATAAAGGATAAGTGAAAGTCTTAATGTAGTATTGCTTAAAGTTTTTTTAATTGACACTGTAATTTTATGCTTTGTTTTCATTTTGTACCTGCCAGGCACAGATGTGGCAACTTTCAGAATTAAGAATTTCATATGAAAATTTTAGTATTATTTTTTAAATAATGTTTTAAAAGCTGACACTAATTGTGGTTATATATGTGTAAATGTTATCTATATTCCAAAATTTCCCACCCATATTCATTCAAACACTTTATTTCTGTTTTCAAAATCTAGATATATTTTGCCATTCCTTTAAAATTCAACACGTTTCTCTTTCTCAACATGTCTTATTAACATTAGGAAAAATAAGGTTTTTTTAGTAAAATAAATTCAATGATAATTCAAAAAAGTACTAGCATACATCAGTAGTAACATAAACATTTTTAAATAATCCCTGAATTTGTTCTATATTTATAGGCCCAACCCAATTACCAAAATCACTGGAATGCTTTCTTTAAGTTTTAAAGTAACCCCCCACATCACTAAAAGTCAGGACCACTGGCTATTTATGTAATGAAAATTCAACTCAACAGAAGAGTCTGATGATCTCTTTTGGTTGTTGTAATTAGACTTGACCTATAATTACTGAACAAAACAGAATATGTACAATAAGTGTTCAAACAAATGTATCTGGCTATTTGGTACAATCTATTCTCAGTATCATTAGCTTCAATTTGTTTGTCTTATTTATAGCATAGGAAAAAAAAATCATAAGAGACACTGTAGCTGAACCTGAAAGGCAGTTCTCGTACCTAGAAGGTGGATTCTAGTACTATTTCACCACCATTATTTGTTGTTTGATCACTAACTTCCTCTTGAATAGCTGGAAGGGAAGGCTTTGGAGTCAGAGGTGTCTCAGTCTTAAAAAGGGACTCCATCCTTATATGTGTATTGATATAGAAGGATTTCTGAAAGGATTCAAGCGTGAAATAATAGATAAAAGGATCAAAGCAACAATTCAGAGTTGCAAGGCACAAAGTGATTGGGTACATGATCTTTGCAAACCTTTCCAATAAGCAATTAGTAATGGCTTGAGAGCGTACCAAGGCATATAAAAAGAGAACGGAGTTGTATGGTACAAAGCATACCACAAAAACTGCCATGTGCACTGTGATCATCTTCAACACTTTTTTCTTATTGGTCCCAATTTGAGACAATGTTGCCGGTTTGCGGAGGGTTCTTAGCACCACCGAAGAGCAAGAAACATTCAATATTAGAGGAATGATGAACCCTACAACTTCAATAAATATGGTGATCTTGGACAGGTATGTCTTCCAGACGCGTTTGGAGAAGCCCTCAAAGCAAGTGGTGGTGGCATTGTTGACATTAGTGGTGGAGAACAAAGAGGCTGAAATACCACCACTGAGGACTAGGATCCAGACTCCAGCACACACAATTGCAGAATTCCTCCTGGTCCTAATGGTACGAGATCGGAAAGGATAAACAATGGCTAGGAAACGATCCACACTAATGCAGGTGAGGAAGAGCATGCTCCCATAGATGTTGGTGAGGAATGCAGTCCCTGAGATCTTACAGAGGGTGTCACCAAAAGGCCAGTGGCGATTAAAGTTGTAAAATATCTTGAAAGGTAGGGTACAGACAAAAAGCAAATCAGAGAGGGCAAGATTGGTGATGAAAATAGCAGTCTCACTTCTCATCTTCATGCGGAAGCAGAAGACAAACAAGGAGGCACTGTTGGTTATTAGACCCAGAATGAACACAACACTATAGACAGCACCATTTAGATTATACTTGAAGGAGTCATCAACAATGCAAGTGTTATTGTCAGTTGCATTGCCCAACCTGGGTCTGAGACTTGAATTTAAATCTTGGAATTGAAAGTCAATAAATCTTCTGTCACCCATGGATTTTTTTTCCCAGAGAGCCTGCTAGCTGCAGAAGTTCGCCACTCTTGAGATTAGGAACCAGTAGAGAATGTATTCTTCCTATAGGAGACAAAATAGAATGAGTCATCAATCTGTCTTCCCTTCATGATTTCTGTGGAATAAAATATTCTACTTACTCAGGCAAGAAAATATATGCAGTCTATTTGACTTGGCAAGTATTTTTTCATCACCCTACAAAGGATATATTACAGATATAGGAGAAATCATACAGTACAATAATCATAGCATGACAATGAATATGAATAAGGTGTATACTATTCAAGTGAAATACTTGATAGCTAAGACATTGTTAACGTAAAATTTGTAGATCTACTTTCAATTACTAAACTATTTTAGAAAAGGATTTAGATGAATTATTCAAGACCAGAAATCACATCTTTGATTCCTAAACAATAAAATTTTCCAAGTTACTCAAACGTGCACTGTTTACTCCCTACTGGTACTAAAATACCTTCTCTGATTATTAACTTTATTGTATAAGACAGCAGGTAGCTATAAAGCCTTCAGTGCATGCTCTAAAAAGTTATCAATAAACTATTAAAACAATATATTGGTTTACCTTTTAATTATAAAAGAGAAGCTCAGATGACATGATCCTTAACTAAATCTGTGAGCTAAGATATTTCACTGTTCTACCCTAATTGAAAGGTACTCTGTGTTTTATTGTTTGTTTGTTTGTGTTTTAAAGAGAAAAGGAATATTAAGTTGGGTGGTGAGAGGTGGAAATTGTAGAGAAACTAGAAGAGAGAAAGAAATACGATCAAAATATATTGTATGAAAAAAATTTCAAGGTGAAAAATAAATACGTTTCTTCACTGTGTTACATCACATGGCCATCTCAAAGAAGAGATGAAAATGTCAAACTACTCATTTCCTTCCTGAATTACATGATTCTCTTTCCTGCTATACCATTAGCCTAGCATACATATGTTCCTTTTCTTCACCCACTGCTTGTCCTATCAGCTACATTCATGCCTTCCTCTGCTAAAATAGACCTAGTCAATATAAAATTTTTTCATCCAACACAAATGACACCTGGGTATGGTGGAGCATACCTATAATCTCAGGCACTTGGAGAGGCCCAGGTAGGAGAATTTCTCAAAGTTTGTGGCCAGCATGGGTTACATAGTGAGTTCTAAGTCAGCTTCAACTAAATCAAAGAGCAAAAATCAAGAGCAAAAAATTCCAAATGGTATATGAAAGTTGGGAACAATTAGAACAGTCTCCTCATATCTCATTGTACAAAATCTGATCTGGCCATTTAGAGGCTTTCTTTCTAACACAGTTTTTATATGTAGTAGCCATTAATTCAATTATCTGTGTACATATTTAGGCCAACAGAATTTGAAAATACATGTAGAAATTTTATCAACTTTCTCCTGGGTTGATAGCTTCTGGTCTGTCTTTCAAATGTGTCCCAAAATACATTGTGCATAAGTAACTGTTGAATGATTCTTTTTAGTAGAGATATGAAATGAAAATGGCCTTTGTTCTCTGACATAGGCAGTAATGGGTTTTCATATGATTGTGTTGTAAAGTACAAACAGTTGTATTTTGAAGTGATTCCCTTTTCACTCTTCCCTACTAGGCACCAAGGAAACAAGTCAACAGACATCTGTATGCATTAGAAAAGAGAGTAAATGACAAATCTGCTAGAAATACAGAAGACTAAAGTCACCTCAAGTGTCTGACTCAAGAAAAATATATGTAGCTTGAGAAAAAGTCCCTCACTGCAGTACCCAGAGGGAAAATGACTTTCATAATATGGAATAAACACATAGAATTATCATTTTAACAGTTTCCCGGTTATAATTGGAACCTGATATCATGAATCATCATTTAATAAATCTTTATGAAGTCACTCACCAAAAATCATATTTCTTCTTGGCCATTTCACCACATAGACCCAGTTCAACTTTTCCCCAAAGCAACCTTGATATACAAATGCAAAGTATTGTAGTGACCTTGACCAAGTAAAGTCTATTAGAGATGGTCTAGATGAGGAATAAATAAAAATAGGCAAGGAAGTCAGAAAGGAAATGATTAAGAAGGTGCCAGAGAATGATAAGCAGAGGTATGGAGAGAAAGAGATAGTTAGGAAAATGGGACTTTTCTGGGCCATCTACTTTGTATTAAGAATCTTGGCAGAGGTTCCTCTAATCCCACCCTCACTACTTTATCTTATGATTTCCGTGTTTGTGAGACGAAAGGATAGTTTTGAATTGCTGTATTTAAGGACTCTGAAGACAATCAGCTGAAACAGAAAGACCCTCAAAAATCTCGATTAATGATGCTCATAGCTACAGACACAAGATTTTTGTTGTTGTTGTTTCTGTTTTAGTTTGCATCTGTGTTAACCAATGTAGTAGTAGAAAAAAAATAATGCCAAACTTTTCAATCTCTTGAGTCTATTAGTCCAGAAGACTCATTTCCACAAAAGGACACGATTTACATTAAATAAAATCATTGCTGGAAGAAACCAAGAAGACAATGAAAGAAATAATTTCCTATTAACATTTATATACATTTAAAGGCTATAAAACCCAACATTAAAACCAGACTTCATCCATGATTACTTGCATTCACCATATACAATGAGCACTGTCAGCAAGTTTACTTTACTTGGTAAAGGATTCCACATTAGGAGGCTTCTCACCAATTCACAGAGGCCCCTCAAGTTTTATCCCCTGCTTATATTTATGCTCACAGTGCCACTAGCTCCCTGGCTTTATGTCTTATTTTGTACTTTTCTATGTAAATATTCTGAATAGCTGACTTTTGTATCCTACTTTTACGTTCATTTTTAAAGAAATACAATCATGTTATTTTATTTGTTAATTCACATTATTCTAAATTTAAAAATCATAAATAACTGCATTATATTTATGGAGTACAATGTGATTTATAAATGAATCAATACATATTTATATTGATTCAATATAAGGTGATTAAATCAAGTTGATTAATACATCCATCACTGAACTTCAGTTTTATATCCCACAGAACATACACACTATACCCACAGCAGGAAGTCTGTAAATGTATGACAGTTCTACTCTGTTGCGCTGGGTAATCAAAACCTGTGGGAGAGAGAGGACCACAGACAAGAAAGCAGTACAGTCTCACTCTTTAAGAGAGGGCATGGGAAAACTGCCACTACAGCCCTATTCATAGCTCTCCCTTGCTTGAACACACACTACCTTTGCTGTCTAGCAGGCAGGGTGTGGTGTCCTGTCCTAATACAGCATTGGAAGCAGAAAGATCTATTTCTGACTCAGACACCGTTCACTCTGTAACTTGGCTATACTGTTTTCTCTTTCCTGAATAAACATTACCACTGAGCCTCACAGCTGAGGCTAGAAAGATTCAACAGGGCTTATGAGTACTTTGATGAGCTTGCCAGTCCCAGCCCTACCACAAAGAAATATTATAGAAGTCTGTTCCTCTTACCCATGTCTAGAAGTCTCTATCCATCTTTATAGGTATCTATAACTTTGTATTAGAAATGTATCCTTCTGTTAACATCAAAAAGATCCCCCTTGGGTTTGAACTCTTAACTACACAATTTCTAACAGAGGAATTCTGGAAGGTGCCCCCACTGAACATCCCAAATAGAGCTCCAGTTATAAAAATGAGAATAGTATTTGCCTCTTGAGGTGACTATGAAAGAAATTTTTTTAAAAATTCAAGAAATAGGGCCTGCTTTTTTCCCTTAAATGTTTAACAAAGTGTCCACTAAATGTACAGGTAATTATTTGAATATTGTAAGAGATACAGAAAAGAGAGCCTATATGAGCACCAGATTATTGTCTTGTGAAAATGTTTATAACCAACTATTCTAACATAATGAACTAAAGGAGGGATTAGTGTTGGATACACATATTTTCATTGATAATGGTCAGAAACCAGGTCAGCTGGATGTTGATCAAGAAGAAATCCAAGAAGGCAGCAAGATGGCTTAACAGATAAAGGCACTTACACCAAACTTGACAACCTGAGTTCAATCCTTGAATCCCCATATGGTGGAAGAAAGGAACTGACTCTGGCAAGTAGTCCTGACTTCCATATGTACCATAGTATTCAGATGCATGTACACACACATACACACATACAAACACACACACAGAAACAGAATAAAAAGTAAAAAAATAGATCTGAGAGTAAGGCTCCATGTGAAGAAGTGTTAGAGTGTATAAGGTGGGAGTGAATATGATCAAAATATGTTATACATATTCATGAAAATATCATAAAATTATTTTGTACAATTATTACACAATAATGAAATACTTTATACAATAAAATAATCTGGCCATCATTTTTTTAAACTCTCTGACTACCAGAGCCCATTCAGAGAGTTCATAATAATGTCTATAATTTTCCATTTTTTTCCTTTTCTAATGCCTACTAGTAATGGCATATACCATATTTAGAATTTGGAGGACCATTGGAAAAAGATATACGTTGGGCCCTATAAGTATTATTAAATACATATATTACTTTATAGCCTGTTAAAATTTCAGAAGTTCTATTTAAAACAAAATTATACATTTTGACATAAGTCCTATACCTTAGAAAGCCTTGAGTTACTTTGTTCCCTGTCTAACATAGACCAGAGCCCAAGAAAATACCTCCCCCCCCCATGTAGTATGCTTAAATTTTCTTACTTTTCTCCAGTTTTTGATGACAATAGGACAAGTCAGAGTGCTTTTGACCACTAAAGCACTCTGCTTTGGCCAAAGCTTATGAAAACTGAAGCCTACTGTGTCCTTGTGCTCTGACCAAAGCTTATGAAAACTGAAGCCCAGTGTGTCCTTGACTATACCATGTAGCAGTAAATCAAAGTGAATTCAAAACCATTCTGATAGAGCAATGGGAAGTACAGTTAAACTTTTGCTTCTCAAACAAGTGGCTGCTAACAGATAAGATTCCCTGATGGCAATAATGTAGGCCAAGTCACAGGCACAGGGCACACCTGGTTCCAGTTGATGTTCCTATGCATTGGTTAATATTTATCCATATCAAACTTATGTGTTTGATATGATTAACATCTCTTTTTAAATAGCTTATCTATATAGAACCTGATTTCCACCGAGATACTTAAGGGTATTTCTGTCACTGTGGCCAACTAATCTGAAGACATCAAGAAAGGGCAGAAGCTCCAATATGAACAAAACTTACCTTCAGTGACTAAATTCATCATATTTTTATTCTTACCAAAAGAACTAACCCTTCACCTAATGGCACATGCCAACCCTTTGAGAATATTGGGGTATAGTGCTCAATATGATGAGACCAAAGATTGCATCAGAACTACTAAAGCAGAATTTTTCCCTAGTACCTAGTTAGAGAGTAAGAAAACTGCAAAGAAATTGCACTATCTAATATGATGAAATTGCCTAGAGTCTTAAGACTCAATATCTCATCTTAGTAGAAGCCCCAGACATTTACAGAACATTATTGGGTGTTCCTGAAAGATCTCATTTTCACATTACACAAGACTCAAATGCCAACAGGACTCAGATTTATCCCTGTATCCAAACACACGAATTATTAATCAGTTTGAACACAAATTAATTTGCTATGCTTGGAAACTAGTACTGATCATAGGAATAAAAGCAGGCCTCATATCTATCTGTCTGTCTATCATCTATCTGTTAATGACAAAGAAGAATTGAGTCAAAGAATCAACATTCATCTTCAACGAAATTGCCGGTATCATAATAAACAACCAGAATGCCTCTATTTCTTCTATTTATTCTGAAACTTTGAATCACATGGTATGTAATAATATAAAAGCAACTAGTTACAAAAATAAATGAAGAATAAAACAAAAAGAAGGTGAATTCTGAACAATGGTACTCACATTAGTTCAAACCAAATTCTGGCACCAAATTTATCTGAGACTTGAATAGTCAATGAATTTTCTGGAGGCAGATCACCAAAGATTTCCTCAGTTGAGTGCTGTGGAATAGAATATAAAATACTGTTCCATAAAGACAGTATTTCAATAAAATATATGCCAGGACTATAATGCAGAAAAATTATTACGTAATACAAATCAGAGAGTATAAGAAACAACTTATTTCTAGTTGATAATAAATGACTTTGATTTCATTTATACCACAGTTGAAGATAGCAGTTATTTTCCAAACCTATCACTGCTACAGACATATCTCATTAGTGGTATTGACTGAAGCCTAAAATTTAAACAAGTAACTTAAAATCATTTAAGATAACTAGTGACAAAAAGAGCATAAAAATACTCCTACTCACATACATGAAGAAAAATAAATGAACAAAGATTTCTTTGGTGGTCTAAAGTTATATTGGCATGTTTTCCATTGTCTTTTTCATTTTTATGATTGGACAAAAGGAAAAAGGAAGGAAGACTGGGACAGCAGGTGAGGATTCCATTGACTTGTCTCTAGCCTGCAACTCCATTAAATTTCTTTCCCTCTTGAACTGTATGATAAAAAACCTTCACTATTACGTATTTGCATTCTTACTGAAAATCGCATCACTTAAAGATTGCTAAACATACCTAACATAGGATATATGTACATTGAAAAATCACAACGCTGTACAGCACACTCATATGAAACAAGAGAGATACCGTGCTTGAATTCTTACAAGTGGCACCCACATCTGTATCCTACTGATTGTGGTACCTGGAAAGTGCGTAAGTATCTGCTAATTCAAACTTATACAATTGGTACAGCCACCTTCTTACGAACAAAAGTTAACCTAAAGCAAAGCAGGCTGCCAAATTGCCCAACAACTCTCTTGAAATGATTTTTCTTTACATAGGAAACAAAACATATAAAACCATTAGACAACATAAAATACACAGAGATCACCTTATTACTAAAGAGATTTGATTTACATTGTCCTCTAGAGAGCAATATTGCTGAAATGAAATCAATATTATATTGGTTTGCCTTAAAAGAAAATGAGATTTTAGCAGTTCTTTCTTTTATGAACCTCCGTCTTGATGTAGACTATATATAAGCCTCTTTTATTTGGAATACAGAAAAAGTAGGAGATTAAATACTCAGGGTTTTTTAATCAATGTTTCGAGTGAAGTTTGTTACACCATTCCCCACCCCCAAACGCCAAAATCAAATCTTTCTTAAAGAGACTTACCCCCAAAAAGAGTGTCCTAGATGAGAGAAAGTGCTCATGCCTACAGATAATTAGTTAATAAACAGGTATTGATTTAATATCCTCATCAAAAGTGAACACTGGTACAGTAACCAGAAGTTATTTTCTAGGCCTCAGTTTCTCTTCACTGTCCGTATTTGATACCGACTGAAAGAAGCCTTCAACTGGTGCCATGGTAGTGTCTTCACTGGCTGTTCCTGTCTGTCAATTATTTTCACTTCTGTTTGCTTGTCATGACAAAACGAACACACAAACAAAACCCTAAAAGCCTGTACTAAAAGTCATTAATTTTATTATACCAAGTGCAATAATTGATATGTTTATTTGAAGGTCAGAAATAAATAGTATTCATTACTATGAAGAGCTTACTTAGAGAGCATGATGACGTTTACCTCCTCCTAAAGTCATCCTCATGCCCTCATCTTCCTCATCCTCTGTACTGCCTATTCAACAGGCATATCAGCTTTAATTTTGGAGGTCTCAGCTCTTTAGTCCTCCTACCTGATCACCTTGTCCCTTACCATATGGGGTTAACAGTCAACTACAGAGTATAACTCTGCAGAATCAATAGACTACATATGCCCCCTTCTTATCAATTGTTTAGCCCCTAAAAACTGACACTGGCTTCTCAGTACTGACTGGCCTTCTGTGAAATTCCTTATTTTCAGTACCAACATAGGCAAATGTAGGTTTTTTTTTTCTTCCTCACTCCAGAATGCCAAGAACAGACTGTATATGATGACAGACAGAGACTAAAAGGCAGGGACCAAATCACAGCAAGGGCAACAAACAGTGCATTTTCTCCCACAAAGGAAATTGAATAGATAAAACTTTGTCTAAGCCTGGCCCGAGTGTTGCTATGAGGCATCTTCCCAGTCCTTTTTAACTTAGAGAATACACATTCTGAAAGGCTGCCCTGATTGTTCCAAAGGGGCTTGCATTCACAGCTCTGATTGGCAGCAAGAGGTGCTTTAGAATGTAGTAGCCATGAGGTTTATAAGCTGAAGTCATCCTTTGCAAGAGTGCAACTTCTCATTTTCAACAAGGCAAAGGGATTTAAAATCTAGTTTTGATGGGACAAGCTGTTGGAATTTTGCTCTGAAAAGTAAATATGTGGTAAAGCCACTGGATAATTTTGATTGTAAGTTACTATTGATGTTTTTATGTTACTAAAGGAGAATGAAAGATGTCATAATTTGGTAAAGCAACAAAATTAATAATACCATTAAACTTTGAAATATTCTAATTATTCAGTTCCTCTGGTCATTTTATCACACAGAAATCATGATAAATTACATTGTTGCATTTCCTCCCAAAACAGAAATTACCTAACATACATTACTAATTAATTCAACAAATCTTTTCACTAAAAATATTTAGACTATTCTGACTATGCGAGAACAGAGTTTTAAAGATGCCACATTGTGTTCCATTTACATGGCAAACAGCAATTAACTTCATGTATAATCAAAAATTATGTTTTGCTAAAATTAAGTTTTCATTCAAACATGATTCTTCCTTTATGGGCAAGTTCATGAATTATTCAATATAGCAAATGTCACATTCTCCATAAATCAATTAAACATCAAAGGCATGTAGTGTATAGTTTTACTAGAAGAAACCTCATCATAATAAAAGCCACGTTAGCTCACAGTCTTTTGTAAACGAAAGAAATATAACGCTAGACAAGACTTTCTAATTTGTTCTACCCTGTGATTTTGAATCAGCTCTTTAGAACTGTGTTTACACGAAACAGCCTAAAAATCCTGTCTCTCTTCCACTGAAATAATATTATTGCAAAAACAATAGAAATTCTTGGGGTTTTTTTTGTTTTTTTGTTTGTTTGTTTTTTAACCGTTCAACGCGATACACGATGATCCTTGTTCAATACTTCAGAACTGAAGTCTAACTTCTTTTCTCAAACACTCAAAGCCTCAATGCTGAAGTTTGTCACACCATCCCCCACCCCAAACGCCAAAAATTAAATCTTTCTCAAAGAGACTTACCCCAAAAAAGAGTGTGCTAGATGAGAGAATGTGCTCATGCCTGTAGATAATTAGCTAATAAAATGTAAACGGGCAATTCGCACTTTGGAAGTGCATATTTTTATCCATAAAAAGAAACCAAAAGACAAAATCAAAACAAAACAAAACAAAACAAACAAACAAAACAAAACAAAACAAAAAACAGAACAGGGAAAGTTTAGCCCAGCCCAAAGGAGCAGACTCTGGGCTGCTGCAGCTCCTTACTGCAAACCGCTCATTCTGAAAATCTGAGCTTATTTACATTTATCTCTTTCCCTTTGTTAAGGACTAGCCCTCTTGAATGCTGTAGCTCGCATGCCTTTAAAAACCAGGACACAAGAAAAGGCCCAAAGTCCTTGCTGGAGCCGAGGGCCGCCCGGGGGAACTCTTGGGGGTCTCAATAGGAAATGCTTTTCATTGGATAAGGAGGCATTATTAGGAGCCGTGATCCCGCCCAATCCCCTGTGCTTCATAGTTCCCTTAGTCACCAATCGGTGGACTGAAGAAGTTTTTCCTTAAAGAGCATTGCCGAGGAAAAGCAGTTTCACAGTCAAGAATTAGTAGCTTAAGTGCCACTTGACAGTATAAAAAGTGTCTTTCCTGACCAATTAATTTACAGAGAAAGCTTGCCTGCCTATCTTTGCAGGAGGACCGCTACCCTCTTACAATTCTAATGAGAAGGAGGAGACAACTCCAAACAGGGAGGAGCAGCCCGTGTTTGATCCTTCTTGTTTAAAACAATCATGACCTACAATATTAGTAAGAATTAAGTAGAAGACAGGGAAAAGGCTAAGGGAACCGTAAATGCATGGTTATTACACTATGTATAATTAAAGTTCTGTCACTCTGCAAAACAAAATTCAATTCAATATCATAGTAACTTGCTTAAGCCAGAAAAAAAAAATGCCCTCAGACTATCCTGGTGGAGGTGTGCTGATCCAGGGGGTGCTCTATAGCCAAAGGAGAGTCATTTTTCTTAAATCACTGCATGGCAAGAAGTCTAATTACCATGAAATTTTCAGAGGTTTACTAAAAGTAAAACAATTAGTACAGATGCATTCTGTTCACAGGGAGCAGTTATCTTCAATTCTACCCCAATTCTCCCCTAGACAGGCTCGTAATGATATAAGTGAAATGCCTTGGTCCTTGGTCAACCACACTGCTTCCCCTCCTCCCACCCTTTCACACCCCCCCCCCCAGTTTTTTTTCTTCTCCCTCACCCTGATCTGAGTTTGTTGTGGAAACTTAACTATTGTAACAGTGATTGCTAGCCTTTCCTTACTACCAGCACCCCCTGCATCCTTTTCTTCTCTACCTCCACAGAATGCCAAAACCAATAACGCCCTGCCTCTTCTTAGGAATGAAACCCCTTGGCAGGGATAACTTGTTTCCCTTCCCCCCCCCCGGGCAGAATTGTGCCCCCAGAGCAATGGGAGAGCTCTGTCTGCTTCATAACTTCAATCCACATAGTTAAGCTAAATCCCAAACAAAATGTTTCATGATTGTTGATCTTTAGTCTATTCAGACCTGTTTTGGGGTTCCCCTTACTAACCATCTAGACCTTTAATAAGTGATTGTGAAGTTGACACTTGTAACTGACTCTAAAAATCCTTTTCTACAGCCTTCCCCCACCACATACACACACACACACACACACACACACACACACACACACACACATCCTTGCTTTCTGTTCCCCTCAGCCTATTTCAGGTTAGTTTATTTCTGTCTCTCACTAGCATTGATTACATCATCACAAGTTATCTCCTCACTTACACTGGGCCTAGACCAGCTTTCCATAGGCTGAAAAAGTTAAAGATGAAGTCACTGTCCTGCAGAGCTTCATTCTTCAGCTGAAGGCAAAAAGACATATAGAAGAGTAAGACACCAAAGGGATTAAAATAAAAACAGGGGGGTGGGGTGAGTTCTGCATTAGGTCAGAGAAGGAAAACAATGCACTGAGTTAGAGCCAAAAGAGCTTCCCAGATAATATGAGGTTTGAGGAGGACCATATGAAGCTGACCAGAGCTTAAGTAACACAAAATGAAAAGGGATAACTTCCCAGGTTGTTTATGAGAAATGATAAAATACAGAAAATGAAGAATGAAAGTAGATAAGGAGCCTGGTTGTGAAGTGAACAGAAAAGTGAGGTGAAGAGCCATTGAGAAATGTTCTTTTGTAGCACTCAGTGCAATAGTGAGCTCAGTCTTTTTTTTTTTTAATGTTGAGATGCTTCTTTTTTTGTTTATTTTGTGTTTTTCTTTTTTCTTTTTTTTAAATTACAGTTTATTCACTTTGTATCCCCGCTGTAGCTCCCTTCCTCCTCCCCTCCCAATCCCACCCTCCTTCCCCTTTCTCTACCCATCTCCCTCCCGAAGTCCACTGATAGGGAAGGTCCTCCTCTCCTTCCTTCTGATCCTATTTTACCAGGTCTAATCAGGAGTGGCTGCATTGAGCTCAGTCTTAGTATGTAGTGATGCTCACCATTTCTCAGAGGGATAAACATTCCTTGTCTTCCAACACATCTCTCTTCATTTCTTCCTATGGGATGAAAACACCTTTCTGATTTATCTCCCAAATGACTTTTTAGAAGGTCTTTAAATAATCACATGCCCTCAGATTATCACTCTTTCTTTGTCTAAACTTTGGTTAAAACTCACTTCTATTTCCTAGTATAATTTCTGGTTTCTCTCACTGTGGACATTTCCAATTCTTCTCCCCTCTGAGGAGATCCAAGATAGCGGCAACCAGCACACACCATATCTGAGAGGCACAGGATCTGAAGTTGGTGAGTGGAGGGGCAGCTAAAGCCAGAACATCTACATTGAGGCTTCCTGGGTAAGAGGGGACAACCTGTGAGCTGAGACCATTTGGATCTAGGTCACCCACAGATATCTCCCAGGAACAAAGAGTGGTAAATATTCAACACCCCTGAACTTCCCCTTGACGGACCTCCCTCCTCACCGGAGACCGCTCATAGTGCCCACTGCTCCAAGCAAGGACCTTCCTGTTCGGTAACTGAGACAGCAGAGTCAGGCCTCCCAGTTCTGTGGCTGAGGCTGGCTGTACAGGCCTCCCAACGGTCCACTGTACAGGCCTCCCAAGTCTGAGGGCAGCAATGGGCAGCTGTCTGGGCCTTCCCAGGGCCTCCCAAGGGGCAGCTGTACTAACCTTCGAGGTCTGCAGTGGCAGCTGTTGGGTGGCAGCTAGCCCTAACAGGAGCCTCTATGCTCCCTGACTGAGACAACAGAAGTGGCCACCCTAAGTAAGGGTCTCCCTGCCCAGCAGACAAACAATGGAAACCACTGAGCTGACTGATCTTCTACACCACTCTCACTTGCCTCTGCAGGCCCAAATCTGAGAATAGAGAACAGAGGGCACCCTGTGCTTTCCGATTAGGCCTGCTGCAAATGAGGTTGCCTTCAAGTGAGTGCTTGCAGAACTCCAGATCCAGGGTCCCTCTACCCAAGCAGGCAGACATGGGAGCCTTCCCACCCGCTCACCCACTGTGGGTAACATAAGGATTCTTGGGACAGCCTTCTCAACGTTGTAGCCCCTGTTCTTTGGGTCTATCAGTGGAGTCTAGGCAAACATTTCTTGGAGCCCAGACAGATCTGAATACCAGGAAGACAGTCCCACAGGCCTGTAGGCCACTGAGGTATTCCAGGTACCCATGTATACTCATAGAGTCCAAAACAGCACCAGCACCTGCATCCCCTCCTGCACTTAAGCCCCACATTCCAGGCATCTATACACTCTAACACCCTGTCCTTCAAGACACACTTCCTTACACACACCCATGCTTGCTCGCCCTCTCTTGTGCAGCTGTGCCTGAGACCTTCCTCCCTTAGCTACATCTGAAACACCAATATCTACTCTCAAACCGGTGGACCTCTCTCATCTTCCTGAAGAATACTCCAGACACAAGAGACACACAGACCCAGTCTGAAGTACAGACTCCAGGAACAAACAGCAAAGGTTATGGATATGCAGATAGCTAGAGGGCAGCATAGAAACACATCCAACAAAAATCAGGACATCATGGCTTGACCAGCAACCCCAAATATCAATGGACATTTTAATTCATAGGAATCACACAAAAAAATCTCAATTCTATGCTTATCCAGATATTAGAGTCATATAAAGAAGACACAAACAAGGCTCTTTTTTAAATCTTATATTAGTTTACTTTACATTCCAAAGGTGCCCCCTCCCTCCCCTCCTCCTAGTCTGTCTACTTCCCCTCCTTGTCCATTCCCCTCTAGCTTTTCTTCCAGAAAAGGGATACCCTGCCATATTAACCTTCCCCAGCACACCAAGTCACATCAGGACTGCATATATGCTCATCCCCTGAGGCCAGGCAAGGCAGCCCTGCCAGGTGAAAGTGATCCAAAAACAGGCAATAGAGTCCATGTTAGAAGCAACCCCCCTCCACTCACCTAGTGCCCCATTTGAAGACCAAGTCCTCCCTCAGCTATATGTGTGCAGGGGGGCCTAGGTACTTTGTGTGATTAGTTTTCGTGACACTTTGATGATTGCTAATCTCTCCCAATTTAAGCTTCAAAGTTCCATATCCCCTTGTTTGCAAATTACCATTCACAAAATCCCTCTTCCTGACCCTTTATCTTGACCAACTAAAATAACTGTTTGTTTTTTTTTTAAACTTCCCTGCTGAAAACCCATATTATTTCATACAACTTCATACTAATTCACATCAAGGGGTTGTCAAGGCCAAATAGTACACACACATAAAGGGGAAAAAGGTCCTATTGCCGGAAACTAAAACTTATGCTCTACCATCCTGTTCCATGCTGCAAACACTGTAGTTTTGCTAATTTTGGTATCTGAAAGGCAGAAGGAAGAAAATGAAAGCTCTTCAGGATGTTCTCTAAGCAGCCCTAGTTTACAGCCACACAACTTAATTCAAAATATGCTTTAAAACAGGGCTTCATTGAGGCGCTGATGCTTTTGCTACAGAAGGTATAGAATGAATAAGCAGCTGAAAAAGTGCTTGCAAAATAATCTTGGGAAATATACGGTTCACTTTTTATCTGTTTGAGGAAAATGGCAACTGAAATATGACTAAGTTCCACCTGGAAAATTATACACTTGAATCAAAACAAGCAGACTCTTAAGACCTTCACTCTCTAAAACTATATCTACCAACAATATCAAAAGACTGGGTAAATTCACCCCAACTGCCAGCAGCCCAACACTATGCTAGTTTCCATAGAAACAGTACAAATACCAAAGGATTTTAGCTATGACTATGGATCAGAGTCTAGCTAACAGTTTTGGTAACTTTCAAAATCTGTAAAGAAATATACTGCCTATACAAACCCCTAAGCAGTGTTCTAGAGAAAAGGACCCAATTAATTACTAACTTTGCATTAATTAGCTACACAGCCTTTCACAAATACCTTGAAACCTTTCAGGAAACAAAGACTCATATAGCCATTGTTTTGTATATAGTCTTCTTTTGTTTCAAGGGGAGGAAGGGATCAAGAGGTCAGATTCCCAACCAGTTCATTTAAGACCTGCATCCTTGAAAGAACAGGAAAGAGATTTGAGAACACAGTCTCTGGGAGATTTTGTTTTCATCCTATCCCTCATACTAGGTCTCCTCCATCTCTTAGCTGTTTCTCAAACAGATAGTCTTTTCTTCTTCATAACTGAGTACCACTCAATAAATGTCTATTGCTTACAGTTGAGGCATGCTTTTATTTACATTTGGCCTGAATGTTAAGGATTGAACCAAGGCTTTCGCTTGCTTGCTAGACAAGTCCTGAACTACTGAGCTATGTCCTTAGCTTAGGAACTAGTCTTGTAATTCAGTCTCACAATCTGTCTACTTGGTTTGATTTTGTTTGTATTTAATCATGCGATTCCTGACATGTTTATATTTTTACATGACATTCTTTTCAAGTACACATTAAACATACTACAGTTAGACCATATGCTTAGGCCGTGGAAATAAGATTAAAGTCATGAAAGATATCAATAATGCTAGAGAAATGAAATTAGAGATAATCAACAGAAAGAAATTTGGGGAATTAAAATCATGTGATAATTAAATAATACATTTACAATGATCAGTATATCAAAAAAGAAATAATTTTGGAAACATTTTTAAGTTAATAAACATGAATATATATCAAAAAATTACTAATGCAGCAAAAACACTTCTCTAAGGGAAATTTATACCTGAAAATTATGTTAGCTAATAATAAAAGACTATTTTTTTTTACTCACAGACAATAATAAACAAATGACAGATCAATATAGATTAGGTAGAGATGGATAGATAGATACATAGATACACAGATACATAGATAGATACATAGACAGATTACTCAAATCCAAAGAAACTCATGAAAAGAATTAGTGTTACTATACATTAAGAAATAAGATATTTAGCAGGAGAAATGGAAAAAATCATGAAAGTAAAAGTCACTTCTTTGACTAAATCAACAAAACTAACAAACTTTTCGCTAGATAAAATCACAGGTAAAATAATAAACATAATTGTTGTCCTTAAAAAATAAAAGTATTTGGAGATCCGAGTTGGCAGGACCGACCATGCAGGGTATCTGAACAGCAGCTCAGCAGTGACAGCAGGGTGACCTGTAGGCTGTACTGTGGACCCCAAAACCCCTACATCTGTGTTTCTCAGGTGAGAGTATACATGGGGATACTGGAAGGTTCATCTTCAGGACACCTGGCTAATACCAGGAAAAATTCTCAGGCTCCGCCGGCACTACCACAGCCATAGGCCACCTGCCCAATCAACCATCTGTGGATATCCTCGTGGTACCAACAGCATCAGTGCACATGGCTACTACCAGACAGCCTTAGGTCACCCGCCCAAGCTCACCATCTGTGGATACCTTCCTGGGACCAGCACTTGGCAGCTCAGACCTTGGGCATTGACTCTCACTGCCTGTGGAGTGAATATCTTTCCATATTGAGGGTGAGACTCCAAAACCGGGCTCCCAGTCTCACAGTCCTATGGACACCTTCTGGGTGTTCCTTGTTCCAAACCCGGAAGACCACACTCAACATCCTGTGGACACCTTCCTGGTCTCAGCACCTAGTGGTGCACACTCTCACAGCCCTGTAGAGAGAATATATTCTGGTACTGTGAGGGAGGTGTGGCTTCATTCTGCTCACTCCCAACCGGCCTGGCTCATCTAGGACAGAATAAGCCAGCACAGCACAGACAGTGAACAACGTTGAGCTAAGATAGGCTTGGGAACCAGGTTCCCTTCTCCATCATCTTAAGAAAGCCTGTGGGGCATTGGAGGAGCTGTAGACACAAAGATCTCTCCACCACTGCCCTAGCACCCTGGATCACCTGGGCCAGAAACAGCAAGCAGAGCACAGACAGCAAACCCAGAGGAGCTGAGCTAGGCACCTGACCCAAGTTCCATTGTCCTCATCCTCAAGGAAGCCTGTGGGGCACTAGAGCAGCTCTAAGCTCCGAGATCTTTCTGCCTGCTTCCTAGCAGCCAGTGAGCCCAGTGGAGCCAGGCCAGGAGTGAGACCCAAATCTGATCCTCTACCATCTTAAAGAAGTCCGTGGGACCCTGGAGCAGCCTAGTCTCAGAGATCATTCCGCATGTGCCCTGGTTACCTGGTATACCTGGGTCACAGACAGTGAGCCGAAAAAGACAGTGGATCCAGGGAGACTACTGAAGACTCCAAAGAGAGGTGGAACCACTCTGCATTACAAGCTCCAAGAACAATCAGTCAAGGCTACAGACAACCAGATGGCTAGAGCTGGCATAAGGGTACAGGCAACAAAACCTGGGACATCATGACTTCATGAAAGTCCCCCAAAATCAACAGTTATTTTATTGCTGCTGAGAAACAGAAAAATGAAATTAAAACTAAACTTATGCAGTTATTTGAGGCACATAAAGAAGAAACAAATAAAAAAAAAATGGAGGCCATCATAGACAGAGAGGAATCCACATTCAAACAGATGAAGGAAATGGTGCAAGACATGAAAACAGAATTAGAATCAATAAGGAAAACACAGACTGAGAAAAATTTGGAGTTCAAGAACTTAAGAGAAGAGGTCAGGAACCACAAATGTAAGTATCACAAACAGAATAAAAGATGGAGAAGAGAATCTCAGGCACTGAAGATATAGTTGTAGAAACTGATACATCTCTCAAAGAAAAAATATAATCAGAAAAGTTACAAACACAAAACATCCAAGAAATAAAGGACATCATGAAAAGACAAAACCTAAGAATAATGCGAATAGATGAAAATTAGGATTCTAGGCTCCAAGGTCCAGAAAATATTTTCAGGAAAATCATAAAAGAAAAATTTCCCAATCTTAAGAAAGAGATGCCCTTAAACATACAAGAGGCCTACAGAATACCAAATTGACTAGACCAGAAAAGAAACTACTCATGTCACATAATAATGAAAACACTAAATATACAGAAAAAAATATTAAAAGCAGCAAGGGAAAAGGCCAACTAACATATAAAGTTAGGCCTATCAGAATCACACCAGAATTCTCAACAGAGACAATGAAAACCAGAAGGGTCTGGGAAGAATTCATGCCAACACTATGAGATCACACATGCCAACCCAGACTACTATATCCAGCAAAATTTTCAATCAACATAAATGGAGAAAACAAAATATTACATGGCATAACCAAATTTAAACAATATATACACAGCAGTCCAGCCGTATAGAAGATACTTAGAAGGAAAACGCTAAACCAACGAGATAAACAACAATCATGAAAACACAAGATAAGTACACCATCATAACAAAAAAGTAAAAGAAAACAAGCACAGAAACACACAATCACCACCAACTCCACAAAAAAAGAACTAACAATCATTAACTAATATCTATTAACAACAATGGTCTCCACTCTTTAAGAAAAAAAAAAAACACAGATCAACAAAATGGTTGCAAAAACAGGATCCAACATGCTGCTCCATTCAAGAAACACAATTCTGCAACAAAGATAGACACTACCTCAAAGTAAACGGCTAAATAAGAGGATTTTCAAGTAAAGAGACCCAAGAAGCAAACTGGAGTAGCCATCCTGAATAGACTTTCAAACAAAATTAAGCAAAAGAGAAAGAGACGGACACTTCATTCTCATCAAAGGAAAAATCCACCAGAAGGATATGACAATCCTGAACATCTATGCACCAAACACAAAGGCTTCTGCATTTGTCAAAGAAATATTATTAAAGCTTAAATCACACATTGATCCCAACACCTCAATAGTGGGAAACTTCAACATCCCACTCTCACCAAATGACAGATCACTGAGACAGAAGCTAAACAGAAAAATAATGACAGAGAGGTCTTAAATCAAATGGACCTAATACATGTCTACAGAACTTTTCACCCAAACACAAAAGAGTATACATTATTCTCAGCACCTCATGGAACCTTTTTTCAAAAATGACCATATAGTCAGGCACAAAGCAATCCTCAACAAATACAAAAAGATTGAAATTATCCCTTGTATCCTTTCAGACCACCATGGTCTAAAACTAGACTTTAACAATAACAGAAATAGCATAAAGCCTACACACACATAGAAACTGAACAACTCTCTGCTCAATGACAATTGGGTCATGGAGGAAATAAAGAAAGAAATTAAAGACTTCCAAGAATTCAATGAAAATTAAGGTGCAACTTACCCTAACTTATGGGAAACAATGAAAGCAGTGCTAAGAGGAAAGGTCATACCACTAAGTGCTTTCATAAAGAAATTCAAGGCATCTCATACAAGCACTTTAATGGCACACCTGAGAGCACTACAAAAGAAAAAAAGAAGTAGACATACCCAAAAGGAATAGACAGCAGGAAATAATCAGACCTAGGACTCAAAACAATAAAAACAAACAAGAAAAACAAGAACTGCTTCTTTGAGGAAAATAAAAAAGATAGAAGAGCCTTGACCTCATTGGCACAGGAGACAACTTCCTGATCAGAACACCAACAGCAAAGGTTCTAAGAGCAACAATCAATAAATGGGACCTCATGAAACTGAAAAGCTCCTGTAAAGTAAAGGATATTGTCATCAGAACAAAACAACAGCCTACAGACTAGGAAAAGATCTTCACCAACCTCACATCTGACTGGGAGTTAATATCCGAAATATATAAAGAACTCAAGAAATTAAACAGCAGCAAATCAACTAATCAATTAAAAAATGGGCTACAGAATTAAACAGAAAATTCTCAACGGAAGGTTATCGAATGGCAGAGAAACATTTGAAGTAATGCCCAGCATCCTTAGTCATCTGGAAAATGCAAATCAAAACAACCCTGAGATTCCACCTCATACCCATTAAAATGGCTAAGATCAAAAACTCAAGGAATGATACCTGTAAAAGAGGTTGTGGAGAAAGGGGAACCCTCCTCCATTGCTGGTGAGAATGTAAACTTGTACAACTGCTTAGGAAATCCATCTGGTGCTTT
The DNA here is from genome assembly GCA_028658305.1 of Pachyuromys duprasi. Taxonomy (NCBI): domain Eukaryota; kingdom Metazoa; phylum Chordata; class Mammalia; order Rodentia; family Muridae; genus Pachyuromys; species Pachyuromys duprasi. The sequence continues at coordinate 75,188,299 of CM053742.1, forward strand.
CTCAGAAAATTAGGAATAGTACATCCTCAGGATCTAGTTATACCACTCCTGGGCATATAGCCGAAAGATGCTCAACCACACAACAAGGACATTTGCTCAACTATGTTCATTGCAGCTTTATTTATAATAGCCAAAATATTGAAACAATGTAGATGTCCCTCAGTCAAGGAATGGATACAATGGAATACTACTAAGCAGTTAAAAACAAGGAAATCATGAAATTTGCCAGCAAATGGATAGATCTAGAAAAGATAATCCTGATTGAGACAACCCAGAAACAGAAAGACACACATGGTATATACACACTTATAAGTAGATATTATCCATATAACATAGGATAAAAATACTAAAATCTTTAGTCCTAAAGAAGTTAAACATCAATGAGGACCCTATGGAAGAGGCTGAAACCTCACTCAGTAGGGTAAGCAAGATAGACAACAGAAGTAGGAGAAGACAGGGAACAGGAGAGGAGTTTGCCACAGGGGCATCTGAAAGACTCTATAACCATCAGGCTATTGAAGGAGATGCTGAGACTCATAGCCAAACTTTAGGGAGAGTGCAGGGAAACTTACAGAAGAAAAGGGAGATAGAAAGACCTAGAGGGGACAGGTGCTCCACAAGGAGATCAACAGAGACAGGGTAGGCCTGCAGAGACTGATACTCCAACCAAGGACCATGCATGGAAAGGACCTAGACCCCCTGCTCAGATGAAGCACATAGACCTCCCAGTTTCCAAATGGGTTTCCTAGTAAGGGGATCAAGGCCTGTCTCTGACATGAACTCAAGTAGCTGGATTTTTTTATCATCTCTCCCTGGGGGGGGGGGGGTGCACCCTTACCAGGCCACCGGAGAAGATGATGCAGCCAGCCCCAATGAATCCTGATAGGCTAGGGTCAGATAGAAGGGAAGGGGTGGACTAAGGTAGGAGCATAGTGGAAGAATAGGAAGGTTGGGGTGGTCTCGAAGGAGATAAGGGGAAGGAATAGCCGAAATACAAAGTGAATAAATTGTAATAAATTCACAATAAAAGTAATAATAAATAAATAAATACTGCTAGTGACAGATAAAAACAAAAGTACTATCAAGGAATTTATAAATAATTGTATGTTAAATTTAAAACATAAAGAAAATAAATTCTTATAAACACACAAACAACTAAATTTAGAAATAAATGGAAAATGGGCATAGGAAAACTCCAAAAGGGTTTAAATTAATGTTTTCAAAATTTCAATAAAATGTTAAGGGGGCAGATGTCTTTATAGGTAGCTTTTCCAATCATTTAAGGAATAGTAAAAATCAATCCTCACATACTTCCTTAAAATATAAGATAAAGGAACATTCAATTTGCTCTCTAAGGCTCTTCTGTTTCCTTAATATCAAAACATATCACAAGAAAGCTACTTATCAACATTAGTGAATATGGCATGGAACTCCTTCAAGTATCAAGAAATAGGGGCTGGAGAGGTGGTTCAAAGGTTAAGAGGACTGGCTGGTCTTCTAAAGAACTCAGGTTTAATTCCCAGTACTCACCATTTGTAACTCCAGTTCCAGAGGATCTGACAACCTTTTCTGGCCTCTGCAGGCAATACATGCACATAGTGCACAAACATACATAATCGTACATACAAAAATAAATATTTTTTAAAAAAAATAAATGTACCTGTTGTTGTACAGGATCATTTTAGCAATTCTGGGTTTTTTGTTTTTCTATATGAAGTTGAGAATTGTTCTTTCAAAGTCTGTAAACAATTGTGTTGGTATTTTGATGGAATTGCATTGAATCTGTAGATTGCTTTTGGCAGGATGACCATTTTTGTTATGTTAATCCTACCAGTCAATGAGCATGGGTGATCTTTCCATCTTCTGATATCTTCTTTGATTTCTTTCTTCAGATACTTGAAGTTTTTTTTTTTTTGTTTTTTAAACAGGTTTTTCACATGCTTTGTTAGAGTCACACTTAGGAACTTTATGTGATTTTTGGCTATTGTGAAGGGTGTAGTAGTTTCCCTAATTTCTTTCTTAGCCCTTTTGTCTTTTATATACAGGAGGGCTACTGATTTTTTTGAGTTGATTTTGTATCCGGCCACTTTGCTGAAGCTGTTTATCAGCTGAAGGAGTTCTCTGGTTGAATTTTTGGGATCACTCATGTATACTATCATATCATCTGCAAAGAGTGATACTTTGACTTCTTTTCTGATTTGTATCCCCTTAAACTCCATTTGTTGTCTTATTCAGGCAACCATTCCTTGTCCCTGATTTCAGCAGGATTGATTTCAGTTTCTCTTCATTTGGTTTGATGTTGGCTATATGCCTGCTGTATATTGCCTTTACTATGTTTAGGTATGTGCCTTGTATCCCTGATCTCTCCAAGACTTTAAACATGAATAGGTGTTGGATTTTGTCAAATGCTTTTTCAGGATCTAAGAAGATGATTATGTGGTTTTTCTCCTTCAGTTTGTTTATATGGTGGATTGCATTGATGGATTTCAGTATATTGAACTACCTTTGCATGCTTGGGATGAAACCTACTTGGTCATGGTGGATATCTTTTATGTGTTCTTGGATTCATCTGGAGGTATCTCTATCCCTGATCTCAAGCTTTAACAAGGACTATTCATGGAGAAAACCTAGAACCCCTTCCTCAGATGTAGCCCATGGCACCTCAGTATCCAAGTGGGTACCCTAGTAAGGGGAATATGGACTGTCTCTGACATGAACTCAGTGGTTATCATTCTGACTGCCTCCCCTGGATGGAGGAACAGCCTTGCCAGGCCACAGAGGAGGACGATGCAGCCAGTTAGGATGAGACCAGATAAGCTAGGGTCAGATGGAATGGGAGGAGGACCTCCCCTCTCAGTGGACTTGGAGAAGGGCATGGAAGGAGTTGAGAGAGGGAGGGTAGGATTGGGAGGGAATGAGGGAGGGGGCTACAGCTGGGATACAAAGTAAATAAACTGTAATTAATATAAAAATTTAAATTAAAAAGCTAAAAGTATGAAGAAACATATAAAAAAGATTTTCATGACCAACTAAATTGCATACTGGAATACAAGGTTGCTACAACATTAAAAAATATCTAAGTAATTCATCATATTTGTAGGATAAAGGGAACATATTGATAGACAATAGCACAACAAAAATAACTGACACAGTTCAATAGATGTTCAAGAACATAACACTAAACAGACCAATTATAGAACCAAAAGTCAATATGCTGAACTATATCTTTAAAAAAAATAAAATCCAGAGCCAATGTCATACTCAGTAATAAGACTTGAAACATTCTCCTTAAAATCAACAAGAATGAATGTTTGTTTTAAGTATTTCACCTAACATACTGCTAGAAAAAAAATGGAACAATTAGGCAAGAATAAGAAATAATTACCATTCAACTAAGAAAAGTATTCAAACAGTGTAATCATGTATTTTAAAACAGTTCAGAGAGTTAGAAACCAACTATTAAGAGAATAAACAAGACTATAGGTTTTAAAATATGAAATAATTAAATTCTATATACTAGTAATGAACAATCCAAAGGGAAATCAAAAGAACAATCCCATTTACTTTTGCAATGGCAAAATCCTAAGGAAAATACTTGGTGCTCATCAGAAAAAAGTGCATATAGCTCCTAGGGAGATCCCAAATTTGATACCTAGCATCAATATGGGCAGTTAACAACTATCTGAAACTCCAGCTCCAAGGAAACTCTATACCTCTGGTCTCTGTGGGCACTCACAGTGATGTACACATACTACCTAACACACACACACATGAAAGAATAAATCTTTTTTTAAAGAAAAGAATTGAGAAGAGATTTAACAGATAAATGCACTATTTGTACATTAAAAACTAAAAAGGATTGTTAAAAATTATTAAGAAGGATTTATAAGAATATTTAAATAATGGAAAGAATATGAATTGGATAATGAAATATGTTAGGGATAACAGTAGTACTCAAACAGATTCACAAATTCAAGGTAGTTTATAATCAAATTTCAAGCTGTCTTCTTTATAGAAAATAACCAGGTAAAATTTCCATGGAAATGCAAGAGACCATTTATATGGTCAGAATACTCTTTACAGAAATCAAAAAACAAGCTGATGTACTTACTCCTAACCAATTTAAAAACTAACTATAAATTTATAGCAACCAGTAGTGTGAGGCTAGCATAAAGAAGACTAGAAACATAGATCAGTCATAGCAGTGAAAATTCACAAATGAGCCTACATGGTCTAATAAGCAGCATCATGACTGAGTGAAGAAAATAAATCCCTTTTAGAAACTGTGGTAAACCAACTGAATACAAACATTCAAAGAATAGTACCCCTTATTTAACTCAGTGTGGATCACTTACCTAAAATTAAGAGACAAAATTATGAGACTCTTAAAGTAATCAAAGTGTAAACTTGTATTTAAGAAGCCATGACTTTTTAAGTACAATATCAAAATTTTTAAAGTATAAAATGGAATAATAAAAAGCTAAGTGTTGTTGAAGTTAAAACTTCTGTCAATCAAAACCTATCCCCAAGAAAGGGAGGGAAAAGGCAACATTTTCAGAAGCCTAAGACTGACTGTGTTAGTTGCACTACAAGCTGGATGTTAAGTGAAGACAACTCTAACAGCTAACTAGCACAATAAATTGACAAAAAAAAGAGAGTGAAAAGACAACATATGAAATGAGAGCAAACATTTATTATTTACCTAGTATGGAGCAAGAGTACAGAATATATTTCAAAACTTTTACAAGTCAGTGCCCTTAAAAATGCAATTCTAAAAGAGAAAATGTCAGAACTGGCATTTATAGATGAACAGCCCAATAAAGATATGAGAAGGTCATACAGTCATGAAGAAAATGCAAAACAAGCCCCAAATGAGATACTGACTCATACACCTTGAGATGGCTATCATCAAATACCACGTATAGGTGAGAATATTAGAGAAGTTGAAGGGCTGCAACTTAGAAAAACAAGTTGGGAAATTAATTAATCATAAGATCAAAATTCTGCTTTTTTTTTCCCCAACCATGTTATTTTAGTGTAGTTTAAAAATTTATCTTAGCTTCTCATCTTATTGGAATTTCAGAAATGATTAACTTTAAACAATGTATACGTTATATTAAGGGATGTTTCTTTTGAATTTGTATTTATACACATTTGAATTTGTAAAAGCATGTTATAGGAATCTGCAGACATTCAATCTTTCAAAGGGTCATTTTTTTCTTTTTTAATTAAATTTTTATTTTTTACATTAATTACATTTCATTTGCCTTGTATCCCAGCTATAGTCCCCTCCCTCATCTCCTCCCAAGACCCTCTCCAAGTCCACTGATAAGGGAGGTCCTCCTCCCCTTCCATCTGACCCTAGCTTATCAGGTCTCAATAGGACTGGCTGCAATGCCCTCCTCCATGGCCTGGCAAGGCTGCTCCTCCTTTCGGGAGGCGGGAGAGATGGTCAAAGGGCCAGCCAGTGAGTTCATGTCAGAGACAGTCCCTGTTCCCCTTACTATGGTACCCACCTACATAATGAGCTGCAATGGGCTACATCCGAGCAGGGGTTCTAGGTTATCTCCATGAATGGTCCTTGGTTGGAGTATCATTTGCAGAAAAGACCCCTGGGCCCAGATATTTTGCTTCTGTTGCTCTCCTTGTGGAGTTCCTGTCCTCTCCAAGTCTTAATAACTCCCCCTTCTTTCATATGATTCCCTGCACGCTGTCCAAAGTTTGGTTATGAGTCTCACCATCTGGGTAAGAACCTAGAACTCATTAGCACAGAAGATGACTTTCTGAACAGAACACCAACAGCACAGGTTTTAAGATCAACAATCAATAAATGGGACCTCATGAAACTGAAAAGCTTCTGTAAAGCAAAAGAGACTGTCATCAAAACAAAACGACAGCCTACAGACTGGGAAAGGATCTGCACTAACCCTATATCTGACAGAAGGCTAATATCCAGAACATATAAAGAACTAAAGAAGTTAAAAGGCAACAAATCAATTAATCCAATTAAAAAATGTGGTACAGAGTTAAACAAAGAGTCAAAATGTTAAGACTGTAAAAAAAGTTACACATAGTTACATATACATAAGTAACTTCACTTCCTTAAGTAGAATCAAAGAAGTTAAATGTGTATCTGTCCAAAAATATATATACTAATGTTAATAACAGTGGCATTTGTAGTAGCCCAAAATGAGAAAACACAGAAAAACATTCATTTATTTATAAGTAAAAACATAAAATGTGACACATCCATACAACAGAGCATCATTTAGCATCATAAAAAAGAATGAAGTACTGGCCAGGCATGGCAGCACATGCATTTAATCCCAGCACTCTGGAAGCAGAGGCAGGTGTACCTCTGTGAGGATGAGATCAGGCTGGTCTACACACTGAGTTTCAGGACAGCATGGACTCTGTAGAGAGATCCTTTCTCAAAAGAAAATGAAGTACTTTTATATCTATTAAATTTGAAAACATTCTGTTAGGGAAAAGACAGTCACAAAGGATGACAGATTGTCATATCCTTGTTGTAAGAAATAGCTGAAATAAATCTCTAGAAACAGAAAATTAGTTGTGTAGGGTTATATTCAAAGAAGGTACAGAATATGTAGTGACTATTACTAAGTTCTAAATTCACTTCAAGGCATTATCACATATATATCAGACTATTGTAACAATTACGCTGCTTAGTGGTGAATGAACAGTAGAATCATATATTTTAAGTGGGTAAATATTAGTGATATATAATTTATATCTGAGTAAAGTTTGTCAAAATAGAAAAGACCTAACTAAACGATTCCTAAAATTGAAAGGGCTTTCAATTTTGGAGTTTGTTGTTGTTGAATCTAACCAATTGTATTCACATACAGAGAGAAAACAGAAAAGGGGGGATATTGCCCCCCAGGGACATGCTCCTAATGACCTACTTTCTTCAAGTAGTCTCCACCTCCCAATATTACCACCATATTATCAAATATTCAGAGAACTACTACATCAGTGAAATCAGAGCACTCATGGCCAGAACCTCTCTGGAAACATCTGTGTAAGCATACCCAAGGACATGTTTTATCACCTCCTGGGAGGTTCTTGATCAAATCAAGTTCACAATCAAGATGAACCATGAAATTATCACAAGTCAGGTGTAGTATTCATACATGTAATCCCATCATTTTGGTGGCTGACTAATGAAAATTTTAGTTCCAGCCTGCACTGCATAATGAAGTCCTATCTCATGTGTGTGTGTGTATGTGTATGTGTGTGTGTGTGTGTTTGTATAATGGTCCACGCAGATCTTTCTATTGAAATTCCTGAGAATCTCAATGACATGTTTCAAATGTTTTTTTTATTATTTTAAAAATTATAATATGATCACACCATTTTCCCTTTCCTTTTCTCCCTCCAACTTTCCTCCACGAAAAGCTGTTCGATGGAAAGTTTCCTCCTTGCTCTTTTTCAAATTAGTGGCCACGTTTTTTCCTTAACACATGAATACTACCTGCTCTGCCTGAACTTTGTTACCTGTATGCATGTTTTTCAGGGTTAACTTTTTACTATTGGCTAACAAATTGGTGTGGTCTTCCCTAACTAAGACTATTTATCCTGCTCTCAGCATTCCTTAGTGCCTACAGTTCTTTTTGTACAGTTGAGGTCTCATGCCTAACCCACATTGGCATGGTCATTAGTGCAATTCCTTTTAGGCTCACATTTAGGGCAGTCATGTTGGTGAGATTTTATGTGTATAGCTTCTGACATTCCTAGAAAACATAATCTCACAGCAGACTCCCTGATCTCCATGCTCTTACAGTCTTTTCGACCCCTCTTCCACAATGTTTACTGATCCTATCATATGTCTTCTGATACTTTCTACAAGAGCTTTCTAAATATTGTTATTTAGTGTTCATTTACACTCTTTATGCCTATGCTCTACTAATTTATAAAACTCAGATAAGAATACATTTTTATTAATTCTTGTATCCTTCAATAATTTTTCACAAGTCTTGCACATAGTATAAACAAACTTTATATTTTGTATATATGTATGTGATATTCAATAATTTTGTGCATGTTCAGATGCTTGTGGTCACATGTGTATGCATACATATGGAAGCCTAAAGTTGATGTCTGTATCTTCTTCAATTACTCTCTATTTTAGTTATTGATACAAGGCTTCTCTAGCTATCAGCTTAACACAGAGATTTCCTGTCTCTGCCTCCCCATGGCTGGGATTGCAGGAGATGCTATGTCTGCCCTCACAATGGGGCAGCAAGAGTTTTATCCTATGAGTCATCTCTCTAGTCTGAGGAACAATTTCTACACTTCGTTTTTAAAACAACCTGAAAATTTTTTTCATAAGTTTCATGAGTTCTCAGTTATTAATTCATATAATCAGTCACTTAAATCAGTACACCAATAGCAAACAATAGTCATTTGTAATCTTGAACATTATTGTACCTGTAACACAAGGACCTAGGTGAGGGGCTCTGAGAGATTGGTAGAAGAAAAAAAAAAAGAAACAAAGGATGAATCCTGTGCACAAGAAGAAAAATCAAGGTAAAACAGAAGAAAAACTTTATTTTTTTTTCCAGAGGCTCTAAGACCCAGACATTGTCTTGTATTTCTTTAATTAATTTATTTATTTTTGTATCAATCACAGGTTAGGTATTTTGCATCCCAGGCGTAGTCCCCTCCCTCATTCCCTCCCACCCTCCCACTCCCTCCCTCATCTACCTCCTCCCTACCCCCTCCAAGTCCACCAACAGGGGAGGACCTCCTCCCCTTCCATCCAACCCCAGCTCATCCTGTCTCCTCAGGGCTGGCTGCAATGTCCTCCGCTGG
>CM053742.1:75197633-75245133 GCA_028658305.1 Pachyuromys duprasi
TTCCCACTTTTTCTTCTAGAAGGTTTAGTGTGTCTGGTTTTATGTTGAGGTCTTTGATCCACTTGGACTTTAGCTTTGTGCACGGTGATAAATATGGATCTATTTTCATTTTTCTGCATACAGATATCCAGTTGGACCAGCACCATTCCTGTAAGGTTCAACCATGAGTTTCTCTTTCCTTCAAAGTTAAACAGAAGTTGAAAAACAAGGATGGCTCCACTTTTTCACATTCTAGTCATTTAGTTAAAACTGAACTTATTTATACGTTGGTAAATCAAACAAAAAAGCCATACTAAGTCAGAAGCAAAGTTGGTTTTACATGCTGGATGCAAAGATGTACTTATGGGAATGAATCATTTCACATGTCTATGAAATATTTTATTTATATTGTATATTTTATTTTCTTAATGTACTTATTATGTTATAAATGATAATTCAAAATTTCAAATGTTTAGTGTATACAACTTAATTTATTTAAAATATTCATGCTCACATTTACTTTACCCCACAGTTGAGGTAAAAACCATAATCTCATGTTATCAACTCTTCATGAATGGGTCTTCCAAGGCTTATAATTTTCTTTCTCTCCAGTATGTCAGACATAGTAACTGTGCTCAAATTGCTACTAGTAATTAATTATTCTAAGAAAAGTAAATAATCAAATGCAAAAATATGAAAAACATTATCTGCCAACATTCTGTTTTTAGTTAGTTAATGTACATAGCTTTGCCATTTTAGGGATATTGTATAAATTTGGAGACAGGTGCATCTTCCTCAAGCAAGAATAAAATAAATCAATATATTATTATATAATATGAATAGCCAAACATAGTTTCGGTATGAAGAAGAGACAGGTCTAGATGACTGAACATTTGTTACCATAGTCTTTCCAGTTCATATACATATTTCAAATAGATGATTTTAGTTCTTTACAATGACCCCAGATAAAATATAAAATTTGAAATCATCATGAGAGGTTAGAATCAGACTCTGAAAGTGGTAAAAGAAAAGAAAGCATCCTCAGTGGTTATATCTGGAGTGTCACAGTGACAAAGTATATTCACATTGTGTTGTCAATGAATATGTGCTCTCCCAAATATACAATTGACTATAGTTGCCACTTTGTTTCTGCAGTGATGATCTCCATTACTGCTCTAAAAAAAAAAAAAAACTTTCTTTGAAGGTATGCAATCTCCATGCTTCCTGCCACTCTTCCCATATAAGTCAATGTCTGTATAATCTGAAACACATCACACTCATATACACATCAACAGATACAATAATGTAAGCTAAATGAAAATTTTAGATGTATTTTCAGCAAGAAAAAGTGATATTCATCCTCATTTGCAGGTTACTAAGATTCCCTAGAACTTTCTCTCCAGGCTAACCCATTTTCCTAGTCAGCTTCCTGTTCTTTTTATTCCACCTAAATACAGTATATTCTTAGTAACTCAATTATAAACAAAGCCAGTTTATATTATAAAACCCATCCTACTTTAGTTTCTGAATTAATGTTTTCTCAAAAATTTAATGCATTAACTCCTACTGTGAAATTAGCTAAATTCATGGAGCTGCATGTTTTTGTTTTATTAACGCCCTCTTCAGAAATGATGCTTTATACAAAATTAAGCTTTATCACTGGGGTTTCACTTTATACCTCCATTGAATACTATGAATATTTACCAAACACTACAGATATAAACAACTAATATTAGATACTACATACAATTAAAAATGACAGATGTTTAGCCTTAGAATAACATAATGTTTGTGGGTAAAGCATTTTAAAATGAGGCATACCCAGATTTTACCTTTTGCATAGTTATGCCTAGTTTTATCTCTATTGGTCTTCTTGTGGAGCTCTTCTCACCCCCACTTCCTTCTGTCTGTCCCTCCACTTTTTACAAGACTCCTTTCACTTCACCCAATATTTAGCTGTGTATTAAGTATCTGTTTGGACCTACTATTGGGTGTAGCCTCTCAGAGGACAGCTATGCTAGGCTCCTGTCTGCAAGCATAGCAGAGTACAATAAATAGTGTCAAGGGTTGGCTCTCTCCCATTAGGTGGGTCTCAGTTTGGGCTAGTCATTGGTTGGGTATTCCCTCAATCTCTGTTCTATCTTTATCCCTGTACATCTTGTAGTCATGGCATATTTTGGGTCAAAGATTTTGTGGGTACTTAATAGTTCCCCTCCCCCTACTAGGAGTCCTAGCTTGCTAGGGGGTGTCCTTTTCAGTCTCCATGATCCCTGCTATTAGAAGTCTCAGCTAGAGTTACCCCCATATCCTCCCAGAAGCCTACCCTCTCTTAGGTCTCCAACTTGTCACAGAGATGCCTCTGTCCTTGGTTTCTCCTCTCTCTGCAAGCCCTCTGTACTCTTGCCCCGACTTTCCCCAGGTCTGATCTCCACATTCATTTATTTCTGAGTTCTTTCTCCTGACTCATTCCCTCTTTTCAACCACTTCCACTGTCTATTCTAGCTCTCTTTCTGAATGAGATTTAATCACCCTCCCTTGAATCCCCCTTGTTGCTTTTATTCTTTGGGTCTGTGAATTGTAATAAGTTTATCCTGTACTATATGGCTAAAACTCACTTACAATTAAACAGGGCCCAGAGGGGCTTGCACCAAGGACCATGCACAGAGCTGACCTAGGCCGCCTACACAGATTTAGGAGATGGGTAGCTCAAGCTCTATGTGGGTTCTCTAGTAAGGGGAGGGAAGGTGAAGGATATCTCTGACATGGACTCTGTTGTTTGCTTTTTGATCCCTCCTCCTGGTTGGGGGAGCTGGGGTGGGTAGTTGGGCAGATGGCTCCCTTTTTCTGAGGAATAGGGGAAGGGGAAGGGAGAAAAAAAGAGAGGGTGGAACTGAGAGGAGAGGAGGGAAAGGTTTATGATAAAGATGTAAATTGAATAACTGAATAAATAAAAATTTTAAAAAATGACTAGGGTTTTTTTGCAAGTTTTAAATTAGAGTCTACTAATAAAAAATTTCTGAATTACTTAAAAATTTATAAAGATTCTGATATTCTACCAATTTCTCCCATGACAAAAAGGAGGAAAATGAAAATGGAAGTGAGGGGAGAGGAATAAAATTTACATTAGTGTGTGTATGGCTTGTGTGTATCTATATGTGACTGTGGGTATATTCAAATTATGAACAAACAGCAACTTGTTTAAGAAGAGAGGCAGGAAACAGATTTTGAACCTCCAAAATCTAGTTGTAGTGCAGTGGAGACCATCAATCTGAAGAACCTCTGTGGTACATATAGTCTCTTATACACTTGGGAGGCTATATCCTTAACATAAAATGATGTTAGAAATTGATGAACCTTCCGCTGGTCAGGGAAATGTAGCAAAGAGTGGGCTTGAGGAATACAAATGACATTAACAAAGTTGGAAATAATATGCATGGTGCACGGTAGGGAGGATATTTAAAAGGGTATTCTTGACTTTACATGATGTTCTCAAGAATGAATACAGCATAAAAAGGTAAAAAAAAAAAAGGAGGCTGAATATTTTAAGAGCAATTGTGGATATTAGATCCTTAGCTGAATCTCACATTCTTCTCCTCCTTCATTCAAGCCATGAATAAACCAACTTAGTAAGTTTCTGTAGTGAAAATTTATATTTATGTTATTTATTGTGTCTGTAAAGAATTTATTTACCTCCAAGTACTACTTAATTTATTTTATCACCTCTTTCACTCCAAATTCAAATGAACCTCATACTTAAAAAACACAAAATGTGATACAGAACTGGTTAGGACCTAGACCTAGACACACTTGGTATATCTCTCAGTGTATTTTGAGACTACAAGAGAGAGACTTCGTATTGTTTCTTGAACATTTTCAGAAGTCATTTTCACTTATTTTTGTGTGTCTCTTTCATGCTTGTTATTATTCTAAATCTTACACAACAACATAGTCTACTAATATTTCAACTGAAGTATGTGGACCATATCTTTTAGCATTATGCCTTTATTCACCCCTATTTATTATATGATCAATTAGTTCTTCTGTATTCATATAATTTCCTATCAGGGGTATTATTAGCTCAGCAACCCAGTGTTGTCTTTAATCATCAAACATATTCATGAAATGTAGAAGAGAAAAAGCTTGTTATATGATCAATAATTTAATTTTTCTGCTGTTTTCATATTTCAAGGTTCCTTTTTTAACTCTTAATTTTTTCATTATATGTATTTTAAATTTAATTCTCAAAATTTAAAAAAAAAAGGAATTTTAGTCAGTTCCATGCCCCAGTACCCTTTCTTATGGTTCTCTCTCTCAGGTTGAAACCCTTCTTCATACAAACAAGTCTCACTCCAAGCTTGATGCCTTTTTGTGATCCACTAATATTAATTAGGGTTACTTGTATGAGCACGGATGAAGGGCAATTTATGGAAGCATGAGAAATTTCTCAGTGGCATCCTTACTGAGGAAAATGACATCCCCTCATCAAACAACCATTAGCTACCAATAGTCCCACAGAGCAAGGTGGGAATCTGATAAGCTCCTCCGCCATTTATGATGAAATGTTGATGTGCCTATTTTTGTGCCAATCTTATGCAAGTAAGAACAGTTGCAGTGAGTTCATGAGTGCACGATCCATGTCATGTCTAAGCCACAATAACAACCTGCAAGTGAGATGTGCCTAATGGTACAATAGCAGCATGACTATTATGGGGGAAACTCACTGCATTCAGATAAGATTTGAAATTGAAGCCTGCCTCACAGAAAGGAATTTATTGTAGTATTGTAGTATTCTAGTATTGCAAATCTTATTAATATCCCGTAGTTATGGAAATCATAAACTGTCGTGGGAATCTGCTATAGTTCCTTTCCTAAATAGGTATAGTTATAAAAGTGATTTTTAAATATGTATGCTACAATAGATTAGTGCTGCTATGAGCTTTGGTCAAAAAAGTTTCTTTGTGCAGTTAGCAGTGATTGTTATAGATATTTATACTGGTCAAAGTGATAAAAAACACATATGATTGTTGAATTTTCCACCTTAAAATGACAGTTGTATCAACCCCTCCAAGGTTCAAGGAATCTCTCAGAAGAGGGAACAGAATACAAAACACATTTCTGTTTGGTTTTCCTTCATGCCAAAATGTCATAATCTCCCTTCATAACTGAAGGGATATTTCAGCAGACTATAGATTTCTGAGTTTATAATTTTTCCCTTAGCATTTAAAAATATTTCTGATAAGAAATCCAGTGTTGAGAGAACCAGGCCTGACTCCCCCCCACCCCCCACCCCAAAAAAAGGTTACCAGGGACTAGTGTCTATTGCTGTCTGGTTTGTTTTTGTTTTTGTGACTGAGACTGACTTGTCTTCAGGTCTTGCATTCTGCTCCCTCTTCTGAGAGATTCCTTAAGCCATGGAAAGGTTGATACAAGTGCCATTTTTAGGGTGGAACAATCAATAATCATATGTTTTTTTAGCACTTTGAACAGCATAACTATCTAATGACATGGGACAGATTCCTTCTAACATGCTAGACTTAATTCTTGCCCATTGCAGGGAGGCTAGAGACATGCTCTACAAGCTCCAGTGGTGGCAGGAGTGAGGAGGTGCCAAGGGATGGCTATAGCATGTGGGGCCCAGGCTTGGAGCCTCTGCCACTGCTGTGGCCTCTGGTCTGGCAGAGCTTGCCTGTTGGTCTGGTCTCTTGTCTGGCAGAGCTTGGCTGCTGCTTTGGCCTCTGGGCTGTCAGATATTGACATATATGTTGCTGCTCAGATGTCTTGTCTGGCAGAATGACAGGCCACTGTTCCAAACTCTGGTGTAGTTGGGTGGAGCCTGATTTCGAACAGGCCACACCCCTAATGGAACAGGATGGAGGGCCCATCAAGAGACACGGGCCACTGTTCCAAGAGTTTTGTTTTTTTCTTCTTCCTTACTTTTTGCGTGCATTGTACCAGTATTTTCTTTTTCTTGTGTTATTTTGTGTGTGTGTGTGTGTGTGTGTGTGTGTGTGTGTTCTGTTTGCTTGTGATGGTCTCAGTAAGCCGGTGACCAAACAGCTGTGCACCATGGTGACTTTGCCTGCCCCCTACCCCCAGCACTACAAGCTGGGGCACCTCTGGTTGCCGGTGGGAGCATGCCTCTGGGAGGGACCGGTGGGAAACAGCCAAGAGCGTGGTAGGCAGCACAAGCTCACCCAGGCTGATAGATGCTTTTCCACCTGGATTTCTGGGAAGACCCAGTTGGGGAAGATGGCTGGGAAAGGGGTGGTGTCAGAGTCACACACGGTGCTGAGCCATCCCCATCCCAAGGTTTGCTGTCCTTGGGCCACAGTGTTAGCTGAAATGATGGGGCAGAGAGAGCTTTTCTCGCTCTGAAGAGCACAGCCTTCTCAAGCCTGGCCTTCTGGAGAAAAAGTGGTGAACTTCTGCTTTGGTGGTGCCCAGTTCTCTTCCAGAAGTCAGCATGAGTGGGCAGAGGCGAGGAGGCATGCCAATGGGTGGCTAGATCGTGTGGCACCCCAGGCAAAACTGCTAGCAGGTCCCAAATCCATTCATATATTCAACAGGTAACAAAGTGCTGGAAATTACAGCTGAATGGGGTAAAAAAAAGTTTTCTCTGTCTCTTTTAAATGTATGTATGACCATTGCATGTTTATTTCTGACTGATCTTAAATGGTTAATAATGCTCTGTATGCCTTGGTTATAGATTAACGGTTATTGGATATGTCTAAAGTTTAAATTCAAACTCTTGTTTAAAACCTGTGCATGTATATGTTTGTTACATCTATACAAACACAGGTGTTTTAAAATAGCAACTATGTGGCCTGCCATGTGATATGACTCTGCCATCCTGAAATTGCCACGTGGTATGGCATAGGGCAAAAATATTACAGAACTTCTTAGTTGTAATGAATTCTGTTTATCATCCTATCTCCTTTTAGACTAAGAAGACAAGTCTCATTTTAAATTGGTATTGATTTTAGAGACTGAATTGTTTACACTGGGAAAATTTGATTTTGACTTTTACAATAAAAATGTGTTTAAGGCTATAAAACATTTTGAAGTTTAACAGGTATTTTATAATAATATCTTTATAGATCTTATATATGTGTATAATTCAGGGCTGTGTTTTTGCCATATGCTATATGTGTGATTCAGCCCTGGTTTGTGAAAGTCTACTCAGATTAACAGGCCGATTTGAAGTGTGTGCCTGGCTTCCAGTTCCTCAATGAATGGATTGATACTATTTCCTTCTGGCTGATAAGTTTGGTATGGCTAGAATAGTTCAAGTACAGTTTTAAAATCCTATACTATTTTATTATGTAGTTGGTTCTAAAACTTATTTGATTACAATGTTAAAACTTGGTTATGGGAAACTAAATGTTCCACAGTGCTGTGTTGTGGGAGGTGGCAATACCACCAGCTAATGCCTATGTTTTAAATTGCCTTCACCACAGCCTGTAACAGTACATGGCTGGCCTCCATGTTGGTTCAGGAACAAAGTTTGGAGCATTGGTTTTACTGCTATCTTTGTGGAGGCCTGCCAGCTGTGTTTAGTTCCCTGTTTAGCGCTAATTTCAACTTTTTTCCTTTAAACTTTTGCTATTCAGTCTTAATAATGGGATATGGTAGGATCAGTAAGATTTGCCAGTCCCTCTATGAACTGTATCTATGATTGAAAGTTTTGCATTTATTTTAGTTCATAAATATATTTAAAGTTATTTTAATGACTGCAGTTGGTTACAAGATTGAGCTTTACCTAGTCTCTTGTTTATATTTTCGAGGTTAAGCCTAGGATGGGTAATTACAAAGTTTGCCTGTGTAGATCTACTTGAAATAAATATGTTCCTAACACAAAATTACAGAATGTGCCATAATCAGAGACTATAACCATCTGTTTTATAGAAACTAATATGCTGGCCCTCAAGCTTGTCAGAGACCTGTGGAATATGGCATTTTAACATGTGTAAGCTTAATATAACAGACAGAGAGTCCCAAAATCCTAGCAGTAGCTCCCCAAGGTTTCTGAGAAGATTTGGGCACAGTGACAGAGGTCTTTAACTCTGGGTTGTGGAATGCTAACCACTGGGCAAGACTTTCTGAACTGGCCCACTGATAGGGCCCAGCCTAAATTATGGACAAAATTATGGTCACCTGGAGAGTCATTGTTTCATATTGCTGAAGGCAAGGTGAAGCCATTCACTCATGTTTTTGTGTTATGGCCAGATCTTAAGGTCCCCAAATACCATGAGGACTTATGCAAGAGCAAAGAGCTTTATTAGGGCTTAAGCTCAGTCTCTCCACCATCATCAATGCAATGTATCAGAGAGGAGAGCCCTGAGCAGCTGCATGTCAGGGGTTTGAACAAGAACCTGGCTTAGCAGTTACACAATTGGATGACATTCAGCAAAGGCAAGCTTGTTACAAAGGGATTGGCTAACTAACATAACTAACATTGAGCAAGCTATCTATAGACCTCCGGAGTTAGGTCAGTGGGCTGTCCAGCACAGATGCCCCACCCTGAGACCTTCCCATTCTTGTGGTTATCCTCAGAGAATTTTATGTTTACTTTTAAAAATTATTCCTGGAATTGGTGATTTATGGCCTAGTTCCTGGGACTGATGACTTTTGGTAGAGGGTGTCAGGCCTTGTCCTTTCACTTCTTTTCCACAGAAATGGTCTCTTATCTTCTAGGCATAAAGACAGGATTGCCTTGGTTTACGATGCCATGAAACCACAGGAGCCATGGACGATTGCCAAGGTGGTGGACTAGTTATCTCTGTCATTTTGACTGATACATAGATTCATTTAGCTTATAATTTATCCTTTTCTGGTCTATGATAACATTGATGGCTAAGCTAAGCTACTGGTAACTTTGAACCTAAAGAGCAGACAATTAGATCCACTGTCAATTCATTAGCTAGATAGAACTACTAGATACTAGATCTCTTATTTAGAAAGACAAACAGATTTGCCTTGCTCACAGGCTTCATGTTAACTGCCTATATCTTATGATGAATAACTGGATAGAAAGATGTAAGGTTTATGTAAGGTCTGAAGATATGAATGTTTAAGCTATGAAGATCTTAAAAAAATGAAGCTCTAGGAAGATGTTTAGAGGTTGGTAAGTGAAAGTTATGAAGGAAACCCTCTCTAAGAAGGTGTTTCATACTCGGTAAATGCAAGGAAGATTAGAGGGTCTAAGTAGCTATTTTAAGATTGGTAAACACAAGTTTTAAAATGGTTGTGGGTCTATAAAGATGTTTTAAGGTATGTGAATGCAAGTTGTAATAATATAAAAAAGTAATTTAAGGCATATTAAAAATGGGAGTTATTTCAGATTTCTCTCCCCCTCTGTGCTATTGTTGTACTTAGGTTGTTATAAGATCTTAAAGGTTCAGAGTTTTGACATTGCTCAATAGACTTCTGATAAGCTAATAGAGCCCTTACTGCTTACTATTCATCCACAAGCTGGAGACTTTAATTTCCATTTGGTTGTCTTCTAGAGATAGACTTAAAGGTGATTCTCGTCATGCTAAAAACATTTCTGTCTAATGTGTTTATCTTTGACCAAAAGCTACGGATTTTACTAGGTTGTAATGGCATGAGTCTACTCCTGCTGTTTCTAAATGTTACCTGCTTTTTCTAAATGAATACACTGGCCTGACTTTTCTCTTGGTCTTGGGATTCCTCACTTTCCCTAATCAATACACTAATTTTAACTTCTGTGTCTAGTCTGAATTTGTCTCCGCAGATTTTCCTCTGTCTGACAGACTCCGTTCAGGACTTGGCTATGGACTGTAAGGTGAGAGCTGGACTTGCTGAAAGCTGAAGTAAACCAGTTTAGCCGATGTGATGGCTCCTTGTCTCTTCAACTGGATCACTAGTTAGATGATATTGATAATTGCCCCACTGCCTAGCTTTGAATGGCCTTTCAGCCTTCCTGGGCTCCCAATATCTCCATCCTAATGTCAGACTGAAGAAAGTTACAGAAGAGAAATCCACCTGCCATTATCCCTCCTAACAGGCTAAAGTGCTAAGTCAAAAGGGGTTCCCTGATGTTAAAGCTATTATCTTGTGGACTGGCTTAGCTGGAGCTGGAACTTGTATTGCACTGGTTGCACAAAACCAGAATTATAACAGCTTAAAGGCAGATATTGATAAAAAATATTCAATGACTTGAAAACTCAATCACCCATTAAAAAATGTTGATTCCCTGGCAGAGGTAGTGTTGCAAAAGAGTTGGGAATTGGATCTGTTGGTTTTACAGTAGGGCAGGCTGTGTGCAACCCTTAGAGAAGAATCACTCAGGAGTTATTAGGGAATCCTTAACAAGAGTAAGAAAAAGCCCGGAGAGATGCAGGAAAGAGAGAGAGGAGTTCAGAGGATGGTTTGAATCCTGGTGTAATAGTTCTCCTTGGCTTACTACCCTTATATCTACCCTGCAGAGACCCCTACTAATCTTGCTTTTGATTTTCACCTTTGGTCCTTGCATTTTAAATTGCTTGGTAGCTTTTATGAAGGAACACGTGGGATCGATACAGTTAATGATACTCAGATCCCATTACGGAAGGGTAAATCTGGAAGACATTGGGGGGGTCATATCTGGAAGACCCATGATTGGGCCTTCAAATGACTATGAGAAGGGGGAATGAGAGAACTAGGCCTGAACCTCCCCACCCCCAAAGTCACCAGGAAATAGGCCATTGTTCACCAATTACAGGAACAAAATAAACTGGCCTACCTAAGGAATAGCCTGGAGGTAACCACAAGAATGAGAAGGTATCTTATCTCATGGTGGGGCGTCCTTGCTGGATAATCCACCAACCTGGTAGTAGAACTTTCATGGCACAGAATTACCTAACTTTCCTGAAGTCTATAGATAGCTTGCTCAATGTTAGTTAGCTACAATGACTTTGTAACTAGCTTGCCCTTGCTGAATGTCACCCAGTTGTGTAACGAAGCTGTAATTTTCCAAACTTTGCTAAATAAAAAAATCCCTCTCTCCCTGAGCTCAACACTTGAGAACCACAGCATTGGTGAATGTGTGGGCCAGAGCTTGAGCTTGTAATAAAAGATCTACTGCATTTGCATCAGAATTGGCTCCTTGGTGGTCTTTGGGGTCCCGGAGACTTGGGCATAACAACCTAATAAGCTGAGTGTGCTACAAGAGAGAAGCTTCCTAGTTCCTTCAGCAAAATTGTAGCAATGACCTGTATGTGGAGTCTTATTTGTACTCTTTGAAACTCAATTTAATTCCACATTTGGCATGCAGCACATCCTCAGTAAATTTTTTGAAAGAATTTTATGAACAAAATAATTTGAGTTTTATCACTTCCTATTGAAAGGGGAGTTTAAAATGGCAGACTTGCTTGAATAAGAGCTATGCTTTTCTGAAATGATACCCCAAATTCTTAAAGTAAAAATTCCTCTGCAATCCTTTGAACCTAGACTTAAACAGCATAAAATGAAAACATTTAAGTTCACCTCTCTGTCTTTCTTATTGAAATGAGCAATGCAAAATATTGCAAATCTTAATTGGACTTTTTGTATCTTCTTTTTATACAGCAGTTCATATGAGAGATGGAAGATAGACCATAGTTTCAAATTTCCACCATTAATTTAGTCACTAAGTCGTGTAAACAGTCAAGGATTCTAGTTTTAAAACATTTCTTTTATGTTTTCTGTTTGGAAGTCATCCAGAAAATGTATAAGTACCAGTACAACTTATTTGCTCTTAGAGACTAAATAAAAAACAAAATAAAACAAAACAAAAAAAGCATGACCAGTGGCAGTATTAATTTCAGATCTTAATATGATATAATCAATGAAAATTTTCTGTCATCCAAACATTTGAAGAAGATGTAATCCTTCCTATTTTTCCTTTCTTGTTTTCCCCCAAATAGAGGCATCTTTGCCAGCATTTTAGAAACAGATGTAAGGAAATGCAATTGTTATTGATTATAAACTTAACAGAAAAACTCAGATCTGGATTATTTCACTCTCTTCATCACCTGTACACTGGGTCTCTCCTTGAAGGCACAGACAACTAATTCTTGAATGAGTAGATGTGTTTCCCATGTAATGCTTCACTGGAACAAATCTGAGTTGTGGTATGGTAAAGGGAAGAGAAACCAGGAGGGGAAGTACAAGGGAAGAGAAAACAGGGGGGAAATTATATGGGAAAGGAAGAAGCCCACAGAGGAGAATTGAGACTGCTGACATAAAACTTGGCTGATTTCCACTCGTTAGTGGAAGGCATGACTTGGAGAGACTAATTAATTGCACTAGTTTTGCCTGTGAGCATTTGAACACAAGAGCAGGCAGGTCAAGGAGATTAAAGGCTGGAAGTGTCAGTGACTTTTGTGCTGGTTGAGCTTCCATGGCTGGGCACAGAGGACAAACCTTTATGGGAACATTTTGACTTCCAGAGGACAGTCTGCCAGCAGGCAGTCATGACTTTCTGAGGCAGCCACAAGACCAGCATCCTTCCTGGCTGCATTTGAAACAGTTACCTGGCAGAATTGACTTTTGTCTATAACCTGGCAGGATGGGGAATTGTGGACTTCTTCTTTTCTGTGTGGGAATGCCAACAGCCTCAGAGCAGCAAGGTCTGAAGCATAGTTTTTGCTGTAGATGAGCCTCTCAGGAAGACTTCTCTCTTATTTTTTTACCAACTCCTGTGTGATGACTCAGGGACCTTCCTCAGATGTTTAATTAAGACAGCAGTAAGACTATGTCTGCATCTGTAGGACTGTAAACATATTTTTGGACATGTTAGAGGACTTGATCATCTATGAGGTGAGTGACTATTAACTTGCATTTGTTAACTAGTAAATATTAGGACTTTAGGTTTCATCCTTATTAACTTAGAGCCTTAAAATTCATAAACATAGTCCATATAAGCGAGACCATAAGAGTTCCCTGCATGATTTAGTATATACAAAGTCCATAGCTTATAAAAGTTTATGGCTATATTACAGATTAAAAATATTACCAATTTTAGAAAACAAGACCAAGAACATTTTAACCTATTTGATAGGGAATATATAGCACAGTGACCAAGTTTTAACATAAACAAATAAATGACTCTAAATTTAACAGATCTTAATTTAGAGTATCCTTGGAATTATATCATATAGTTTAACAGTAGTTAGGCAAAAACTTTTATTTAGGAACCCCTGAGTTATAAGTTTTAAAACCAACAGTATTGTAAAACAATATAGAGCAATTTTAAAGTTACATTTGAATTTATTATACCAAACCTATTAGCCAAAAAGCCTAGTGGTAAAACTGGATCATTGGTAGCGTGTGGCAGGAGAAACAGCATTTATTTATTAATTTAGGAATTGATAAAGACATAGGCAGTTAGACATGTATTTTAAATTAGCTTAATTTGAATAGACCTTTATCACCTTGAAATTTTAACATCATATAAAAATTATTTTGAGCCAGAGTTGAATCATATATATAGCATGTTGTAAAACCATAGCTTTAAATTTATATAAAAATCCATACCCATTTAAAATGAGACTTCTTGATTTTAGTCTAAAAGGAGATAAAATAAACAGAGTTAGTTATGACTAAGGAAGTCTTTTAAATGTAAACCAATGAGCAAATTACATAAATCATTAGATAAGAATTTACAGCATTAAAAAATATTTAAGAGCAGAGTGTACAGAAATTAGGAAGAAAACTATTTTTTAGAAGCTGGGAAGTAGGGCCATCGAGGTTAGAAATATTTTAAGAGCCAGTGTTTAGAACTCACAGATTAGAGCTTTGCAGGAGTTGGGGAGGGACAAGCACATCGTGTGGCTTCTCAATTTAAAAATCAGCATGGAGGCTAGCTCCGTGCAGTGCGGGGCTAAACGGGCACAGTGAGACCTGGGTCGAAGAACCTGGGGCCTTGCTGATGGCCTGCAGGTCCTTACCCAATAGCAGTTCTAAACTGTCCAAGGGTAGCACAGCTGAGGAGGTGTCAGTGCAATTCAAAAACCCTGCTCCACACATAAGCCATCAAGTTAGGTGGGAAATTTAAAATCCTAATTCCTGGGACCTGAGGCGGTGGAAAAATTTAAAGCTGTTGGAGGACAGTTTTAAAACCCTCTATGTTCATGCAAAATGGTGTTGCCCACCACGCAGAGTATCTGAACAGCAGCTCAGCAGTGAGAGCAGAGTTACCAGAAGGCTGTACTGTAGTTCCCGAAACCCGACATCTGTGTTTCGCAGGTGAGGGGAGAATCCACAGGGATACTCTAAGGTCCGTCTTCAGCCGGAAAATATTCCCAGGCTCCCGTCCAGCACTGCCATAGCCCTAGGCTACCTGCCCAATCCTACCATCTGTGGATACCTTCCCGGGACTAGCGGCAGCTCTCTAGATTCTGATGCTGCAGCCCTAGGATACTCGCCAAAACTCACCATTCCTGGGACTGGCAGTGGCTGCGCATGGGGTGGGGTATGGGTGGGCTCCTACCATGAAACCTTAGACCACCCACCTGAACCCACTGGGTCTGTCAGCAGCAGCTCGCTCAGCTCTGACTCTGCAGCCCTAGGCCAACTGCCGGAACCCACCATCTGCAGATACCTTCCTGGAAATGGCTGCAGCTCTCTGGGCTCTGACTCCACAGCCCTGGACCATGCACAAGAATCAACCATCAGTGGATACATTCCTGGGACCGACAGTGTGCATGCAGGGCTCCTACCCTAAAGCCTTAGGTCACCCACCCACCTGCACACATCTACTACCTGTGGATACCTTCTAGGACAGGCAGCAGCAGGGCACCCAAGGTTCTTACCCCACAGCCTTAGGCTACCCACCACTTATGCCCAATTTCTCTGGATATTTTTCTGGACCCAGAGCCTGGCAGCTCTGACTTTGTGCTCTCACTCTCACCGCCTTCCTGTGAATACCTTCCTGCACTGAGGGTGAGACTCCAAACCTCACAATCTCATAGTCCTGTGGACACATTCTGGGTACTAGAGGTTCCTGTTTTCATACCCAGGAGACTGAACTCAATATCCTGCGGACACCATCCTGGCTGAAGCAGTTAGTGACATCACTGTCACCGCCTTGTGGAGGGGATACATTGTGGTAATGTGGAGGAGGATCATCTCCATTCTGCCACCTCCCCACCTGCATGTCTCACCCAGGTCAGAATCAGCCAGCACAGCACAGTGAACACAGCAGAGCTGAGCTAAGCTTGGGACCCAGGTTCCATTCCCCACCATCTAAGGGAAGCCTGTGGGGCACTGGAGCAGCTCTAGGCACAGAGATCTGTATGCCAGTGTCCCAGCAGCCTGGCTCACATAGGCCAGAAACAGCATGCCCAGCACAGACAGAGAACCCAGTGGACCTGTGCTAGGTACTTGACACAACTTTCATTGTCCTCATCCCCAAGGAGGCCTGTGAGGCATTGGATCACCTCTATGCTGAGAGCCTTCTGCTTGATCCCCAGCAGCCTAGCCCACCCGGGTCAGAAAAAACCAGCCAGCATAACCAGTGAACCCAGCAGAACTGAACCAGGACTGGGACGCAAACCCAATTGTCCACCTTCTTAAGGAAGCCTGTGGAATACTAGAGCAGCTCTAGACACAGAGATATTCCTGCCCACGCCCCAGCTACCCTTGTCACAAACAGTGGACCAGCAGAGACAGTGAATCCAGAGGACACTACTTGAGACTCCAGAGACAAGTGGATCAAGTCTGCAATACAGGCTCCAGGAATAATCAGTCAAGACTACAGACAACAAGATGGCTAGAGGTCAGAGTAAGAATACAAGCAACAAAAAACAGGACATCATAGCTTCACCAGAATCTCCAAAAATCAACGGATATTCAATTGCAGCTGAAACACAAGAAAATTATCTTAAATCTATAATCATGCAGTTATTCAAAGCACAGAAAGAGGAAATGAATAAAAAAGACATATAGAGGTACATAAAGAGGAAATGAAAAAAAATAGAGGCCATCATAGACAGACAGGAATCCACATTCAAACAGATGAAGAGAATGGTGCACGATATGAAAACAGAATTAGAAATAATGAGGAAAACACAAACAGAGAAAAATCTGGAGTTAGAAAACTTAGAGAAGAGATCAGGAACCGCAAAGGTAAACATCACCAACAGAATACAAGAGATGAAAGAGAGAATCTCAGGCACTAAAGATACAACTGCAGAAATTGAAACAACTCTCAAGGAAAAAAATAAAATCAGAACAGTTACAAATAAAAAATATCCAAGAAGTCAAGGACATCAGGAAAAAATGAAACCTAAGAATAATGGGTAGGAATAGATGAAAAAGGAGATTCCAGGCTCCAAGGCCCAGAAAATATTTCCAAGAAAATCATAGAAGAAAATTTCCCCAACTTTAGGAAAGAGATGCCCATAAACATACAAGTGGCCTACAGAACACCAAATAGACTAGATCAGCAAAGAAATTCCTCTGGGCACATAATAATCATAAACACTAAGTCTTCAGAACAAAGCAAATATATTAAAAGTGGCAAGGGAAAAAGACCAAGAAACATATGAAGGCAAACCAATCAGAATCACACCAGACTTCTCAACAGAGACTATGAAAGCCAGAAAAGCCTGGTCAGATATCATGCAGACATTAAGGGATCACAGCTGCGAACCCAGATAACTATATCCATCAAAAATTTCAATCAACGTAGATGGAGAAAACAAAATATTCCATGACAGAACAAAATTTAAACAACATATACTCAGCAACTACGCCCAAGAAAATACAGGATAAAGACACCATCACACCAAAAGAGCAAAAGAAAACAAACATACAATCACCACCAACTCCACAATAAAAGGAACTAACAACCATTGGTCACTAATATCTATTAACATCAGTGCTCTCAACTCTCCATTAAAAAGACACAGACTAACAGATTGGTTGCAGAAACAGGATCCAACATTCTGTTGCATTCAAGAAACACTTCTGCAACAAAGATAGATACTACCTCAGAATAAAGGGCTTGAAAAAGGAATTCCAAGAAAACAACAGAAGAAGCAAGCTGGATTAGCCATCCTAATATCTAATAAAATAGACTTTCAACCAAAATTAACCAAAAGTGAAGGAAAAGGACACTTCATTCTCATCAAAGGAAAAATCTACCAACAGGACATCACAATCCTGAACATCTATACACCAAACACAAAGGCTCCTGCATTTGTTAAAGAAACATTATTAAAACTTAAATCTCAGAATGATCACAACACATTCATAGTGGGAGACTTCAACACCCCACTCTCGACAAGGGATAGATCATTGAGATAGAAGATAAACAGAAATATTGACATTTACAGAAGTCATAAGTCAAATGGATCTATAGATGTCTACAGAACTTTTCAGGGAAACACAAGAGTATACCTTCTTCTCAGCACCTCATGGAACATTTTAAAAAATTGACCATATAGTCAGGCACAAAGCAAGCTTAAGCTGATACAAGAAGATCAAAATAATCCCTTATATCCTATCTGACCACCACGGTCTAAAACAAGCCCTCAACAATAACAGAAATTAAAAAAATACCTACACAGACATGGAAAATGTACAACTCAATGACACCTGGGTCAAGGAGGAAATGAGAAAGAAATTAAAGATGTACTAGAACGTAATGAAAATGAAGGTACAACTCACCCTAACTTATGGGACACAATGAAAGCAGTGCTAAGAGGAAAGTTCATAGCACTAAGTGCCTTCAAGAAGAAATTCATTCGAGGCATCTCATACAAGCAAATTAACGACACAATAATATCAGAACTGAAAAGGGGGACATAAGAGCAGACACTGAGGAAATCCAAGGAATAATTAGTCCTACTTCAAAAGCCTATGTGCAAAAAATATTGAAAATGGAAATGAAATGTACATTTTTGGTACATTTGCTACATTTTGGTAGATTCCATTTACCAAAGCTGAATCAATATCAGGTAAATAAATAGTCCTATATCCCCTAAGGAAATAGAAGCTATCATCAAAAGTCTTCCACGCCCCCCAACCCCAAAAGAAAGCCCAGGCCCATATAGTTTCAGCACAAATTGTACCAGACCTTCAAAGAAAAGATAACACCAATACTTTTCAGACTATTCCATAAAATAGAAACAGAAGGAACATCACCGACCTCACTCAATAAGGCCACAGTCATGTTGATACCTAAACGGCACAAAGACCCAACAAAGAAAGAGAACTTTAGATCAATATCACTTGTGAACATTGATGCAAAAATACTCAATAAAATACTTGCAAACCGAATCCAAGAGCACATAAAAGATATCATCCACCATGACCAAGTAGGCTTCATCCCAGGCATACAGGGGTGGTTCAATATACAAAAATCAATCAATGTAATCCATAATATAAACAACCTGAAAGGAAAAAAATGCATGATCATCTCCTTAGATGCCAAAAAAACACTTGACAAAATTCAACATCCATTCATGTGTAAAGTCTTGGAGAGATCAGGGATACAAGGTACATACCTAAACATAGTAAAAGCAATATACAACAAGCCTATAGCAAATATCAAAATAAATGGAAAGAAACTTAAATCAATCCCACTGAAATCAGGGAAAAGGCAAGGCTGCCTGCCCACTCTTTCCTTATCTCTTCAATATAGCTTTTGAATTCCTAACTAGAGCCATAAGACAACTAAATGAGATCAAAGGTATACAAATCAGAAAGGAAGAAGTCAAAGTATCACTATTCACAGTTGATACAATAGTATATATGAGTGACCCCAAAAATTCTACCAGAGAATTCCTTCAGCTAATAAACACCTTCAGAAAGATGGCTGGATAAAAAAATTAATTCAAAAAATCTGAAGCCCTCCTGTATACAAAAGACAAACCTGCTGAAAAAGAAATTAAGGAAACTGCACTCTTCAATATAGGCACAAAAAACATAAAGTAGCTTGTTCTAACTCTAACCAAGCAAGGGGAAGGCCTATATGAAAAAAACTTGAAGTTTTTGATGAAAGAAATTGAAGAGGATATCAAAAGATGGAAAAATATCACATGCTCATGGGTCAGTAGGATTAGCATAGTGAAAATGGCTATCCTTCCAAAAGCAATCTAAAGATTCAATGCAATTCCCATAAAAATATCAACACATTTTTTACATTTCTTGGAAGAACAATTATCAATTTCTTATGGAAAAACAAAAACCTGGAATAGCTAAAACAATCCTGTACAACAAAAGATCTTCTGGAGGTTTCACCACACCTGATCTCAAGCTATATTACAGAGAAATAGTAATAAAACCAGCATAGTACTGGCATAGAAACAGACTGGTGGAACAATGGAATTGAATCAAAGACCCAGAAATAAACTTACAAACCCATGGAAACTTAATTTTTTTACAAAGAAGCCAAAACTATACAATGGGAAAAAGACAGTACCTTCAACAAATGGTGGTGGTCTTACTGGATATCTACATGTAGAAAAATCAAATAGATCCATGTTTATCACCCTGCACAAAGTTAAAGTCCAAGTGGATCAAAGACCTTAACAGAAAACAAGACACACTAAATCTCTTAGAAGAAAAATTAGAGAAGAGCCTTGAATTCACTGGCACAGGTGACAGCTTCCCAAACAAAACACCAAAAGCACAGGCTCTAAGGTCAACAATGAATAAATGAGACCTCATGAAACTGAAAACCTTCTGTAAAGCAAAAGACACTGTCATGAGAACAAAACATCAGCCTACTGGCTGGGAAAGATCTTCACCCAACCTACATCTGACAGAGGGCTAATATCCAGAATACATAAAGAACTGAAGAGATTAAACACCAACAAACTAAGTAATCCTATTAAAAAATGGGGCCCAGGGCCAAACATAGAATTCTCAACAGAGGAATATTGAATTTCAAGGAATCACTTAAATACATGTTCAACATCCTTAGTTATTTGGGAAATGCAAATCAAAAGGACCCTCACAAGCATCAGAATGACTAAGATCAAAAACTCAGGGGTCAAGCATGCTGCAGAAGATGTGGAGAAAGGGGAACCCACCTCCATTGCTGGTGAGCGTGTAATCCTTTACAACCACTTTGAAATCAATCTGGCCCCTTCTCAGAAAATCAGGAATAGTGCGATTTCAAGATGCAGCTATACCACTCCTAGGCCTATATACAAAAGATTCTCAGTCAAGCAACAATGACAGTTTCTTAACTGTGTCCATAGCAGCTTTATTTGTAATAGCCAGACTCTGGAAACAACCTAGATGTCCCTCAGTGGAGAAATAGATACAGAAATGGAATACTACTCAGCATTTAAAAATCAGGAAATCAGGAAATTTGCAGGGCAAATGGATGGAACTGGAAAAAAATCATCCTGAGTGAGGTAACCCAGAAGCAGAAAGACACACATATACTCACTTAAAAGTGGACATTAGCCATATAATATAGGATAAACTAAAATCTATAGTCCTGAAGAAGCTAAACAACAAGGGGAACCCCAGGAAAGATGCATAATCATTATTCAGAAGGGCAAACATGATAGACATCAGAAGTAGGAGAATACAAGGAATAGGCTTTCACAGAGGACCTCTGAAAGACTCAACCCACCATGGTATCGACGGAGATACTGACACTCATAGCCAAAGTTTGAGCAGAGTGCCAGAATACTTATGGAAGAAAAGGGAGATATAATGACCTGGAAAGGACAGGAACCCCACAATGAGAACAACAGAGACAAAATACCTGGGCCCAAGGGAATCTGCAGGGACAGATAGTCCAACCAAGGATCATGCCTGGAGAGGACCTAAGCACCTTGTTCAAAGGAAGCCCATTGGTTACTCAGTTTCCAAGTGGGTCCCCTAGCCAGGGGTACAGGGGCTCTATCTCACATGAACTCAGTGGTTGGCTTTTGATCATCTGTTCCTTGGGGGTGCAGCCTTGCCAGGCCACAGAAGAAGATGACACAGCCAGCCTTGTTGAGACCTGATAAACTAGGGTCAGATAGAAGGGGAGGAGATCCTCCCCTATCTGGAGACTAAGAAAAGGGCAGAGGGATAGTAGAATGAGGGTGGTTGGGAATGGGAGGAGATGAGGAAAGGCCTGCAGTAGGGATACAAAGTGAATAAACTGTAACAAATAAATATATAAATAAAATTTAATAATAAAGAAAACCCTCCATGCTGTGTGGGGGAGTCTTGAGGCCTGGCTTTCCTAATTGTGAAGTCCAGTGTGAGTGAGAGAACCTGAAAGACTAGACAAGATGAGTATGTAGGTGAGAAGAAGTTCTGTTGTGGTCCACTCACCTGTTTGAGCTGTCACCAAAAGCAGGACAGATGCATTTGGGGATGGCAGCAGAAGCAGGCTGAAACAGGTTAAAAGATCATGAAAAAAGCAGATGAGGGTGTGGAGAGAAAGATTTGTTCTAAAAAGGGTTTTAGCATATCTAAACATTACTAGAAGAGCCCTCCTGGGTTTCTGCACGAAATGTTAGTATTTGTATAAAAATGCCATGCACACAACCGATCTTAAATCCAATGAGGTTTATTGGATGGAGATGGAGAGGGAAGGAGAGAGAAAGAAAGAGACATAATAGGGGGAGGTGCACCCCGACAGAGAGAGGGGAGGAGCAAGAAAGCAAGAAAGCAAGAGAGAGTGCAAGAGAGTGAGAGAGTGGTGGACAGTTCACAATGTACCTGGCACAGATGAGGTCATAGAATACAGTTATTGATGCTGGACATTGTTAGGACCCTAAAGGTTCCTAAGGGAAGGCCAGCTGAATTGCCTGCACAACATTAACATTAAGTCACTTTAATTCTAAGCAGGATTTAAGACTCCAATTTTCATGTGTCACAACAAACAGTGAAAATTCTTTTCTTTCTGGCTTATGGAAAATTGTTGACTTGGACAACACAAATGCTTTCCAGCTGTGGTAACTATTCATGTGCTAAACTAAGGATGCTGATACAAATGACGCTTGGATATTCTTTCCTCAAAGCTGCTGGCCTGAATTTGCAGGAACAAGCAGATGACTAGGCAGTTAACCTGCATTTTTCCCTTTGTGTACATATAGGGCTATCTTTTCTTTTGCTGAGAGAAAGATAAAGGCAAGAGTAATGTATAAAACATTACTCTATAACATTTGCAATCTGGTTACACATCTTGCTGTCACTTACTTCTCTTTTTATAGTTGTGGATTTATTTCCCATCCTCTTGGGTTTTGGGACAGCTGTAGATACCACTTCTATGAAGGCAATTGACCTAAGCATATGTCTGAAACTCTTTCAAGGTACCTCATTAGCTTCATATTATTTTATTCTTTGCCAAAATGTTATGCTTTAACAAAGATTGATGCTCACAGCTGAACTGTAACGATCTGGTTCTATCTCTTCACTTTTCCTGGGGTAGGCCCTAGGCCAACTTGTGAAAACAGTACAGTTGGGGCTTAGTCCAGCCTTCCCTTCAAGGTTCACAGTGATCTTACACTCTCCATATTTTCTTGCTCTGATTTCAAGATAGTCTTTTTGTAAAGAATATAGGGAGCTCTGAGTTGTAACAAAGGAGACAATCTTGCTGGGATATCTCTTGCAGGGATGGATTTACATTTTCTTAGAGAACTAAGCCTTAAGCCAAGAGAATGACTTGCCAATGATACAGCTTCTATTTGAAGAGGATTTTCACCCTCCCCCACACCTGTAGGGTGTGTTTGTCAGTTTGCTTAATCTGTGCACATAAAAGACCATTTGCAATTGATGTGTGCTCTGTCTCTTTCTTTGTGTTTAACCTAATTTTTGACTTTTAGTTGTAACTTGATAGGCTTTGTTTTTGCTCTTTATATGTCTCTTTCAGGAAGTGCCGGAAAATTTTTAGTTGGCTAGATGAGAATGGAAGAGAAACTATAGTAAGATTGCTTGACATGGAATCATGGTTCACTCTTTGAACAAATTGTGTAGGCTCTATTTATTTGAGTTTCTTGACCTGTAAAACTGAGATAAAGTAATCTGCCTCTTAGGCAACAAATCAATAAAAGATACATATAATTTCAAGAAAAACAAATACTATTATATTAGTGATATTTTTGTTTTGTTTTAACATTACATTTTCTTAGTAAGAAGAATTAGAGATTTTAGTTCACAGAGCACTTTAGAGAGAACAGTAAATACTCTTATATACTATGTTCTTTTACAACTACTCAAGCATAGCTTTATTCCTGTTTCATTTGTCCTTTGTTTACTTTTTAGATATGTCAAACCCTTTACCAATTTTGTGTGTGCCTTTCTTTGTTCTGAATTCCAATAAATTTGTGTCACCAATTTTTTTTTTCTTTTAGGTCTTTCTCTGCCTGACTTGTCTAACATTCTTATCATTTTCTCTGTTTCAAATGATAGCAGAGCACCGTTAGTGATTCTTGACCTTATTAATTATTTCAAGTGGGAATTCTTATGTCACATCCTAGAATGCTGCATAAAACATGACAGTAATGTTTCTTCTGTTTCTGTTATTGGTTAGTAATTAACTTAAACAACTGAATAAGAGCTTCTAACTGCATCATTATTCTATGAGAAATCATTCCACTTTTTAAACTATAACTGGAAAGTATTTTGCTTAGAATGTAGTCAGTGTAATCACTTATCCCAATGGTGTGGCCTGTAGGTTCATATAAGAATTCATTACTCTGTCAGAATTAATTTCTTTCAAAGAACTGATAATAGATTTTGCTTTAATCTCATTGTAGTAAGGAGTCTCTGATGTTTTCATAAGAAGAAACTGTTTTTAATTTCATTGAAGACATCTGCTCACAGGGTAAGAAAAGTAATATTTCAATAGAAAAAACTTTAAGTTACTGTTAAACATAAATCTTCCTAGTAAAAGTGTGTGTGTGTGTGTGTGTGTGTGTGTGTGTGTGTGTGCATATTCTTTAAACTGGATTCCCAGAGAACATCCAAAATGGGTCTATGACAGAGTTAACCTGATTACCTGATTAGAGTTGTATTTGTACAACTAGGGGTTTGAAATATATGTCCCACAGAATTCTAGTATGTCATTTGTAACATCAGTATTGGATAATGCTAGCTAGAGTTCTTTAAAGAAATATTTAATCTATGAGGTGACATTGCTAACTTCTCACCCCACTTCTATGTCATGGGACAGGATGTTCACTTAAACAGGGGTAATTTTTCATTTGCACAAAAGGAACCATCACTAAAAGCTGGAAACCAGCATGTGGAAAATCTGTGCATAGAAAAACAAATGACCATGGGCAGCAGAAATTAGTTACCTTGGCAGATACCATACATGTCCCATACACATTCAAGACATACTTAATATGAAACTCCAGCTTGTCCTAAGCAAAGCCATATGTTTGTTATGAAAGACAAGAAAAGTTAAACAACATTTTGAAAGTTAGAATGGTAATCAAGAATGGATATCAAATGTTTCCTGAATATGAACAACAGTTGAATGAAAATGTATACATAGAAAATATTGACAAAGAAAAGTGAAAAGGCTTAGACATTGCATTTCTTGACATAATTATGATACACATACACATGCATCACCAACGCATCAAAATGTGATCATGAGAAAAACAGAATTAGTTTAATTCCTTAAAAATGTATTCCAGGAAAACAAACATTTATATTTCCTTTCATTTTTGATAATGTATTTACATTATTATTGAAACAGTTACACAAAGTTTTAAATAAAATTAGACAATTGTAATTTAATTCAGATTTTAGACAGCACATGAAAGTCTGTGTGGAAAAATATTAAGAAATCTACAAAATTACCAAACCACAAACAGACAACTTTCCTTTATAAAAACCTCTTAAAAGATTAACAACAATAAAAACACAAACATCAAATGATGTTTGTGTTTGGTACTTTCGATGACTTTTTTTTTAAGCAAATCCTCTATAAGATGGAGGAAGCATGTTTTTTCTCTGTACCAGAGAACTGAGACATTGTCTACAGATAGTGCCTTAGAAATAAATAAATAATAAATAAATAAACAAATATATAAGTAAATAAACACAAAATATTAAGATAGTGAGGAATGTGAAGATTTGAGTAACTGGAGGATAATTATGATCAAAATATACTGCACAAAATTCTCAAAGAATCAATAAAATATCATATAAAAAGAAAAGTGAAATAAAAATATTAGAATTGAAAAATATAATACCTGAAATAACTTCTACAAATGGGTTTAAAAACCCAATCCAGGAGTCAGAGGACAATTTACTATAATACAGAACATTAGATATTACTCAAGCTGAACAGGGAGGAGAAAATACACCAGAATTATGAAAATAACTCACAGGATCCTGTAGGATAACAATGTAGTCAACATTGGCATTATCAGAGTCACAGACTTAAAGGAGAAGAGAGAAAAGTCTAGAGTTGAAAGATGATCAAAGAAATAGTGGCTGAGAAATTCCTTTACTTACAGAAAAACATAAAACCCAAGATTTAGTGAGTTGACCATATTCCAAAAAGGATAACCAAAAGAAATCCATGTCTAATGACAAAATTAAACTTGTGAAAACTAAGAACAAACAAAATCTTTTAATGAGTCAGAGGAAAAATAAGTTATATGATGCCTATTATTAAGATCTTATGAAAGGAGGGGGAGACAGTCAGATGTGGAGAGGACAGGAGCTCCACAAGGAGAGCAACAGAACCAAATTGTCTAGGTACAGGGGTCTTTTCTGGTACTGATACTCCAACCAAGGACCACTCATGGATACCACCTAGAACCTCTGCTCAGAAGTATCGCATGGCACCTCAGTATCCAAGTGTATTCTCTAGTAAGGGGAACAAAGACTGTTTCTGATATGAACTCAGTGGCTGGCTCTTTGATCACCTCCCCCTGTGGGGGGATCAGCCTTGCCAGGCCACAGAGGAGGACAATGCAGCCAGTCCTGAGGAGACTTGATAAACTAGGGTCAGATGGAAGGGGAGGAGGACCTCCCCTATCAGTGGACTTGGAGAGGGGCTTGGGAGGAGATGAAGGAGGGAGGGTTGGATTGGGAGGGAATGAAGGTGGGGGCTTCAGCTGGGATACAAAGTGAATAAGATGTAATTAATATAAAAAAGAAATACATAAAAATACCAAATTACCAAAAGACAACTTTCCCTACAAAAACCTCTTAACAAAGTAAAAACATTGTAAAATCATAAACAACAAATTAGAAATTTGTATTTAGTGCTTTCCCTAACTCTACTGTTTTTTAAAATCAGTTTCCTTTATAAGAAAATAGAGAAATGTGGTTTTGTTGTATTCATTATAAAACAAGAAGGCCTGGAAGCAATATATAGAGATATAAAAAATGTAAGAAGCCTTAGAAATGACACTGTTATGCCCAAGTCTTGTGGACCCCAAAGACCACCAAAGAGCCGATTTTTATGCAAACACTGTAGGCTCTTTTATCACAAGCTTGAGCTTGGGCGCACACTGTCACCAATGTGGTGGTGTAGAGCGTAGAGCCCTGAGCTCAGGAGGAGGAAGGTTTTATTAGTTTACAGCAAGGTTTGAGAAATTACTGCATAGCACTTACACTGTTTGGTGACACTCAGCAAGGGCAAGCTTTTTACAAAGTCATTGTAGCTAACTAACGTTGAGCAAGCTATCTATAGACCTCAGGAAAGTTAGGTAATTCTGTGCCATGAAAGTTCTACTACCAGGCTGGTGGGTTGTCCAGCAAGGACACCCCACCCTGAGATAAGATACCTTCTCATTCTTGTGGTTACCTCCAGGCTATTCCTTGGGTAGGCCAGTTTATTTTGTTCCTGTAATTGGTGAACAATGGCCTGTTTCCTGGTGACTTTTGAGGGTGGGGAGGTTCAAGCCTAGTTCGCTCATTCCCCCATTCTCATAGTCATTTGAAGGCCAATCATGGGTCTTCCGGATATGACCCCCCAATGTCCTCCAGATTTACCCTTCCGTAATGGGATCTGAGTATCATT
Source organism: Pachyuromys duprasi (assembly GCA_028658305.1). Lineage (NCBI taxonomy): Eukaryota > Metazoa > Chordata > Mammalia > Rodentia > Muridae > Pachyuromys > Pachyuromys duprasi. The sequence goes on from CM053742.1 coordinate 75,224,548, forward strand.
AACTGTATCGATCCCACGTGTTCCTTCATAAAAGCTACCAAGCAATTTAAAATGCAAGGACCAAAGGTGAAAATCAAAAGCAAGATTAGTAGGGGTCTCAGCAGGATAAATGTAAGGAGAACTGTTATACCATGATTCAAACCATCCTCTGAAATCCCTTCTCTCTTTCTGGCATCTCTCCTGGCTTTTTCTTACTCTTGCTAAAGATTTCCTAATCACTGCTGAGTGGTTTACACAAAGCAACGTTCCTCTCTAAGGGCTGCATACAGCCTACCCTACTGTAAAAGCAACAATTCCCAACTGTTTTGCAACACTACTTCTGCCAGGGAATCAACATATATTGTTTTTCTAAATGGGTGGTTGAGTTCTCAAGGAGTTGAATACCTTTATAAATATCTGCCTTTAAGCTGTTACAATTCTGGCTTTGTGCAGCCAGTTCTTCAATACTGATTCTTGCTCCAGCTAAGTAGTCCCCAAGATAATAGCTAATGTCAGGGATAGAGGTTCCCTGTTGTATCAAGCCAGCGTACCTGTGCCTGGATCACCTTTTCTTCAGGGTGGTAGCTAATTTATGGGAATACTTGGACTAGCACAGAAACATATTTAGCATGGTTAAGTACTGTTCCATGGACACATGGGGCCAACCCTGTGGAGCTTGCCCACCATGCCTGTGTTGGAAGCACCAGGTACTAGGTTGTCTGGTCAGAGGACAATTGCAGTGTATGATTATGGAGGTGCTGATGGGAGGATTGTACATGACCCACACATAAACCTTGTCCTGCCACTGACTGAAAAATGAGTCTTAAAACCTGCCTTTGCTGTCACCTGCACTCAGTGGGGTTGGCGGAGAAGTTGATAGTGCTGTTGAGAGCAATGCCCTCATAGTAGGGAGGTTTAGAATTACAGCATAACCAGCAGGACTTTGCAAGTTCTGATCTTGAGTTGTTACTTACTTGGTATTTAGTAATCATCATAGATAAGAGATGATCTGTCTCTTGTGTTTGGGGGTTTCCCTCTACTTTGGTGGAGCCCAAGCAGAGAGGTGTCACAATGATATTAGGGTAGAGAGTCAGTTAGGGCCTAAGAGTAGCGGGTCTGGCGGGGGCCAATACCTGATTGTGACCCAATGCCTCTTTAGTTTGTTCTTTGGGGATAGGGGGTGTACAACCAGATTAACACTGAACAGCAACCTTTGTGGTAGCTGCCAACTTTATAAAGTTTGAGTCCCTAAGTCCACCCAGCTTCCCAGGATGTGTAATTTTTACCCTGAGGGGTAAACAGAAGTTTCAAACTTGCCAGTAATTGGACAAGCTCCATCAAGTCATCTTTCCTAGGAGTGGACCACTTAGTAGCAGAGGTTTCACATCTCCATGATTGGCAAAAAGCTCATTAGTACCCCCACACTCCTGAGTCCTTCCTCCACTGGGGAAGATACAGAAATCCCTCCACCTATGTTCCAGGTAGGCATCAGTACTACTTATTTGGGTGTGGGACCAGGAGTCTTTTGCCAAACTACAGAGAACAAACGTCAGGTCTGGAAACCAGGCACCTCTTGGGGCAACTATTGAATTCAAAAGCAGCTGAAGACCAGTGTCTATGTTAATTATTACCCAAGTGTGACTAAAACATTAGCGGGGACTCAATAGTGAGGCAGGGGAGATGAGGAGCAAAGTACATACAATCAATAGGCTCTGGATTGTTCCAACTTTAATTTGAGTGATTTGTTGGTGTCCCTCATGGCATTCTATCTTGGAGCCAGGGCCATGCAGTCTTCTTTCCCAGTGAATGGGTCAGCTGGCCAGGCATGAGTGTAATGGACCCAAGATGCCACCCCATCCACCTTCAAGGCTGTGGGGGTGGTTGGCAACACAATGTAAAGACCCTTCCACCTAAGCTCCAGGGACCCCTGCTGATGCCTCTTGATGAAGACCCAATCACCAGCTTGGTACCTGTGAGGATCCAGGGGAGAACCAGTCTCATAAAGAACATACAGCTTAGGCCAAACATGCTTGTGGGACCATTGAACTCTCCAAAGGTCATTCAGTAGGTCTCTTTCCTCAAATTCAATGATTACATGTGCCTGAAGGTTTGAAATAATGGGTGGAAGGTTGCCAAATATGATCTCAAAAGGAGTCCCATCTGATAAGGGGAATTGCGCACTTGATAGAGTGCAAAGGGAAGGAGAGTCACCCAGGCACTGCCAGTCTCTAAGGTCAATTTAGTTAAGGTCTTTCTTAGAGTCTTATTCATTCTTTCTACCTGTCTTGAACACTGGGGTCTATAAGCACAATGCAATTTCCAATTAATCCCCAGAACTGTAGCCAAATTCTGACTTCCCTTGGACACAAATGCTGGTCCATTGTCTGTGGAAAACCATAACTGGGAAGGATGTCTTCCAGCAGTTTCTTTGCCACCACTTGAGCAGTCTCATGTTTTGTAGGAAAATCTTTAGTCCATCCTGAAAATGTATCTACAAATATCAAGAAATTGTGATAACCATACTTGCCAGGCTTTACCTCAGTGAAATCTGTTTCCCAATAGGCTCTAGGTCTCCTTCCTTGAAGCCTAATTCCTGGGTTTTGGTACCACATTGGTGAGCTGACAAGCCTTACAGTTGTTGACAATGTTTTTTTCAGTTCTTGAGTTGGACTCCTAGATCTTTATATCTGCATCTAAATCAAGTCCTGCATCCTCCTGATGCCCAAGTGAGAAGACCTGTGTATTTTTGCCAGTATCATTCTCTGAGAGGATTAGGTTTCCTTCTGCTGACCACCACCATCCCCCAGGTGTTGAGTCATTAGCAATCCCTTTATCCAGTTTAGATCTTCCTTAGTATACTTTTTTGTTTGTTTGTTTGTTTGTTTCTGGGAGGTTTGGGTCACCTAGATAGACCAGCATGGTGGCCAAGATTTGGTTTATTCGGAGGATGACTTGTGTGGCTACTTGGTCTTCCCAATTTATTCCCTGAGAAATTAGACTGTCTCCTTTTTGGTGAACTGGACAGTAAATAATTGCTAGTTTCTTTTGTAACCAGAGGGCTTTTAACAATGCTAGTATCTCTTTCTTGTTTTTCAGTCTTTCTCTCTGCCATCAGCAAGCCCCGTTCCTTGTATATTGTCCTGTGGACGTGGACAGTGGCAAAAGCATACTGTCTGTCTGTATACACATTAAGCTTCTTGTCTTTTCCCAATACTAATGCTTTGGTCAGAGTGATGAGTTTAGCTCTCTGGAAAGAGGTGCCATTGGGCAGAGGTTCTGCCCAAATGATCTCAGTCAATGACACCACAGCTGCCCCCACATACCTCTGTCCATCCTGGATGAAACCACTCTTGTCAGTGAACCATGTCCCCTCTGCATGCGGCAGTGGGGTGTCCTTCAGATCTGATTTGGTCCCATGAACAGGTGCCAGAATTCTGGCACAGTCACTGAGAGGAGTATACAAGTCTGTGTCTGACAGGAATGTGGCTGTATTCAGGGCAAAGGTACCTCAAAGGTAATTCTGGCAGGATTGAGTAGTATGTGGGCATTGCTAAGCCATCAGTCAGGGGGGCTGCTTCAGCACTCCCTCAATGGCCTGTGGAGCAGTGATAGTCAGATCTTGACCCAGAGTCAACTTATCAGCGTCCTTGACCAGAAGGGCCATGGCAGCTATAATGCAGAAGCATGGGGGCCATCCCATAGCTACCAGGTCCAGTTTCTTTGACAAGTAGGCCACAGAGCGGTGCCAAGGGCCAAGCAGTTGGGTCAGAACCACTTTTGCTACACCTTTATTCTCATCCTTGAACAAATGGAACTGCTTAGTTATGTCAGGTAGTCCAAGGGCAAGGGCGGACAACAGAGCCTGTTTCGATGCCTCAAAAGACTCCTGATGAGCTCCAGTCCAGAGAAATCCTTTCAATCTCTCCTTGGTGGCTTCATAAAGGGGTTTGTCGACCAATAACTGGTGTCCATAACCTACAGAACCCAGAAGACCCAAGAATTCTTATACTTGGCGGGGACTTTTTGGATCCTAAGGACACTTTCCTTGCAAGCATCACAGAGCCAACGCTTACCTCCTTTAAGCCCAGGTAGTGAACCTGTTGTTTGCACAATTGAGCGTTCTTGGCAGAGGCTCTGTATCTCAGGTCTCCCAGTGTCTACAACTGATGTTCTGTGCTGACCATATAGGCTTCCTGACTGTTTGCTGCCACAAGCAGGTAATTTACATACTACAAGAGAGTAAGGTGAGGGTGCCAGGCACGGTACTCACCCAGATCCTCATACATGATTGAAGATGGTCAGCATATTCTTGAATCCTTGAGTAAGTCTGGACCATGTCAATTGTCCATTGAGCACTTTGTTAGGGTTGTGCCATTCAAAGGCAAAGGTCTTGAACTGGCCTATACTCATTGGAATGGGGCTTCTTTACTGGCAGCAGGGTGTGTCCCAGGCTGGTTGGCAGGGCCAAAGACCCCCAAGTTCATCAGTCTCCTGATGTGGGGAGTGATGCCCAGTCTGGCTTCCAGAGACCTTGGATACTTGTGGACCCTGGCTTCATTGGCCACTGGTTTGAGATCCACAAAAATCAGGGACCAGTGCTTGGCCAATCCCAGACTTCCTGTTTCAGCCCATGCTGAGGGACTCGATGGTCGAATCTGGTGTCAGGGCAGCTTCATACAGATGATATTCATTCACTAAGGTGGTGGTAAACATGTAGATAGGTTCCCCTGTCTTAGTCATTACACGGGTGCCCTCTGGTGAGAAGTGTATCTGGGTTCCCAAATTAGTCAGCAGGTCCCACCCAAGCAAGGGAAATAAGCATTCCGGTATGACCATAAAAGAATGGATACCCGGCCCATTCCTAAGTTCACTGTTCTTCAGGTAGTCCATGGGTATTGTTTCATCTGGGTGGCCCTTTGAACCCATGGTATTTTGTTGGACAGGGGGCCTTTCAGTTAGAGGAACACCAAATGTTGGGCTCCTGTGTCCACCAAGAAGCTGGTGGGTTTCCCCTCCACTTTTAGGGTTACTCTAGTTTCAAGTAGGGGGGCTGAACCCCATCTCCTCTAGTCACTATCTTCAGCCCTAAGGTTGAGCACCTTAGTAGAACCCTTCTTTTGGAGGCAGTCTTTTGCCCAGTGGCCTGCTTTCTTGCAATACACAGTCCGATCTGGGTCTTCCCTCTTTCTGGAATTACTTATCTTCCCTTCCAGTTGCCATCTGCTTCAGATGCCTCTGTTGGTCCTCTGGGTCCACAGTGGCTGCCAACAGTGTCTTTGCCTTTATCTGTGTTTCCTCTGCACTATCTCTGCTATTATGTACTTTCTCTGCCACAGTTACTAAATCTCTCAAACTCTTTTCTCCCAGCCATTCCATCCATTGAAGCTTTTTCTTAATGTCTGGGGTGGACTGATTGATAAAAGCCATACCCACCACAGCCACATTATCCCTGGCTTCTGGAACAAGTGGCATGTACCTACATGTAGAAAGCCTCCATGATCCAATCCAAAAAAACAGCAGGGCTCTCATCAGGTCCCTGACTGATATCATGTACCTTGGTCAGATTGGTCGGTCTGTGAGCAGCCGCCTTGAGACCTGCCAACAGAACCTGGTGATAGAACAGAAGCCTCCCCTTACCTTCAGCAATGTTATAATCCCAGGTGGGTCTGGTCAAGGGGAAACCAGCATTTGTGCCTGATCGGTGGTAGGGTCTCCAGTGGATATAGGAACCAATTTCCTGGCTTCCATCTGGATGCATTCTCTTTCCTCCCTGGTGAACAACACCGGCAATAACTGTTGGCAATCATCCCAAGTGGGCTGGTGGGTAAAAAAGACAGTTTCTAATAAACTATGGAAGTCTTGGGGTTATCAGAGAAGGGAGCATTCTGAGGTCAATACAGATGGGCTGGATGCCATGCTCATCAGCCAGACCAGCTGCCTTCGAGGGCAGGATGATAGAATCTGGCCCCTTTGGTGAGGCCCCACTTCTGTTCCTTATCCCTTGGGCTGATCCCAGTTCCTCACTTGGGCATGACCATTCTGCCATTGGTATGGGGGCCTCCTCAGCTCCCTGTGGGGTAATGCCTTATCGAGAGGGGATAGGTAAGGAGGAGACAGAAAAAATCAAATCTTCCTTTGTGTCACCCTATAAAATGAGATATAGTGGTGCCAAAGGCTTAGTTTCAGTTTTGGGTGCTCAAAAGTTTTGAGCTGCCATTTTCTTTTCAGCAACTGATATCACTTCCAACTTCTGTGGGAGCAGAAAGAATTTGACCCATGAACAAAGATGGTGGCGACCACCATGCACAGGGGCACAGGATCTGAAACTCTGAAATTGGTGAGTAGAGGGGAAGCTGGAGACAGAACATCTACATTGATGCTTCCTGGGAAAGAGGGGACAACCCATGAGCTGGGACAATTTGGATCAAGGTAACCCCTGGAGAGCTCCAGGGACTGAGAGTGGCAAATATTCAAAACCCCTGCACTTCATCTTGGCCCAACCACAGGCCTCCCTGCTCAGCAGAGGCAGCAGTGGTTACCCCAAGCACAAGCCTCCATGCTCAGTGACCGAGACAGAAAAGGAGGCAGCAGTACAGGCCTGCAGCTGCTGAAGAGGAAAGGGGAGTGCTAGCTTAAGCAGGAGCTTCTATGCTCAGTGACTGAGACAGCAGAGGTGGCTGCCCCAAGTACAAGTCTTCCTTCCTGCCCAGTAGCCAAACAATGGACACAACTGAGCTGACAGATCTCCCACACTTGTCATTTGCCCCTGCAGACCCAACTCAAGAGTAGAGAAGAGGGGGAGACCCTATGCTTTGTGATTGGTCCTGCAAGTGAGTGAGTGAGTGAGACTTCAAGTAAGTGCTTGCAAAGTCCCAGATCCAGGGTCTCTCTATGCTAGCAGCCATACAGCAGATCCTTCCAACCCACACTCCCACTGTGGGCAACATAGGAATCCTTGGGGCAGTGTTGAAGCCCATGTTCTGTGGGTGTACAAGGGGAGTCCAGGCAAACAATTCCTACAGCCAAGACAGATATGAATATCAAGAGGAGAGTACAAGAGGCCTGTAGGCTACTGAGGTATTCAGAGCACCTGTGCAGGCACATTGCACCTGTGAACAGTGCCAGCAACCACTCCTATGCTTAAACTTCACCCTTGCAGGCATCTATACACTCTAGCACCCTTTCCTTCAAGGCATGCTTCAACGCACACACCTGCATCTGCCCACATACACCTGAAACCTTCCTCTCTTAGTTACAGCTGAAACACCAACATCCACACTAAAATCAATGAACATCTCTCATCTTCCTGAAGAATAGTTCAGACACCAGAGACAGATGGACAAAGTCTGAAGTACAGGCTCCAGAAACAAACAGCAAAGGTTACAGATAAGCAGATGGCTAAAGGTAGGCATAAGAATACAACCAACAAAAATCAGGACATGACAGTTTCAACAGAAACTCTCAAAATCAATGGATATTCTAATTCATCAGAAACATAAGAAACCGATCTCAAATCTATGCTTATCCAGTTATTAGAAGCAAATAAAGAGAAAACGAACAAAGCTCTCAAAGAAAAAAAAGCAAATACAGCCAAACAAGCTTGAGGCACATGTAGAGGCACAAGTAGAGCATACAAAGAAGAAACAAACAAAAATAGTGGCCATCTTGCCATCATGGAAGGAAAGGAATCCACATTCAAACACAGGAAGAAAATGGTACAAGACATGAAAACAGAATTAGAATCAATAAAGAAAACAAAAACAGAAAAAACCCTGGAGCTGGAGAACTTGGAGATAAGATCGGAAACCACAAAGGTAACCATCAGAAAGGTACAGGGAGGAGGTGAGGGAGGGAAGGGAGGGGTAGGAAGGGAAGGTGGGAGGGGGGGTACGGCTGGGATACAAAGTACATAACCTGTGATTAATATAAAATAAAAACTAAAAAAATTAAAAAAAGAATACAAGGGAAAGAAGAGAGAATCTCAGGCGCTAAACATACAATTACAGAAATTGATACATCTCTCAAAGAAAAGGTAAAATCAGAAAAGTTCCAAACACAAAAACATCCAAGAAATCGAGGACACCATGAAAAGACTAAATCTAAGAATAATAGGAATAGACAAAAATAGAGAATCCAAGCTCCAAGGTCCAGAAAATATTTTCAAAAATATCATAGAAGAAAAATTTTCAAACTTAAAGAAAAGGATGTCCATAAACATACAAGAGGCCTACAGGATATCGAATAGACTAGACCAGAAAAGAAACTCCTCACATGGTATGAGAGTCAAAACACTAAATCTACAAAACAAAGAAAAATAATAAAAGCAGCAAGGGAAAAAGGCCAAGTAACATATAACGGTAAACCTATCAAAATCACATCAGACTTCTCAACAAAAACAATGAAAGCTAGAAGGGCCTGGGCAGATGTCATACAGACTCTAAGAGACAACAGATATCAATCCAGACTACTATACTCAGCAAAGTTTTCAATCAACATAGATGGAGAAAACAAAATATTCCATGACAAAACTAAACTTAAACAATATTTACACAGCAACCCAGCCTTATAGGAGATACTAGAAAGAAAATATCAATCAAAAAACAACCTAGACCCAAGAAAACAGAGGATATAGATAACTTCACAAAAATAAAATAAAATAAAACAAACATAGAAACACAGTAACACTCTGCTCGGATGTAGCCCATGGTAGCTCAGTATCCAAGTGGGTACCCTAGTAAGTGGAATAGGGACCATTTCTGACATGAATTCAATGGTGGGCTCTTTGACCTTCCCACCCTGCAAAGGAGGAGCAGCCCTGCTAGGCCACAGAGGAGGACTTTGCAGCCAGTTGTGAAGATACCTGATACACCAGGGTCAGATGAAAGGGGAGGAGGTCCTCCCTTATTAGTGGACTTGGAAAGGGGCAGGGAGTAGACAAGGGAGGGAAGGTGGGATTGGGAGGGAATGAGGGAGCAGGATATAGCTGGGATACAGAGTTAATAAAATGTAACTAGTAATAAAAAGAAAAAATAAAATAAATAAAAAGAAAAAAAAGAAACACAGTAACACTACCAATACCACAATAAAAGGAGCTAACATTCATTGAACACTATTATCTACCAACATCAACGGACTCAACTCTCCAATAAAAATAGAGACTAACAGAATGGTTGCAGAAACAGGATCCAATATTCTGTTGCATCCAAGAAACACACCTCTGCAACAAATATAAATACTGCCTCAGAGAGAAAGGCTGGAAAAAATTTTTGAATCAAAGAGACCCAGAAAACAAGTTGGAGTAGCTATCCTAATATCTAATAAAATAGACTTTGAACCAAAATTAATCAAAAAAGATGAGGAGGGACACTTCATTCTGATCAAAGGAAAAATCCACCAGGAGGACATCACAATCCCCAAATACAAGAGCACCTGCATTTTTAAATGAAACATTATTAAAGCATAAAACTCATATTGATCCTAACACCTTAATAGTGGAAGACTTCAACACTCCACTCTCACCAAGGGACAGATCATCTAGACAGAAGCTAAATAAGGAAATCATGGCACTTACAGAGGTCCTAAATCAAATGGACATAGCAGATGTCTACAGAATATTTCATCCAAACTCAAAAGAATATACCTTCTTTTCAGCACCTCATGGAACCTTTGCAAAAACTGACACTATATTTGGGCAAAAAGTAAGCCTCAAAGAGATACAAGAAGAACATAACAATTAGACAAACATGGCCTAAAACTAGACCTCAACAACAATAAAAAATAACAAAAATCCTACGTAAACATGGAAACTAAACAATTCCCTACTCAATGAAAACTTGCTCAGGAAAGAAATGAAAAAAGAAATTAGAGACTTCCTAAAATTCAATGAAAATGAAGGAACAACTTACCTATACTTATGGAACAGAAGGAAAGCAGTGCTAAGAGGAAAATTCATAGCACTAAGTGCCTTCAAAATGAAGTTTGAGACATCTTATGCAAACAACCTAATGGCACACCTGAAAGCCCTAGGGAAAAAAAGAAGCAGAGTAGTAGATAGTTGAAAGTAATCAAACACAGGGCTCAACTCAAGAAATTAGAAACAAATAAAACAATTCAAAGATTCAATGAAACCAAGAGCTGGTTCTTTGAGAAAATCAAGAAGATAGATAATCCCTGAGCCAAATTAAAAGGCAGTGAGAAAATATCAAAATCAGCAAAATCAGAAACAAAGAGGGCGACATAACAACAGATGCTGAGGAAATTCAAAGAATCATTAGCTCTTATTTCAAAAGCTTATAGGTCATAAAATTTGAAAATGTAAATGAAATGGACAATTTTCTTTATAGATTCCATTACACAAAGCTAAATCAAGATTAGGTAAATACATTAAACAATTTTATATCCTACAAGGAAATAGAAGCAGTCATCAAAATCTCCCTCCCCCCCCAAAAAAAAACAACAACAAAAAACACCAGGACAGATCGTTTTAGTGCAGGATTCTACCAGACCTTCAAAGAAGAGCTAACTCCAATTCTTTTCAAACTGTTCCACAAAATAGAAACAGTGAGACCATTAACAATATCATTCTATGAGGCCACAGTTACCTTGATACCTAAACCACACAAAGACCCAACAAACAAAGAGAATTTCAGACCTATTTCTCTTATGAACATTGGTGCAAAAATACTCAATAAAATACTTGCAAACTGAATCCAAGAACATATAAAAGATATCATCCACCATGACCAAGTAGGCTTCATCCTAGGCATGCAGGGGTGGTTTAGTATACAGAAATCCATCAATGTAATCCACCATATAAACAAACTGAGGGAGGAAAACCACATGATCATCTCCTTAGATGCCAAAAAAAAGCACTTGACAAAATCCAACACCCATTCATGTTTAAAGTCTTGGAGAAATCAGGGATACAAAGCACATACCTAAACATAGTAAATGCAATATATAGCAAGCCTATAGCCAACATCAAACTAAATGGAGAGAAACTTAAATCAATACCACTGAAATCAGGGACTAGGCAAGGCTGCCCATTGTCTCCATATCTCTTCAACATAGTACTTGAAGTTCTAGCTAGAGCAATAATACCACTAAAGGAGATCAAGGGGATACAAATTGGAAAGAAATAAGTTAAAGTATCACTATTTGCAGACGATATGATAATATACATGAGTGACCCCAAAACTTCAACCAGAGAACTCCTTCAACTGATAAACACCTTCAGTAAAGTGGCTGGATATAAAATCAACTCAAAAAAATCAGAAGCCCTCCTGTACACCAAAGACAAAAGGGCCAAGAAGGAAATTAGGGAAACAACACCCTTCAGGTACAAAGCAACGTTGCCCACTCTCTCCCTATCTCTTTGACATAGTACTTGAAATCCCAGCTAGAGCAATAAGATGATTAAAGGAGATCAAGGGGATACAAATCGGAAATGGAAGAAGTCAAAGTATCACTGTTTGCAGATGATATGACAGTATATATAAGTGAAAACAAATATTCAACCATAGAACTCCTTCAGGTGATAAACACCTTCAGCAAAATGGCTGGATAGAAATTAACTCAAGTAAGTCAGTAGCCCTCCTGTATACCAAGACAAAAGGGCTGAGAAAGAAATTAGGGAAATTACACCCTTCACAATAGCCACTAATAACATAAAGTGCCTAGGTATGACTCTAACCAAGTCTGTGAGAGACATGTTTGGAAAAAACTTCAAGTCTCTGAAGAAAGAAATTGAATAAGATATTAAAAGATGGAAAGATCTCCCATGCTCATGGATTGGTAGGATTAGCAGAGTGAAAATGGTCTTCCTGCCAAAAGCAATCTACAAACTCAGTGCAATTCCCATCAAAATACCAACACAATTCTTTACAGATCTTGAAAGAACAATTCTCAATTTCAGATGGAAAAAAATGAAAACACAGAATTGCTAAAACAATCCTGTATGCCAATCGATTGTCTGGAGGTGTGCTCATACTTGATCTCAAGCTACACTACAGAGAAGAAGTAATAAAACCTGTATGGTACTGGCATAGAAACAAAATCGTGGATCAATGGAACAAATAGAAGACCCAGAAATAAACCCACACACCTACGGATACTTGATTTTTGAAAAAAAAAAAAAAACAACAAACTATACTATGGAAAAAAGACATCATCTTCAACAAATGGTATGGTTATAACTAAATGTCTATATATTGAAAAATGAAAACAGGTCCATCTTTATCACCCTGCATAAAACTAAATTCCAAGTGGTAAAAGACTTCAACATAAAACCAGATACACTAAATCTGTTAGAAGAAAAAGTAGGGAAGAGCCTTGAACTCACTGGCACAGCAGACAACTTCCTGAATACAACAACAGCTCAGGCACTAAGATCAACAATCAATAAATGGGACCTCATGAAACTGAAAATCTTCTATAAAGCAAAGGGCTTTTTCATCAGAACAAAATGATCACCTACACACTGGGAAAGGATCTTCACCAACCCTATATCTGACAGAGGGCTAATATTCAGAATATATAAATAACTCAAGAAGTTAAACAGTAAAAAATCAAGTGATACAATTAAAAAATGCGGCCTAGGTCTTAACAAATAATTCTTAATAGAGGGATAGCAAATGGCAGAGAAGCACTTAAGGAAGTGCTCAATATCCTTTGTCATCAGGGAAGTACAAATCAAAATGACCCTGATATTTCACCTTACACCCATCAGAATGGCCAAGATCAAAATCTCAAGTGACAACACATGCTGGAAAGAATGTGGATTAAAGGAAACTCTCCTCCATTGCTGGTGGGAATATAACCTTGTACAAACACTTTGGGAATCAATCTGGCACTTTCTCAGAAAATTTGGATAAGGGCTACCTCAAGATCCAGCTATTCCACACCTAGGCATATACCCAAAATATGTTCAAGTATTCAACAAGTACCATTTTCGTAGCAGCTCTATTCATAATAGCCAGAATCTGGAAACAACCCAGATGTTCCTCAGCTGAGGAATGGATACCGTAATAGTGGTACTTTCACACAATGGAATACTACTCAGCTATTACAAACAAGGAAATCAGGGAATTTGCAGGCAAATGGTGGGAACTAGAAAAGTTAATCCTGAGTGAGGCACCCCAGAGGCAGAAAGACACTCATTTGTAAGTGGATATTATACATATAATATAGGATAAACAAACTAAAATCTGTACAGCTAAAGAATCTAAGGAAGAAGGTGGACCCTGGGTAAGATGATCAATCCTCACTCAGAAAGGCAAACCAGATGAACACAGCAAGGAGAAAACAGGGAGCCTACCACAGAGGGCCTCTGAAAGACACAAACCAGCAGGTTATTAATGCAGATGCTGAGACTCATAGCCAAACTTTGGTCAGAGTGCAGGGAATCTTATGAAAGACGGGGGAGTTAGAAAGACATGGTAGGAAGAGGAGCTCCACAAAGAGAGCAACCAAACCAAAAAATCTGGTCAAGGGGATTTTTTCTGAGACTGATACTCCAGCCAAGAACCTTGCATGAGATAACTTACAACCCCTGCGCAGATGTAACTCATGGAAGCTCAGTATCCAAGTGTGTTCTCTACTAAGGGGATCAGAAGCTGTCTCTGACCTGAACTCAGTGGCTGGTTCTGTGATCACCTCCTCTGGGAGGAACAGCCTTACCAGGCCACAGAGGAAGACAGTGCAGCCAGTCTTCATGAGACCTGATAGACTAGTGTCAGATGGAAGGGGATGAAGACCTCCCCTATCAGTGGACTTAGAGAGGGGAATGGGAGAAGAGGGAGGGAGGGTAGGTTAGAGGGGACAAGGGAGGAGTCTACAGCTGGGATCCAAATAGAGTAAACTATAATTAATAAAACAAATTAAAAAGAAAGAATTTTACCCAAGGAAGAAAATTATTTACTAGTTCTTCCCAACCATGGTTTATGGCACCTGGTCCTGGTGACCACCACGGAGAAAACAGATGGTTCTCTCCACTGCATAGATAATGTCAGGATCAAATGTCCCCTCCTGGGGCCACTTGCCATTGAAAGTGGACCACTCTGACCTGTAAAACTTGTTAACCTACCCTTCCTGATGTTCATAGAGCGGTTGTAAGCTTGCATTTTAACCTTCCTGAAATGGACAAAAGTTAAGTCTAGGGATTTAGAAGAAGTCTATCTCATTTCATCACTCTTCAGTCACAATAAACTGGCAGAAATAGTCAATCAGAAAAACATATAAAGAGGAGGACAATAGATCCTACCACTCCTGGGGTAGGAAAACAGAAAGTAAGACAGTGGCGTATTGCCACACCATGGGAGCAACTTGTCTCATCCTTATACAGAGATCCAGAGATCACAGAAAACAGGGGATGCCCTATAACCTCTTACAGATAGGGGCTCATCTGTCCCCTCCCATAGGTGTTTGGAATGTCTTTCAGGCCCTAGGTTGTCCAGCGCATCCAGTCTAATTGTTCTCACACAGACTACAGATTTTGCCTTGAGGCCCCAAACCAAAACTAGAGGAACACTGAGACAGATACAAACAGACACACACAAGACATTTACCAGCAGGTCCTTGGCCTTTCTGTTAGGGAGTCCTGGGAATCTTGGGTATCCCAGATGAGCCCCCAAGATGTAATGCCCAAGTCTTGCAGACTGCAAAGACAACCAAGGAGAAACACAGTAGGGTCTTTTATTACAAGCTGAAGCTCAAGCTCACACCATCACCAACACAGTGGTTCTCGAGTGTAGAGCCCTGAGCTCAGGGGGAAGAGGGTTTTTATTTAGGGTTCCAGCAAGCTTTGGGAAATTACAGCTTAGCAGTTACACAGTTGGGTGACATTCAGCAAGGGCAAGCTTGTTGCAAAGTAATTGTGGCTAGTTAACATTGAGCTATCTATAGACCTCAGGAATGTTAGGTATTTCTGTGCCATGAAAGTTCTGCTACCAGGTTAGTGGGCTGCCCAGGAAGGACGCCCCACTCTGAGATCAGATACCTTCCCATTCTTGTGATTACCTGCAAGCTATTCCTTGGATAGGGAACTATATTTTCTTCTTCATGGAATTAGTGACCTAGCCTAATTCCTGGGACTGGTGACTTTTGAGATGAGGGTCAAGCCTGGTTCTCTCAAGACCAGTTTTCTTTTCTTTCTTTTTTTCTTTTTCTTTTTTTTTTTACTTTTTTTTTCATTAATTACAGCTTATTTACTTTGTATCCCAGCTGTAACCTCCTTCTTCATTCCTTCCCAATCCCAACCCCTCTCTATTGTCTTCCACTGATAGAGACGGTCTTCTTCCCCTTCCATCTGACCTTAGCTTATCAGATCTCATCAGGACGGGCTGCAATGTCCTCCTGTGTGGCCTAGCTAGGTTTTCCTCCCAAGGGGCGTGAGGAGGTCAAAGAGCTAGCCACTGAGTTCATGTCAGAGACAGTCCCTGTTCCCCTTACTAGGGTACCCACTTGGATACTGAACTGCCATGGGCTACATCCGAGCAGGGGTTCTAGGTTATCTCCATGCATGGTCCTTGGTTGGAGAATGAGTTTCAGACAAGACCCCTGTGCCCAGATATATTTGGTCCTTGAGGAGCTCCTGTCCTCCCCAAGTGCCAGTTTTCTTTAAACAGTGATCCATGACTACTACATAGTAAGAGGATGTGCCAAAGCTATAGTAGTAGTAATAGTAAAGTAATAATAATAATAATGCAAGAGGATAGGAAGATTGAATGTCAGCTGCACAAATATCAAATCCATAGTAACAATAGTAGTAGTAATAATAATAATAAAAAAACTGCTAAAATTTTTTTGAAAAATTGATGGATGCCAAACACCATAATAAGTGCTTTATGAATATTTATCTCTATCTCTATAAGGAAAACAGTACTGTTACTCCATTTAGAAGATAAAGATATCAGGTCACAAAATAAGTAATAGTAGTAGTTACAGTGGTTAAATCAAGATTTGAACACAGACAATTTGGCCAATAAATATAATATATTATAAATAGTATGTTTTACATATTTGGAAAATCACTTCAGAAAAGTACAGCTCTTATTCCAACAAGTCTGGAATTTTAAAAACCTCCTTCAACATGAAGTGACAAAATTCAAATGTTATAAACGTACATAAATACATAACTACACACACATACACGCACACACACACACACACATATATATATATATACACATATATAAGGATGTTAGAAAAGAAAAGTTATACAGTTTTAGAATAATAAAAATATTCTCTTATCTTATTTTCTTTAATGATTTTCTTTTTTATACTTTATTTTATTTTATGAATATTAGTATTTCGCCTGCATGTATGTCTGTGTGAGGGTGTCATATCCCCTGGAACTGGAGTTACAGACAGTTGTGACCTGCCATGTAGGTACTAGGATTTAAACCTGGGTCCTCTGAAAGAGCAGTCCCTGCTCTTAACCTCTGAGCTATCTCTCCAGCCCCTCCTATTTTATTTTCAAATCAGTAGAATTCAACTAAAATTCTACCTATTGCATTCATTCCTTGCAACAAGAAATCATTTCCTTTTCTGATTTCTTATTGCTCCATATACAGATATATATTTTCACAAAGATTTATTTTATATTTAATTATGTGTACAAATGTGTCTGTGTGTGTACTTGTTGAGTGCAGGTGTCTGAAGAGGTCAGAAATTTCAGATTCCATAGAGCTGAGACTAGAGGCAATTGCGAGTAACAGCATTGATGCTGGAAACTGAAATTGGGTCCTCTGGAAATGCAGTAGATGATCTTCAACACTAAGCCATCTCTCTAAATCTAGACCTTTATTAAGGCATTTTTTCTCTTGCAACCTAGAGTATGGAAGCCTATTAAAACAGGACTAAGATATCATTCATCTCATTTATTAATTTTCAAACTCAGCCACAACCAACAACAGTAGAATGCCTGGAATACTAGAGTTACTCATTAAAAGACTTGGACATATTAACAAGATGCAATAGGATGATATAAATTGCCCAACAACTATATCGTTTTCTTCACCATACATGTCTATGCATCCCACAAAATGTCATATATATATATATATATAAAACATTTAATTTCTTGAAATTATTGTGAAGTTCCTAAATTTCTGTATACAAATGAGCTGTTACTGACAAATAGAACAGAAAGCTGGCATTGTGTGTGTGTGTGAAATGTACTTGGAATCTCACTTCAGAGTCAACACTTCTGGGGAGGTAGGTTCTCTATCCTATATTCAGCCTAGCTCCCAAACTGATAAAACAAAATAAAATCTACATTTATAATTCTAGAAGTTTATCATTAACATTTCTAAAACTTAAAAATGCATCATGTTTGATATTTATTACAATTCGGTGAGATAAATATATTGTTAATTTACAGATAAGAAAAATCAGGCTCAGGGGGATACAAAGTGAATAAGGTGTAATTAATAAGAAAGAGAAAGAAAGAAAGAAAGAAAGAAAGAAAGAAAGAAAGAAAGAAAGAAAGAAAGAAAGAAAGAAAGAAAGAAAGATCAGGCTCCAAGTAGTTAAATACTAGCAGTAACAGCTAGTAACTGGCTGAGCATGGAGACACATTAAGGTCTCAAAAGCCTTTGCCCTTTCTACTTCACTTGTCTTTCAACATGCTTATTAGTCTCTTCTTTGTTCTCACCTACTACGCAAATGTAGATGCTGTAGTTATAATGCCACATGTTTTAAATGTCTCCAAAATAAAAGCAACAGGTTGTTCTTGAGAAATTACACATTCAGATCAAGCAGACCTGAATGTGAGTACTAATTCTGCTACTAATAAGTTGTATGTCTTTAGACAAGTTATCTTCTCTCCGTCTCCACTTCCTCACTTATTTACCCATATTAAAGGGGTAAAAATGTATACCAGGGTATGATGATAAAATTAAACCCATGTGAATAAATTCCCTGGACATAGGAAGCAAAAAGTTTTCTTTGCAATCCCACCAACGGCTCTGCCTATTTATTCTGATTATAACAGGCTGATAACCTGTCAACATATTTTGATAAGCTATACAGGAAAGACTATGAACGCTTGTAAACTGGTAGCAAAAGATAAGATGATTAACTATGGTGAATGATACAGTGGAGACATTGCTGAAGTAGGCCTCCACCAAGGAACAGCAGTGACTACTAAATCAGTCCACATGTCATAGCTGGTAAAAGCAGACCATTCTTAAAGACCACACTAAACACTACTCCAGTCCACAAATGAAGATTGCTTGGGGAGTGCTTGCGAGTCTCTCTAGCTCAGTGAATTGACTTCTTCAAAAACAATTTCAGTTTTCTTTCCTCTGTGAAGGTGAGAAAAAAAGAAAGAAAGAAAAAACTTGGTTTCCTAAGCATAGGGAATCTACTTTCTTGGGATTCAGTTATGCATGGTATACCTAGTTGGTTTACAAAACCAAAGTACACAGAACAAGCTAAAACTGAAGTGCACCACCATTATAATTCCTGTTCATAGCTTTTAACCCCTTTGTAGCATGCAGCACACAAGAACTTTTCACTGAATCTTCAAGCCGCTCCATACTGTTTTCTGTCATAGACCAATATTATTCAAGGTAAGATTACCTGACCAAAATGATATCTAGCCAGTAATTATAAAATTAACAAATATGATGAAAATCTAAAACTAATTAAACAGGGCTACTTTGGGTTCAGAAAAACTGACTTGTCTGACAAACCACAACTTCAATCAAGTAGTTTTCACATATGGTGCTGTAACATTGAGGTAATTGGATTCGATATTCTCCAGAGACCCTACAAGCTCCAAGAGTTTCTGTTCCAAGGTGATAGGAGAGCTGTGCTCTGTGTAGTGTCTGCAGAAATTATAAGTCATGTAGTAGAGTTTAAAAGAGTGACTTACCTTCATCCTTCACAATATTGCTTCATGCTTTGTGCTAGTAAAACATGTCTTTATGTTTAACTCTATTGACAAAGGCCAGAAGGTTTCAAGTTTCATCATTTCTATAGCAACTCTAATTTTGTTCATTCAGATAGAATTACTTGATAAACTCATGGGTAAATGTGAACAATTTAAGTAATCATTTGTTTATGATTTGTACTTTGTCAAATATACTAGTTGAAAATGAAGCAATGGCATAGCCGATGAAATGTACTTTAAAAAAGTTTATAAACTAGTGGAAGGAAGAGGATTCAGAGGTCATACTCTAAAATATAGCCATCACTCCTAATTTATAATGGAATTTTTCAGAAACAGCTACGTGAATTTTTCTGCATTTCAAATACTTCCATCGCCCCAAATAAACATAAAGTCTTTTCTCCCAATTGCTGATGGGGAAAACATTACCAATGTATTTAGCCCTATAGTAACTTTTACAAACCTAGGAATTTTGACACAACTATAATTACTTTTAACGCAGCATTTAAAATGCCATAGAAGACATAAAACAGGGACTAATAAAAACATTCCAAGAGAAAATGGAGATTAAAAAGATCTTTGACAGAATTACTGAAAAAAAAATCATATATGAAGACCTGGAGATGTAGTGAAGACCTGGAGATGTAGTTCAGTTGAAAGAGTGGGTGTCTAATAGGAACAAGGCCTTGGGCCTTGGGTTTAATTCTGAACACTACAAAAAAAGGGATACAGTTCTATGCAAGTTTATAATACCAGCACTGGCGAGAAACCAGAAGTTCAAGGTAATCTTACTCTATAAAGTGAGTCTGGGAGCTAGTCTTGTCTATCTGAGACACTGTCTCATAAAAACGATCTTAAAATAGCAAAATAAATTTAAAACAAAATTGACTGTGAACAAAAGGCAAATTAGAATTAATATAAAATCTTGCAAACAAGGAGCTAATTATAAAGGAGCAGGATCTAGGAAGGTTTGATTTAGTAACATTAGAAGGAAAAGCACACTTGATGTTTCATTTGTTCTAGATCAAAAATAAGTAGACTGATAATCTGCATTAGAGGAATTTTCATGAATAAAATTCAAATTTTGAATACCCAATTTGATGGAACACAAACCCAAATGCACACAATGGCATGTGCACACACACACTCACATGCATGCATGGATGGAAAGCTTGCTGTGCCTCTTTGGCTGGCTGCTTAGCGTCACTGCAGCACTCCAAATTGCTGGTGAACATGCAATTGCCCCCAAACATTCGTTGTTTTTCATCAGTATTACTCATCAGATTAACAAAAAGACAATTTCTCTTTATTTGCCAGAATTTCTGTACACCTCATTTCAGATTGTGATTGGTTCTTGTCCAGAACCATTGCTTAAGTAGTGTTACAGTACCAACTGACTTTTCACTACTTTTACTGAAAGGAAACATTGCATCCTATCCACCTGAACATTTTCAGCACGTAGCATATGACCTGGCACATATCAAGTGCTAAGCAAACTATTCTTCTGTATTTTAAAACAAAAAATGAACAACTAAGAAAAAATGACTTAGCTTTGCCTAAGAAATTATAAGCATAGGTACACAGTAATTACCCAATTCTCAAAGCCTGTCAGACGAAAAGGATCTGAGTATATTAACTTCAATGATCAGGAATCAATATATAGAAGTTATAAAGAGATGTAGACTGTTGACTTCCTTATAACTATCTTCCAAATA
>CM053742.1:75249174-75315535 GCA_028658305.1 Pachyuromys duprasi
TGCTAATATATCCTCTCCTCGGTAAATAGGCCCTACTTTTTTAATTTCATTATGTTCCCTAAAAATTCTTGTTGATGTTGTCCTCATGACCTAATCAATTCATAAAAGCCCTACTTCTCAATACCATAATGATAATAAAATTTTTCATGTGTTTTGGAGCAAATATCGAAATCATAGCATTTGTATACTGAAAATGATGAAACAGTGCTGGAAGATAGTAAAGATGCTAACATTAACAAGAAAAACATCATTGTCATGGAATTAAAGATTTTTTTATTATTATCAAAGCAACACTACCCAAAATGATCTATAAATTAGATGTAATGCCTATCAAAATTCAATAACCTTTCCAAATTACGGACGAATGCAATGCTCAACTTCTATATATTCTGATTCTAATTTCTGGCCCCTAAGATCTGGTTGCTGCTCAGACAAGTATATTCTCACTTAGACCTTTCCTCACTGCATAAACCTTGCTTAAGAAATTATTCCTGATGAATTAATAAATGACAACACACTTGGTCAGGGAAAATGAAGTAGGCATGGCTAAGGTTAGAAGACTTTGGGAAGAGAAGGATCTTGGGAGGAAGCAGAGAGGTACTGGAAGAGGAAGGAAGCATGGAGCTGCAATGGGTTAGCATAGAGAAAAGCACATGACCAGACTGACAAGGATGGAAGAAATTGGCCCAAATGAAAAGAACATTAGCAAGTATTTTGGGATTATGGATGGGAGGTAGCCCAGACAGAAAAGATTAAAGCAGATGGCCTAATAGAGTAAGCCAGCCCCAAATAAATATTTTCCTTATAAGAGAAAAAAAAATTATATAGACTATCTAACAAAAAACCCCAAACCAGGCATGAGAAGCCCTTGTTTGAGTTGTTGGTCAGGTTTGTCCAAGAAGTCTCCCAAAACATTACAGGTTATTGCTATTGCCCTTGGCTGCCCCCACCCCCACCCGAGCTGGAAGGCAAACAATTTTGTAAAACACCATGCACTTCAGACACAGGGCCCTGAGGACCCTGACCTGGATCTGACCTGAGTGCTTCCTCCCAGAGGACTTTCTTTTAAGTCCTCAGGCACCATGCAAGCTTCCAAAGTCTTACGCAGGTATAATGCCTATGAACCACAACAATGATCAGCATGACGCACCATAACTCAAGGTATTATGCACATAGCTTGGTGGTAGCCAACAACTTTCAAATTGGACATAGACTCACTTTACAAAAGGTAATTATGTGATACTGGGAACCTAGCCAACTAGCACAGCGCTAGTGAAGTCATAAATATTGGAAGAGAATCTATAACCTTCAACTTACTAAACTAAATAATCCCTTACTTCATTCTAAATATTTATCCTTATTCTCACAATAAATGTAGTCCTCACCCCTCATCAAGGAAAATTCCTTTTGCAACAGATGTGGACCATTACAAAAGCTATACCAATCAAAATGCAAAGATGTAAAGCCCAGTCTCAACTAATACACCTACAACACAATTACTACAACTAAGACTCAGGAATCATTGCAGAAGAAGGGACAGAAAGATTGTAGAGACAGGTGAGCAAGGAGTTTGCTATAAGATTCTGTCTCTTCACAATATCAGAATCTACACCCATGAAGCTGAACCAACATGGCTGCCTAAATATGATCCACAAAGACAACACCAATGGACATGCTAACATGAAAGAGCAAAAGTTCATAAGGCCTCAACCTTATAGAGAGAACTACAAGAAATTAAGGTATGCTGACAGCAGGAGAAATAATCTTTCAGGGAAGAGCACACTAATTGGTTATCCAACAGTTAATGGTCAGCCCTGAAAACACACATATGAGTAACATTATACGGACTGAGCAAGTTGTGTTTATGTTTTGGGGGAGGGGAGATGAAATTTTCTCTATCCTTTTATCAGCTACTATAGCAGACATCTCTTGGGTTACTTGGCTTCTGAAATGAGATACAAGAAGAGGAATTTCTCCATTTCCACATAGAATACAGTTACATAAATTCTGAGTTGTCTCCTCCCAAATAGTTTCATAGTAAAATCTCTTTCCAGCTGTAGCAGTTGTCCTGAGGTACTATGACAATCCAAGACATTCCTTGGGGCTAAACAGGGAAGACTGTTTTCTAATTATCCCTTAAAACTGCAAATTATGGCCCAGGAAAATGGCTCAGCTCATAAAGACCCTTGCTACCCAAGTCTGCAGACATTAGTTCCATCCTGAAAGAAAGAAATCAGTCTATACAGATGTCCTCTGGACTTCACACATAGCCCATATTAAGTGCATGTGAGAGTGCATGCACATACACGCATACACACACACACACACACACACACACACACACACACATAGACATGCATGCATGCACACAGCAGACAGGCAGGCAAACAGGTAGATACATTCAAATTATTCCTGGAAAAGCAGCAGAAATTATTACTGACTTAGAATAGTGAGTGTTGAGTGTGGGTTTGTGCTCCTGAAGAGTATGGAAACCAGTAACAAGCTACCACACAGGAAAAATATTCACAACATACCCTGTGCAGAAAGTAGATTCTGCCACTAGATTTTCAGCACTATGAGGAACATGAATATTCTGTCTAATGCACACCCTACTAGTCTTTAAATAAGCTAACTTGATGACACTTGTTCAGACTTGAAGATCTTTTTTGGAAGAGTTAGAATGAGCCTCTATTTAAAACTAACATTTTCTCAGCAATATTCTCCCAATAATTAATCCCCTTCCATAAACACACCTCTCCACTAATCATGAACAAACTTATAAACAGGCCCCCCAAATTAACTTTTGCTCAAAATGCTTTTGTTGAGTTTCTATTCCTTTTATCTCACTTACACAACAACATAACACAATTCACAACTGTGTATATAAGTATCAGAAAGAGGAATAGAACAAAAATTGCCAGATGTATCTCCTTCTGAAAGGGCTCAGTGCATGTTAGAAAACTTTGATATCCAAGCCTCACCTCCAAGGATCCTGGGGCAGTCAGGTTTCCGTAGAGCCTCAGAATTTGCTTTTAAGAAAATTTGTTTAGGCTCTTTAGGACTACCGATTTTAGTGTGTTTTTCCTCTATTAAATGGCGAATATCCACTTATAAGTGATTATATACCATATTTGTCTTTCTGCTTCTAGGTTACCTCACTCGGGATGATCTTTTCTAGATCCCACCATTTGCCAGTTGGAGAATCATGCTAGTTTAGGAGAGCATTCTGGTGTCTTACATTCTTATCTCACTATCCACCAACTGTTGGATACTTTAGGATATCACCCTAGTTTCAGCTTTCTCTCCATTGCTATGAAGGAACTCAGTACTATAAGAAAGGGTTAGGTAAAAGCAAGCCCCAAAGGATTGTTCATGATGATTCACACTACCTCTTTCATTGTAGCCCACACTTCCAGCTGTGTCTGCCTGTTGCCCCCACAGTGGTGAAAACCAAGTCTACTCTTTCAAAATGGGATCATCAATATGTGGGAAAACAGTAAACATCTGTATAGTGGCAGCCGTGATGTGTGCAAACAGGAAGGTGGAACTACTGAATCCTGAGAGGTGTTTGGATTAGCATAGTTACTGAAAAATGAACTTACTATTCAAAAACAATGCTTCCAAAAGCAGAATGGGGGATAAGGACAGGAATTGAAGAAAGTGAATGGATTGGAATAAAGTATAATGGCATATAAGTTCACAGATGCTGTGATTGAAAACCCATTACTTTGTATGATAACCTAAAAAATGTTTTAAAAGTTATATGATGAGCAAATTGGCATATCCATACATTGCTGAACAAATAAAAAGAAAATTTGTAAGATGTTGATGCCATCTCTGAAAGCTGGCATTGTTTCAATGCTTTAGTGGCATCTCCCTCAAAGTACAATGTGAAATTTGTATGTTTTACCAAGAAAAGAACAACCTTTCTGTGATGTTCACATGTGCCCACCACTAAGCTCAACATATCAAGTTTCTGTATTGCCCACATTCTGTTCCTGTTTCCCTTCTTAGTAATTATTCTCTCTTGTCTATAAATGACTGATATTTAGACATGTAGCACTATCAATTAAATACTTTTTATTGTATTCCATATAAATAATATCACTTACTCCCTTCTCTCTCAATTATTTCATTTAGGATTCACCTCTGTTCTCGTGTGGATTGGTAGCCATTATAATAATTTATGTTACACATAGAACTCTTAAATGTTGAGATTTGAAAGGACTTTTAAAAACTACTGGGGATTAGGACTCAGACACAAAATACTAATGGGTCAGAGAAAACAGACATGGATAATGCAGAGCAAACAGGCATGGATAATGCCTTTAATGAGTGGTAAAACTGTTGAAAACAAGTGTCTATCCAAGCTAAAGCACATTGCCTATATGTGCTCAGCTCCTACTGATTTTTGTCATGGATGAATATAGATTGACAAACCTAGCCTTCCCTGCTTCTCAAGAGAAATCAGCAGTCTAGACTGTTTTGGCAGAACCTCTGTACTTCTAATAAACCTTAAAATAAGTTCAGATTGATTAAAATATATCCTCAGGATACAGGGAGCCCACTGGAAGCCATTTTTCAAGCTCTAACCAAAGAACCTCACCAATTACATTCAAGGAAACAATACTCAAAAAGGAAGGAATTTACCATGATTACTGAGAGTGCAGGCCAAAGTGGCCTAGTGCAATTTCGAACAAAGAATATCAAGACAGATGACTAAATGAAGTGCCATCTTTGCCATTCATGATCTTAATGGCCACTTGGCATAGAATTCGGTCTTTCTGGGTTTCAGTGTTCTCATTTGTGAAAGTAGCTGCCTCATATAACTGCTGGAAAACTGAATAAATATATATATGTAAAGAGCTTAGTATCGCACCTAGTACATACAAAATGATTAAGAGTATTAATTGTTTATTCTGTTGTTATGATTTCCATAGGTGATGTATGGGAATAGCAATATTCTTTATTATTTCTAAAAAATTAAGTTCCTCAGGACAAATTATTAAAATATGATGTCAGAATATTTACAAATATCAGGCTTGATAAAACATAGCGTTCCAATGAGTTACTAACACCAAATCTGCATTTAATTAATATATGTTCAGGTTATTTTCTTTCTTTTCCAAAATGAAACATGCTGCTGCCCACAGAAGATGAATGTTGAAATCTGTGTTCCTAATCAGTGGAAAACTAAGTTTCTATTTCTTAGGAAGTTGTGCTTTAGCTCAAACCAAAGAATCTGGTTAAACTTGAAAATGATTTTATACAGTTTGTCAGAAATGCAAATATATTGTATAGTAAAGTAAAAATCTCATGGGAGGGTGCTTGAAAAGAATAATCCCGAAACATTATATATTGCTTTAGGATCTTTGAAAACTCTTTCACAAATGTGATATTCCTAGATAATTAGAAATGGAAGGTACCACCTCCTGTGGAAGTATGCACCTGAAAGAAATCCCAGCACTCAGGAGGTTGAAATAGGATTGGCTGCAATGTCCTCCTCTGTGGCTTAGCAAGGTTGCTCCTCCCTTGGGGGTGGGTAAGCCAAAGAGCCAGCTATTGAGTTCATGTCAGAGACAGTCCCTGTTCCCCTTACTAGGGTACCCACTAGGATACTGAGCTGCCATGGGCTGCATCCGAGCAGGGGTTCTAGGTTATATTTATACATGGTTATAGTTGGAGAATCAGTCTCAGAAAAGACCTCTGTGTCCAGACATATTTGGTCCTTGTGGAGCTCCTGTCCTCTCTAGATATTACTAACTCCCCCTTCTTTCATATGTTTCCCTGCACTCTGCCCCAGCCAGTCCTGAAGAGACCTAATAAGCTAAGATCAGATGGAAGGGGAGGAGGACCTCCCCTATCAGTGGACATAGAGAGGGGCAAGGAGGAGATCAGGGAGGGAGGGTGTGATTGGGAAGGAATGAGGGATGGGCTACAGCCGGGATACAAAGTAAATAAACTGTAATTAATATAAAAATAAAATTTAATTAAAAGAAAGAAGAAAAAAGAAATAAGATTGGGAGTTCAATGTAATTTACACAAAGCAAGTTGCAGCTCAGGCTTGGCAATATTGTAAGACCATGTTTCACAAACAAAAATTTAAAAGAAAAGAGAATTCACTTATGAAATCATTCAACACCGGGGAACATGCCCCAAGTCATAGAACTCCTCCAACCAGCCAGGAAATACTGAAACAGGAAGTAGTGTCTTCGACACTGGGGATCATGCCCCAAATCATAAGGCTCCTGCAGCCAGCCAGGGAATACTGAAACAGAAAATAACGTCTTCCTAAAACTTGTAAGAAGAGTGGCTGCATTTGTAGCATAAGCATAGAACGAGAGAAAGAGACAGCTGTGGATAAGGAAATTATGTAATGCTACTTGGAGGAGGCAGCTTCTGAGCTCAGCTAACAGATCAGGTTTCTAAAAGTAGCTGTGGAAAGCAAGGCAGGAGAGATAGCCAGGGGAAGAAATATAAGGAGAACGTTTTGTGTGGGTAATAGTGTCCAAACTAAGGCTAGCAGAGTGTAGACAAAGGTGGTGAGAAAGAAGCCTTGCCTTAGAGCAAAGGTTGGGACAGCATGCTATAGAGTTTTGAATATCAAGATATTCTAACAAAGACAGAGAGGTGCGATTACTTTTTTTAATGAAAGAAAATGTCCACTCTTATTTTATGCTACAATTCAATTGCTACAGAAAAATGAAAAATAAAAATAAAAAGGTCTGCTGGGAGCTGTGGCACACGCTTGTAATCCCAGTACTCTGGGAGACAGAGGCAGGTGGATCGCTGTGAGTTTGAGACCAGCCTGTTCTACAAATCAAATTCAAGACAGCTAAGGAGACAGAGAGAAACCCTGTTTCAAAAGCAAGCAAACAAACAAACAAAAACAAAAAACTAAAACAAAAAAAGGAAAAGAAAACCTCTCTCTGTCCTGACTACTCAACAGTCCTCCCCATTAATGATTTCTTCTGAAACTTACCCAAAACTGCTCCCACGAATTCTTTTTAAATAGTAATCTTTATTTTGCAACTGTGTCATCAAATGCAGTTATACCACTGCAACCCTGTGATTATACAACATCATAACCCAGTTACACACATTCTGAAAGAGAAAGCAGCCCCATTAATACTGTTTCTTGCTTAAAGGCTACAGTAAAAACAATTACAACACACATTTTTTTCTTTTCTTTTTTTTGAGATTGTAATATAATGATATCATTATCATTTCTCCCTTCTCTTTCCTCTCTACCAACACTCGTATATGTCTCTCCTTGCCCTTGCTCTCTGTCAAATTCTCTTTCATGGTGTATTTTCATTAATTGTTCTCTTTAAAATGGCTTTTTGCAGCCTTTAACAAATAACACATCAGTGTAATCTTTCCCATTTGTACATGCTGGCATGCACTATAAAAGTAAAAAAAGTCCCAGGAATCTAATGTGACTCCTTGGTAATGATATTTTCTGCTTCATTCTTTCAGCCAAGAAATAATCAGAGTGTAAAAGGGGGACCTATCTCTCTGTCAGGGTGCACTCAGAGAACAACACTTAGTTTAGATGATACAGCTGTGCTAGAATATCAAATAGAGTTATGACAAGAACAAAATAATGTCAGGGATGGGAGGGAAGGAAGCGGGAAAATGAAAACTGGTTACACAAACAAGTCCTAGAAGAAGTGATTGAGATGAAAAAATTAAACCAACAGGACCATGTTATGTTACAGTTGACATGAGAAAATCAGACTCAGAATTACAGAGTGTTATGAAAATATACATTAAAAGGCTCATAAAAACATTGAGAGAAGAACAGCTGATACTGCAGATTAAAAAAAGCTATCTGGAATTTTCGAATGAATGTTAGTAAGAGCCAGTAGTTTAGAAAATTATGATATATCGAGCAGTTAGAAAATGCCAGGACCACATGTTTCTTGACCAATAATATTTAAAACATTTGCGTGTTACTGTCATCTCTACCAAATATCAGATTTCCCTTTGAGAGTATCTGTATCAAAGTATATCTGTAAACTCATATACTTCCCTCACATACTCTACCCTTCATCCAAATTAGACTGCTATATTTTCTATTCCCAGGCTACACTTTCCAACCTCTACGCCTTTGTTTTAACACTTTTCTCCATCAAGAATGTTCTTGTTTTCATTCACCCTGACTTTATCCCCATATGGATATGTTCAAATCTTACCTTCTTCTAAAGTCTGCCATGAAAGCTTGTTTTATAATGTCTCCCCTGATTCTACTTGGTGTTACTTTCTATCTTCCTTTACAATATTATCCAAAACTCTTTCTCTACTTTCTGCCACTCCACCAAGACACTGAGCAACAATAGATAGTTACATATTAGTACCAAGGTATGTACTTTGTTTTGCTAACCTGTGATCTCTTTGTGAAGGAACTCCAAGTTGGATCATCTTTGTATCCAGTTTCCAGCATGTGCGCACACACACACACACACACACACACACACACACTGTAAAAACTATAGCTAACTTACAACCCTCATGGCCTGATTAAGATCTTTGTATGAAAGGCTAACCATGGGAAATCGAAGTCTCCTTTTATATAATTTAAAGGGGGGGGGCATGTATGCAGACAACTGTTGCATAGCACAATTAACTACCTGAGTATTCAATAACTATTTATGGAAAGAAAGAATGTGGGTTTACTGTATGGAAAACAAATAAAATAGGGCAATCATATGTTTAGTTTATATAAAAATATTTGAGGGGAATCTTGTTTAGATACACTTGATAAACTGGCATGGAAACCAATGACAATCCTTTGAGGGGAAAAATATGATTTTTATCATCTATTGCTGCTCAGCAAATGTCTATTTTTAGATACTAGCATTGGTTCTAATCTTCATAGCAACTCAGAAATTACTTATTATTCCTGCTTTCCAGATTAGTAAAATGAATCTCAGACAATCTACATAACTTGGCTGAAGTTACACAGCTAGTTTTTTTTTGTTTTGTTTTTTTTTAAGTAGCACTGGAAATTGGATACGGACCTGTCTTACCTCAAAGTCTGTGTTCTTTCCAAGAGCACATTTTTCAAAAACACTCTCACAACTACTCTTTAATATGTTTCACACAATGCAACAGTAAAACTGAGAGAGCTGCATACATTTCTCAGTACACACTTACTCCTGTATCTTCCACCCTTAAATAACCACTTCCCTATCCAGCCAAATCGAAAGTCTATCACCTCTTTTCAACATTCTGCAAAACCATAGCTAAAATACAACACCAATGGCCTGACTAAGATCTTTACATACAAGGCCAACCACTGAAAAACTGTCTCCTTTTATATAATTAAAAAATAATAAACTGCAAAATTAAAGTTTTTGTCTTTAAGTAACAAAAATATACATTTGTTGAGTTTTAAAAGATTGTTTCTAAACTTTCCTTCTCCTCTTTTCTTCTTCTTTCCCCTTTTCTTCCAGACCCCCTTTCCCTGCCCATTCATACAGCCACTACCTTCGTCTTTTTTCTACCTCTCTTTTCACGTCCTTTTCCCTTTGGCCTTGCATGGACTTGCTTTACTTTCCGGGAGAACCAATATCAGAAGACAGCAGGGAGAAGATGGCAGCCAATAGAGAAGGCCAGACCCTCATTGTGCAGGCTTCTCCAAGAGTGGGCTTATAAGAAAGCCTTACTGTAACCCTGCTATGCTGCATCATCACCACAGTCCAGTGAAGCCCTTCCACTAAAATCATACAGCAAACATGTAAACTAATGCTATATGTATACGATAACCATCTTCTTTCTTAAATTTTAACTGAAACATAGTTATATTATCTCCCCTTTTCTCCCTCCAACCCCCTTCCCATGCTTTTCTCCTTACTCCCTTTCAGATTCATGGCCTCTTTTTCTTTGATTATTTTTACATATATATAAATACAGCCTGATGAATCCATTTAGTGGTGCTTGTATACATGCCTTTTATGATGCTCTTTTTACCCTACAATAACTTTCCTAACAAGAAAGATTTTCAACTGTTCCCATTCTTTCAAAATCTTCAATACCCCAAGAAATTTTCCTTTAAATCTTTATGCAGTAGGGTCTCCCACATGTTGCATCTAATCAGAAGAAA
This sequence comes from Pachyuromys duprasi, assembly GCA_028658305.1. Taxonomy (NCBI): domain Eukaryota; kingdom Metazoa; phylum Chordata; class Mammalia; order Rodentia; family Muridae; genus Pachyuromys; species Pachyuromys duprasi. The sequence continues at coordinate 75,259,283 of CM053742.1, forward strand.
AAATTTCTTAGGTGCATGGCAAGAAATAAAATGAGAAGATGGTAAAAATCACTAAAAGAGACATGAATACAGCAAATCTTCACTTCCCCAGAGAATTCCTGAGATGGAACCTGTTTCCACCCTATGAGTGCCTGCTCAGAATCCCTGTCATATTAAAGAAGAAATTCTTCCCTGGCTTTTCAACAGCAAATGAATTAGTGATTAACACTGTCTTGGTGTATTATGGTGGATTGCTGACATTCAAAAGGCTTTAATCTGTCCTAAGTACATGAAGGGTTAAATTTAAGAAAAATGCTTCAAGCTCTAATGTAACCATAGGAATTGCATGTTGAACACAACAGACACCAGGGGTGGGACTGCACCCAAGAGGGAGCTGGGCATTGTGCCAGAGACATGTGGGATAACCTGCCCTGTTGGTTCTATGCAAGGTTAATAGAGAGAAAAGCAGAGACTTTAGGTTAAAGTTGCAGAAGGACAAAGCCTGGCAGGGGTCTAAAATATTTCAGATCGTGCATTTACCAACAAAATAAGATCACACTTCATACTGTAATGAACAAAGTAGAACTTCATCTCATTCAAACTTTCCCTTCTCTTTCTTCCTGAGCTGACAATCAACATATGCAACTTATTAACATAACTGAGCATGAACATTTCTTATTACTGTGCAGGCTTTGTATGTTTGTTAAATGAGCATATTTGTCTTCGTTTTCCTGAAACATTCATTTACCTAGTTAACAAAACATCACTTACTTAAAATGTTTTCCTAACTATCCTAAAGACTCCATAAACTCCGTCATGTTTGTAAAAAGAAGGATTAAAGTGTAGGAGAACATGATGAACGTTTGGATGTGATTACTTCCCTATTCTTACCTTCCTATTCTTACTTGACTAATTCAGGATATTAAAACCACTTTAGGCATTTTGACAAAAGTCAGTGTAGCTCTTTTTTTTTTTTTTTTTTTACCACTCAAAAGAGAATAATTCTCCATGTTTAGGCAGTTTGGAACTTGTACTTAAGGACGTTGAAATTTGGTCTTTGCTCTTTAGTGAAGGGGAGTCAGGGAAGAAAGTTCCCTGTGTTTACCCACTGAATAAATACGCCTCTAGGCAAAGCACTGTTTGGTGCTTTAGTCCATGGACTTTTTAAATATCTATCTTGGCTGCTCCACAATCCCCATGTTAATCACCTCATCTTCCTACTTAGGTGCCTCCAGTTCTAATTCAAGAGTATTATTTGGCAAAGTAAATGATCCATGACCCAAGCAGGAAGGAAAGATAAAGGCTCCAGAGCGATGAAAAATTAATGCTGTAAAATCCATGTGCTGTAGATTTCTTCATATGAGAGTCCTTGCTCAAACAATTCTGGAGAGTTTACCTATCTAATTCCAAAATTCAAAGATATTAGAAAGAATAAATTAAAATTGTTACTGCTGTTACAGGGGTTATTATTGCTCTTAAAGTTTATTACATGTGATTATCTGTCATACTCTGATAAACATTTTTACATATATTATTTTATTCATTCATTGTTTGGTGTGTGTGTGTGTGGTAGTGGACTCTCACATAGCCCAAATTGGTGTGGAACTCACTATGTAGCTGAAAATGGTCTTGAACTCCTGATAATTCTGCATCTGTTCCCTGAGTGTTTGGCTTATAAGTATACACCACTATTCCCTGTTACTTGACTGATTGTTTGCACCACCCCTAAAAAGTTAATTACTGTTATTGGATCCATTTCACAGTTGTATAAACTGAGGTTTGGACTCTACATTTTACAAAGGTTAAGAAAATTACCAAATCTGTGTAAGTTTAGTGTAGACAGGCATAAAGGCAATGGTGTGGTGGATTATTTAATAACAAAAAAGTGCTGAATATAAAGAAAAATCCAAGATACTAAAGAGCAAAGCATTTTAAAGAGCCTTAGTAATCAGACAATTGAAACGGGTTAAAATGTTTCAAATTGTCCACTTACTAATGATAAGAAAATAAAACCAATGTCATAACTATAACTGTCTCCCTGGCTTTTTAAATTCAGTGATAGCTTTATCAATGGTGATTTATTTTTCTCATTGGGAAAGAATGGTTCAGTGTTATGAAATTTGTGCATAAAGAGAATAAATTCACTGAAAATGGTGTTATTTTATGTGTGGTTTACTTTTAAAATAATTGCAAGATAGGTAGAGAACAAACTCAGTACGCGAATGATTTCACTTTCCTTCTTAAAGCCTCTGCATTCAGATTCAGTTAGCCTAGTCAGTCAACTTGCTGTGGTCTAGGTCTATTCCACCTCCAGGATTTATTCCAATACACTAATAAGTGGAGTTGATGATTTGTAAAAGAGACTTGAAACCGTGGCTGAAGTGGTGTCTGATTTGAAGTGACCTTATATAACTCATTACTGCAATTAGTGTTCCTGATTCTTGCTTAAAACAGCTACATGTCCATGCCCAGAATAAAACTATGACTTGGCATGAGAAGAAAGAGTCACGTTTGAATCACTGTGTAAAAGTCAGGTAACTGTGTGCTGTCAGGAGCTACTTGAGCAGCCCAAGGGGGCAAAAGAATCCTGGGCAAGCATATTCAGGATCAGTCAAGGGCTTTACAAGATTGCTGAAAGGTTGCCTTTTCAGCATTTTTACTCTATTACAAGTTGCCTAGAACTGTCTATCCGTGGAAAATATTTTATGAAAATATTGCAAGGAAGGACCCTTGGTAGGAAGGACCCTTGGTACTGAGTAGGTAGGCAGGAGAAAAGACTGAGGGAGCTGCAGTTTGCTGTCTAAGAGAATTAAACAAACGTCCCAGTGTGGATAGAGTACAGCTAAGTTCCGTGAGACAGACATAAAAAATTCAAGTCCCAAAACCACTGTGGTCATTCAGAAATGTTTGCAACTTTTCACAAGGGCAGTGGTATTACTCCCAATTTCCTGGCCAAATATTTATTAAAGTAACCAAGGACTGAGTGCATGAAGCTGCTTCACATCGGCGCAGCATCGTACTTTCCTTCTAGCTCTGGACTGTGAGGTACTGTTAAAAGAAAAAAAAACACTCTTCCATACTCAAAATAGCTACGTTACAGAGGAGAGTTGGAACGTGTTCTGGGAGTGGGTGTGTTTGTTTGAGTTTGGTGTGTGCAGAAAAGGCAAGCTTCCACAGCCATTCACACACTCTGCTCCTCAGTCAGTGATGGCTACGCAGACAGCAGAGCTCCAGCCCTACATCTCCAAATGGTAACGTAAATCTATAAAAAAATATTTTGTTAACTATTTTGAGGTACTTTATAAATAATATGCACATGTCTGATGGATACATATATATGCGCATGTATGTTTGTTTATTTATCTTTACTTTTGCTTGCTTTCTCCTGTGTCTGGTTGTGTGCGGTTACTTGTGTGGTATTATTTCAGTTGTGAGAAAGAGTCCCCCCTCCCAACTCCTATGCTAATCACTCAAAAATATCTTTTGAGTTGGCCCCACCACAGAACCTAAAATCCCCACATCATGCTAAAAATCTGATTTGGTCACTGAAAGCAGCTGTGAATATCCAAATGTTACACTGAAATATTAGGCAGACACTAGAAATTAAAAACGATGTAAAAAAAGGAATATGGGGCAAATGTTTCTGATATAATGTTAAATTTCCAAAATTACAAATTGACATGTACAGTCTGGGTCATGTGCTAGTAAAATATCATGGGGTCAGAGCAAGTATATATATCCCTGCTCTGAACGTGAGCTTCTGGTAAGAGAAACCCAGCACAGTTGGACAGATTTTTGGTGATTTATTTTGAATGAGTGCTTTCCACAGTCCCTGATGCTCAGCGTCCTCTCTTTTCACAGTGTGTCCCACACCTCAAAGTGCTGAGCTCCAGAGGATCCCAGTGACCTCTTGGTAATCAGCCTTGGCTGGGTCCAAATACCCACCCCTTGGAAAAGTCACGGAGCCTGACGTCTGCCTGTGAGCTGTGTTCAGCAAAGACCTCACAAGCAGCTACCCAGTTTCTCTTGGTAGCAAACTGTCAAACCAGGCCCGTTTCTTCAAAAGATGGTAGAGGACTTAGCAGCTTCCTATGTTGCTCTGAAATTGGAGAATGAAATTCTGCAGGCTCAAGTGAAGAGGCTCATGGAAGAAAATGCTGCCCTCCAGGCCCAGATACCAGAGCTCCAGAAATCTGGAGCAGTCAAAGAGGATGAACCATCCCGAAAGCCCTCAGAGTTACCAGAGGCCCAGGAGCCCCCAGAGTCCTCAGAGTTCCCAGAACTACTGGAAACTCCAGCAGCAAAGGCCTCACAAAACCCCTGGGAACCTCCAGAGACCACAGAGCCCAGGGGTCTCTCAGAGATCAAGGAGCCTAGGGCACCTTCAGCCATCAGAGAGCTTAGGGGTTCCTCAGATATCGGAGAGCCCAAGAGCCCCTCAGAGATCATGGGGTCTAGAGAACCCTCAGCCATCAGAGAGCTCATGGGAGACCCAGAGATCAAAGAACCCCAGGAGCCTCCAGAGACCAAGGAGTCTGGGGGACCCTCAGTCATCACAGAGTTCAGGGGATTCCCAGAGAGCAAGGAGCCCCACACATCCCGAAAGTTCAAGGAGTACTGGGGATCCCAGGAACCTCCTGAGGTCAAGGAGTCCAGGGAACCCTCAGATCTCCTGGATTCCACAGCAGCCTGGGGTCTCCAATATCCTTCAAAGGCCAAGGGGGCCCATAATTCCCCAGAGCTCCAGGAGCTCTCAGCCTGGAAACCTCCAACATTCGAGGAACCCCAGGAGATCAAGGAGGCTCTGGAGTCCCCAGCAACCCAGAAGCCCCAGGCATCCTCAAGGGGTTATGATATCCCTGCAGTCTGTGAGGCAGGGCCCACGGACAACCAGGGTACCCCAGTCCTCAAGGAGCTCCAGAATTCACAGCTCTACAACCCTACAAATGATGAGGAGTCTCAGAAGGTTCCAGAATACCAGGGGCCCTCATCACAGCTGGGGCCCCTTGAGAATCCAGCTACCCAGGAGACCCTGGAGACTCGGGTGCCCCAAGAACCCCTGGACCCCTCAGATGCCGAGGAGTTCCTAGAACTCTCAGTACCTGAAGAGTCCCTAGAGGGCCTAATAGTTGTGGGAACAGGAACAGCACATGACCATAGCGAATTAGAGGCTGCAACTTTGCCTCTAGATTACCTTTTGGCCTCCAATGGGGATTTTCAGAAACTCTCTGAGTTTTTAATTCACTTGAACAGTTACCTGAGAATTAGAGGGCACCAGTATCCCACTGAAGCAGCGCTAGTGAATTTTGTCCGTAGCTTCTCAGGTGAGGCAGGAATGTGGTTCCAGCCCTTAATAGATAGTCAAATACCCCTGCTGGAACAATTTGAAAGGTTCCTTCGAGCGCTCCAAGATGCCTTTGACAATCCAGAAAGTGTGGAAATTGCTAACCATGGCCTTTTTCAGTTGCATCGAGGTGAAGGCCTTGCCCACAGATATTCAGCCAGCTTCCACCTCATTGCTCAAGAGTTAAATTTGGATGAAAGCACGCTCTGCATCCAATTTCAAGAAGAGCTTGCCAGTTGTATTCAAAACGATCTATGTTGCACAAGTTCAGCCAGCAACCTATCTGATGTGATTATTCACTGTGTCACCTTAGAAGACAAGGCAAGTGGTAAGGTTGATTCCAATTCATCATCTTCTGAAGAGGAAAATGGGTCCAAGAGTCCACCAACTGAAAACCAGCCTGTTCAAGCTACAAGTAATCGTCCCCATCTCAGTGAGGCTGAACGGGCCCGACGCCGTGAATGTCACTTATGCCTCTACTGTGGCCATCCTGGTCACTTTGCCAGAGGTTGCCCTGTTAAGCCTCATCGTGCCCAGCAGGCGGGAAACATGAAGGCCCGGCGGTAAGGGGGATCCCGGGCGGGCCAATCTACAAATATGCTTCCCCCTCTCTTCCAATATCGATGTCCCGTACCCTATGGCTAACTGTTGAGATTCGGCTTGGAAGACGGCAGTTCTTTGAGCAAGCAATGGTGGATTCAGGCTCCTACAGAAACAGCATCGATCGCTCTGTGGTTCTTAGAGAGAAGATACCAATCCGCAATAACATCTTCCCTTTCATGCTCGAAACAGTTGATGGGCGTCCACTAGTTAATGGACCCATAAACAAAGAAACACCACCTGTTGAAGTCAAAATTGGAAACCACGTTGAAGAGCTCCAATTTGACATTATTCATGCACCACGTTACCCTCTGATTCTTGGAATCCACTGGCTTGAAACACATGACCCGAACATCGAGTGGAGTACCCGAACTGTGTCCTTTCCATCACGTTATTGTCACTACAACTGCTTCAGGCACAGGTGGAATCGAAGACGGCGTGATGAAATAATTGCTGGTTAGATGGTGGGTCCTAGTGACTTCTGGCCATCTAGTTTTTGTTACCTCAGCTGTCATCAGTATTTGCTGCTCTCGGAATCTGCCACTGAACCCCTGGCTATGAACTAAGGCTACCTTTACAACGACACTGCCTCTTGGATGATGGACTGAATCTGGCGACTTTGAGCTGCTTTTTACCACCAACCTTGCATGCCTCCCTCTTTGAACCCTGCATTATGTGGGGGCTGTTTTACTTATAACTTACACTAACAATATGCATGAGAATAGATATTAGAAACTAATACTGAGAAGTGTAGCTGTTAGACTGATTTTATTATTTTCTAATTATGATTACTTTATCACATATTTTCTGTTTTTTTAAATAAAGGTAATTTTCCAGTAATATCTTTTACATAATCAATAAACAATGGCTACTGTTACTTGTGTTTCAGATAATTTATTGGGTTAGCTGAGGAAGCAGTAAGAGACCAGTAAGTTCAGAGGGAGGAAGAGAGGAAGGGTGGTAAGAAAGCACAGGAGAAGAGGGAGGGGAAAGGTAGGAAGGATGGAGGAGGGAGGGAGGAAAAGGGGAGGACATGAAAAATGGAGACAGGGTGGAAAAAGAGAAGGAGAGAGAAGGGAGAGAGGAGGGAGAGACTTGGGAAAAGCTTAAGGTTTAAGTGGAGTCCTGTCAATTCCCAGAGTGACAGGTCAGAAGATCTTAGTATAGGTAGATGGTAATGGAGAAAGTCATAAAACTTGGGGTTAGGATTGGGTAAAGCATGGAAGGGTAAGCAGTGGTAAAGTTGAGAAAAGAACTTTGGAGAAACTGGGAGAAAATGGAAAAACTGTTGGGTTCTGGGGTGAGGGGAAGAAGAAATTCTGACAAAGGACAGCTCTGACAGAGACACAAGCATCTTTGAAACTTCTTGGTCTTAAGAAGCTGATCCAACAAAGAAGAACACTAAAGCAGGTAACGAGACCACATTGGTGACTTATCCGTCCCTGTAAATGGGTATGCATGGTTGATTCCCTGCAGCACCCAAGCTTGTCCTAGAAGACCTGCTTACTCACTTACTGTAACATATGAGCAGGGTGGCAGGAATCAAGTTTTAACACATATAACTAGGAGTCACCTTTCCTACACAGAGAAAGCAAAGCCATAAAAGAACCATGGCTTTGTGGCCACAGGAGTGGCTAATGTCTTGACTTTAGTTATACGGGGTTGATGTTTTGACTTAGTTTTACATACCACACACACACACACACACACAGAGAGAGAGAGAGAGAGAGAGAAAGAGAGAGACAGAGACAAAGAGACAGAGACAGAGACAGACAGACAGACAGAGAGAGAGAGAGACAGAGAGAGACAGAGACAAAGAGACAGAGACAGAGAGAGAGACGGAGAGAGAGAAAGAGAGAGAGAGAGAGAGAGAGAGATGCTGCGGAGGGTTAGATTACTGGGTGAAAGAGTGATCCATGCCCATCTTAACTTTAAAAAAATAAGCAGAATCCCAGCACAGCTAAGAAGTAGTGGGGGTCTCTCTGAGCTGCAGCCCCTATGCCTTCTCCACTACAGCATGTCAAACTCTGTAATAGAGTGGAGACTGCCAGACAAGACTATGGAAGCACAAAGGTAGGTGGGGCAACCCTGAAAAAGAAGGAAAATATATAGAGAGAAACTGCATAAATAGTTTTAGTCTGCCCCAGGTTCACTTAACCTTACCCTTCCCTACAAGTCATCTTCAAAACCACCTGTGCCATGTCTTGGAGGATTTTGCTTCCTTTGAAACTAATGCCACACTACCTTTTCAAATTTCCTGGTGCTTTCCGTGACAATTGAGTATTCATGAACTATGTGTCACTTAAAATCATTACAGCTAAATTTTTCTACCTAGCCACTTCCAAAGTGAACCTAGATTCTAAGCAGATTCAAGGTCCATGTCACGAGCAGTCTTTTTTTTTTTCCTGAACAGTCTAATGTGTTTTGTCACAATAACATCCTGTGGTCTGTGGAGCGCCTTCCTAAGTACTATGTCCTACATTTCTCTTCCTTACTTAATCCCACACTTGCCTAGCTTAGGTACAGAAACAGAATCACCTCTATGTCTAACCTTGACAGAATAGCTTAACATAACACCTGGCACATGGACAGTTCTCCACAAGCAACTGACTCAATATATAAATATTATGCAGAGAAGAAGGTTTATTTATATAATATAGTTTTGTCTAGTTATTTTTCTCTACTCAAGATTTACCCCTAACGTAAAGAAATCAACAGCAAAAAAGAAAAATAATATCTTTTATTATACAAACTCCCCTAGAGCTATGACCAAATGTGAATATTTCTCCAGTACTAAGGATTCATGGAACACAGGGTTTTCTGTGAAAATTTGGGAGAGTTCTGGGCAAACTGAGAGTATGGGCCATCATACTCCAGCTTTCTATCTAGCTATAAAGATTTACTTAACTAAAGTGCAACATATTTTTTGAACTAGAAAAGACTCAAAAATCCATTTCCTTGATTTTACACATGGAATTAAGGAAGCCCAGAGACAGGGAAATTACCTACCATAAATAACATTCTGATATCCTGATTTCAAATCCAGTGCTCTCTTTTCATGTTGAGAAGCTATCCCAAGCCAATGGTTAAAAAACAAGCCTGTGGCAAGCACTGAGTGAGTTTGTGTACACAATGCTAAATAAGGATGTGAGAGGATTATAATAAGGCCAAAAGGAGGAGGAGGGGGAAGCAAGCACTCTAAAGAGAGAAGATCATCAAATGCAAAATTCTTTGGTAACAACAAATAGACTGAAACAGAAAACATATCAGTTGATACGATTCTCAAGATCTGGGACTGGAGAAATGGTTCAGCAGTTAAAAGGGCATACTGTGCTTGCAAAGAACTCCAGTTCAGTTTCCAGCATTCACATCAGACAACTCAACAGTTCCAAGGGATCTGATACTCTTGTGTTTTGTTGTGTTTGTTTGTTTGTTTGTTTGTTTGTTTTTTCCAAACAGGGTTTCTCTGTGTAGCTTTGGCTGTCCTGGACTCCCTTTGTAGACCAGGCTGACCTTAAACTCACAGTGATCCACCTGCCTCTGCCTCCCTAACTGCTGGAATTAAAAGCATGTGCCACCGCAGCCTGCTTTCTGACACCCTCTTATAGCCTCTCCAGGTAACTGTGTTTCCTCTCTCTCTCTCTCTCTCTCTCTCTCTCACACACACACACACACACATACACACACTCACACATTCACACTCACAATGGACTCATGCACACACACATGCATGTAAGAAAGAATTAAAATAATTGCTAAAAGATTCATGAGAACTTTTAGTTAATGACCACATGATTTTCCCAAATACCATGCTAGATAATATAATTTTTACCTGTTTTCACTGTAAATATTATTACCTTCTTTTAAAAATATTAAAGAAATGAAGCCAGCTGAATTAAAAAAAATCCCTTGTAAGGCTTCATGCTGCCAAAGATTGGTGGATATTAAAAATAAACCCTGGGTGCTATGAAGACGGCTCAGTCTGTAAAGCACTTGCTGTGTGAGCATGACAACTTGAGTTTAGAGCCCCAGCACTTAAATAAACCTGAAGTGTGGAGGCAAGGGCCTGTAATCCTACAGCTGGAGAGGAAGAAATAGGAGTGTGCCTGTAGCACACTGGTCAGCTAGCCCTGTAAAAGTAGTGAAATAACTTCCTAAAAATAAGCTAAAGAATGAAAGAAGAAATGCCCAACTCAATATCTGGCCACAACATCCCCACACATAAAAGCACACATACAAGCTCTCAGATTTTTTCTGTCTCATTCCAAATCTGGGATTCAGGGAGGGAGATACTGTGCAGTGCTGTGTTTGTCTAGCATGTTCAAACATGTGCAAGGCTCTGAGTTTGTGAAAAATAAAAAGTGAGTGAGTGATCTGAGAGTGTGAATGTTCTCCAGTGTATGACAGTGATTCTCAGCTTGATGCAATGATCCACAGGATGAGTGACTCTCTATTAACCACCATAGTAATGCTGATTCATTAGATATGAGTTCTATTGCCCTAAAAGATATTAATTGGTTAAGTCATGAGTGCCAACCACTGATACTATGAATGATACTCTGCTAAGCTTGCAGACAGCAGCCTGAAAGAGTCTTTGAGAGGCTCTTCCCAGCAGTGCCTTAAAACAGATTACCAAGACTCTCAGCCAAACATTGGTTGATGATGTGTAGGGAGTCTTGGGGAATAGTGGGAAAAAAAGAAAGGGACCTGGAGGTGACAAATGCTCCTACACAAGATTATCAACAGAGCCATCTAACTAGGGCCCAGAGGGGCTTGCTGAGACTGAAGCATCAACAAAGGACCATGTATGAACTGGACCTTATCCCCCTTCAAAGATATAACAGATAGACAGCTTAGGCTTCAAATGGGTCCTCTAGTAAGGGAAGTAGGGACTGCATCAGACATGGACTCATTTGCCAGCTTTTCGATCAATTCCCCCTGGTGGGGAATGCTTTACAAGGCCACAGAGGAAGAGGACATGCTCAGTCATGATGCAACTTGATCTTTGGTGAATGAGAAAGGAAGCTCCCCTTTCCGGGGACTAGGCCAGAGAGTTGGGGCGAGGAAAGGAGGATGGGACTGAAGGGGAGGAAGGATGGGGCTACAAACCAGATGTAAAATGAATAAAAAATATCAATTAATATAAAAAAGAAAGACATTTGGAATTGGATCTTACAGGAATTTCACTGGAGCAAGAGAAAGGGAAAGACATTCTATGTTCAGTCTGTCTTATGTCAAAGTTATCTACATAACTACATAGTTTAAATTTTATCCCAGAAAATATTTGGGTCAAAGGGTTTTTCTGTTTTACATTTGAGTGTAGTGTTCTTTCCAGATCTAAATTAACGGATATTTACTAAAACAAATTTGTATAACATAAAATAGTAAATGCCCTCTCCTCCTTTTACTTGTCTTTGATTTCACAAGCTGGGATATTTTTAAGTAGAAACTGAATATTCAGTTTACGTTTTAGTGATTTTGATAAGGCCACCATATTTTTCCTTTGTAGACTTCATGAAGATGGGTAAACTATCAAATCAAAGGAATGAAAGGAAGACTGGCTCAACTTTCTTCCAATGTTCATGATCAGGCACAAAAGCATACAGGCATATTCAGAACAATACTCCTACCATTAAGAATTTTGAAATCTCGTGATGAAAAACAGGCTCATATATACTCAAATCTACCTTTGCATGTAAGCCTTCTCAGTTCTAACTTTTAAAAGTTCTGTAATGTAGAGGTTTTAAATCTTCTATAATATTTTTATACAAATGAGTTTCCTCCAGCTGACTTTTCTAGCTTTAAACTTCAATAAATCATTTGGATACATTTTGTGGCTTCTCCATTTTGATAATTCTAGCAAAAATGGTATATTTCATGATAATAAACTATTCATGATATAAACTATTCATTAAGTTTTCATGGTCCTTTTACAGAAGTCATTTGTGCTCAGTTCTTAAACAACCTACATAACTCAAAATTTTCTTTTTTCAAGATTACATATGAATAGATAATTCTTAAAATGCTTCCTTACTGTAGTAAATGTTGATACCTAGCAATCTACTAGATACTGGATATTAAATGATAACAGCAACTTCAGAGTCAAGAAGTTAATATTAAATTTCTGGGTTTGTCACTCCCAGGCCATACTTCATTTAGGAAAAGCATCAAATGTAGCTGATGCTACAAAAGTGTTCTGAAAGTTAAAATGCTATCTAATAATATCTATTATTATATTTATAATAAAAACATCAGAGTCCTCAATATACTAAAATGCCTTTTAAAACTCATTTTAGTTTAACAGACTTGACTTTTATATACTCAGCACTTACTCTGGTTGATTAAGGAAACATTAAAGTCAGTTTGATATAATTATTGTATTAAATGATGATTTTTATAGCCAAATCATTGTCATATGTTCTAGTGCTCTATTAACTACATTATGTAAAATTTCAGCCCTTCCTTGTGCTGTGTTAACTAAATGATAACTTGGTATAATTAGTCTGAGCTTGCCTCTCTATCTATTCAGGGCAACCTAAAAAAAAATAGAAAACAAAACAAACAACAACAACAAAAAAACTAGTCTTTGTCTTTATCAAAAAGCACTAAGTTAAAACATTGAAACCCATAAGAAAATTTTTATTTTCCAATTTATGTGATTTCAAGGTGAAAATAATCGAAGTTTAAAAGGTCAAACTATACTGGCCCATGAGTAAGTTATAATTTCTATAAGAAACAAGTGCCATCACGATTTAACATGACTAAGAATGCCTTGCTTCTGTTATTATTCTGTTCCACAGCAACTCAGATGTGTTAGAAAATTGGTGAAGGGTTTAAGTTTGGAAAATGTGGGACATAGTCCAGCATACTGATAGGGAAGTAGGAGGCAGGAACAAATGCCAACAGTAATCACCTAACTGTGTCTGACTTGGCTCAAGTGGAAGGACCGTTATGTATTCTGATAGAGATGAAGATGGAATATGGCACAGAAACACAAAGCAGTCATATGTTCCCAGGACATCTGGCATCCTAAAGTTCACATGAGAAAAAGGAAGCATGAAATTTTACGACTGCACAGAATAGAATTTCTGCAAAGCTATAGCTGAGCTCACTGTTTTTCTTAGTCTTTCACGGTGCTTTTTTCCTCTGTCAGTTATACCACAGATACCACATAATGGGCAACAAGTGAACCAGCTGCACTTCCAGTGAAGCTTTGCTGATTATTAGAAGAAAAGCTGAGTAAACTCTAATAAGCGAAATGAATTTTCACAAAAGTAATTATGGACAGGAATTGCCACATTTCAAGTTGTATTTTTAATGCCACCTCCTGTTATAAAAGTTGGCATACATTGAAGGCATGGAGGAAAACCCAATCAGGGCCAAGTAAAAATAAAAGCTCACTTAAGAGTTCACATACTACCAAGTCTTGTGGCACATACCTGTAATCACAGCGCAAAGGAGGAAGGGGCAGGGGGACCATTGCTAATTCAAGGCCAGTGTAGTCTACATAATGAGAGTGAATTCCAGACTAGTCAAATAGTAAGACCAACTGAACAATAGTTTTGTGTATATGTAGTGTTTTTTTTCTTTCTTTCTTTTTGGTTCCTTTTGTTTACTTGCTTCATTTTGGGGGAGAAGAGTTTGATGTAAAGTCTTGGTTTTCCTGGAACTAGTTATGTAGCCCAGGCTGGTCTCATACTAGGAAAATCTTCTCTCAACATCCCAAATGCTGGATTTCAGGCATTAACCATAATACCTAGGTCATTTTTAATTCAATTTTAATTTTAATTAACACATAAAACATAACATAATACATATCAATGAGGTAGCATACAATGTGCTATACACACACATTGCAGCATGTTCAAATTAGGCTAAACATATTATCTCCACAAGTATTTGTAATTTCTTTATGATGATACTTTCAGAACATTGAGCCAACTCAAGAGAAAGGCTTTGAAAATTAAAACCAGGAAAGCCACTATGGCAAAGATGTCCCAAGTCTTCAGGAACTCATATCATGTCAAGGCAAGACCTGGATGCTAGAAACAGTGTTAAAGGATGTCTACTCCCTTGGATTTCAGGCTTGCTCTGGGATAGTTGTTCCTTGCTATTTTCTTACCCTCCTCTTTTGTAATGGGAATGTTTAAACTTTATGCCGTTGGATCAATTTTATCCTATTTTATTGGGACGTTCAACTAAGAGTATCTTAATTCTCAGAGAACACTTAATACTTAGACTCAGACAATGTTGGGATACTTGAGGTTTTAAGAACTTTGAGAGTGGATGAAGTGTAATTTTGAGATGGCCACTAGCCTTCAGAAGACAAAGTGAAAATGTTATGATCTGAATATCAAAATGTCTCTACAGGCTCATGAGGTGAATTTTTGAATCCTAGCTAGAGGAACTCTTTTGGAAGGTGGGAGGGCCAGTATGGAGGAAGCAGGTCACTGGGAGTGTGCCTTTGAAGGTTATGATTTGCCCTCCACCCCTTCCTTCCTGCGTGGTTTACGTCCAGCATGTGGTAAGTTGCCTTTGTCACTTGTTTTTACCTCCATGTTCTTCTGTGTCATCATAAGCCAAAGATCAACCAGCAAAGACTATGAACTTAAACTTCTGAAACCGAGCTGAAACAATAATTCCTTTAAGCTGAAATCTGAAGTATTTTTTCACACCAACACAAGAGTAATACAAATATTGTGGAATTTTTTTCCATTAGAAAATGGAATGAAATATTAATATACAACCCAGGATGAATAAAGTTGGTAACCCTTATAAGCTGAACTAGCTAGTTATCAAAGACCAAAAACTGCATTGATGATAGATACGTATCTTAAATAGTCAAATTAATAGAGATATTAGGATAGAATAATAGAATGGCAGGATATTAGGATAGAAAAATAGAATCACAGACAGGTAATGAAAATGAGTGGAAGGTATATATATTATATATGCATTTTATCCATAGGTGCATTATTCATAAATAAAAGTGATGCTGTTTCATTTGCAGGAAATTATGTAGTATTTGAAATCACCACATCAAGTGAAATACATCAGACATACAAATATTGCATGTTTTAGCCCATATGCAGAATCCAGACATGAAGGCAGAAAACAAAATATGTGATACATGGAAAGGAAGGAGAAGATATAAGAAAGGGTAGTAGGGGAAATATGATCAAGTGCATTATATACACATGGAGAAGTGTTACAAAGAAAGTTATATTTTGTATATTGTTATATTCAGTGAAAAGAATGATTGTTAATGAGCATGGAATTTCTTCAGGGAGTTTTGAATGTGTTCTAAAATAAAAATAGTGGTTAAGGTTACACACAACTCTGAATACACAAAAACCATTGAACTGTAATATAAAAAAAAACAACAAAGTAAATAACCTGTGATTAATATAAAAAATAAAAATTTAAAAAACATTGAAGGGTAACTTTAAATGAGTGAATTTTATGGTTTCTTAAAATTATTTCAATAACACTAAAGAAAAAATATTGCGGAAAAGAAACATGCCATAGATGTTGCATTGATGGCATTCATTCCAGTATTGCCATTTCCTCGCTGAGTTTTGAGAAGACCAAGTTAATTTTCCTAAGCCTTGGGTTTCTTGTCTGTGAAAGCCAACGAGCAAATCCCTAGAGTTGAGACAATTAAATGAGATGATGCATGTAACAGACTAAGTACAACAGCTGGCACATAGTAAATGCTCAGTGAATCATAGCGATTATGATCGTCTTTCAATAATTCAATCCTTGTCTTAGTTCTTAGACCTTCCTTTGTGTTCTCAGTTTTCTCACAGAATATTCAAGTAAGCAGTTTACTAAACCTCTCTAATCAAGTCTCAAAATTAGTGCTAGATGGGCAGATGAAGAGATATGCAACCATTATCTTTGTTTTTGTTCTTACTTTTTTTGGGGGGGATGATAAAAGAAGACTGAGCACACTACAGAAGAGGAAGATAAATAGCAGAATGAATATCATCTCTTTCAATATTATGGTTATCAACCTACACACTCATTCAACAAATAGGAAGCATTTGTTACGTGCTACCCTGTTAGGAATTCTAGTAGAAGACATGAACATTAAATGGTAAAACAAACAAACAAACAAAAACCTAATAGTTACAAATTTTAGTGACAGAAAACTGAGGCACTTAAACACAGAAACTAATTAGATGAAGTTGTCCCAGCAATTTGAGAAGTGACATATAAACTGGGATCCAAGCAGTGTGTGTCTAAGGTCCCTGACAATATAGGGTTGACTTAGGTTTTCAGCTAGCGTGCCACTAGATAACTTTATGTGAACTCAGATCCAGGTTATGAAAGAAATGTCCACATTCAAGAATGTAGTATCTTCTTTGTTTCAGGCCCTGTGCTAAAGTTCGTTGAAATCTATGTCTTCTCAAAGTGTCACTGTTTGGAAAGTTTAAGTGTTTCAGTGCCACTGAGAGACAATCCTTGACTCAGTGAGGACCTGATGGACCAGTGGTCTAGACAACTCTTTTTTCCAATGTCTATGATAACTTGGTAGATAGCCCCTTGTCTCTAAACAGCTTCAATAACATTCTCTAGAAGTAATTTTATTTTATTCAATTTTATTAGAATATATTAATTGTACAAAATGATGGGTTTCTTTACCACCCTCTCATGTGTCATACAGTTTGAACTTACTTACTTTGATTTTACTCACTCTTCTGATTACTATTTCATGCAGCCATCTTTTTCTTCCTAAATAGTTTCTCCTTTTCTTTCTAATTTTATTTTGTGTCTGAGTTCTAGACACGAGAAAGCATTAGATATTAGCCTATGTCTCATTCTCCCTGTTCAGCCTTTTCTGCTTCTTGAGCTTATTTTCCATACAAATAATCAACATTCAAATATCCCTGCTTTGTCATGGGGAAACACAAAGTACAACAATTGAGGATAATTTTACTCCAGGCAGAGGTCATGGTTTCCTGCTCAAATGTAGGGAATGAATTTAGAGACTAAGGATAAGTTAAAATTATATAATTATATTTAAAGATGTTACAATTCCCTGGAGTTTCAGACAGAGAAATAACACACTCTCTCTGTGTCAGTCTTTCTCTATCCCCCCATCTCTCTCTCTCTCTCTCTCTCTCTCTCTCTCTCTCTCTCTCTCTCTCTCTCTCTCTGAGTGTGTGTGTGTGTGTGTGTGTGTGTATGAGGGTATATGACCCAACCATTTCATTTTCAGAGTTTACTTACTATTGACCCAGAGTAAAAGCAATACGTGCAAAAGAACACTAGATTTAAAGCCAGTAAAATGTGCTTCAATAGCATCCAGGTTTCCTTCTTCACAGCTGTGAAATCTCAAGAAAGGCCTTTAATTTCTCCAAGTCTTATTCAATGATTTGTCAAAAGAAGACGGTTATATCACACTCATCAAGACTATTGGGAATATCAAATAAGACCTCCCATAAAATGAAAATTCTCTGTATTGTATACATCTCCACCTAAATATATGACATTTTTATAATTAAAACAGTAAAACACATCACACAGTTTTTACGTGAAAATGAAGAAACTATTTTAAAGAGTCTTAGCTTAGGTACACTGGTGCCAAGTTGACTATATTGAGGCATTTCATATTTACTGATGAAGTATACTTACTTTGTCATAGCTGATCCTCTAAGCTTTCTGAGAAAAAATATGTATCATTTGAAATAGCTGGAAAGAGCAGAATACTTTCATTCTTCCTTTCCACTAGTTGAATAATATGGAATGGTCTCCATCTGACCTTAAGTGCCTACAAATGTCCAATCATGAGGGTAATCAGCTCAACACTTGTTCAGTATTTCTATCTGACAATGTACTACTACAAGTCGAAAAATGTAGTGACATCTCAAATGACAGATGTTTTCCAATCTACTACAAGTTGCCAACAACTGGGTGAGCTATTTATCCGTGAAATGGCAAGCATTCCAGCAAGAAATTTGATAAATAAATTTGGGATGCCACAGAGCTATGTCCAGTCATAATGTAATTAACAGCACTAGCCATCTTACCATTCTATGTAGGACATCCTACTAATTGAAAACATTTGTTTGTCATAATTCAATCCCTCTTTAGAAGTGATTTCTTCAATTATTAATTTTAAAAGTAGATGTTTCATAGAAAGTTTTAAATGAGAGGAACTCAGACCTGGATATTCTCCAAGGAGAGTGTTGTATAGGTGTAACAACACAAAACAACCTCAATTTATCTTTGAAATGAACTCTGAACAGGACGTAGCAGATGCATAAATACTTTTAGAGTCCCTTCATTAAAGCAAGCAATTTGTTTCCTGTCACTCTTCTTCAAATACTTTTCTATCTCTATTATCATGCCAAAGCAGAATGATTCTATTACTTTAAGCATTCTTCTCCTTGTAAACACTATGTAAACTCCTTGTGACTATGAATAGAAGAAGTCATATAGACATCCTTCTAATCTTCCCACCACCATGAAACATATTTGCAGCCTGGCTGCTGTATTAAAATAAGCAAGCAGAATATATTTCTATGACATGTTACTAACTAGAAAAGGAAAATAAAATATTCATGAATCAGTACACAAGTCTAAGCCATCTTTACTAACAAAATTCTTAAAGAAAAAAAAGGAGTTCAAGTCCTTTGTATTATATGAAAAACTAAAAATCTAACACCAATACTCTTCAAATTATTCCACAAAATACAAACAGAATGAACATCACCAACTTCATTCTATGAGGCCACAGTCACCTTGATACCTAAACTAAACCTCACAAAGACCCAACAAAGAAAAAGAACTTCAGACTAATCTTGCTTATGAAAATTGACTCAAAAATACTCAATAAAATACTCACAAACCGAATCCAAAACATATTAAAGATATCATCAACTACAATCAAATAGACATCATCACAGACATACAGGAGTGGTTTAACATATGAAAATACATCAATGCGATCCACCATATACACAAACTGAAAGAAGAAGAAAAAAAGACATGATCATCTCCTTAGATGCCAAAAATGCATTTGACAAAATTCAACACTCTTTTATGTTTAAGGTTTTGGAGTGATCAGGGATACAAGGCACATACCTAAACATAGTAAAAGCAATATACAGCAAGCCTGTAGCCGACATCAAACTACACAGAGAGAAACTTATATGAATCCCACTGAAATCAGGGACAAGACAAGGCTGCCCACTCTCTTGATATCTCTTCAACATAGTTCTTGACATCCATGCTAGAGTAAAAAGACAATTAAAGGAGATCAAGTAGATTCAGTTTGGAAAGAAAGAAGTCAACGTATAACTATTTGAAGATGATATGATAATATGCATGAGTGACCTCAAAAATTCTACCAGGGAACTCCTACAGCTGATAAACACCTTCGGCAAAGTGGTTGGATACAAAATTAACTAAAAAAAAAATCAGTAGCCTTCCTTTATACAAAAGACAAAAGGGCTGAGAAAGAAACTAGGGAAACAAGGCCCTTCACAATAGCCACAAAGGACATAAAGTACCTTGGTGTAACTTTAACCAAACAAGTCAAAGATTTATATGAAAAAATCTACAAGCCTCTGAAAAAAGAAATAGAAGAAAATATGAGAAGATGGAAAGATCTCCCATGCTCCAGACTTGGCAGGTAACATAATAAAAATGGCCATCTTACCAAAAGCACTCTAGAGATTCAATGCAATTCCCACCAAATTGCCAACAAAAATCTTTATAGACTTTGAAATAAAAATTCTCAATTACTGGAAATCATGAAATTCGCAGGCAAATGGTGGGACCTGGAAACGATCATCCTGAGTGAGGTATCCCAAAAGCAGAAAGAAACATATGGTATATACTCACTTATATAGACCTATAGGATAGGAAGGTCATGCTGAAATCTACACACCTAGGGAGGATATACAGGAAGGAGGACCCAGGTTGGTATGATCAATGCTCGTTTGGATGAACAAGTGGGATGGACATTGAGTGGAGGAGAAAACAAGCAACAGGACAGGAGCATGCCAAGGAAGACCTCTGGGGGGGGGGTCAATGTAGCGATGTATCAGGGCAGATATTAAGACTCGTGATCAAGCCTTTGGCAGAGGGTGAGAAGTGATGATAGAAATGGAGGAGGTTGGTGAGACTTGGGGAGAACAAGAGCTCCACAAAGACCAAACTGAGCAGGGCACAGGGGTCTTGTATGAGACAGTTTCTACAACCAAGGACCATGTGTGGATGTGGCCTGGAACTCCCCCGCTCAGATGGGGCCCATGATAGCTTGGTGTGGGACTGAAGACCTTAGTGAGGGAAACAGGGACTGTTTCAGTCATGAACTTGATGGCTGACTCTCTGACCCTCCCCCCATACATGCCGGAGAGTGACAGACTGGCTAGATCCCAGGGGAGGACATTGCAGCCAGCCCTGAGGAGACAGGATGAGCTGGGGTTGGATGGAAGAGGAGGAGGTCCTCCCCTGTTGGTGGACTTGGAGGGGGCGGGGAGGGGATGAAGGAGGGAGCGGGAAAGTGGGAGGGATTGAGGGACGGGGCTACGCCTGGGATGCAAAGTACCTAACCTGTGATTGATATAAAAATAAATAAATTAAAAAAATTCTCAATTACATGTGGAATAACAAGAAACCCAGAATAGCTAAAAGAAACTACTGCAGTAACAGATATTCTGGAGATATCTCCATCCCTGATCTCAAGCTGTACTATAGAGTAACAGTAATAAAAATGGCATGGTACTGGCATAGAAACAGGTTGGTGGATCAGTGGAATCAAATAGAAGACCCAGAAATAAACCCACACACTGCCACCTGATTTTGACAAAATGCCCAAACCATACAATAGAAAGAAGACAGCATCTTCAACAAATGGTGTTGATCTAACTAGGCCTAAGTGTAGAAAAATGAAAATAGATCCATACTTATCACACTATACAAAACTAAAGTCCAAGTGAATCAAAGACCTCAACATAAAACTAGACACACTAAACCTATGAGAAGAAAAAGTGGGGAAGAACCTTGACTTCATGGGCACAGGAGACAACTTTCTGAACAGAATACCAACAGTACAGGCTCTAAGACCAACAATCAATAAATGGGACCTCATGAAACGGAAAAGCTTCTGTAAAGCAAAAGACACTGTCATCAGAACAAAACAGCAGCCTACAGACTGGGAAAGGATCTTCACCAGCCCTATATCTGACAGAGGGCTAATACGCAGAATATATAAAGAACTCAAGAAGTTAAACAACAACAAATAAAATAATCAAATTAAAAAGTGGGGCCCAGAGCTAAACAGAGAATTCTCAATAGAAGAATATCAAATGGCAGAGAAACACTTAAAGAAGTGTTCAACATCCTTAGCCATCAGGGAAATGCAAATCAAAACAACCCTGATATTTCACCTTACACCCATCAGAATGGCTAAGATCAAAAACCTCAAGTGACAACACATGGTAAAGAGGATGTGGAGAAAGGGGAACCTTCATCCATTGCTATTGGGAATGTAAACTTGTACAACAACTTTGGAAATCAATCTGGTACTTTTTCAGAAAATTAAGAATAGTGCTACCTCAAAATCCAGCTACACTACTCCTAGGTATATATCCAAAAGATGCTCAAGTATATAACCAGGATATTTGTTCAACCATGTTTGTAGCAGCTTTATTGGTAATAGCCAGAATCTGAAAACAACCTAGATGCCCTTCAGTTGAGGAATGGATACAGAAATTGTGGTACTTCTACACAATGGAATATTACTCAGGAATAAAAAACATGGAAATCATGAAATTGGTAGTTAAATGGTGGGAACTGGAAAAGATCATTCTGAGTGAGGTATCCCAGAAGCAGAAAGACACACAGGGTATATATTCATTCGTAAGTGGATATTAGCCATATAATATAGGATAAACATACTAAAATCTGTGTACCTAAAGAGGCTAAGCAAGGAGGACCTTGGGTAAGATGCTCAATCCTCATCTAGAAAGGCAAATGGGATAGACATTGAAAGAGGGTGTAAACAAGGAACAAGACAGGAGCAGACCTCAGAGGGCCTCTGAAAGACTCTACCCAGCAGGGTATTAAAGCAGATGCTGAGACTCAAACTTTGGGCAGAGTGCAGAGAATCTTATGGAAGAAGGGGGAGATAAAAAGACCTGGATGGGACAGGTGCTCCACAAGGAGACCAACAAAACAAACAAACAAACAAACGTGGGGCAGAGAAAGATACTCCAACCAAGGACCATGCATGGAGAGGACCTAGACCACCTGCTCAGTTTCCAAGTTGGTTCCCTAGTAATCAGAACAGGGGCTGTCTCTGACATGAACTCAGTGGTTGGCTCTTTGATCACCTCTCCTTACAGAGTGCAGTGTTGCCATGCTGCAGAGGAAGATGATGCAGCCAGACCTGGTGAGACCTGATGGGAGGGGGAAGAAGATCTCCCCTATCAGTGGACTGGGGAATGGGTATGGGAGAAGAAGATGGAGGAAGTAAGGGATGGGGGGGGCACAAGGGAGGGGCTACAGCTGGGATACAAAGTTAATAAATAGAAATAAAAATTAATTTAAAAAAAAGTAAAAAAAGAGAAGGAAATTCTCAACACCCTTAGTCAATCAGAATATGCAAATCAAAATGACCCTGTGATTTCACCTCACAACCATCAGAATGGCTAAAATAAAAACTCATGGAATGACACATACTGGAGAGGTTGTGGAGAAATGGGAACCCTCCTTCATTGCTTTTCAGAATGTAACCTTGTACAACCACTTTGAAAATAAATTTGGCCCTTTCTCAGAAACTTAGGAACAGTGCTACCTCAAGATCCAGTTATACTATTCCTAGGCATATACCTAAAAAAGGCCCTAACATTCAATAAAGACATTTCCTCAACTATTTTTGTAGCAACTTTATTTGTAATAGCCAGAACCTGTAAACAACCTAGATTTCCCTCAAGGAAGGAATGGATACAGAAAGTGAGGTACATTTACACAAGGGAATACTACTCAGCAATTAAAAACAAGGAATCATGAAATTTGCAGGCAAATGGTGAGAACTAGAAAAGATCATCTTGAGTGAGGTAGCCCAGAAACAGAAGACACATATGGTATATACTCATTTATAAGTGAATATTAGCCACATAATATATGATAAACATAATAAAATCTATTATCCTAAAGAAGTTTTAAAACAAGGAGGACCATAGGGAAGATGCTTAATCCTCATTCAGAAAGGCAAACAGGATAGACATCAGAAGTAGGAGAAGACAAGGAAGAGCACAGGGGCCTTCCACAGAGGGCCCCTAAAAGACTCTACCCACCAGAGTATCGAAGGAGCTACTGAGACTCATTGCCAAACTTTGGGCAGAATGCGGCAACCTTATGGAAGAAGAGGGAGATAGAAAGACCTGGAAGGAACAGGAGCTCCACACGGAGAACAAAAAGAGCCAAAATCCCTGGGCCAAGTGGGTCCGCAGATGCTCCAACCAAGGACCATGCATGGAGAGGACCTAGACCTCCTGTTTTGAGGAAACCCATAGGCTGCTCAGTTTTCAAGTGGGTTCCCTAGTAAAAGGTGGAGTTTGTCTCTGCTATGAATTCAGTGTCTGCCTCTTTGATCTCCTCCCCTGAGGGTTGCAGCCTTGCCATGCCACAGAGGAAGATGATGCATCCAGCCCAGATAGAGGGGGATGTGGTGTTCCCCTATCAGAGGACTAGGGAAAGGGCATAGGGAGAGAAGAAGGAGGGTGGGTGGGACTGGGGAGAGATGAGGGTGGGGCTGTAGTGGGGATACAAAATGAATAAACTGCAATAATTAAATAAGTGAAGAAAGGAAGAAAAGAAAGAAAATTTTAAAAAGAAAAAAATAAAATCAATACACTTTGCCCTTAAGAAAAAGAGAGAAATTGGAGGATAAAACCTCTGGGTTTGGTGGTGGAGAAATGATTAAAAACTATAATAATGAAAAAAGTATAGAGCCAATCACCCATCTTTCCCATTGTAAATTTGTCTTAATACATTTAAATGCTATGTCTCATCAGAAATTTTCTCTATTCCCACTATGAACCCCAGTCTGGGTTTTAGAAATTCTTTCCCTCAATCCCTACAAGTTGTATGCTTCCCTGTTCTCTCAATTTGGACTGTCTTTCCAGCCTTTGAAAGATACCTTCTCTCCCTGAAAAAGTTTCTTTGATTTGGCCAGGTAATTATGCTGTGGTTGTTTATTTTTTCCAAGTCCCTGGTATTTTTGGTCTCCAGCCACATGTATCCTGGGTTTTTAGATAGTTTCCAGCTCTTTCTTGAGTTACTGACTTTTAAAATTCTACCTCCCAGGTGTTTTTTCCTACCCAATGTCTGCATTTTGTCAATGCTCACTTCAAAATTAGAAAAATATTCTAATGTATTTCTTTGATTTTTCATGTCCATAATGATGTTAAGTTTTCTGGACTCTTAGAGTTAAAAGGAACTATGAAGTCCAACTCTCTTTTTAAGTTTATTTTTTTCATTTTTTATTGTTTGAAAATGTTATACATGTACATAACGCAATTTGATCAAACTTATCCCCTTTACCTCTTACCCAATTTCTCCACTGTCCATGCACACATATCCTAACTCTATGTGCTCT
Organism: Pachyuromys duprasi; assembly: GCA_028658305.1. Classification (NCBI taxonomy): domain Eukaryota; kingdom Metazoa; phylum Chordata; class Mammalia; order Rodentia; family Muridae; genus Pachyuromys; species Pachyuromys duprasi. The sequence goes on from CM053742.1 coordinate 75,283,825, forward strand.
TTAGAAAACTTAGTTTGCTTGGTGTTTGTGGATGTAGAAACATTTACTAAAACATGATATCCTCTCAGAGGGACTAATCCCTGAAGAAAATTGACAATCATTTTCCCAGAAGTCATCATTTGCCAATGCAATAGTTCTTCAGAAGGTAGTAGACCTTTATGATGGAATTTTGGCCAGCTTTACCTTCTACAGATCTAGTATATGCAGTAACAACTGCTATGAGTTCATACATGAAAGAATACTGTCATGTCCAGAAATATGGTTTTACTGCAGTTGACCACTCTTTCTGATTCTTAAAACCTTTCCACCACCTCTCCCATGACGATCCCCAAGTTTTGGGGGTAAGGGATATGGCATAGTTGTCCCATTTAGAGCTGAATATGTCATAGTTTCTAACTTTCTGCATGTTGACCAGTTATAGGTTTCTGTTTAACTATGATATACTGCAAAAAGAAGCTTTTCTGACAAGGGTTGATAAATGAACTAATCTATGTATATAAAGACAAGAATTTAAGGAGCAATTTATTGCTATTTCCATTTAGCCAAATAGGTAGTAGGTGCTCCCCTAGAGCCTATGACTTAGCCAACTGTGGGCTTGAGGTACAAATAACAGTACCAGGCATGAGTTCATCTTGTGAAGTGTTCTTCGAGTCCAACCACAAAGTAGTTGGTTACTCCCATAACATTCCTACTTCAATCACACTAGTAGATATACCTTGTCAGATTTAAATTGTAACTCGCAAAGTTCACATCTGAGTAAGACTATTGATATTTTCCCCCAGTAACATGCATAACACGTTCCAGCTAAACAAAAAGCTTTTGTTTATGAAAGCTAAACAAAAGGGATGAAATATCTAGGTCAGTACCAGCTTGATTGCTTTAGTAGCCTATGACTGAAGTACAGTGGTTTCCTCAGTAATAGAATCTTACCATTGAGTCCTGAAGGGTAACCAAGAAAAAAGGCTTATCAAGAACTTCTGCTGGTCCACTTGCCCTAGTATGTTTCTTTTTTAAAATATTTTTTGCATAAACACTTTTAATGCCCTTTATAATTTTCTTTTTTAATTTTTTTATGTTTTTTCAATTTATTCATTTTAGGCACTGATTGTAGCTGCCCCCATGTCATCCTGGTCCTACCCTCCCTCCTTCATCTCCTCCAATGCCCCTCCCCTAGTCCACTGAAAGGGGGAGTCCTCCTCCCTTGCTATTTGACCCTAGCCTATTAAGTCTCATCAAGATTGCCTGGATCTTGTCTGTGGCCAGGCAAGGCTGGACCTCCAGGGGGAAGTGATCAAAGAGCATGGCCTCTAAAAGGCTCCACCCAACAGGGGATCAAAGTAGATGCAGAAACTCACAGGAAAACTTTGGACAGAGAGAAGGGAGTCTTATGGAAGAAGGAAGGGCCGGGGGGAAACAGAAGAAACAGGAGCTCCACGAGGAACCAATAAAGCCAAAAAATCTGGGTTCAAGGGGTCCTGCATAGACTGGTGCAACAATTAAGGACAGTGCATGGAGAGGACCTAGACCCATAAACCCTCGGATGTAGCCCATAGGCATCTCAGTCTCCATGTGAGTTCCCAAGTAAGGGGAGCAGAGGTTATCTCTGACATGAACCTGTCATGCTTCTTTAGAAAAGGAAGTTATAGAAAAAGAAAAGGCTCTCTGGATAATGAATCTATTCAAGATAATAATTAATAGCACAAATAAGTCTTTCTTATGATCCAGAACCTTTGGGCAAAGTGCTTCTCTGAAACTGGCATTATAGTAATACACAGTACTGTTGCAAGATTCAAATAAGTAATTTACACAAAGCATTAAATTGTGTCTGATGCTTGTAAGTACTAGGAAATGCTACCTTGAAGAAGGAGAAAGAATAGTTGCAATTCAACAAAGAAGGAGGAAGTGAAAGAGAAATAATTTCCATTTAATCACATCTCACCTACAGATCTCTCCAATAAGTGCTTTTTATAGGCTACTTTTCCTTCCATGAATTATATTTTCTTTGTCATCATTCCTTACTTGATTTGTACATGGACTGTCCTCTTCTTGAACCTTAATGATGAGAAATTAGTTATATTTGCTTTGTGTTCCTCTGGATTCCTATCAATTGAATCCTTTTCTGAAAAGTTTTGCTGCCCACACACCCTAGAGAGAATTAAATGAGCCTCCTCTAGATTCAGACCATTGTATACATAATAATTTCTCACAGCACAGACATATACAGAATTACAAGCTGGGTCACAACCCAAATGTTGGTATTTAACCATACTTGCCAGAAAAGCCTCCTGAATACCTAAGTATGTTGTCAAGAATGCAGAATAATGTTACACATTTGCATAAATGTGTTTGTCCTTTTATGCAAGTTCATCCATGCATTTGCTGGGTCCAGCACAAAGGATAGCTCTCAATAGAAAAAATTAAAAGCACCCATCTAATGGTTTTTGCAAATGAACAAACATTGTATTTGTAGTTTTTCTACTATGCTTTTTCTAAAGCTAAATTTTGTTTTCCACAGTTGCCTTACATCTGCTTTATCTACCATGCTAAGATGGTAAAGGAAACAGGTATTTCAGTCCTGCCTTGTTTGCAGATTAACTTAACCCCTTGATTTTCTTCCCTGCAGGCCCTCCCAGGTCTCCTCCCTCCAAATCCTACTATACTCTTGTGTTTCAATGAACCAAATAATGAATTCCGTGGAATATGCATAAACTATGTGACAGTTTTTTAAGATTTATTTATTTATTATTTATACAGTAGTCTGCCTACCTGTGTGCCTACATGCCAGAAGAGCGTACCAGATCTCATTATAGATGGTTATGAACCACCATATGGTTGCTGGGAATTGAATTCAGGACCTGTGGAAGAACAGCCAGTGCTCTCAACCTCTGTGCCATCTCTCCATCCCCCCCAGCTTTTTTAAAAATCTGAATAGTTTCTTAAATTGTTTTGTTATCATTCTTTGCTTGTTTAAATGAACAAAATAGTGTAGAAAGGCTCTTGTTTTCATTAAATAAAAATTAATGCAGATATACCATGTTCAATTATGAAAACAATATTATTTTCTAGGAATTAATCTATAATAAATTATTCAGGGATACAGTATAACTTCATGTATATTATCAATCAAAGACTTTTATTCTTAGTACAAGTAGATCAAGGATATAAATTCCTCACTCCCAAGCAGTACTTTAAAAGAATCTAATAATTTTTGTGTATTTTGTTTATTTTAATTTATTCCAAAATATTTTAGTATTCTTTTTGTTGCTTTTGAATCATATGACAATACCCAAATACTGTGGATTTTGAGATATCTATCTGCTACTGATTTCTATTTTAATTCATAGCATATTTGATCAGAGTATATTTCTAAATGAGTTGAATCCTCTTGAATTTTATTGAAAAGTTTTTAGGAACCATAATATGGTATCTGTTTTAAATGCATTTAACATAATTTTATTCTGTTTTCTGGTGGCTTGTTTAATGAACGTCAATGAGGTAAAGTTGGTTGATAATAATGTTCAACTGTTTGCTATTTCAGTTGTTTTTCTATCTTAGTTTTTTTAATTTTTATTTTTGTATGAATTACAGTTTATTCACTTTATATCCCTGCTGTAGTTCCTTCCCTCATTCCTTCCCAATCCAATCCTCCCTCCCTCATCTCCTCCCATGCCCCTCTCCAAATCCACTGATAGGGGAAGTCTTCCTCCCCTTCCATCTGGCTCTAGTTTATCAGTTCTCACTAGGCTTGGCTGCATTGTCTTCCTCTGTGGCCTGGAAAAGCTACTCCCCCCTCAGGGGAGGAGATCAAAGAGCAAGTCACTGAGTTCAGGTCAGAGACAGTCCCTGTTCCCCTTACTAGAGAACTCACTTGGATACTGAGCTGCCATGGGCTACATCTGTGCAGGGATTCTAGGTTATCTTCATGCAAAGTCCATGGTTGGAGTGTCAGTCTAAGAAAAGACCTCTGGGCCCTGATTTTTTGGTTCTGTTGGTCTCCTTGTGGAGCTCCTGAGGACAGGTCTTACTATTTCCTACTTCTTGGGCTTGAATTCATTAGCACAAGATAGGACTTTCTGAAGAGGACATTAATAGTGCAGACATTAATATCAACAAGTAGTAAATGATAACTCATGAAATCAAAAAAGTACAACAAATGATACCATTGTTTGAGTAAAGTGGTGGCCTACACAATGGGGAAAATTCTTACCAGCTAGAGCAGAGTGTCAAAAACTAAAAATTACTTTTCAAAATTTTTAAATAACTAACCATTAAGAAAACAACAACCCAATTAAAAAACAGGGCATAGAACTAAACAATTATCAAAATATAAAAAACAGTTGAAATTTTTTTAAATCAACATCCTTAGCTAAAAGGGAAGTGTTAATTAAAACTATTTTGAGATTGCATCTTATTCCACTCAAAAATGGTTATGATAAAAAAACACTAATAATAACATATGCTAGCATGGATACAGGGAAAAATAAACAATTATTTGTAGCTGGTTGAGAATGCCAACTGATGCACCACTGTGAAAATCAGTGTGGAGGTTCCCCCAAAACTAAAAATGATCCAGCTATACAATTCTTGGGCATATATCCTAAAGGCCTCATATCCTACTCTAGAGATATATACTTATCCATGTTCCTCACTCTCTACTTACAATATAGCCAAGAAATGAAAATGGCCCAGATGCCTATCACCTGATTAATGGATAATGAAAATGAAATAGAATCTTATTAGAAAGTTTATTAGGAAGTTTTCAGGACTGGTAAAACAACAGAGGATAGGGTAGAGGAGGGAGTATAGAAAAGGATAAATAACACTAAAGACCTTTTAAAAATAACATATGGAAACCTAACACCATGAAAACTTCCTAATAAAAATGGAATCCTATTCAGCTATTAGGAAGTAATGAAATTATGAAATTCACAGGTAAATAGACAGAGGTGGAAATAATCATTCTGAGTAAGGTAAACTCAGATCCAGAAAGATAATCATGTGTTTTTTGTCATCTATGTATGCTAGATAGCTTTGAATCTTTAGATATGTGTGTTTCTTTTAGAATATCCATAGAGGTCAAGAATGTATTTCTTTTTCATTGTTTTATTAATTATACTTTATTCACTTTGTATCCCCCCAATCCCACCTTCCCTCCCCCTTCAGCACGCATGCCCTCCCCAAGTCCACTGATAGGGGAGGTCTTCTTTTCCTTCCTTCTGATCCTAGTCTATCAGGTTTCATCAGGAGTGGCTGCATTGTCTTCCTCTGTGGCCTGGTAAGGCTGCTCTCCCCTCAGGGTGAGGTGATCAAAGAGCAGGCCAATCAATTCATGTCAGAGACAGTCCCTGTTCCCATTGTTATGGAACCCACTTGGACACTGAACTGCCATGGGCTACATCTGTGCAGGGGTTCTAGGTTTTCCCCTTGCATGGTACTTGGTTGGAGTATCAGTCTCAGGAAAGGCCTCTGTGCTCAGATTTTTTGGTTCTGTTGCTCTCCTTGTGGAGTTCCTGTCCTCACCCTATCTTACTATTTTCCACATCTTAAAGTAAAAATTCCTCTGCAATCCTTTGAACCTAGACTTAAACAGCATAAAATGAAAACATTTAAGTTCACCTCTGTGTCTTTCTTACTTGGAACGATCCTTAAAATTTCCTCGAAATGAAAACAAATGACTAGCTGTGGATTCTATAAGCTACAACAATGGTGGCTTAGCTGGAGCAGTGCTGGAGAACTCACTATGGTGAGACTGATACAGGAGAACTGGAGTGCTGACCAGCTCATCTACCACCCAGGCCCAGATCCAGAGCTCTGAATTGGCCCACTCCAAAATCTATATAATCTGCAAACACTAGAAACCTGTGGAAAGATAAATCCTGCTGACCCAAAGCTGCAGGATCTCCATGACAATAACAGGATACTGAGAGGAGTCCTGATCAGGATCCGGTATTGACAGTGACACAGAAGCCAGAGATCTTGAATCAGACCAATGACTCATTACAATGAATATTTGCAAGTGAATATGTATGGGCAGAGTACTGCAGGACTTTCTATAGCTTCCATAATGACATGTTTTTCTGTGCTTTGTGTTTTGTTGTTGTTTGTTTATTTGTGTGGGGGCTTCTCATTTTGGAGAGAGGTTGCAAGGGTGAAGGGAGAATATGAGGGAATGGGGAACATGTGCAAGAATGGTCTGCCTGATAAAAATAAAAAAGCTAGGAAATGAAATTTTAAGAATGCATGAAAGATGTCATCCTCATCCTGGGAATACATATGAGATCTGTTGAAGGAAACATCAAGGGTATATATATCACTCTCATTTTACCAATAAACTGGAGCCCAAAGGAAGGATGCTACCTGTAGTCACACAGTAAGAGATGAAACTAGAATTCTGATGGTTTCTGCCACATGGAGATGTTAGAAACTTAGGAGTAGTGTCATGGCAGTATAAAAGTGGGTGGACTAGGTGGAAGAGTAAAGGAAAGAAATCTGGGTTATCTACGTTATACTTTACACACCAGCTTTTTGGCTTTATGTGCCAATCTCAAGTATATAGCACATAAAATGCTTTGCTTGAAGAATTAAATGCTACAATATACATTGAAAAACTTAGCAGAGCTTGGCCCAAAGGAGATATACATCGAACAGGTATTTACAAATGGTAATGAAAATTCTCAAATTTGGCTGACCACAGTCTGTCTGTCTTTTAGAAAACAAATTTGGAATACAAATCTTGTTCCATAGTGAGGAGAAGAGCGACTGTCTCTGACATGAACTCAGTGGCTAGCTCTTTGACCCCGAGCAGGGAGCAGCCTTGCCAGGCCACAGAGGAGGACAATGCAGCCAGTCCTGATGAGACCTGATAAGGTAGGGTCAGATGGAAGGGGAGGAGGACCTCCCCTATCAGTGGACTTGAAGAGGAGCATAGGAGGAGATGAGGGAGGGAGAGTGGGATTGGGAGGGAATGAGGAAGGGTGCTACAGCTGGGATACAAAGTGAATAAACTGTAATTAATATAAAATATAAAAATTTAATTTAAAAAAATCTCCCTAATGCTGGTGGTCCAGAGAACCATGCTTTGAGATCCTCTGAGTAAATAAAGCAGTGAAAATTCAGGTCACTTCCCTTTCAGTTGTTACCCTAAATATGAAAAAGACAATATATGTATATATAATAGGAATCAAATACTTTAATCATCATGGCTCTAAAATGTTAAGACTCTATTTTAAAAATCTGGTAATGGAATAATTGAATATTTTCACAGCACAAATCTCAGCAACCACACATTCAGGTAGTTACTAGGTCTGAAGATCATTATGACACCCCCTTTCCTCCCCCACAGCCACACCATTAATACAGATTTCCCTGCATGATATACTAGGCACAGTCCCAACTGGCCTCAATGGGAGTTGTTACCTAAGGATTAAGCTGGAATCTCAGCCGTTGCTCTTCTGAAAGCTGAAAAGATCACATCATTAAACTATGTCTAGGGAGGAAAAAGAAGCTATTCATGGCCTCTGAACACATGCCTACGCTTCAGTTCCAAATGCTTATACATTTGCATCTGTTTTCATTCTTGGAAATGTGATTGCCATTTTTAGGATTATGGTAACAGACAAATAGTGTACTGTGATAATCTTTCCATTGCTGTTCTGAATCATGCACTCCGTAAACATCCTTGGAACATTTGGAATGACTGATGGTTTTGTGATTATATTTCATAGGAATGGGCAATGTAACTGAACAGGTGTGGGGGAATGGAAAAAGAACTGCAAGAGTCTGAAGGATTTACTTCCCCAAACTGCTTCTCATACAGGCTGTGCCTGAATAAGCCGTTGCATTTTCTGGATCCATTTCCTAATGTGTAAAGTTAAGGGAGTCACACAAAATCAGAGTAGCTAATCCTGCTCTGTGAACCACAGTGAGTTGAACAACAACCAGAAAGTAAGGAGAAGTAAAACCAAGCAATTTTCAATACAAAACAAAGCAAAACAGCACAGAGCATTTAAAATTTTCATTCTCCATCCTTAACTATTTAACAGCTTCTCAGAGGTAATCAGTGTTAACAGCTTTGTGTATTTTCAGCCATTTATGTAATCTTTGGCACCTTAAAAGGATGAGAACACAGATGTGCAAATAAAGATGACCTTAAATTGTGCAGTCTTATATTTTATATTTTTATTGTGTCTTCTATACTTGTGTTAATTCTCATAAAGCACAAATTCCTGGAAGCAAAACAAAAATTAAAATCTTACATGTAAAATTTTAGAGGTTGTTTTAGGTTTATTTTCTACACATACTAAAAAGTCACTTTTCTGCACAAGTACATTTATGCTGTTTCTTGGTAACCCCTAATGATACGTACAAATATAGTCATATGTATTACATATACAGGTTTAGTTTTATGCAGGTTGTTATATTTACAAAACCTTGATCACCTACAAAATGATAGCCATCTACAGTTTTAAATATATTTATGTTCCTTCAAATCAATTATTCCAGTAGTTTTACTAAAATTTTTATACTACTTAAAGCCTTGGAGAATATCTGTATATGACAACTTAAATAATATGATTCAACTTAGAGTAATATTTCTAAGGTTATCTACATTACAGCTTGTATTCCATACATTTCAATATCTCATTGTATGTCTATTCTGTGGTTCTCCTCCTGCTTGCCTGGGAGCTGTCTCCCACCATCCCATGAAGTCAGGAGGGGCAGTAGATGAAGAGCATGTCTGGAATGACTAGTGAGCACTGTGCAGGGGTCACACATCCCAGGAACCTCTTCAGGGAGCTAGTTCAAATTTAATTCCAGAGAACAACAGCTATATACCCTTTGGGGAATGGATGAGGGGACTCCAAAGATAGGTGTATATAATTGGTTAGAACTAGGCACTTCAAGGATGCTTGATTTGCATTTAACAGCAGGAACCTATCTTATGAATGGGAACACAGTACCTAATTATCCTATAGGCACAGGGAGGGGAGAGCTAGCAGGGAGCTGTGTCAAAGGTCATATATCAAATGTGGCTACTGTCATCTGCATCTAAAGACACTTTCCAGATGAAGTCAGGCAGAGAGCAGGAGGCCCTGCTGGAGAGATGGAGTCTTGCACTTTAAGACTGAGCTCAGAATGGCTGTCCATACTGGGAGGACTACAATCCCAAACAGCAGGGTCCTTCCAACAAATTCCATATTTTTAATATATTCATAAGTGGATTAATATCTTTGTTTTAGGTAGTTAATGATCACCAGTGTTCAACTTGTTACACTTAGTTTATTATTTATTTGTTGAGAATTTTATATATGCATAATACTATAATTGCATCATTTCCACTCCAGATTCACTCCTTCCAAGTCCTTCTGTGTACCTTATTCTTAGGCTTCATGACCTCTTCTTTAATTATTATTGTTACATACATACATATGTATATTTATATGTTTATGTATATATATATATATATATGTAAACACAAGCTGAGGAGTACATTTAGCATTCATTGCTCATTTATATATGGATTTAGGGTTAACCAAAACCAAATAAAGACACAACAATAAAAGAAGTCTATAGTGTATAGTTTCTTTGAACATCTGTTTTTAATTTTCTTCAGTGTATACCTAAGATATAAAGAGAAGAAACAAAAGCAGAAAAGAGCACATTCTGTTCCATCCAATTTATATGAAATGTAGAGAATAGGCATATCCATCATCAGTTTAGTGGTTTCCAAAGGCTGAGAAAAGCACAAAAGAGAAAGGGGATTCTTCATGGATACAAAAAATTCTTTTGGAGGTGATGAAAATGCTGTAAAACTATCTCTGATGGGCTATAGAATACTGTAAATGTGCTGAAATCCACTGACCTGCATAGAATAAAACTCCTTAAAATGATGAATTTGATGTATTTTGATGCTCACCTCTAATACAAATGCATATTACTATATTATGCTTTACTATTCCATAGAGTTTTATTTTCAGTCTTATTTTGAAACAGTTTTAGGGTTTCACAAAAATTGGAAAAATTAAAATTCTTAAAAATATACAAAAATACTCCAACCAAGGACCATTCATGGATATAACCTAAATAACCTAGAACCCCTGTTCAGAAGTAGCCCATGACAGCTCAGTATCCAAGTGGGTTTCCTAATAAGGGGAACAGGGGCTATCACTGACCTGAACTCATTGGCTAGGTCTTTGATCACCTCTCCCTGAGGGGGAAGCGCCCTTGCCAGGCCACAGAGGAGGACAATGCAGCCAGTCTTGATGAGACCTGATAAGCTATGGTCAGATGGGAGTGGAGGAGGACCTTCCCTATCAGTGGACTTGGAGAGGGCCATGGTAGAAAATGAGGGAGGAAAGGTGGGATTGGGAGGGAATGAGAGAGGGGGCTACAGCTGGGATACAAACGAATAACTGTAATTAATATAAAAATAAAAATTTATTTAAAATATACAAAAATAGAAGTTATAAAAATAGTACAGAGAGTTGTAACCTTCACCCAACTTTTCTGACATTAACATCTAACGATCATTACACAGTAATCAAAATGAGAAACTTGCTTAAAAACTTCTTTCAAAGCCCACCAATTGTTCTCCTGATGTCCCTTTTTCTCTTTTAATACATTATTGGATACACGATTTATTGCTGTATTTGATTCTAGTGTTTATTTAAATCTGTTTAAGTTTTTTTTAATTTTTCAAAATTTGTCCTTGTCATTGATAATATTGATACTTTTGAAATATGTTGCTTATATACTTAGTAAGTAGTTGTAAATTTGAGTTCATCTGATGTTTTATCTTGGTTACACTGAGGTGATAGACTTTTCCTGCAGGATTCTCTCTCTCTCTCTCTCTCTCTCTCTCTCATACACACACACACACACAAAGGTTAACTAAGCACTGTAGAGGTTTTGATAAGACTTGTCATCAATGGCAATGTTAAACTTGATCACATGGCTACAATATTTTCTGCTGCATTTCTCCACTGTAAAATAACTATTTTCCCTTTGTAATTCTGAAATCTTCCAATTTCAGAAAGATCATAAAACATTTAACCACTCTAGGCAATGGAATTAATGCATGGAAATGCAAACCTGGTCAGAAGTCACAACCAGTGACAACCTGGGGATGTCACAGACCCTAAGTGAGAATGTATTAGAGTTTCATGTCTTACTAATATTTCAATCTTTGATTTATTTTGAATTGACATTTTGTATGGGATAAACAATAGGACTGTACCTTCATTCTTTTTCATGTAAATACTCAGTTTCTTCACGACCATTTGTTGAAGAGACCATCTTATCAATGTATAATACTGATATTGTACCAAAGATTAGGCTGCTCTGTCTATGTGGATTTATTTCTGGGTCCTCTGTTCTAATGTAGAACCATGGTGTTTTTGTTACTATGTCTCTGTAGATAATTTGAGATTGGGTATTGTGATACTTTTTCTTTATTTTATCAAGAACGGCTTTGGGCTTTGAACTTTTGATGGGATTTTCATTAGGTCTATAGATCATCTGTAGTGATATAATTATCATCAAAATATTAACTGCCAATCTATAATTATTGGAGGTCTTCTTTTATCTGGTATCTTGTTCAGTTTCTTCAGTATAATAAAGTGTTTATTGTAGAGGTGTTTCACCTTCTGGATTAGGTTTGCTCCCGGATATGTTTGTTTGTTTGTTTGTTTTTACTTTTCAGTTGCCTCATTTTTTCAGTTAAATATAAATATGTGGAGTCGAAAAGATTATAACTGAATCTCTTTTTGCTTTATTATTACTATTTATTACAATTTATTCAGTTTGTGTCCCAGCAATGGCCACCTCCCTCTTCCCAATCCCACACTCACTCCCTCTACTTCCCCTATGCCCCTACCCTAGTCTACTGATGGGGAGGACCTCCTCCCCTTCTATCTGACTCTTGTCTATCAGGTCTCATCAGGACTGGTAGCATTGTCTTCCTCTGTGGCCTAGCAAGGCTGCACCACCCCCAGCTGGAGGTGATCAGAGAGCCTGCCAATGACCTCATTCCAGAGACACTCCCTGCTCTCCTTACTAGGGCCACCACTTGGAGACTAGTCTATGAGCTACATCTGAGGTGCCATTTTAGATCCTCTCCCTGTATGGTCCTTAATTAGGGTATCATTATCTTCAGGATCCCCAGGGCTCAGTTTTATGGCTCTGTTGGTCTCCTTTTGGAGTTCCTGTCCCCTCCAGGTCTTTCTATCTCCCCAATCTTAATAAAATTCCCATGCATTCTGCCCAAAGTTTGGCTATGAGTCTCAGCCTCTGCTTTGATGCTTCAATCAGTAGAGTCTTTCAGAAGTCCTCTGTGGTAGGCTTCTTTTCTGTTCCCTGTCTTTTCCTGCTTCCCATGTCTATTGCCTTTACCCTTCTGAATGAAGACTGAGCATCTTCCCTAGGATCTTCTTTCTTGTTTAGCTTCTTTAGGATTATAGATTTTAGTACGTTTATCCTATGTCTAATAAACACTTATGAGTAAGTGTATACCATGTGTGTCTTTCTGCTTCTGTATTACCTCACTCAATATGGCCTTTTCTACTTCCCACTATTTGCCTGCAAATTTCATGATTTCTTTGTTTGTAATTGCTGAATAATATTCCATTGTGTAAATTCACCACAATTTCTATATCCATTCCTCAGTTGAGGGATATGTAGGTTGTTTCCATTTCTGGCTGTTACAAATAGAGCTGCTATGAACAAAGTTAGGCAAATATCCAAATTGTAGAGTTGAACATATTTCGGATATATGCCTAGGAGTGGTATAGCTGGATCTTAAGGTAGCACTATTCCTAATTTTCAGAGAAAGCACTAGATTGATTTCCAAAGTGCTTGTACAGGAATGAAGGAGAGTTTCCCTTTCCTTTCTCCACACCCTCTCCAGCATGTGTTCTCATTTGAATTTTTGACCTTAGCCATTTCTTATGGGTATAAGGTGAAATTTCAGGGTTGTTTTGATTTGCATTTCTCTGTTGACTAAGGAAGCTGAGCATTTCTTTAAGTGTTTCTCTGTCTTTGAATATTCCTCTGTTAAAAATTCTCAGTTTAGCTCTGAACTTCATTTTTTAATTACTCAGTTTGTTGGTGTTTAACTTCTTAAATTCTTTATATAGTCTGAATAATATCTCTCTGTCAGATATAGGGTTGGTGAAGATCCTTTCCCAATCTGAAGGCTGTTGTTTTGTTCTGACAACAGTATCCTTTGCTTAACAGAAACTTTTCAGTTTCATGAGGTCCCATCTATTGATTATTGATCTTAGAGACTGTGCTGTTGGTGTTCTTTTCTGGAAGTTGTGCCAAAGAGGTCAAGGTTCTTCCCCACTTTTTCTCTTAACAGGTTTAGTGTGTCTGGTTTTATGTTGAGGTCTTTGATCGACTTAGACTTTAGTCTTGTGCAGAATGATAATATGTATCTATTTTCATTATTCTACATGTAGCCATTCAGTTAGATCAGCACCATTTTTGTATGGCTTGGATTCTTTGTCAAAAATTAAGTTTCCAGAGGTGTGTGGGTTTATTTCTGAGTTTTTGATTTGATTCCATTGAACCACCAGTCTATTTCTTTGCCAGTACCATGCAGTTTTTATTACTGTGGCTCTATAGTACAGCTTGAGATGCAGGATAGAGATTCCTCCACAAGATCTATTATTGTACAGGATTGTTTTAGCAATTCTGGAGTTTTTGTTTTTCCATATGAAATTGAATATTTTTCTTTCAAGTTCTGTAAAGAATTGTGTTGGTATTTTGATGGGAATTGCATTGAATCTGTAGATAGTTTTGGTAAGATAGCCATTTTCACTCTGTTAATCCTACCAATCTATGAGCAGCTTTCCATCTTCTGATATCTTTTTCTATTTCTTTCTTCAGAGATTTCAAGTTTTTTTTTTAATACAGGTCTTTCACTTGCTTGGTTAGAGTCACACCAAGGTATTTTGTGAAATTAGAGGCTACTGTGGAGGGTGTAGTTTTCCCTAATTTCTTTCTGAGCCATTTTGTCTTTAATATACAGGAGAGCTACTGATTTCTTTTTAGTTAATTTTCTATCCAGCCACTTTGCCAAAGGCATTTATCAGCTGAAGGAGTTCTCTGGTAGAATTTTTGGGGTCACTCATGTATACTAACATATCATCTGCAAATAGTGATACTTTGACTTCTTACTTTCCAATTTGTATTCATTCGATCTCCTTTAGTTGTCTTATTGCTCTAGCTAAGATTTCAAGTACTATGTCAAAGAGATAAGGAAAGAGTGGGCAGAGATAAGAGTGGGCATCCTTGCCTTGTCCCTGATTTCAGTGAGATTGATTTAAGTTTCTCTCCATTTAGTTTGATGCTGGCTATAGGCTTGCTGTATATTGCCTTTATTATGTCTAGGTAAATGACTTGTATCTCTGATCTCTCCAAAACTTTAAACATGAATGAGTGTTTTATTTTATCAAATGCTTTTTCTGCATCCAATGAGATGATCATGTTTTAGTTTTTTTCTTCTGTTTGCATATATGAAGGATTACATGGATGTTTTTGCATATATTGAACCACCCATGCATACCTTTAATGAAGCCTACTGGGTCATAGTGGATATCTTTGATGTGTTCTTTGATTCAGTTTGTGAGTATTTTATTGTGTATTTTTGCATCAATGTTCGTAAGTGAGATAGGTTTGAAGTCCTTTTTTGTTGGGTCTTTGTGTAGTTTAGGTATCAGTGTTACTGTGGCCTCATAGAATGAGTTTGGTAATGTTCCTTCTGTTTCAATTTTGTGGAATAGTTTGAAGAGTATTGGTGTTAGCTCTTCTTTGAAGGTTTGGTGGAATTTTTGCACTTAAACCATCAGGCCCTGGGCTTCTTTCGGGTGTGAAAATTTTGATGACTGCTTCGATTTCTTTGGGGGATATATGACTGTATAATCTATTTACCTGATATTGGTTTAGCTTTGGGTAATGGAATCTATAAAGAATATAGTCCATTTCATTTAGATTTTCAAGTTTTGTAGCATTTAGGCTTTTGAAGTCAAACCTAATGCTTGTTTGAATTTCTTCAGTGTCTGTTATTATATCTCCGTTTTCATTACTGATTTTGCTGTTTGGAATAATTTCTGTCTGCCTTTTGGTTAGTTTGGCTAAGTGTTTGTCTATCTTTTTGACTTTTTCAAAGAACCAGCTCTTGGTTTCTTTGATTCTTTGAATTGTTTTATTTGTTTCTAACATTGTTTTCTGGCCCTGAATTTGATTATTTCCAATGGTCTACTTTTCTTGGGTTTGTCTGCTTCTTCTCTTTTTTTTCTAGACTTTAAGGTGTGCTATTAAGGTGCTTGTATGAGATATCTCGAACTTCTTTCTGAAGGCATTTAGTGCAATGAACTTTCCTCTTAACACTGCTTTCATTGTTTCCCATAAGTTTGGGTAAGTTGTGCCTTCATTTTCATTGAATTTTAGGATGTCTGTAATTTCTTATTTTTTAAATTCTTCCCTGATCCAGCTAACCTTTAGTAGAGAATTTTTTAGTTTCCATGCATGTGTAGGCTTTTTTTTTTAATTTATGTTGTTGTTAAGGTCTAGTTTCAGGGCATGGTGGTCTGATAGGATACAAGGGATTATTTCAATCTCCTTGTATCTGTTGAGGGTTGCTCTGTGTCTGAGTATATGGTCAGTTTTGACTTATGCACTCATGCTCCTTTGCAGCTGCTGCCAGAAACAGTGCAGCCAAAAGTGCAAGGGGTCTATAGTTAGTCATTCGTAGATCCTGCAGACGTCCACAGGAGGCCTGGATTCAATGTGTCCCAGCTCATGGGTTGTCCCCTCTAGCCTGGGAAACCTCAAAGTCTATGTTCTGGCTTCAACTGCCCCTCCACTCATTAGTTTTGTAGTTTCAGATCCTCTGCCCCTCAGATAAGGTGTGCACTGGTCGCCATCTTCGAGTCCTCTGTTCCTAATATTTTTAAAGTTCTTGTGAATAGGACTTTTTCCTGATTTCTTTCTCTGTAAGTTTATCATTGGCATTCAGAAAAGCTACCGATTTTTGTATATTGATTTTGCATCCTGCTACCTTAATTAAAATGCTCATTGGATCTAAGTTATTTCTTCCTTAGTTTTGAGGGTCATTGAAGAATAGGATTATTTGAATTCTTCCTTTCCTAGTTTATCCATTTTGTTTCTTTCTTTCATTTTATTGCCCCATTTAAGGTTTAAAGCACTATATTGAATAAGAGTAGCCATTTTTCATTACCTGTCCCATTCCTGATTTTAGAGAAAATGGTTTCTCTTTTTACTAGCTGAGACAAATTGGCTATAAGTTTATCACAGTGTTTACTCTGTTGAGGTATGTCCTTTCTGTGGCCAATTTCCTACATTTTTATCATGAGACATGATGAGTGTTACCAAAGACTTCTTCTTTTTTAAAATTTATATTTTAAGGTTCTTTTTCTCTCTATTGATATGATCATGTGATTTCTATCATTTACATGTATGTTTAAATATACATGAGATAAAGTCAGCTTAAGCACAGTATACAGTCTTTGAGAGATTCTTACTAGTAGACCTCACTTTTATTTATTTATTCATGTTTGACTGTAGTATTCCCTCATTGCTATTCATTGTCCCTGATATTTTTTTCTCTGCTTGATTGGTCTTTGGTGATGCTTTTCACTGTTGTTTGACTGTTTTGTCCATATTTATTTATTTATTTATTTATTTATTTATTTATTTATCTATTTTTAAAGATTTTATTTTTATCTATGTGTAAATGTTTGTGTCTGTTTGTTTATTTGTGTGATTCAGTGCAGTGTTCACAGAGAAAGGAGTCATAACTTATGGCATCGCAATTATAGATGATTGTGAGTTACCCACTATAAATTCTAGGAACCAACTGTCAGTCTTTTGCAAGAGCATTGTGGGTTCTTAAATCATGAGCTCTATCCAATCCCTATTTAGTTATCCATTTGTTCATTCATTCATTCATTCATTCATTCATTCATTTTTATTAATTAAGTTTGTTCTTTGACAATTACTCACATGCACAAAATGTGTACTGACCACTCACACCCTCTACCCTCTCTCATTTCCTTACTACTGCTGTTTGCCCTTCCAAACTCTGATATTTACATTCACATTTATATGTTTTGTTATGTGACCTATTAAGTTTACCCAGGACCATCTGTGTGACAATGGGGTTAGGGTTATTTGTTGGAGTTTGATGGGCCTATTAATGGGAACACAAGTGAAAACAATGGTTCCCTTTCTATAATAATAATATAATCTATCAATTATCTATGACTAATTCAGCAGTAAGGGGTAGGGTAAAATGAGCCATTTACCCTATTTTGGGGGGGGGGTCTTACATACTTCTTTGTTTGTTTTGTTTTGTTTGTAGTCCTGGCTGTCCTGGACTGGCTTTGTAGACAAGGCTGGCCTCACAATCAGTGATCTGCCTGCCTCTGCCTCCCTGGGTGCCAGGATTAAAGGTGCATGCCACACACCCAATTTCTTATATACTTCTTATCCTCTTTTTTTTTTTATAATGTTTTCTATGCCTTCGATGTGGTAGTATAAATGTAGCATGACACCTCATTTAACTATCGCAAATTTCAGTTTCTTGGGTATCCTCTGAATTCACTGCAAAGAGAGGCTCCTCTGATTAAGGCTAAGAGTATCTCTTGTCTATAGCTATAAACATAGGTATTTAGAAAGCAATAAATTTAGTAAAACAACAGTAGCAAATTACCTTCTTAGGCCTATGATATGCTCAGGCATAGATAATTAACCAGGCTTATAGTACCAGACATAGGTTCCATCAATGTACAATGGTTCTCAGATCCAATCAGAAGGTGGCCTCTGATAGATGCACAGTTGTGCCTCTATTGCACAGCTAAGCAAATCATGCCTAAGCAAGTGGGTTTTACCTCTGTAGAAGGCTATTGATATCTTTCTCTCCCTCAAAAGTCAAAAAGGCTGAAAGCAGCATTTATCTAAAGTTATAGAAATAAATATTTCAAAGATATTTAAACTACATGTCTATTTAACAAAACATTAGCAATAAGTACATTCTTAAAGATTGTGACTCTTTAAGCCATAGGTTTTTACTCAGATTCACAGTACCACATATGTATCATCTTTGCAGGATTGGGCTTCATATCCAATGAGAAAGTGGCTAGTTATCTCCAAAATTAGCACACCCCTATTGTACAAGCAGGAAGAGTTTGTTTGGCAAAACATTGTTTTAGGGACTTCTGAGAACTGGCTAACACCATATAAAAGATGCACCATATCCAACACATCTTTTTTATTTTTATGTTTTGTTTGTTTAGGCACAAGGATTTTTGTGTGAAGACCTATAGCTTTTAAGAGCAACCAATCAGTTCATGCAGGGTACATCTCAAACTTTTAAAAAATTATTACATCTTTTAGTTGCTAAATAATATAATAGGTTTCCATATGGCTTTTTTCTAAATGCATGGAACAGATTTCTTCTTCCAATCACAGTGCAATGTTATATAATTTATCTTAAAATATATCAAACACTTATAAGTAGAAGTTAAGTTTATAAAACTTTAAGGAGAAATTCCAGAGCTACATTTTTGTGACCTTGTATTTAGAAATGAATTCTTGGAAATAATACTGCAACAAAATAAATAAAAACAAAAATAGATAAGATGTATTTCATTGAAACTAAAAACATTTAAATGCAAATAATACTGTCAATAAAGCAAAAAGATAAAATATGGAATTGGAGAGGGTATTTTGAAATAATATATCTGATGAGTGTCCAGTATTCAAAGTATAGTACCATTTATCTTTGAACAATAAAAAGAAATAATTTCAAAATCAAGAAAATATTTCAATAGGTAATTTACAGTGAAATTATAAAAATGGTCAATAAACACATAAATATGTACAATGTCATTATTCAGTAGAGAAGTATGAGAGAAGGAAGTAGATCACTGAGTATGCCCTTAGGAGTTTATAGTCTCTGCAGAGTGCAGAGAATCTTATGGAAGAAGGTTAAGATAGAAAGACCTGGAGGGGACAGGAGCTCCACAAGGAGACCAACAGAACCAAAAAATCTGGGCACAGGGGTCTTTTCTGAGACTGATTCTCCAACCAATGACTGTTCATGGATGTAATCTAGAACCCCTGCTCAGATGTGGCCCATGGCAGTTCAGTCTCCAAGTGGGTTCCCTAATAATGGGAACAAAGACTGTCTCTGACATGAACTCAGTTGCCTGCCATTTGATAACCTTCCCCTGAGGGTGGAGCAGCCTTACCAGGCCACAGAGGAGGGTAGTGCAGCCAGTCCTGATGAAACCTGATAAGCTAGGGTCATATGGAAGGGGAGGAGGACCTCCCCTATCAATGGACTTGGAAAGGGACATAGAGGAGATGATGGAAAGAAGGTGGGATTGGGAGGGAATGAGAGAGGGAACTACAGCTGGGATACAAATTGAATAAACTATAATTAATATGAAAAATGAAAATTTAATAAAAAGAATAAGAGCAAAAGTATTTGATAAAGCTGCCATTTATCTAGAAAAATCAAATAGCTGAATATTCTGAATAAGTAGATATTTGGTTTTGTTTGGTTTTGGGGGGGGGAAGTTTTGTTTTGCTTTTGAAGTATGTTTTTTGTTGTGTGTTTTTTGAGGTTTTGTTTGTTTGTTTGTTTGATTTTGGCTTTTCAAGACAGTTTCTCTGTATAGCCTTGGCTATCCTGGACTTGCTTTGTAGACCAGGCTACAAATTCACAGAGGTCCACCTGGCTCTGGATTCCTTAGTGCTGGGATTACAGCCATACACTAGAGGTTTGTTATTTTAAAGAGATTGACACCACTAAATTAAAACCAAGTGTCTTACATTGGAACAATGGGAAAGAGGTTTTGCAGCATCCCCAGAATCATTCTACCCATTTCAGACTCCAAGTTATAAAATTGTGAATTCATTTGAAATGCATTCTCATAAGAACAGAGAGTTCAGTTGGGAGGGTTATCTTCTGACACAGGCCACCTAAGGAAGTATTTTCCTATTTTCAGCAGCCTAGGCATTCAGAGGCTGCTGTAAATATGCAGTGCACAGATACTGCTTGAGCTGGTAGCAGTTCTTAACGTCATCCTTGTGATGCTGGTTATGTAGGAATGCAAAATACACAAGCAGTAACATCACAGAGACCACCACAAAGACTATAAAGAAAAGTCTAAGAGGCTAGGCAATGTGTAATAGGGTCTCTTGAAGAGACCAGTATTTGAAGAGTAAATTACACATTGGGGCACTAAGGATGCTGTACAACTCAGGAAAGTGGGACATTGCTGAGTAATGCTATAGACAGTGAAGAGTCATTCCAAGAGAGAGATTATATGGGCTGAAACCCGAAAGAGCATGGGAATAGAGCTTTCCAAGACAGTTGGATCTCAAACCTACTGGGTTTCAGGATTACTCCAGTCTGCTATTCCTTATTGATCTCCTATTCCTTCTTTTTATGATGGGAATGCTTTCTCATTAATATTGTCTATTAGAATTGTGTAATTTTTCTTTTGATTTTTCAGGCATTTCAACCAGCCTTGAGTCTCAGAGGAGATTCTAGATTTAGTCTTTTGAAAACTCTTTGCACTCTCAAGACATTCAAGGCTCATGTTGATTGATTAAGAGAATTTTGCAAAATGGACTGGACATGGGCTTTGGAAGTACATAGTGCAGAATTTTATCATTTGAAAAGCAAATGACTCCTCAAGCTCCTGTGTTAAATGTTTAGTTCCCAAGTGATGGTACTTTGAAGTGTTGTGGAAACTTTACAAGTAAGGACCTAACTGGATATAGATCACTGAGAGGAGCCATGTTTGAGTATCTTGTCCATGAAAGCTACTGTGTCCTTCTATGTTTCCTAAGTCAGCCAGGAAGTGAACAACTCTCCTCTGCCACCTGCTTTCAATGCCATAATGTTTTATCAAATCATACAGAGACAAGTGGTCATGTACTGAACCTTGTGAAGTAACAAGCCAAAAATAAATCTTTCCTAATTTAAGTTGTTTCCATAAGGCATTTTTGTCACAGTAATGAGACTATAATTAAAACAAATGTCTGATATATGAAAAATGGTAAGCCTACTCATCAGTGAACTGCAAATGAAGTTATATTGAGAAATCATCACACCTCAGTTATAATAGCCGTTTTCAGATAAAAGACAACAAAATTTGGTCATAATATAGGGGGAAAAGAACTGTTATAAACTATTTGATGATATTGTATATCAGTACTACTAGTATGGCCAAAATTTTACTTACTGGACATTAAAAGGTTAAAAATTGATCTACTATTTGATTCAGGTATTACACTTCTACGGAAACACAGAGGAAATGAAGTCACTATATCAATTATAGCTACACTCTCGTGTTTATTCAAACACTATTCACAATAGCTAAGATATGGAATCAGTGTAGGTTCCCATCAATGCATGAATGGAAAAGACAATGTGGTATATATACACACAATGGCAAAATTATCAGCTGGAAAGAAAAATAAAATTCTTTCAGCAAAACGTACAGTAATCTAAGTGAAATAAGCCGGACAAAGACAAATACTATTCTCTCAGATTTAGAAGCAAATAATAAAGTCAGCTTAAGGGTAAACTTATAATTACTAGAAGTTAACCTACTCTACAGCTTATAAAGAGCTAGAAAAGAGAAATCCAAAGTTCCCAAGCATAAAGAAATGGTGAAAAGCTACCCAGGTGGCACTGGTTTTGAAAGCATGAAGGGGTCATGGAGAGCTGAGGCTTAGCACTGTGTTGGAGTCACTGAAGATAGCCCAGAGGAAGCTATTGGTGAAACTACAACTCAGTTGACCAAGAAGACCCCAGAATTTTGGAGATGCCAACACTACAAAATGACCACTAAGAACAGTAGCAGTGGTGGAGTAGAGCCAGTCAGGGACTAGAAGATAAGCTGTGTGTTCTACAGCAATAGTAACCCTAACTAACATAACACCATTAATATGTAATAAAATAGTTGTCATAAATGTCCAACATGCAGACTTTTTCAAAGATAATTACTTTCAGTACATTTTGTGTATGTGTACACTATTCACTGTTATTTCTTTGCATTCCTCATAATTTTATCTAGAATATTGAACATTTAACATATGGCATGATGTAAATGCTTTGGAAGTCAGATTTCCAGCTTCCACTGAGCTTATTGTTGTTTTTTTTTTCATTCACTAAACTTTAAAAACTAATTTTGCAAAGCCTATATTCTGTGTCTTATATAGTCACTGAAGTGACTGTTCAATCAACTTAACGTTCAGCTAATTATTATACAGTGTTTTTCTTAAACATCAGAAACTAACAAACAATCTTCCCAATATTTTCAGAGAACAGTGTGTGAGAGGATGCACATACTCACACACACACACACACACACTGACACATACACACATGTTTACTGCTTTCACACAGCCCCAGCTTAAGCCCTAGCTATTAAGTTAGAGACTTCTCTGAAATTTTCTAAGCATGAGCACTATCCAGAGTTTCACACATCCAATGTGTACACATAGACTCCTAGAGTCTCAGGAACAGACCACAGGTTTTCAAAATCCCTCTATGAATATAAGTCTACAAGGTTTCCTTAAGACTGTTGGCTAGTTTATTATTTGCACCATCTGTTATTGGCCACTTTACAAAACTTAGATCATTGTCTCTAAACATTCACAACATATGCCTCAAAGAAAAAGTGCATTGTCTACAAAATAACCTGAGTTAAGTCAAATAAAAACAGCTTTCCAGGGCAGTAATATCTTCTAGAAAACTACCAAATGTGTTAAATAATGAAAATTCTCTGGAAATGAAGCTTTGAAGGAACAGTATCCTCATTCTTCTACCTCCAGTGCTGCTGGTTTTCCACACAATTGAGAACTGTTGGTTTTCAAGCCTACTGCAGAGATGGAAGGGCAAGTTATAATGCTACAGATTTCACTAACCTTATTCAAAGTCCTCTGGGTTTGTTGCATACAATGGGACTTCTCTTTAACATGATTTGGGTGTTTGTGTTGGCTACAGATTCTATTTTTACCTCTTTCTATTAAAAATATTATTATTTTTCTCTGAAGAAAATGGTGACTAACCTGCTACTGAGCAGAAAGTTAAAGGAAAGTGTGTGTTCCTTATTTCCCTTAAGACACTAGAGCATGGGAGGAATAGCATGAAAAGACTCCTTGCCTCCTGTCTATTTGAAATAGAGAAATTTGCTCTCCTAGAAACCTGGGTAGGAAGGGAAAAAGCAATCATATATAAAGCAGCCAAATATATAGTATTATAAATACTGTCCTCATTCTGACCTCAATAGATACTTCTGTAACTCATTGTAATCCTTGAGACCCATATGGTACAAGGAGAGACCTGACTTTCACAAGTTGTCCTCTGACCTTCACATGTGTGATTTGACACAGACATGCCCATGCACATGTGAACACACACACACACACACACACACACAAATGCATGAATAAAAATGCAATTTGATTTTTCCAGTCCACCAAGAGCTTTCCATTTGAATAAAAATAAAAATGAAATTAAAGCTGAAAAAAATCCCTAGATTCAATAACCAAGTACACTGCCATACGATTGTTTCCAAAAAATTGCATAACTCAGGAAGTAATAAATTAGTTTTTAGAGAATATAGTTTTAAATTGGTGTGCTAATTCACTCAGTCACAATTCACACAGTACCATACAAGGCACAGTTGTGAGTTTGAATGGAGGGAATTGATTCCGATATAAATGATATCCAATCAGTATCTCCAAGCAAGTAAGGCCCAAACAAAAAAATATAATGAATCAAAATATGGGAAATGTCTATGAAGAATATCAGCAAAGTTCTATAAAATGAAAATAAGGGTAGAAAGACATGTGATCTCTGCTAGATTTTATACTATAAGACAGGCCCCATTGCTAAAGTTGTTGAGAAATGCAAACTGGAATCATTGGGGGACAAAGAACTCAGTGCTGGGTGTGTAGGGACTTCAGAAAGAGGAATACGGATATGTTAGCAGTTAGAAAGAGGGAAATATGATCAGCACATTATGTCAATTTCTCAAAGAATTAAAAAATGTTTTAAATGATAGTATATGAAAGGCATAAGACAGTGAAATTATAATAGATTTTATAATATTAAAAATTCTGTACACATTAGTAAACTGAAAGGAAGAAAGGAAAATTAATTGCCAAAATTATTTGTGACTTTGCCAAAAGTCACATAGTGAATGAATGCCTAAACTGTGGTGGGAAACAGATTTAAGGGATTGTGGCCACTCCAGTGTTCTTTCCCTTGGATTACATTGCCAGGTTCTGCAGGAAATCATTCACCTTCAGTTAAATTTTAGGTAAGAGGGTGTGGAGATGGTGGTATTTGGTTTGATGTAGCTCTGATGACTAGAGTTGGGTCTTCCAGCTACAGGACACTCCCCTTTAGTTAAATCTGGGTTCCCAGCTGTCAGAACAGATGGCAGATAGAAAGAGCCTGAAAGAGTAGCACTGCTAGAGTGAAAAAACTACTGAGTTCTAGGAGAAATTAGTTTATTAAGAGGACTGACTAAAGAGAGTCATCAAGCCCATGTAAGACAGAATATAAGATGGAAAGCGGGTTAAGAGTAAAAGATGTAAGAAATTTTAAGTTTAATCTTCTCTCTCTCTCGTGTGTGTGCGTGCGTATGTGTGCATGTGTGTGTATAGGTCTGTACAGGTGTGTGCATGCCATGGAGCCTGTGTGGAGGTCAGAGGACACCCTCCAATGTCAGTCCTAGTACTTTACTACTTTGATACAGGGTCTTTTGTGATTCACCATTGCAGTCACCAGGCTAGCTTGCTCTTTGACTTTCCGGAAATTTTTCTGTCTCTGCCTACCTTCTGGTGGAAGAAATTCTAGGATTGCAACCATGTGCTACCAAATATAGCTCAAGGAATGCTACTATAAAGCAAGAATGAACTCTGAACCTACTCCAATAAAAAATGTAAAACACAACATGGTATGTCATTAGTACATATCTAATTTACAAATTCCATTTTACGGTCAATTTGTAAAATGGAAATTCACAGAAATATACCAAAAGTTCAGAAGTTAAGATGCTGTTAGTAGCTATGTTAAAACTGTTATAAAGCATTTGTGAATATATGTTTTGAAGTTTTGTTTCAAAGTAAAACTATATTTTGTGGTGCTGGATTCAAACTTAGGGTGGTTCTAGGCTCAAACTTAAAACTTTTCACATACTAAGCAACTGCTCTACTGTAGTACTATATCTTCACTTCCAAAATATATACATACTTAAAGGTTGAAGTGTAGCTTAGTACATGCAAAGAGTTTGGATTCAATCCCAGAACAACAAAAAGAATAATTTTGCCAGGCAAAGTATATGAAAACTAGAAAAAATTAAAACTAGAAATAACACATGCTCAGACTACAAGTTCCATCTTGGAGGATTCTTTCTCCCAGAGAATATACCACAAGCTTGGCTTAGTGTGTGCCTTTTTCCTCTTTTGGAGGTGATATGCCACCCTACAGAAATGGATAAAAGTGAGGTCTTTGATAGTTCAAAGAATAAATGTTTAATACAGAATTTCAAATAAGAGAATTTCTCAAAAAAACATTAAAGGCTCTGGGGTGATGTACATGGCACATGATTTGGATAAAAAGAACACAATATTGAGTACATTAATTTTACGTGTAAAAAGAAACATTATCTTTTTGATTTCTAATATAAAATGGAAAAATATAACCTGACAAAAATATTATCAATTAATGGAGTAGTATGGAAAATATTATAATTCATAAGGTGGGAAGAAATATCTCATAGCAAATAGTTTCATCAAAATTCTCATGTGACATTGAAATGACTTAAATAAATAAGAAATCTCCTCCCCATAAGCCTTGGCATTCAAATATTCTGTCCCTGGTTTGTGTCATATCTGGGAAAGCTTGGGAGCTTCATACTCAAGGAAGTATGCCACTGGGGACAGGACTTGGAGCTTAAAGCCTCACCCTACTTCCAGTCCTTTCTTTCTGCTTTGTGCTTACCATTGAAAATACAAACTCTCAGTTTCTTGCTGTCTTTCTTCTATAAGTTGCCTTGGCCATAGTATTATATTAGAGCAACAGAAAAGTAACTAGTATAGGCATGAAATATGCTTATAAACGTCAAGTATGAGGTTTTAAGTGAAGAAGAGACTACTTACTAATGTGCAAGGTTGATAATAACTGCAGGACAATAGAAGAACTTATATAAAAACTCTAGACCACTATCCTTCTAAGATCATGTTTTATTTTTTCACTGGTATAAATGTCCTTCTATATTTCATCTCTCTAGGTTTCACTTAAGTAATGTATATTTTGCAAGCACTGTGAATTGGTCCTTCACCTTCTTTTATCTACTGATTGCTAAAATATAAGAAACCAAATAGTAAATATATATAATTAGTCATTTTATTGATTATTGATATAAAATTTTAAAGTTCTTCAATTCTTTCATAATTTAAAAAAATCATATCTTTTTGATAAACAATTCTAGTTTGCATCCACTTTGCAAACAGTGGGGTTTTTTTCTACATTAGCATCAATTTGAAAAAATTGGGGAAACATACTTTTTTCCTACTTCACTAGAAATCATAAAAACCTGAGAAAGTTTTGTTTTGTTTTTGTCATTTTTACCAAGTAACTTTTGTACTTTTAAGATAGGTCTGTGCTCTTTCCTACTTGACTAAGTGGTTTTATGGGTCTCAGTAATATATTTTGTAATAATAAGTGATCTGTGGATTTCTGAGAAAGGAAAAATACCTCAGATCTTGCTTCTCTAAGAAGGTTGGCTGTTACCTACACTGAACGGGATAGATGAGGTTTGACAACTGTCACATGTCACTTAATCCTTACCAAGAACAACACTTTCTGGGAAATGCATCCTTAGCTGATTTCATAATTGTGCCAACATTACTAAAAGTCCTTAGGCAAACTATGACAGCTAAGACACCACTTGGCAACATACTGTGGAGTGACCTATAAATGTATTCTTCTCTTGACAAAGGGATCACTATTTAAGCATGACTGTAGTTTCATATAATTCATGTCAGAGCTTCAAGGTATATTGGAATCTCATGAAAATTTTACAATCATTTTTTCCTGGAAAAGAGTCTGCAGATTTCAGCTTACTGATGAAAGAATTTGTGTCTCTCCTCCCAGGAAATAAAAATTAAGAACATAAACCTGAAGTATCCTAACTCCAAATGAAACTATATGGAATTTCAGAGTGCAAAGTTTGAAAACACATGAGGTTGCATTATTTCAAAGATGGCGGATTTGAATAATGAAAAAGAACTAAATAATGTAGTGTTTCAAAGCTTTTTTGTTTTCATAGTTGCAAAACATCACCCCACAAGTTAATCTGAATATTTGTAGAAAGTGATGTTCTGTAAATGTCCATGCATGGCACAGTATTCTGTGCTGGAATGAAGGCTCAGAAGAGGTGAACTGGGAAATTTTCAACTCTCTTCCTTTACTGTTTTAGGGGATACGAAAGATACATTTTGAACACATCAGTTTCTGAAAGTGACCAAATCCTTTCAATCTTTTCTTTTTAACCCAACACTTAATTTAATTCACATTATAATAGCACCATCTTGTGGAATATGTTTGAAACACATGCCTCTAGGGGAATCTCAAACAGTCAGTGGTTCTCAAACTGCCACTTGTGAACCTCAAAGAAAACCAGAGTCTAATTCGGGAATCTTATCTGCCAACTCTGTTTTCTTTATAATATCAATATGCTGCCTGGCCTTTAAACTGTATTTTAACTTGCTCTCATGAGTAAAACTGCAAGTACCTGATGAGCATGAATTTCTTTGCATACAATCTTGGTGAAATGGAAACAATGTAATTTGGAAGACAGGTTTGCAAGATTCACTGAAGAGGAAGACTATTTGCTGTCAATTGGCTAATAAGAAATTCTGAAGAACAATGATCTAACAGCTGCCTCACTGTATGATTAAAAGAATGAACAGCTGTATATAGTGGCTTGCATCGCTTGTCGCACTGTTTTCAAATCCAACCTGTGATGACTCCACAAATATATTTGACCTCCATATAAGCACTACGAAGCTGATATTATCATCCTTTTAATATAGAAAAACAAAGACCAGAAGAGATTCAAGTGTCTTTTTTATTTAGAGTTAACTTTTTATTTTATTTTTAATTTAATTTATCTTTATTAATTACAATTTATTTATTTTGTATCCCAGCTGTAGCCCCCTCCCTCATCCCCTCCTAATCCCATCCTTCTTCCCTCTTCTCCTCCCATGCCCCTCCACCGGTCCACTGATAGGGGCGATCCACGTCCACTTCCATCTGACACCAGCTAACAGGTCTCATGAGGACTGGCTGCATTGTCCTCCTCTGTGGCCTGGTAAGGCTGATGCCTCCTCAGGGGTAGGTGATCAAAGAAACAGACACTGAGTTCATGTCAGATATAGCCCCTGTTCCCCTTATGAGGGAAGCCCTCTTGAACACTGACCTGCCATGGGTTATATCTGTACAGGGGTTCTAGGTTATCTTCATGAATGGGCCTTGGTTGAGGTATCAGTCTCAGAAAATATGTCTGGGTCCAGATTTTTTGGTTCTGCTGCTCTACTTGTGGACCTCCTGTCACCTCCAGGTCTTTCTATATCCCCATTCTTTCATAAGATTCCCTGCACTCTGCCCAAAGTTTGACTATGAGTGTCAGTAATCTGCTTAGTTACCCTGCTGGGCAAAGTCTTTCAAAGGCCCTCTGTGGTAGGCTCCTGTTTTCCCTGTTTTCTCCCTTTTCTGATGTCCATACTGTTTGCCTTTCTAAATAAGGATTGAGCATCTTAACCAGGGTCTTCCTTCTTGCCTAGCTTCTTTGGGTGTATAGATTTTAGTATGTATAGCCTATATTATATGGCTAATATCCACTTGTAAGTGAGTATATACCATTTGTATCTTTCTGCCTCTAGGATACCACACTCAGGATGATCTTTTCTGCCTCTAGGATATCACACTCGGGATGATCTTTTCTAGTTCCCACTATTTGCCTGCAAATTTCATGATTTCCTTGTTTTTAATTGTTGAGTAGTATTCTATTCTGCAAATGTACCACAATTTCTGTATCCATTCCTCAATTGAGGGACATCTTGGTTGTTTCCAGATTCTAGATATTATGAATAAAGCTGCTACAAAGGTGGTTGAACAAATGTCCTTGTGTACTTGAGCATATTTAGGATATATGCCTAGGAGTGGTACAGCTGGATCTTGAAGAAGCACTATTCCCACTATTCCTAATTGTCTGAGAAAGCACCAGATTTATTTCTAAAATGCTTGTACAACTTTATATTCCCAACAGCAATGGAGGAAAGTTCCCCTTTCTCCATACCCTCTCTAACATGTATTGTCACTTGAGTTTTTGATCTTTGCATTCTGATGGGCATAAGGTGAAACCTCAGGATTTTGATTTGCATTTCCCTGATGACTAAGGACTTTGAACATTTCTTTAAGTGTTTCTCTGCCATTCTATATTCCTCTATTGAGAATTGTCTGTTTAGCTCTGAACCCCATTTTAAAATTGGATTACTTGGTTTGTTGGTGTTTAATTTCTTGAGCTCTTTATATATTCTGGATATTAGCTCTCTGTCAGATATAGGGTTGGTGAAGATCCTTTCCCAGTCTATAGGGTGTCATTTTGTTCTGACAACAGTGTCCTTTGCTTTACAGAAGCTTTTCAGTTTCATGAGGTTCCATTTATTGATTGTTGATCTTAGAGCCTGTGCTGTTGGTGTTCTGTTCAGGAAGTTGTCTCCTGTGCCAATGAGTTCAAGGCTCTTCCCCACTTTTTCTTCTAACAGATTTAGTGAGTCTGGTTTTATGTTGAAGTCTTTGATCCACTTGGACTTTACTTTTATGCAGGATGATAAATATGGATATATTTGCATTTTTCTGCATGTAGACATCCAGTTAGACCAGCATCATTTGTTGAAGATGCTGTCTTTTTCTCATTGTATGGTTTTGGCTTCTTTGTCAAAAATCAAGTGCCCATAGGTATGTGGGTTTACTTCTGGGGTCTTCTATTCAATTCCATTGATCTTCCAGACTGTTTCACTGCCTGTACCATGCAGTTTTTATTACTATTACTCTGTAATACAGCTTGAAATCAGGGATAGATACACCTCCAGACGATCTGTTATTGTACAGTATTGTTTTAACAATTCTGGATTTTTTATTTTTCCATATTAAATTGAGGATTGTTCTTTCAAGGTCTGTAAAGAATTGTGTTGGCATTTTGATGGGAAATGCATTGAATCTGTAGATTGCTTTTGGCCATAGCCCCCCTCCCGCATTCCCTACCTATACCCCCCTTCCGTCCCTCATCTCCTCCCTGCCCCTATCCAAGTCCACTGATAGGGGAGGACCTCCTCCCCTTCCATCTAACTCTAGTTTATCAGGTCTCTTCAGGAATGGCTACAATGTCCTATTCTGTGGCCTAGCAAGGCTGCTCCTCCCTCAGGGGGGCAGGGAGGTCGAAGAGCCAGCCATTGAGTTCATGTCCAAAATAGTCCCTGATCCCCTTACTAGTGTACCCACTTGGGTATTGAGCTACCATTTGCTACATACAAGCAGGGGTTCTAGGTTATAACCATACATGGTCCTTGGTTGGAGAGACAGTCGCATAAAAGACCCCTGTGCCCAGATATATTTGGACCTTGCGGAGCTCCTGACCTCTGCAGGTCATACTAACTGCCCCTTCTTTCATATGATTCCCTGGACTCTGCCAAAGGGTTGGGTATGTTTCTTTATCTTTGCTTTGATACCCTGCATTTGTTTTTGAAATGTACTTAATCTTGAGAATATGACATTATTTTGTTTCTCTTACAATTTGAAGGTATTGCCTCTTTAGGCTTCAATTAATTTTCTTGGATATCTGTATATAATGAATATTAGGAATCTCAGGCCTTCTTTCTATGTGGATAAGTAGTTGCTTTGTGCAGTTTATTAGAGAATCTCTCACTCGCTTATTGATCTGGAATATAATTTGTATCAAACATTAAATTACTGAAAGTATAAAAATTTCTGCTATTGATGTATCTATTTTATTTTACTAAGCCATGTTTTATTTTTTTAATTTATTTATTTTTATCTCAATCACAAGTTAGGTACTTTGAATCCCAGGCGTACGCCCTCCCCCACTCCCTCCTACCCTCCCACTCCCTCCCTCATCTCCCTCTTCCCCACCCACTCCAAGTCCACCATTAGGGGAGGACCTCCTTCCCTTCCATCCAACCCCACCTTATCCTGTCTCCTCAGGGCTGGCTGCAATGTCCTCCCCTGGGATATAGCCAGTCTGTCACTCCCCGGCTTGTATGGGGGAGGGTCAAAGAGTCAGCCATCAAGATCATGACTGAAACAGTCCCTGTTTCCCAGAATAGGGTCTTCAGTCCTACACTGAGTTATCGTGGGCCCCATCCGTGCGGGGGTTCCAGTCCACATCCACACATGGTCCTTGATTGTAGAAACCGTCTCATACAAGACCCCTGTGCCCTGCTCAGTTTGGTCTTTGTGGAGCTCTTGTTCTCCCCAAGTCTCAACAACCTCCCCCAGATCTATCATTACTTCTCGCCCTCTGTCAGAGGCTTGATCTCCAGTCTTAATATCTGCTCTGAAACATCGCTA
>CM053742.1:75316035-75336546 GCA_028658305.1 Pachyuromys duprasi
TGTGTGTGTGTGTGTGTGTGTGTGTGTGTGTGATACTATTTTACTTAACCTTAGAATGTGTGTGCTAATTTTTAGCCCTCTGGATACAAGGCAAAAATAATCCAAACCACAAACAAAGAATTTAGGTGGGGAACAAGGAAAGCAGTTCCCAACAGATTTCATGAAACATTAAATTATGAAAAAATAAGTATTTTATATTTACATTGCTTCATGAAAATGTGCCCACTGGAATGAACAGTATGGATGGGTAGGTAAGAACACCATAGAGTTCAGTGGGGCCAGGAAAAAGCTCCCAGAATGTCAACATTTTTCAATGAAAGTGACAAGGGGGAGTGGAGTGGGGACAGAAACCCTACTTATGCAAAGTGTTAATGAAACCAAAATACAGTTTCCCAGAATTTACAAAAAGTTACCCTTTCTGTTACAAAAAGTTATCCTTTCTGTTACAAAAATTTACACTTTCTGTTACAAAAAGCTACATTTTCTGTTACAAAAAGTTACACTTTCTGTTATAAAAAGCTATACCTTGTTACAAAAAGTTACACTTTCTGTTACAAAAAGTCACACTTAATTTCTAGAAGCTGCCATTTCTCTGATGTGAGTAGACAAGATTTTAAAAACTTAGTTAGGGTGTCCAGGGCTACTTACCCCTGGATAACT
Organism: Pachyuromys duprasi; assembly: GCA_028658305.1. Taxonomy (NCBI): domain Eukaryota; kingdom Metazoa; phylum Chordata; class Mammalia; order Rodentia; family Muridae; genus Pachyuromys; species Pachyuromys duprasi. The sequence continues at coordinate 75,316,696 of CM053742.1, forward strand.
GGGTTCTGGGAATGTCATATTGCTTTGCCTTTTGTTTGTTATACTTTTAAGTTGGCCTCTACCTATCTGGCTGTCTCAGGTGTTGTCTGTTAATTTCTGGTGCCTGTTGGATCCTGAGGTGGGGATAATCCCCTTGGTAGGGTTCTGAAGGAGATCCCAGCTTTTTGGGTATGATCAACTGAGTAGTGGTACTTCTCAGGAATTGTCACAGTTCACCTCAGGCATATGGACCTGTGTGGTAACTGTGGTGTTCAGGAAGGCTCTCCTCTCATCAGAAAAAGTCCTGGAGATGGCTGCCCTGCTGCTGGGTTTCTTGCTCTGAAGTTAGTGAGCTGCTGTGGCTGCTCTGAAGGTATTTGTTGGGGGCAGCTCTCTTGAAGAACCAGGGAGTCCCGCAGTTTTGTCAGTTTAGCTAGGGACAACTGGTCGCACCATGGAGCAGTATCTGAGGGCTGCTCTAATGGCTCTCAGGCTTTTGTAGGTCTGAGGTTGCAGCTGTGTGTCCCAGTGTCCTAGCAGTAATCAATAGCAGGTGAGCATGGCACTCATGCCTGCAGTAGAAGGTTAGAGCATAGAGCCTGCATGTGCCCAGAAAGTCTTCTGGAGCTGAGTGTCCTGAGTGTTGGACCTGATGATTCCCCCGCTGTGGGGTTTCCTTCCAACGGGGACACCCAGACTGTGCTTTGTGAACTGCAGTTCTGTCTGAGATGGCGAGTAGAACACGCAGGCATGGGCTAGTGTGGCTTAGCCTTGCTGGCAATTGGGTGCCTGGGTGTCTCCCCAATCTCAGAATCTTTTCCCATGAACGTTTTTTTTTTTAGGGGGAGGGTGTTGGCTGAGTGCTCTGAGGACAGACCTGCTGTTCCCTTCACTGTGGGTTTCCACCCAACAGAGAAACGCAGTCTCTGGTGCCCTGGAGCCCACAGTTCTATCTGAGGTAGTGAGTCAGGTGCACAGGCAGGACTCTCTGCTGGATCCTGTGTGCTCAGCTCTGGGCTGGCTGCTCGGCCCTAGTTGGACCCCGGGTCATTTTCAGGGTATGGTCTGGATGACCTAAAGTCGGTCCTGATCACTTCCTGCACAGTGGGGTTTTCTCTCAACTGGAAATCCCAGTCTCTGGTGTTATGGAGCCTGCAGTTTAGTTTGGGACAATGATCAAAACACACCAGCGTATGGCTCTGGGCTGGCAACCAAGTGCCTGGTGGAACTAAGACCTCTTCAGTGGTTTAGCTGAGTGAGTTGAAGCTGATTGAATCCCAAAGCTTGGGGTATCCTCTTACCTGGGAAACACAGTCGCTGGTGTTTTAGGACTGAGGTTCTCTCTGCTGGTCACTGTGCAGATCCTGCTGTGCTGCTGGTCAGAAAGAGTATCCTCCCAGCACCGCCATCTTGGATTTCCTCTATTACCTTTTCTTGAAAGTCTGTTTTATTAGATGTTAGGATGGCTAATCCAGCTTTCTTCTTGGGTCCATTTGCTTGTAAAACTTTTTTCAAGCCCTTTAATCTGTGGTAGTGTTTCTTTGTTGCAGATGTGTGTTTCCTGGATGCATCAGAATGTTGGGTCCTGTTTCCGCAACCATTTGGTTAGTCTGTGTCTTTTTATTGGAGTGTTGAGTCCATTGATGTTGATAAATAATAGTGTCCTGTGAATGTTATTTCCTTTTATTGTGGTGTTGGTGGTAATAGTGTGTTTGTGTGTTTGTTTTCATTTGATCTTCTGTTTTCTTGGCTATAGTTGTTTTCATTGGATTGGAGTTTTCCCTCCAGTATCTTCTGTAGGGCTGGTTTGCTGTGTAGCTCTTGTTTAAGTTTAGCTTTGTCATGAAATATTTTGTTTTCTCCATTTATGTTTATTGAAAGCTTTGCTGGGTATAGTATCCTGGGTTGGCACCTGTAGTCTCTTAGAGTCTGCATGACATCTGCCCAGGCCCTTCTAGTTTCATAGTTTCTGTTGTGAAGTCTGGTGCGATTCTGATAGGTCTACCCTTATACGTTTCTTGGCCTTTTACCTCTGCTGCTTTTAATATTGTTTCTTTGTTCCCTAGATTTAGTGTTTTAACTGTTATGTGGCAGGAGGAGTTTCTTTCCTGGTCTAGTCCATTTGGTGTTGTGTAAGCCTCTTGTGTATTTAAGGACATCTCTTTCTTTAGATTGGAAAATTTTTCTTCTATGATTTTCTTGAAAATATTTTCTGGACCTTGGAGCTTGAAATATTCTTTTTTGTCTATTCCTTGTCTATTCCTATGATTCTTGGGTTTTGTCTTTCATGGTGTCTTTGATTTCTTGGATGTTTTGTGTCAGGACCTTTCATGATTTTGTCTTTTTTGAGAGATGTATTGATTTCTTCAACTGTATCTTCAGCACCTCAGATTCTGTCCTCCGTTATCTTGTATTCTGTTATTGAGGCTTTCCTCTGTGGTTCCCGATCTCTTCTCTAAGTTCTTCATCTCCAGGAATTTCTCAGTGTGTGTTTTCTGTATTGATTTCTAATTCTGTTTTCCTGTCTTGCACCATATTCTTTATTTGTTTGTATTTGGATTCCTGTCTGTCTATGATGGCCTTTTCTTTTCGTTTCCTGTTTATGTCTGGCTATATTTATTCACCTGTATTTCTTTGACAGATTTGTTTTCTTTCCTCTTTATGTGCCTCTAATAACACATTTTGTTGTGTTTCTGATGAATTAAAATATCCATTGATTTTGCAGTTTGCTGGTCAAGCCATAATGTCCTGATTTTTGTTGGACGTTTTCTTATGCCAGTCTCTAGCCTCCTGCTTGTCTGTAGCCTTTGCTGTTTGTTGCTGGAGCCTTTACTGAAGACTGCATCTGCCTGTCTCTGGAGTCTGGAGTATTCTTCAGGAAGGTGAGAGAGGTCCAAGGGTTTGAGAGTGGATGTTTGTGTTTCAGATGCAGCTAAGGAAGAAAGGTCACAGGCGCATGTGCACAAGCACGGGTGTGTGTGGAAGCGTGCATTGAAAGACCAGGGGCAAGCATGTGTACACACCTGGAAGGGTGGAGTATAAGCACAGGTGTGGGTGTTTGCATGGTTTACAGGCTCAGTGTGTGTGCGGCAGGTGCCCTGAAATGCTCAGTGGCCCATGGGCCTGTTGGGCTCTGTGCTTTGGTCATTCATATCTGTCTGGTCTGGGTGATCTTGGATCAGAAACTGTTTGACTGGACTCCACTGGGAGACCCACAGAACAGAGGCTTGGATGTTGAGAATGCTGCTGTCTCAGGGATCACTATGTTGTCTGCAGTGGAGGTGTGAGTGAGAGAGATCCAATGTCTGGCTGCTAGCATGGAGGGTCCCCAGGTCTGGGGCTCTGCAGGCCTTCACTCACAGGAGTGTGGGGAAAGCACAGAGAGGACTATGGTTCTCTCCTCTCAGATTTGGGCATGCAGGGTAGCCAGTGGTGTCCACTGTCTAGCTGTTAGAGCAAAGGGTCCTTGGACCTGGGGCTAAGCACTTTCTACCATTTGTTTCCTTGGTGGCGTCCACCATCTGGCTGTTAGAGCAGAGTTCCCTGGACCTGGGGCTAAGCACTCGCTGCTAGGGCATGCAAAAGTGCAGGAGGTTCACAGTTCACCATTTCCAGACACCAGAGCTGTCCATGGGGGCTAGGGGGAGGCTGGATCCAATCTCTCCCAGATCATGGGTTGTCCCCTATAGCCTGGGAAGTCAAAAAGTTGATGGTCTGGATCCAGCTCTCCATCCACTCACCAGTTTAGGAGTTTTGGATCTTCTGCCCCTCAGATATGGTGCCTATTGGTTACCTACATCTTGGAACCTCCCTTCCCCACTATTTTATTATTATTTCATTGCTATATTACTTTAGTAAAAAGGTAGTATTTGGTTTTCCCCTAGGTCCATAGTGTACTTAGTCTCAGATTCTCGGCCACCCAGGCAGTGTCACAGATAGATTCTTATCTCATGTGGTAAGTCTCAATTCCAATCAGATAGTGGCTAATTACTATCATATTTTTGTACCACTATTGCACCAGCATATTTTGCAAGCAGGTCATTGCTGTAGAAAGCAGGTTTGTGGCTGCGTTGGTGTTTACCTTTCTCCTGTTGTACTTTATAGAATACAATCCAATTCCATGAACACAAATCAAAAGGGCTGAGCTCTAGAAAGGCACCAGCTCTACTTCAGTGTATTCAGTGAATTATGCAGGTGTTGTTTTTAACAATTGGGCCTTGTCATCACTTTGTGGAGAACAACCTATAGACTTGGTGATACCCTGATTGGTTTGGGTGCCCTTTGACCACCAATTAGGTGGGACCCAATCCAGGAACTGGAGGTTTCATTTGGTGGAGAATGATGTCTAGCTGGGGTTTTGTCTTCACTATTATATGCTGATTCCAATTTAGATTTCTTTGGTATATGTATATATTATAAGGAACTTCTACTGCATTAGGTTTCTATGACTCCTCAAATGAACCTTAGTTTTAGCTCTTCCCTTACCTTCCTACTCACTCCCATTTAATTCTCCCATTCCAGTATGCTGCCCTCCATCTATCTATTCTATTTCTCCTTCTCAGGAAGATACTTCTCTCCCTACTACTCCCTTATTGTGTATCTTACCTCTGTGGTTATATGGATTATACCATACTTATTGAAGATTTAACACCTAATATCTACATGTAAGTGATATCACACCACAATTCTCTTTTACGTCTAAGTTACGTTACTCAAGATGTTTTTGTTTTGTTTTGTGTTTTGGTGGTGGTAGTAAATAATCTATCCATTTACCTGAAAATACCATGGTTACATTTTTTAAACAGCTATGTAATGTTCCATTGTGGAATATGCCACATTTTATTAATCCATTTACCCACTGACAGACATCTAGGCTGTTTCTATTTATGGCAATTATGAATAAAGCAGCAATGAACATGGTTGAGCAAGTATCTCTGTGGAGACATATAGAGTCCTTTGGGTATATCCCCAAGAGTGGTTTAACTAGATCTTGAGGTAGAACTATTCCTAACTTCCTGAGAAACTGCCTCACTGATTTCCCTCGTGGCTTTTCAAGTTACCAGCAATAGATGATGTTCCAAACCCCACATCCTCGTAAGTTTGAACTGTCATTTGTCTTGACCATTCTAATGGTTGTAAGATGGAATCTCAAGTAGTTTTTACTTGCATTTCACTGATGAAAAAGGAGATTGAACATTTTTTTCTTTTCTGCTATTTTATTAACAATTTATTCATTATATATCCCAGTTGAAGCTCTCTCTCTCAACTCCTCCCAGTCTTGCCCTCCCTCCCTATCCCTTTCCCCTAGTCCACTGAAAGGGGGAGTTTTCCTCCTTTGCCATGTGCTTGTCAAGTCTCATCATGACTGCCTGGATCCTCTTCTGTGGCCTGGAAGGCTGCATCACCAGGGGCAAGTGATCAAAGAGCAGGCAACCGAATTCATGACAGAGGCAGCCCCTGCTCCCCTTAGTCAGGAACCCACATGGAGACTGAGCTGCCTATGGACTACATCTGAGCAGGGGGTCTAGGTCCTCTCCATGTATGGTCCTTGGTTGGTGCATCAGTCTCTGAAGGATCCCTGGGCTCAGATTTTTAACAGTCACTGATCATTAATCTCATTCAACATCATTGAGCTCAACTCTCCAATAAAGAGACACAGACTAACACAATGGATGTATAAACAGGACCCAACATTCTGTTGCATACAAAAAACACACCTCAGTCACAAAGATAGACATTACTTGAGAGTAAAGGGCTAGAAGATGGTTTTTCAAGCAAAAGGACCCAAGAAGCAAGCAGGAGTAGCCATTCTAACATCTAATAAAATAGACTCTCAACCAAAATAAAACACTAGAGGTGGGGAGGTCACTTCATACTCATCAAAGGAAATTTCTACCAAGAAGACATCTAAATTCTGAACATTTCTTTTAGTGCTTCTCAGCAATTTGAGTTTCCTGTTTTGAAAATTATGTTTAGATCTATACTCCATTTTTTTAAATTGAGACTTCCCCCTCCTTAGTGTTCCTCCATGCTCATTCTTCTTTTTCTCACCTGGGCCAACAGACTGAGAGCCTTGACCAGAGCTGCCCCTCTGTTTTATAGGTACAAGGCACGGTCCTACCTAGGGGATCTGGGCAATGTCCACAGGTTTCCCTGGGTTGTGGAAGCCTTGGTAGACCCACTCACTATACATTGTACAAAGGCCTCTGCTCCAAATGAAGATATTTAATATTTATTTTATCTTAGTTCATGTGTTTGTGTCAAGGTGTGTCTCTGTGCACCATCTGTGCAGGAACCTGTGGAGGCCAGGAGTGGGCATTGGATCTTCTGGAACTGGAATTACAGACAGTTGTGATCCATCCTGTGGGTGCTGGGAATTGAACCTGGATCTTCTGCAAAAGTAGCAAGTACTCTTGACCAGTGAGCTGTCTCCCCATGCCCTTAAAGGAGCATTTCAATTAAGTTTTTATAACTATATAATAATTATACATAATTATGAATTTTATTGTGGTATTTTATACATGCATTTAACATAAAGCATTTTAAACTTTTATTTAAGCAAATTTTACTTTTTATGTTTTCTAATTTTTATGTCATTTTGGGCAAAAGACTTTCTCATAATTTATCCTAATATTTTAATTCTAGGATAATCCTTATGTATAGTGTTTTGTGCAGTGCATTTGTGTTGCAAGAAAATACTAATTGGTTTATATTTTTTAAATGAAAATACTTTTTGCTTTGCAAGACAGCTCTTACCCTATCTACTTAGCTTTTAGCACAATGCTTTCTAGTATGCAAATTACTCAAAAATCTTTATTTCAATTTTGTATTTTTCTTCCTCTCTATAACTCAATTTTATAATTCTGTTTAAAATTTAATTTGCCAACATTCTCACACTGTGCTGAGATTTTGGACTTTTTTGTGTTATAAGCATTTAGTTCCACATCCCATCATCTGAACTAGAACTCCAGGAGTACTCCTCATATTTAGTAGGCAATCTGTTCCAATTTTATCTCAATAGCTCTTCCATTTCCCTAGTCCTCTTCTATCTCAGCATTCTCTGTGTAAACCTCATCTAATGATCACTTCCCATGCTTTCACAGGACTTTTCTAACACAATCTCCCTGCCTTGTTTCTCTCCATTTTCTTCTTCTGCTTAGGCATTCTTTTAAAAACAGAACAACTTCAGGGCTGGCTGCAATGTCTTCTGGGATCTAGTTAAGCTGCTCCTCCCTCGGGGGTGGAGGGGTGGGGACATATGACAAACAAGCCTTAGAGGTCATGACAGAAATAGTCCCTGTTCCCCTTACTAGGGTACCCAGTTGGGTACTGAGATACCATGGGCCACATCCAAGCAGGGGTTCTAGGTTATATCCATACATGGTCCTTGGTTGGAGAAACAGTCTCATAGTAGACCCCTGTGCCCTGACATGATAAGCTAGGGTCAGATGGAAGGAGGGGAGGTCCTCCCCTATCAGTGGACTTGGAGGGGGGGAGGGAGAAGATGAGGGAGGGATGGGGAGTGTGGGAGGGAATGACAGAGGGGGCTATGGCTGGGATACAAAGTATATAACCTGTGATTAATATAAAAATAAATAAATTACTTAAAAAATAAAACATAAACATTAAATGACATAGAGAAATAAAAAATCTAAGAGAATAAAAAAAACCTTGGAAACAACAACAACAACAACAAAAAAACCAAAACAGAACAACTTGTCTTGTTATTACACTGCTCAAAATTTAATAGTCGTTTTCTGTCAAGGTCAATTTCCAAGTATCACACTTAGATAAATGGTTTTCACACTTTAACTTTTGGTTCCTTTCTAAAATTACTTCCTGAAAACACCCTCAAATGTTTCCTAGTGCAGCTTGCTTTTCTGTGCTGAACCTTTTGCCCTTGCTGCTTGCTCTCCCTACTGGTAGTATTATCCTTCTTCCTCCTTTGTCTTCCTTTCTTAAATGAGCCTTCTTTGCCTTTGTGGTAGTCAGAGTTCATCACTATTTTGATATTTGGCATAATGTATTTTAATTTTTTAGTCTTCTATATTGTGCTCAGATATATTAATCAAGATTCTTTAAAGCTTGCAGCTTAGCTTCTACCATAGTACCTGATGAATAACACACAAATACAAGAGAAAGGCACAAACTGTTTATTTGTTTTAACATTAAATTATATTTGGTCTTGGTTTTTTCTCAATCTTACCTTTATGGTATTAAAATTTTGCTGGGTATGGTAGCACACACCTTTAATTTCAGAACTCAGGAAAGAGGGGAAGGCATATCTCTGTGAGTTCAAAACCACCATGTTCTTGTATAGTGAGTTCCAGGTTAGGGCTACATGTCTAAAAATATTGTTTGCACTTTTAGGGCTATATCATAGAAACAATGAATTCTGTTCAGTTCACAGAAATGAGACTTTTGCTTTGGTTATATATATGAAGCCAATATCAGCTTTCCAGATTACAGCTACTGAGGATCCTACAATCTTCCTTTTCCCATAAGATGTTTAGTTAGGGAACATATAGAAGAGATAAAAATATCGTATCAATTGTTGGATCAAGACACAAGACTTAGTATCACTCAACTGTTAGAATTTGAGAGCATAGCTTGATCTATAATACATAAGATTACGTTATTCATTCTCTTTACGGTCAAGAACAAAACAAGGGTGTCCATTTTATCCACTCCTATTCAATATAGTGCATGAAGTCTTGCTAGAGAAATAAGAAACAGGAATAAAAGGGACAGAAATAAGAAAAAAACAAAGAATCCCTGTTTGCAAATGACATGATTTTATTCATAAAAGACCCTAAAGACTCCACAAAAAGAAAAAATAATCTTAGAATTTATAACACATTGAGCAAAGTGGCAGGACACAATATTAACAAACACACACAAATAAATAGCCTTTTTATACACCAATGACAAGTAGACTGAAAAATAAATATAAGAAACAATCCATTCACAATAGCCTACCATCAAATAAAATAATTAAAAAGAAATCTAACCAAGTAACTAGAGAGCACCTACAATGCAACTTTTAAGACACTGAAAAAATTGGGTAGACACTAGGAGTTAGAAAGAGCTCTCATGTTTATTAATCAGAAGAATAATTATAAAACTGGGCATCAGGGAGGAGACGAGGGAGAGAGGGTGGAAGTGGGAGGGAATGAGGGAGCAGGATACAACAGGAATACAAAGTTAATAAACTGTAACTAATATTAAAAATAAAGTTAAAAACCTGGGCATCAATACAGAAAAGCAATGGATAAATTAGATGCGATCTCAATAAAAATTCCAGAACCATTTTTCACAGATATAGAAAAATAAACCTTAAAATGTAAATGGAAGCAGAGAAAAGAAAGGATAATTAAACAATCCCGAACAGAAAAGAATGCTGAGATGATAGTTAACACAGATATCTACAGCTGGTCAATCTGCAGAGAATAAGTTATTGTGTGTGCTTGGTCCTAAATTGGACAACTCTATCACAACTCCTTCTCCCAGGGATCAGTGATCATTGCAGAAAGAGACTAAAACACTGTAAGAACCAGAGGCTATGGGTGACTACAAAGAAACAGTGTTTTGGGGCAGGAGATATGGCTCAGCCATTAAAGGACAGGTTCACGAACAAAATTATAGGAAACATTATTTTCTAGACACAATAAGGTAACTGCACATACGAACTTGTGGGATGTCTATGAAAATACCACAGAGATCAGGGCAACAATCCACATGAAGTAAGGACACTCATATAAATAAATAAATGGTAAATAAAATAAAAGAATCATGTGCTACCATGGCTGCCCTTTAAAAAAGTTCTTGCCTATGTCTATCCTTTGATGTATACTAAATATTTTTACCTCAAGCAGATTCAAAATATCTGGTGTAGTATGTTGAGATATTTGATCCATTTCTAATTGAATTTTGTCCAAGATGAAAAATAATTATCTAGTTTCATTCCTCTTCATGTTGACAGCCAGTTTTCCAATCCCCTCCTCCATTGCTGTTGGGAATGTAAACTTGTACAACCCTTTGAAAATCAAACTGACACTTTCTCATACAATTAGGAATAAAGCTTCCTCAAGATCCTGCTCTACCACTCCTAGGCATATATCCAAAATATGCGCAAGTACACAACAAGGACATTTGCTCTACCATGTTTGTAGCTGCTTTATTCATAATAGGCCAGAACCAGGAAACAACCCAGATGTCTTTCAAAGTAGGAATGGATACAGAAACTGTGGTACATTTACACAATGGAATACTACTTAGCAATTCAAAACAAGTAAATCATGAAATTCACAGGTAAATGTGGGATCTAGAAGAGATCATCCTGAGTGAAGTATCCCAGAAGCAGAAAGACACACACGGTATATATTTACTTATAAGTGGATACTAGACCTATAAGATAGGATAAACACAATAAAATCTACGCATCTAAAGAACCTAAACAAGAAGGATGTCCTCGGGTAAGATGATCAACCTTCACTTAGAAAGACAAATGTGATGGACATTGGAAGTAGGAGAAAACAGAAACAGGACAGGAGCCTACTATAGAGGGCCTCTGAAAGACTCTACCTATCAGTGTATCAAAGCAGATATTGAGACTCATAACCAAACCTTGGGCAGAATGCAGAGAATCATTTGAAAGAAGGGGAAGTTAGTATGACATGGAGAGGACAGGAGCACCAGAAGACCACATATATCTGGGCACAGGGGTCTTTCTGAGCCTGATTCTCCAACAAAGGACCATTCATGGATATAATAAAACCACTGCCAGACATAGCCCATGGCAGCTTAGCATCCAAGTGGGTTTCCCTAGTAAGGGGAACCTGAACTGTCTCTAACATGAACTCAGTACTGGGCTCTTTGCTTCGCCCCTAACCCCATGGGAGGAGCAGCCTTGCTAGACCACAGAGGAGGATATTGCAGCCAGTTCTGGTGAGACCTGACAAACTAGGGTCAGATGGAAGGAGAGGAGGACCTCCCTATCAGTGGACTTAGAGAGGGGCAAGGAGGAGAGGTGGAAGGGAGGGTGGGATTGGCACAGAATGAAGGAGGGAGCTACAGCTGAGATACAAAGTAAATAAACTGTAATTAATTAAAAAAATCAAAATTAAAAAAATAGAAAATGACCTTACATTTATGCTTATGAAGAGGATAATGGAAGAAACAAATGAAATGCATAAAGAAATGGAGGAAAATAAATTCAAAGAGATAATGGCCATCCATAAAGAAATAGAGGAAGATAAACTCAAACAATTATGACCACCTCTAAAGAAATATAGGAAGATGCAGCTCAATAGTTTGTGACCTTCAGAAGACATAATTAAATCCCTGGAAGAAATAAAAGAAACAGGAATGTTCAAACAAACAGGTAAAGTAATTGAAGGAAAAGTAGCAAAATAGTGTCAGACAGGTGAAGGAAATCAACAAAAAGTTTCAAGATCTGAAGACAGAGTTGGAAATATTAAAGAAAACACAAACAGAGCAAATCATGGAGAGGAGGAACTTAGGGAAGAAAACAAGAACTACAGACATAGCATAATCAGCAAACTACAACAGATAGAAGAAAGAATCTCAGGTGTGGAAAATACAATGGACGAAATTGATGTATCCATCAAAGAAAATGTAGAAAAATACAAATAGATCCATAATTATGACAATGCACAAAAGGAAAGTCCAAGAAGATCAAAGACAGCAGCAACAACAACAACAACAAAAACCCAGACACACTAAAACTGTTAGAAGAAAAATTTGGGAAAAGCCTAGAACTCATTGGCAAATTAGACAACTTCTTGAACAGAACACCAACGGCATAGGCACTAAGATCAACAATCAATAAATGGGACCTCATGAAACTAAAAAGCTTCTGTAAAACAAAGGACATTGTCATTAGAACAAAATGACTGCCTACACATTGGGAAAGGATCTTCACCACTCTTATATCTGATCTAGGGCTAATATCCAGAATATATAAAGAACTCAAGAAGTAAAAAGCAACAAATTAAGTGATCCAATTAATAAATGGGGTGCAGAGCTAAACAGAGAATTCTCTATAGAGGAATATCGAATGGCAGAGAAACACTCTCCACAAGGAGAGCAACAGAACCAAAAAGTCTGGGCACAGGGGTATTTTCTGAGACTGATACTCCAAACAAGGACAATGCATGGAGATAACTTAGAACCCCTGCATAAAAGTAGCCCATAGCAGCTCAGTGTCCAAGAGGGCTCCCCAATAATAGGAACAAGGACCATCTCTGAAATGAACTCCTGCGCTGGCTCTTTGATCACCTCCACCTGAGAGGGGAGCAGCCTCATCAGTCTACAGAGGAAGACAAAGAAGCCAGTCCTGATGAGACCTGATAGACTAGGGTCAGATGGAAGGGGAGAAGGACTTCCCCAATCATTGGACTGGGGGAGGGGCCATAGGAGAAGAAGAGGGAGGGTGGGGTTGGAAGGGGAAAGGAGAGGGGGCTCCAGCTGGGCTACTAAGTGAATACACTTTAATTAATAAAAATAAAATTAAAATTAAAAAAGAAATGCCCAACACCCTTTGTCATCAGGGAAATGAAAATCAAAATGCCCCTGAGATTTCACCTTATCCACATCAGAAGGGCTAAGATAAAAAACCCAATTGACAACACATGCTGGAGAGGATATGAAGAAAAAGGAACCTTCTTCCATTGTTCATGAGAATATAAACTTGAACAACCACTTTGGAAATCAATCTGTTGCTTTCTCAGACAATTAGGAATAGTGCTACCTCAGAATCCAGCTATACCACTCCTAGGCATATATCCAACCATGTTCAACCATGCTCAGCCATGTTCAAAGCCGCCTTATTCATAATAGCCAGAATCTGGAAACAACCCAAATGTCCCTCAATTGAGGATCGGATACAGAAATTGTGGTATATTCACACAATGGAATACTACTCAGCAATTAAAAACAAGGAAATAATGAAATTTGCAGGCAAATGATGGTTACTAAAAAAGATCATTCTGAGTGAGGCATCCCAGAAGTAGAAAGACACATGTAGTATAAACTTACTTACAAGTGGATATTAGACTTAAAATACAAGATAATCATACTAAAATCTGTACACCTAAAGATGCTAAGCAAGAAGGATAACCCTGGTTAAGATGCTCAATGATCATTCAGTATGGCAAATGGGATAGAAACCAGAAGAGGGAGAAAACAGAGAATAGGACAAAGCCTACCACAGATGGCCTTTGAAAGACTCTACCCAGCAGGGTATTAAAGCTCATGCTGAGACTCATAACCAAACTTTAGGCAAAGTGCAGGGAACCTTATGAAAGAAGATGGAGATAGAAAGACCTGGAGGGGACAGGAGCTTCACAAGGAGAGTGACAGAACAAAAACATCTAGGCACAGGGGTCTTTTCTGAGACCGACTCCAACCAGGAATCATGCATGGAGATAACCTAGAACTCCCGCACCGATGTAGTCTATGGCAGCTCAGTCTCCAAGTATGTTCCCTAGTTATTGTAACAGGTGCTGTCTCTCATATGAACTCAGTGGCTGTCTCTTTGATCACTTTCCCCTGAGTGGAGAGCAGCCTTTCCAGGCCACAGAGGAAGACAATGCAGCCAGTCCTGATGAGACCTGGTAGGCTAGGGTCAGATGGAAGGGGAAGAAGATCAGACTTGGTGAGGGGCATGGGAGTAGTTGAGGGAGGAAGGGTGGGACATGGAGGAGACAAAAGAGGAGGTTACAACTGGGATACAAAGTGAATCAACTGTAATTAATAAAATATAAATAGATAGATAGATAGATAGATAGATAGATAGATAGATAGATAGATAGATAGATAGATAGATAGATAGATAGATAAATGAAGATGGAAAGATCTCTCATGCTCTAGGACTGGTAGAATTAACATAGCAAAAAATGGTCATTCTACCAAAATCAAACTACAAATTCAATGAAATTCATATCAATTATTCACACAACTTGAAATAACAATTCTCAATTTCATCTGGAAAAACCAAAAATCCCACAATGGCTAAAACAATCCTGTACAATTACAGATCTTCTGGAAGTATTTCCATCCCTGATCTTAAGCTGTGCTATAGACCAAAAGTAATTAAAAAAAAAAACAGCGTGGTACTGGCATAAAAACCAATAAGTAGATCAATAAAATTCCATTGAAAACCCAGAAGGAAACAAATAGAGCAATTGACATTTGATTTTTGACAAAGAAGCCAAAACTATACAATGAAACAAAGAAAGCATCTTCAAAATATGGTGCTGGTGTGAATGAATGTCTGCATGTAGAAGAATTCAAATAGATCCATAACTCTCACCCTTCAAAAAACTAAAATCCAAATAATCAAAGACCAGCATAAAACCAGGTAACACTAAATCTGATAGAAGAAAAAGTGGGGAATTGCTTTGTATGCATTGGCACAGGAGACAACTTCCTGAACAGAACACCAGCAGCTCAGGCTCTAAGATCTGCAATTAATAAATGGGACCTCATGAAACTGAAAACTTTTGCAAAGCAAAGTACACTGTCAATAGGACAAAATGGCAGCCTATTGAATGGGAAAAGATCTTTCTCATCATCCCTACATCTGACAAATGCTAATATCCAAAATATACAAAGAAGTCAAGAAATTAAACACCAACAAACCAAATAATCAAATTTTAAAAATGGGGTACAGAACTAAAAAAAAGAATTCTCAACTGAAGAATCTTTAATAGCCATGAAGCACTTAAAGAAATGTTCAATGTCCTTAGTCATCAGGGAAATGCAAATCAAAAATGACTCTGAGATTCCATGTTACAACTATCAAAAACTCAAGTGACAGCACATTGTGAGGAGGATGTGGGCAAGAATAACACTCCTCCATTGAAGGTAGGAGTGCACAGTTGTACAACCATTGTGGAAATCAACCTGCTGTTTTTCAGAAAATTGGGAGTAGTTCTACCTCAATACTCAGCTATTCTACTTCCGGGTGTATACCCAAAAGATGTTCCACAATATCATATAGAAACTTGCTGAACTGTGTTCACAGAAGCTTCATTTGTAATAGCCATGAGCTGGATATAACCTAGATATTCCTCAACTGAAGAATGGATAAAGAAAGTACAGTACATTTACACAACGAAATACTACTTGGCTATTAAAAACAAGACATCATGCAATTTTCAGACAAATGGGTGAAACTAGAAAAGATCATCTTGAGTGAAGTAACCCAGACCCAAAAAGACAAACATTGTATGTATTCACTTATAAGTGAATATTAGCCACAAAGTACAGAATAACCATGCCACAGTCCATAAACCCAAAAAAGCTAAGTAACAAAGAGAGCCCAAGGGAAGATACTTGAATCTCACTGAGGAGGGGAAGTCAAATAGACATCTGGGGTGAATGAAGGGAGGGTGCTGGGTCAGAGACTGTGCTGAAAGGGGAACTGGGGGGATCAAGTGTTGGGAGGATGGTTGCAGAGAAGACTGGGAGAAAAAACTGGAATCAATGGGGGAGTGGTATCTCTGGGACAAGCTAGGAATCTAGGACAATAGAAGTTCCAGGAATCTATGAGGATGCTAAGACTTTCAGAAATAAGGGATAATGAAAACAGTCACCACCTCTAACCAGGCAAGACTTCCAATAAAGGGATGGGGATGTCAACCCAGCCACAAAAACCTTAGACACCTCTGTCATGAACTTGGTTGCCTGCTGTTTGTTCACTTACCCCTGGCAATGAAGCCTTGCCAGGCCACAGAGGAAGAGGATCCAGACAGTTCCGATGAGACTTGATAAGCTAGGGGCAGATGGCAGGGGAGGAGAACTCCCCCTTTCAGTGGACTAGGAGAAGGGGTTGGGGGGAAGACTGAGGGAGAGTGGGACTGGGAGGAGTTGAGGGGAAGAGGCTACAGTCAGGATATACAATGAATTTTTTATGTAATTTATTTATTTTTATATTAATCACAGGTTAGGTACTTTGTATCCCAGTCATAGCCCCCTACAATGAATATTTTTTAAAAGGTGCAGGAATAAAGAGGGAGCAGAAAATGAGGTAATGGCTGACTGATGACTGACCCAAGTTGAGTCCCATCCCATGAGAGAGAGACCACCCTTGACACTATTAATAATATTTTGCTGTATTTGCAGACAGGAGGATAACAAAATTGTCATCTGAATGGTTTCATCCCCACAGCTGATGGAAACAGATGCAGAGACCACAACCAAACAGTAGGGGGAACT
The DNA here is from genome assembly GCA_028658305.1 of Pachyuromys duprasi. Lineage (NCBI taxonomy): Eukaryota > Metazoa > Chordata > Mammalia > Rodentia > Muridae > Pachyuromys > Pachyuromys duprasi. The sequence continues at coordinate 75,332,917 of CM053742.1, forward strand.
TGGGGACTCCTGTGGAAGAAAAAGAGGAAGAGGAAGGATTGAAGGAGCAAGTCAAAGACACCACAAAAAATAAAAACAAAAAACAAACAAAAAACACAACAGAATCAACTAATACAGGCCCAAACAACTCACAGAAACTGAACCACCAACCAGAGAGCATGGGATGGACCTAGGCCCCCTACACATATGTAACATATGTACAGCTTGGTCCTCATATAGGACCTCTAACAGCAGGAACTGGGGCTGCCTCTGACTCTGTGGCCTGCCTTTGGATCTCTACTCCCTTAACTGGATGGCTCTGTCTAGTCTCAATAGAAGTAGATATGCCCAGTGCTTCTTGATATGCTAAAGCAGATTGATATCCATGTGAGGTCTCTCCTTCTCTAAGGAGAAAGGTAGGAGGGTAGGTATTGGGAGAGATGAGGACTGGGAGAAGAGTGATGGGAAGCTCAATTGGGATTAAAAGTGAATTAATAAATAATAAGAGTGTGGATTTAGGTGGGTAGGAAGTAGGGAGGCTCTAGAAGTAGTTGGGGGAAAGGAAACTATAATAAGAATATGTTGTATGAAAAAATATATTTTCAATAAAAATAAAAACAACTATTATGTAACTGAAGTTAACATTCTGTGATGATATATTTACATTGTGTTTATTTCTATTCACAATATTTCTATCAATAGATCATTAGATCAATAGAAAGGGCACATGTACACAGAAAAGTTTTCCAACCATTAAAAAATATTAAATGACATTTAGAAGAAAATGGATTAAACTAAAAATCATTGTTAAACAGAATAATCCAGAAAGACAAATAGTGCACGATTTCTCTCATACACAGGATCTAGATAAGTGTGTGTGAGTGTGTGTTTGTGTGTGAGAGAGAGAGGGAGAAAGAGACAGAGGCAGATAGGGAAAGACAAAGAGAGACACAGAGAGAAACAAGTAGAACGGAAACCACGAGAATAGAGGAAGAGATCTAAAAGGAAAAAAATATGAGAAATAAGTTTATGGAAACCATGCAGCATGAAAGCAGAATGGGTGTCTACTGTGCAGAAGAAAAGTCTAAACAGGAGCAAGGAAGGAGGGATTTGAAGAGCGGTGGGGAAAGGAGAAGAGTAAGAACAAAGTGTGATGTCAATAGTGATGTTTTGATAAGTACCAACACTTTGCATATTAACTTAAAATAATAAAAAAAAGACACCGATATTTACAACTGCTAAAATATCTCACTTACTAAAAGAAAACCTCAGAATTGGTGGCTTCACTTAAGAGTTCCATTAAGCATTACAAGTAACAAAGTCAACTTTCTCAATCTGTTACAGATCTTGGAAAGCAACAAATGATTCCAACATCATTTTCATAGCCAACATTATCCCAACACCAAATTCAGACAAAGGCACATGTGATCAGGACTATTAGTTAATCTTTCTAACGTATACACATGCAAAAACCCATAATGAAGTACTAGTAAAGTGAACCCAGCAGTAGATTAAAAGGATCATACACTGTCATCAAATAAGAATTAACACTTACATGCATAGAGAGTGTACCATACACAAATCAACAATGTCACTGTAATGCTTAAAATTGATTGTCAACATGGCAGGATGTAGGATCATCTAAGAGACATGTACCTGGAATGACTACAAGGTATTGTCTTGATTGTGTTAATTGGGGTGGGAATATCAACCCTAAAAGTGAGTGGCACCATTCTCTAAGCTTGGTTACCAGACTGCAAAAGAGAAGAAAGCTGAATGAGCATCACCATGTATTTTTCTGTTTCCTGACTGTGGACACAATGTGATTAGTTGTCTCATGCTAGCACTGTATGTCCTCCATCCCATGATGGACTATAACCTCAAACTGTGAATAGAATCAAACTTTTCCTTAAGTTTCTTTGTCACAGTATTTTATCACAGCAACAAGAAAAGTAATTAACACAGTGATGTACCACAATAACAAAATAATGGGCAAAAATTATACCACAATCTCAGTAGTGGCCACTTGACAAAGACAGTATCACTTTGACAGAAATTCTCAACAAACCAAAATAAAATAGAAACACCAAAACATAAAAGTATTAATATGAAAAGGCTACACTGAACATCATTTTCAATATTGCAACATAAAGTTAACCTACTCAAGACTAAGAGCAAAGTGAAACTACTCCATCTCACTACTTCCATGTGAAAGATAAATGTCACCTGCTTCCTCTCATATGCAGAATCAACAACAGACAGAGGGGGGGGGAGGAATTCACATACCACATTTTCTCTCATACACAGAATACAGGGAAGAATGCCTCTCTGTGTGTACTCATGCATGTGTGTACATATGTGTAACATAAAATCAAGGGAAGAAGACCAACAAGAGAAACAAGGGGGAACAAAAGATGATGATGGGAGTATGTGTATGTGCATGTGTGCATGCTATGTATGTATGTATATATATATACATATATGCAAGATACAATGTCATATGTAAGAAATATCAAAATTAAACCCATTATCTTTTTCACATAGTATATGTATTGTATGCATGTGTATATACATGTTCTCCTGTATAGGGGAACATTAAAAATGAAAAACAGGATTGGAAAGATGACTCTGTGTGTAAAGGCCCAACCTGAGTTTGATCCCCAAGTAGGTACATGTACAAGGGGAGTCTCCAGGCTGAGGTCAGAAATCTTCCTCTTCCAGCTTGTTCTTTGAGGCAAGGTTTCAATCAAACCCAGAGCTCAATGAAAGGTGCTAATCTTCCTAGCCAGCTTGTTCAGGGAATCCCCTGCTTCTGCCTTCTGGGGCTGGAATTATTGGTAGGTCAACTCCCGAACTCCAGTCCTCTTATTAGTGCAGCAGGTGCTTTAACCACCAAGCAATCTTCCCAGCCAGAAATCTATTATTTACATGCTATCTAAATTGCAATTAAAACACATAATGAGACTCTAGGTATCAAAACAGCACTTTATAAATATATATGCATGTGGAACATAACAACAACAAAACAATAAAAAAAACTATGGATATAGTACTTAATTGGTCTTCACTAAGAGAGCTAGAAATACACAAGGAGAAAAGTTAGCAACAGAAAAATTGAATCCTCACCTTACATCATATGTAAATATCAACTTAAAATGTATTAAAGACTTAAATATAGACTAAAATTCCTGGTGGGCAAAACATAGGAAAAAAACTGCATGGCATTGATCTATTGATCTTGACAATGATTTAATGACATCAAAATACATAGGCAACAAAAGACATAAAATTAAAAAGCTCTGAATGAAAAAAGAAACAGTGAAACAGTAACTAGAAAATGAAAGAAAAATATTAGCAAATAATATATCTAATACTGGGTTCATATTCAAAATACATGAAGAAATACTGCATCTCAAAAACAAAATAAATAGGGCTTAAGAGATGGCTCAGGGCGGGCACAGGGGTCTTGTAAGAGACGGTTTCTACAATCAAGGACCATGTGTGGATGTGGACTGGAACCCCCGCATGGATGGGGCCCATGATAACTTGGTGTAGGGCTGAAGACCCTATTCAGGGAAACAGGGACTGTTTCAGTCATGATCTTGATGGCTGACTCTTTGACCCTCCCCCATATAAGCCGGGGAGTGACAG
>CM053742.1:75353396-75391349 GCA_028658305.1 Pachyuromys duprasi
GCAAAGCTTTCATTCAACATAGACGGAATAAACAAAATATTGCATGACAAAACAGAATTTAAGCAATATCTACACAGCAACCCAGCCCTACAGTAGATACTAGAAGGAAAACACCAATCAAATGAAAACAACTATACAAAAAAATACAGGATACAACACCAATCAAATGAAAACAACCACACAAAAAATACAGGATACAAATAGTTCCCCAACCAAAAGGGGGAAAACTCCACAATAAAAGGAGCTAACAGTCATTGGTCACTATTATCTATCAATATCAATGGACTCAACTCTCCAATAAAATGACATAGACTAACAGAATGGTTGAGGAAACAGGATCCAACATTCTCCTGCATTCAAGAAACAAACTTATGCAAGAAAAGATAAACACTACCTCAGAGTAAAAGGCTGGAAAAATGTGTTTCAAGGAAATGGGCCTAGAAAACAAGCTGGGGTAGCGATCCTAGTATCTAATAAAATAGACGTTCAACCAAAATTAATAAAAAATATGAGGAGAGGCACTTCCTTCTCATCAAGGGAAAATTCCAACAGGCAGACACCACAATACTGAACATCTATGCCCCAAATACAAGTCCACCTACATTTGAAAATAAAACATTATTAAAGGTGAAATCTCATATTGATCCCAACAGCCTAATAGTGGGAGACTTCAACACTCTCCTCTCACCAAAGGACAGATCATACCATCAGAAGCAAAACAGGGAAAGAATGGCACTTACCTAAATCAAATGGACCTAGTATATGTCTACAGAACTTTTCACCCAGGATCAAAAGATTATACCTTCTTTTCTGCACCTCATGGAACCTTCTCCAAAATAGACCACATAGTTGGTCACAAAGCAAGCCTCATCAGATACAACAAGATTGAAATTATCTGTTGTATCCTATCTGACCATCATGGTCTAAAGCTGGACCACAACAACAACAGAAACAGCTAAAAGCCTGCACATACATGGAAACTGAACCACTTGTTACTCAATGACAGCTTGGTTAGGGATGAAATAAAGGAAGAAATTAAAGACTTCCTAGAATTAAATGAAAATCAAAGCACAATATACCCAAACAAGTGGGACACAATGAAGGCAGTGTTAAGAGAAAAGTTCATAGCATTAAGTGCCTTCAAAAAAGATTCCAAGCTCCAAGGTCCAGAAAATATTTTTAAGAAAATCATAGAAGAAAATTTTCCCAACTTAAAGAAAGAGATGTCCATAAATATACAAGAAGCCTGCAGAACACCAAATAGACTAAAAGAGAAAGGAAACTCCTCAATTCACAACATAGTCAAAACACTAAAACTACAGAACAAAGAAAAAATATTAAAGACAGCAAGGATAAAAGGTCAAGTCACATGTGGATAGACCTATCAGAATCACACCAACCAGATTTCTCATCAAAAACTATGAAAGACAGAAGGGCCTGGAAAGAAGTCATGCAGACTTTAAGGGATCACAGATGCCAACCTCAGACTATTACACCCAGCAAAGATTTCAATCAACATAGATGAAGAAAAAAAATATTCCATGACAAAACTAAATTTAATCAATATCTACACAGCAAACCAGCCCTACAGAAGATACGAGAAGGAAAACTCCAGTCCAACAAAAAAGAAACTATATGCAAGAAATCACAGGATACAGATAATCTCTCAACAAAAATTAAAAGAAAACAAACAATGAACCACAGTAACACCACCAACTCCACAATAAAAGAACTAACATTCTTTGGACACTATTATCTATCAACATCAATGGACTCAACTCTCCAATAAAAAGATACAGACTAACAGAATGGTTGCGGAAACAGGATCTAACATTCTGCTGCATCCAAGAAACCCACCTATGCAACAAAGATAAACACTACCTCAGAGTAAAGAGCTGGAAAAAAGTCTTTCAAGCAAATGAACCCAGAAAACAAACTAATAAAATAGATTTTCAACCAAAATTAATGAAAAAAGATGAGGAGGGGCACTTCATTCTCATCAAAGGAATAATCCACCAGGAGGACATCACAATTCTGAAGATCTACATTTGAGCACCTGCATTTGTAAATGAAACATTATTAAATAAGCATTATTAAAGCTGAAATCACACATCGATGCCAACACCATAATAGTGGGAGACTTCAACATTCATCTCACACCAAGGGACAGATCATCCAGAAAGAAACTAAACAGGGAAATAAGAGCACGTACAGAGGCCCTAAATCAAATGTACCTAATGTCTTCAGAACTTTTCACCCAAATTCAAAAGAGTATATGTTCTTTTCAGTACCTCATACAACCTTCACCAAAATAGACCAGATAGTTGGTCACAAAGCAAGCCTCAACAGATACAAGAAGATTGAAATAATCCCTTGTATTCTATCGGACCACCATGGACTAAAGCTGGACCTCAACAACAATCAGAATAGCAAAAAGCCTACACATACATAGAAACTAAACAACTCACTACTCAGTGAAAGCTGGGATAAGGAAGAAATAAAGATACAAATTAAAGACTTTCTAGAATTCAAGGAAGATGAAGGGACAACATACCCAGACTTATGGAACACAATGAAAGCAGTGCTAAGAGGAAAGTTCATAGCATGAAGTACCTTCAAGAAGAAATTTGAAACATCGCATACTAGCAACTAAACAGCTTACCTGAAAACCCTAGAAAAAAAGAAGCAGACATATCCAAGAAGAGTAGTCTGCTGGAAATATTCAAGCTGAGGGCAAAAATCAATAAATTAGAAAGAAATAAAATAATTCAAAGAATCAATGAAACCAAGAGCTTGTTCTTTGAGAAAATGAAAAATATAGACAAACCCTTAGCCAAGCTAACTAAAAGGCTGAGAGAAACTGTCCAAATCAGCAAAATCAGAAAGGAAAAGGAAGACATAACAACAGACATGGAGGAAATCCATACAATCATCAGGTCTTACTGCAAAAGCCTATACGTCACAAAATTTGAAAATCTAAATGAAATGGAAAATTTTCTTGATAAATTCGATTTGCCAAAATTAAATCAAGATCAGGTAAATAGATTGAATAGTCCTGTATCGCCCAAGGAAATAGAAGCAGTCATCAAAAGTCTCTTTTCCAAAAAAAGCCAAGGGCCAGATGTTTTCAGTGCATAATTTTACCAGACCTTCGGAAAAGAGCTAACTGCAATTCTCTTCAAAGCATTCCACAAAATAGAGAGAGAAAGAACATTCAATGAAGCCACAGTCACCTTGATATCTCAACAGCACAAAGACCCAACCGAAAAAGAAAACTTCAGACCTATATCTCTTATGAACTTTGATACAAAAATACTCAATAAAATACTTGCAAACCAAATTCAAGAACACATAAAAGATATCATTTACCATGATCAAATAACCTTCATCCCAGGCATGCAAAGGTGGTTCAATGTACGGAAATCCATCAATGTGATCCACCATATAAACAAACTGAAGGAGAAAAACCACAAGATCATCTCCTTAGATGCCGAAAAAGCATGTGACAAAATCCAACATCCATTCATGTTTAAAGTCTTGGAGAGATCAGAGATACAAGGCACATACCTAAACATAGTAAAGGCAATATACAGCAAGCCTATAGATAACATCAAACTAAATGGAGAGAAACTTAAATCAATCCCACTGAAATCAGGGACAAGGCAAGGCTGCCCACTCTCTCCGTATCTCTTCAATATAATATTGAAGTCCTAGCTAGAGCAAAAGACAACTAAAGGAGATCAAGGGGATACAAATTGGAAAGGAAGAAGTTAAAGTATCACTATTCACAGATGGTATGATAGTGTACATGAGCGACCAACAGCCTAGGCTGTAAGATCAACAATCAATAAATGGGACCTCATGAAACTGAGAGGCTTCTGTAAAGCCAAAGACACTGTCATCAGAACAAATCTACAGCCTACAGATTGGGAAAAGATCATCACCAACCCCATATCTGACATAGGGCTAATATCAGAATATATAAAGAACAAAGAAGTTAAAGAAACAACAAATCTGAGTGAGCTATCCCAGAAGCAGAAAGACACACACGGTATATACTCACTCATACAGACATCTAATAAAGGATAAACCTCCTAAAATCTGTACACCTAAAGAAACTAATCAAGAGGGAGGTCTCTGGCTAAAATGCTCAATCCCCATCCTGAAAGGCAAAGAGGATGGACGTCAGAAGAAGGAGAAAACAAGGGAACAAGTTAGGAGCCTGCTACAGAGGGCCTCAGAAAAGCTCTGCCCTACAGACTATTAAAGCAGATGCTAAGACTTATGGCCAACCTTTGGGCAGAGTGCAGGGAATCTTATGAAGTAAGTAGAAAGTATTAAGATCTGGAGAGGACAGGAGCTCCACAAGGAGAGCAACAGAACCAAAAATCTGAGCACAGGGGACTTTCCTGAGACTGATACTCCAACCAAATACCATGCATAGCGATAACCTAGAACCCCTGCACAGATGTGGCCCATGGCAGTTCAGTGTCCAAGTGGGTGCCATAGTAATGGGAACAGGGACTGCCTCTGACATGAACTGATTGGACTGCTCTTTGAGCACCTCACCCTGAGGGGGGGAGCAGCCTTACCAGGCCGCAGAGGAAGACAATACAGCCACTGCTGATGAGACCTAATAGACTAGGATCAGAAGGAAGGAAAAGAAGACCTCCCCTATCAGTGGACTTGGGGAGGGGCATTCGTGGAGAAGGGGGAGGAAGGGAGGGATAGGGAGGAGAGGGACAAGGGAGTTACAGGGGGGATACAAAGTGAACAAAGTGTAATTAATAAAAAATATATAAATATAAAAAACAACAAATCAAGTAATACAATTAAAATGGGGAACAGAGCTAAAGAGAGAATTCTTTCTAAAGGAATATAGAATGGCAGAGAAACACTTAAATATTCAATGTCCTTAGCCATAAGGGTGATGCAAATCAAAACTATGAGATTTCACCTTACACCTATCAGAGTGGCTAAGATCAAAAACTCAAACGACAACACATGCTGGAGAGGTTGTGGAGAAAGGGGAACCCTCCTCCATTGCTAGTGGGAAGGTAAACTTGTACAACCACTTGGGAAATCAATCTGGTGCTTTCTCAGACAATTGAGAATAGCGTTTACTCAAAATCCAGATATACTACTCCTAGACATATATCCAAAATATGCTCAAGTACACAACAAGGACATTTGTTCAACCTTTTTTTAGCAGCTTTATTCATAATAGCCAGAACCTGGAAACAACCCAGATCCCCATCAACAGAAGAATGGATACAGAAATTGTGGTACATTTCAACAATGGAATACTACTCAGCAATTAAAAACAAGGAAATTATGAAATTTGCAGGCAAATGGTGGGAACTAGAAAAGATCATCCTGAGTGAGGTATCCCAGAAGCAGAAAGACACACATGGTATATACTCACTTATAAGTGAATACCAGACCCATAAGACAGGATAAACACATTAAAACCTGTACACTTAAAGAATCTAAACAAGAAGGAGAATCCCAGGTAAGAGGATCAACCTTCACTTAGGAAGACAAAGGGAAAGGACATTGGAAGAAGGATAAAACAAGAAACAGGACGGGAGCCTACCACAGAGGGCCTCTGAAAGACTCTAACTAGCAGTGTATCAAAGTAGATGCTGAGACTCATAGCCACACTTTGGGCAGGCAGAGTGCAGGGAATCTTATGAAAGAACAGGTAGTTAGTAAAACCTGGAGAATAAAGCAGCTCCACAAGGAGAGCAACAGAACCAAAATATCTGTGCTCAGGGGTGTTTTCTTAGACTGATACTCCAACCAAGGTACATTCATGGATATAACCTAGAACCCCTGCTCAGATGTAGCCCATGGCAACTCAGTATCCAAGTGGGTTCCCTAGTAAGGGGAACAGGGACTATCTCTGACATGAATTCCGTGGCTAGCTTTTTGACCACCCTCACTCTGAGGGAGGAGCAGCCTTGCCAGGACACAAAGGAGGACATTGCAACCAGTCCTGATGAGACCTGATAAGCTAGAGTTGGACGGAAGGGGAAGTGGACCTCCCCTATTTGTGGACTCGGAGAGGGGCATGGGAGGAGATGAAGGAGGGAGGATGTGATTGGGAGGGAATGAAGGAGGGAGCTACAGCTAGGATCAAAGTGAATAAAATGTAATTAATGTAAAAAATTTTAATTAAATAAAAGATTTAGGTATAGGCAAGGACTTTATGAGAAGGAACAAATAGGTTAAAAAAAATCCCAAGAGTTGATAAATGGGATTGCCTACAATTAATACTTCTGTAGAAGCCAGGCTTTGGTGGTGTGCACCTTTAGCCCCAGCACTCTGGAGGCAGAAGCAAGATCTCTATGAGTTTCAGGTCAGCTTGGTCTCCAGAGCAAGTTCCAGGATTGGTGGGACTACACACAGAAACCCTGCCTAGGGGAAAAGAAATCTTCTACATAACAAAGGGGACAACCTACAGAACTGGAGAAAATCTTTACCAACTATACATCAGATAGTGGATTAAACCTAGAATATATAAAGAAATACAAAAATTAAATGTCAAAAAATACATTTGATAAGTAAATGGGCTAATGAACTGAACAGTCAGACCTCAAAAGAAAAAAAAATGGCTAGTGCGTATGTGGAAAAAAAATGTGGAGAGGACAGGAGCTCTACAAGGATCAAATATATCAAGGCATAGGCGTCTTTTATGAGACTGTTTCTTCAACCAAGGACCATGTATGGATATAACCTAGAACGCCTGCTCAGATATAGCCCATGGTAGCTCAGTATCCAAGTGGTTACCCTAGTAAGGGGAACAGGGACTTTTTCTGATGTGAACTCAATGGCTTGCTCTTTGACCTCCCACCACCCAGAGGGAGAAGCAGCCCTGCTAAGCCACAGAGGAGGACTTTGCAGCCAGGCCTGAAGGTACCTAATAAGCTAGGATCAGGTGAAAGAGAAGGAGTTCCTTCCCTATCAGTGGACTTGGAAAGGGGCAGGGAGAAGATCAAGGAGGGAGGGTAGGATTGGGACGGAATGAGGGAGCAGGATACATCTGGGATACAAAGTTAATAAACTGTAACTAATATTAAAAAAATAAAAATTTAATTAAAATTGTTTCCGTATAGAGAATTCTGTTTAGCTCTGTACCCCATTTTTAATTGGATTACTTGGTTTGTTGCAGTTTAACTCCTTGAGTTCCATATATATTCTGAATATTAGCTCTCTGTCAGATTTAGGGTTGGTGAAGATCTTTTCCCAGTTTGTAGCCTGGCATTTTGTTCTGATGACAGTGTCCTTTGCTTTACAGAAGCTTTTCAGTTTTATGAGGTCTCATTTGAAGATTTTATCTTTTTTTCCTTGTACGGTTTTGTCCTCTTTATCAAAAATCAGGAACTCCTACAACTGGTAAACACCTTCAGTAAAGTTTCTGGATACAAAATTAACTCAAAAAAATCAGTAGCCTTCCTTTATATAAAATACAAATAGGCTGAGAAAAAATTAGGAAAACAACATCCTTCACAGTAGCCACAAAGAACTTAAAATACCTTGGTGTAACTCTAACCAAGCAAACCTATGACTTGTATGAAAAAAAAATTCAAGTCTCTGAATAAAGAAATAGAACAAGATATCAGAAAATGGAAAGATCTCCCATGCTCATGGCTTGGCAGTATTAACATAGTAAAAATGGCCATTTTACCTAAAGCAATCTACAGATTCAATGCAATTCCCATCAAATGACCAAAACAATTCTTTACAGACCTTGAAAGAACAATTCTCAATTTCATATGGAATAACAAGAAACCCGCAATAGCAAAAACTTTCCTCTACAATAAAAGATCTTCTGGAGGTATCTCCATCCTTGGTCTCAAGCTGTACTATAGAGCAACAGTAATAAAAACTGCATGGTACTGGCATAGAAACAGAATGGTGGATCAATGGAATTGAATAGAAGACCCAGAAATAAACCCACACACTTATGGAATTTATTTTCATTAAGAATGAGATTACATCTGATTCAGCAGCTATAATTGAAGTAACTTAAACCTGGTTGAGTTTCCAGTAACACACTATCCTTCTTTTTCTTGCATCATCATTATTATTATTCAGTTGTATTTGTTGTCTCCACCTTTTGAAGCTTGCTGGACCTTAAGTATAGCTACAAATCAAGAAACAAAAAGAGATAGTCTTGTCCATCCTTGTTTAACACCAAAATATTTAAAGACAACTTAAATTGTCAGGAAGTGGTGAGAATCCTCACATGAATCATCAAAGTCTTTATGGGGATAGTAATAACTGAAGTCCTCCCAAGAAAGTCTATTCTGTTATTGATTTATAATTTCCACTGTTAGAGGCAACTAGTGACTTTTGCTTGATTTTAACTACCATAATAAATAGCTCTTTCTCTGCAAGTCATGGCACTAACATGAGAATTTTGCAAGTTATTGACTATGATTATTACAGTTATTCATTCTCAAACATATGAGATAATGGAAAAGAGAATTTGGCAAGACATTAGACACATTATAAAGTAGTCTGAGCTCTATTGATTATTTAACTCCTAAATCCTCTATACACTGACTGAAGTATCTCTGTGATGCTTTAGGTATCCTGAAATTAGTGTCATTTCAGACCCACTGTCAACTCTCCAAATATGTTTTATGTTTCACAATGTAAAGTCACCCTGAAGCGAAGTGCTGGGGCTCTTTGACTTGTAGGTGATTAACAGTATAATTTTAGGCATGTCCCCTTACTCAAGGACATATAACCTCCACTTAATTCAAGTGAATCTGGTCTGAAAACTGGCATTAGGTGAGGAAATTGGAGAGTTGTGTTTCTCTGTTGTGATTATGTAGTCTAGGCTAACATGAGACTTAACCGTGTAGCCCAGGCTGACCTCAGACTCACAATTCTCTTATCTCGGCTTCCCAAACTGCTGCTGCTGCTGCTGCTGCTGCTACTGCCTCTTCCTCTGCCTTCTCCTCCTTTACTTGTCATTGAAGACATCTTTGTGATTCAAATTTCACTACTATGTACTTGTCCTAGAACTCTTGGGCATATAAATGTCAAATAAGAATTTAATAAACTTTTAATATATTATTTTCTATTTATTTTCATAAAAATCCATAAACTAAAATTATTGATTTCTGACACTGTGCATCAGACTATTCTGAGGATCTTAGAACCAAGCACACATATTCTTGTAACTATAGTCATCAAAGGCAGTTAACAACTGACCCTAGAATACCCCTCCCCGGTTAATACATTTATAACACAAACCCTACACATAAGGGGACAGAACGATTATTAGAGTCAGAGGACCAGGATGTCTACTACCAGACAGCATCTCCTGTTTTAAAATATAAAGAAAAAGAACACCAAAATACAGGATGAGTAAGGAGAAAGGAGTGGAACTGGAAAGTATTGCAGAGAGTAGTAGAGGTGAATATGGTGTATAAAATTCTCAAAAAACAATAAAATGTATTATTTTAAAAGTGAATGTTGGTGATTTCATAATAAATCTGTATTTTGTGTTCATGGTAAAAGAGTATGTGCCTGTCACTCTACCACTCTTATTTATTTGGCCCAATCCTTCTTACCTTTCTTATCTGTCCTTCTTACCCTTCTCCTCCACCTTTAATATCCATTATTAAAAATTTCTCTTAATAAAAAATAAAAATAAAAAAGAGGAGAAAGAAAAAAAATTTCACTCACTGTATGAATTGGAAAAATCACAGTTCCTTTGGATCTTAACAAACCTCCTTATGTAACACACCTCACCCTTTAGTGCTTGCTAGGACTTGAGTCTAATTATACACCCAGAAATAACAGAAGGATAGTCAGGAAGGCCCGAGGAACAAATTACAGTGGCACAAAGAAGCCTTGATATGAGAGTTTACAGTTTTTCTGGCAAAGTAGAGTTCTTCCTTTGGTGAGGCTGCTTCTACAGACAAAAGGAACTTGGCTAACTTTAGGGGTTCACTGTCCTCAAGTTCATTCACATGTGGCCATTTATCTTCATGTCTATTTTAAATATCCCCTTCCTTCCCAGTTATGTCTTCACTTGACAGCAGACATCCTGAGAGATTAGGAGCTTTGGTTAAGTTGTAATTTGTTTAAAGGATGGAGTTTATATTTATTTTTTTCATCATGTAACCTTGGCAACTACAGGTAAGAGTCTTCAGGGAAGATTTTGGAGTTTTCAGGTCACTAATGCAGCACTTGACTAGGAATTAAACCCTTTAATTCATTTCATTCCTTTCTTTTTCCACTTAGAAAATTAGCAGCAATTGTTCAGTCTCTGTAAGCCTCATTATTTTTTCAGTATGCTCTAAGGTACCCAACCACTTGTGACTGCACATACGTATCATGTCAGCATTTGGGAGGTAAAATCAGGAGGATCAGGAGTCAAATGCCAACTACATAGTGAGTTCAACGATAGTTGTGTGTGTGTGTGCTCACCAGGAAGTTTCATTGAGTATAGTCAATAGTGATGTTTTAACTTCTTGCCACATCATGCTATGTACTATCAGAACTCCTTTACTACTATAAATAGAGGCATCAAAGCTCTTAAACCTAGTCACATTAGAGAAAAAAAAATTCAGAGAATGTAAAAGTTCTTTTTCTCTGGAATGATTCCCAGTAGCAAAAATCAACATTGATAAAGGTTTTCCAAAAATAAAAATAAAATAAACAGAATATGTAGGATATGGTATTCTCTAATTTTATTTTTTAAATTATAATATGATTACAGTATTTCCACTTCCCTTCCTTCAAGTTCTCCCTTATTCCTTCTTTTTTCAGTTGCAGTTGCAGAAGAAAGAATGGAAATATTCTAAGACACAAGATATGAGAAATTTTGTTGTAATCTTATATACCCTAGAATTGTCAGAGGCTACATCCATGAAGTCTCACCAACATGGCTGTCTAAATATGATTTGAAGAAGGATGACAAAAATAGACAGGTTAACATGGATGAAGGAAATCTCATGGGACCACCAACCCCAGACAAAGAACTTCAGGCAAATAAGAAATGCTGAGATCAAGAGAAATAGTGTTCCCCAGGGAATAGCGCATCAGTTGGTTATGCAGTACCAAATAGTCAGTCCTGAAAACACACATAAAAGTAACATTATACAGACTGAGTAGATTATATTTTCTCTTTCTTTTAGATGTCTCCCATGATTTTTCAGAGCGTTCAAACTCTGTGGGGTGGGCCACCAGACTGGAACATCAGGAACACAAGTGCTGTAGTTTTGACACAGAAATATGTAGTACAGACAATAGATTGGAAACTCAAGTTACCAGTCTTCAGGTAACATTCCTTTCCCTGGAAAACCTGCTTTTTGTTTTCAAGGCCCTCAGTTGATTAGTTGATGTCCATCTACACTACTGATATTAGTCTTTTTTCTTAATATTAACAAGCTTAATGTTAATCACATCTATAAAGTGTCTTCACAGCACCACAAATGAGCATTTAACAAAACAACTGGGCACCATATCTCACATTCCTGAGAAACTAACTATGATTGTCTCAGAAACAAAAATTTATAGAAAAGATATATGTTGAAGATTCTCAGAAAAACTCCAATGGGGTAAATAAGTAATCTCAGCAGTGCGGTGGCTTCACAGCAGAAATTCATCACTAGCCGAATTCGTCTATGAATGCCAAAATAAGAGATGGTAAGGCCTTTGACACACTCAAGCTGATAAATGGAACACTCGTTAATTACAGCAGCCCGGATGGTCTTAGAAGCAACTCTGGCACATCCAAAATTCCTTATGTGGAATGTCTCCACTGGAAGAAAAGTAATCAGAAAAGCCTCAAGGCTAACACAGCTGAGTGATAGGCAACTGGCATGTACATTTGCAATTTGGAAGTTCTGCTTCAAGGCTGATTGAGAAGAAGCTAACAATATTCCGCTCCTTATCACACACACTGTTTTGGCAGAGAAAAATACCACAGCCAAATAAGATGTCTGCCTGAGCTCTGTTACTAATAAATACCACAGTGAATTTTCTGGATACATAAGGAAATGTCAATTTTAGCATGACATCCAGACTGGCAAGCCATCCCAGTAGAGTGATGATGATGTTTGGAGAAGGTAGGACTAGACACTGGATGTCTTTGAACACCAGGTACCTTCGGAGGTCTTTCATATGGTCTTGGTTTTTAAAAATGTAAAGTTGGGCAGGATTCCCGGAATAGACAGTAGAAAAGAAAAATGGTATGATTGGATGTAAAACAACTAAAAGCACTTGAAACTATATTTTTGTGCAAGAAATGTAATAGTGTTAATATCTTTCCCGTGGTTAAACCAAGTTCATGTCATGTCAGAAAACCACGTAACATGACATCTTACTTTTGGTTGTAATTGATGGCAAAGACAAAAATCTTTTTTTTTTGTTCAGTGCCAGGTACAGTAGCCAGCATTCAAGAAGCAAAGAGACAGGCAGATCTCTGAGTTTGAGGCCAGTCTGGTCTACATAGTGAGTTTCAGGACAGCTAGTGCCTTGTCAGTGAGAGCTTTTCTCAAACAAAATGAAACAATAAAGTCTTTATTCTGTTTCAAAGGTTTCTACATATAAACTGATGTCTCCTACTAATGTTTAATCTTTCCTTCGGATCACTTAGCTTAACCAAAGAATTAGAAGAAATTTCCCTGCACAGATAGATTCACGTGTCAGAATCAGAGGAAATCTCTTGTATCATATATCTAGTAGGGAAAGAATGGGATATTTCTCAAAATATGAAGTAAATATTACACTTACAATTTTTAGGTGAAATTAAGAGAATAAAAGAAAATGTGATACCTATGTGTTCTCTCCTCCTTCACACAAAAATACTAATTAAAGGTTAACAACTGGTTCTTCTATAGCCCCCAAATAATTTTTCATATTGGTATCTTTTGATTTGAAAGTAGCATGCCTAGAACATTCTCTTTATTCATCTGAAATCTCTTCTATGTCCTCTGTCATATCTAACATCACGGTATTAACAAAGAGCTTTGTGTGAGGCAGGCATTAAAACAATAGACATAGTGAACCTCCTCATAAGAAAATTATTACACACTGACAGCATGTTCTAGTTAGGGTTATCATTACTGTGATGAAACAGCATGGTCAAAACAACTGGGAGAAGAAATTATTTATATGGCTTATGCTTCCAAATCACTCTTCATTGAAGAAGTCAGGACAGAAACTTAAACAGGACAAGAACCTGGAGGCATGAGCTCATGCAAACACCATGGAGGAACGCTGCTAACTGGCTTGAAACTTCATGTTTTCGCAATCTGCTTTCTTATAGAACTTGCGACGACCAGCCTAGGGACAGCATCACACACAATCAGTCACTAATTACAAAAATGTCCTTCAGGCTTGCCTAAAGCCAGATATTATGGAGATATTTTCTTAATTGAAGTTCCCTTCTCTCAGATGACTTTAGCTTGTGTCAAGTGGACATAAAACTATGTAACAAAAAGGACCCCTTGTCAACTTGACACAAACACATCCCTGTATAGCAGTGGTTCTCAACCTGTCATATCAGGGGTTTTCATGGGGATCACATGTCACATATTTTTCATATCATATATTTTATTACATTCATAATAGTAGCAAAAGTACAGTTATGAAGTAGCAACAAAAATAATTTTATGGTTGGGGGTCACCACCACATGAGAAACTGTATTAAAAGGTCAGAAGCATTCACAAGATTGAGAAGCACAAGATTTATTACACATTAATATAATCATCATGATATACATTTTACAAACTTAAAATATCCCACAGTCTTACAAACCCAAAACTTTAAAAATTCAGAGACAGTCTCTGACATGAACTCGGTTGTCTGCCCCTTGATCACTTCTTTCTGGTGGGGCGACCTAGCCATCCCACAGAAGAAGAGGATCCAGGCAGTCCTGATGGGACCTGATAAACTAGGGTCAGACAGTATGGGTAGAGTACCTCCCTTACCAGTGGACTAAGGAAGAAGTATAGGGGAGGAAGAGGGAGGGAGTTTGGAACCAGGAGGAGATGAGGAAGGAGGCTACAACTAAGTAAATAGATTGTAAAGAAGAAGAAGAAAAAGAAGAAGAAAAAAATTCAGTCTCTTAAAAAAATGTCCAATGTCTTTTGTTAAAGTCCAAAGTCTCTTTTAAAACCAAACGTTCTCAGCTGTGGGTTCCTATAAAATCAAAAATAACTTAAATACTTTCTTATTTCAAGATGGACAAACCAGGACACGATCTCAATCAGATCAAATGAAAACCAAACTCTAATTTCTTAAATCACCCAATGTCCAATATCTGGGATTCTTCTATGATCATCTATTATCCTCCAAAGCCTCTGTCTCTGCCCTCTGCAACTCAAACAACTTGTTTTCTAAGCTCAGGCCAGCTCCACCCCATAGTAACTGCTATTCTAGGCAGTTGTCACATGCACTGGCATCTCCAAACTTCTGAAGTCTTCTGCACCTGGGCTACACTTTCACCAATACCCTCTCCTCAGTTCTCTTCATGGTTCTAAGCCTCAGCTGTTGCTATGACCCCTTCAATCTGTGGCCTCCACTGCTACTCTAGCTGCACCTTCACCAATGGCCTCCCATCTCATCTCACAGTGCCAAGTTTCAGCTGCTCCCCTGGAACCCTTCATGCCCTAAAAACTAGCACCAGCTGCGTGAGTATTACACATGACCATGTTCCTCTGCCAGCACAATATACAACCTTCACCATCTCTGGAACACAGCTTCTGTGTGTTGGCTCTGAGGAAACACTTTCCAGAAGATTTAACCTCAATGATGCTGGTCTCTCCTTAATCACTGACAATTTCTAAGCTCCACCTAACCAGCATCAATTGTCCCAGGAAAGCAAAGGTTTCACATTGGTTGTTCTGGTGTCTTGTTAACTACAGCTGATTCATCATCCCCAGCTAATCAGAACCACAGACTCTTAATTCAAAATAATAAATCACCCTGATAGAATCATTAAGGAATTCTCAAAATTTCCTCTGAAACTTCACAAGCCAGGTCTCCATCACCTGCATTTCTTTAAACATTCTTATCTTCCAAGATCTCACAAAACAACCCACCAAGGGTTCCAAGGTTTGAACACTCAATTGCTTTTCTCGCCTAAACTTCCAAAGTCCTTCTACAGTCATTCCCAAAATACATGGTCATATCTGTCACAGCAATACCCTACAATCCTGGTAATGATTTCTGTCTTAGTTAGGGTTCTTATTATTGCTGTAATGAAACACCGTGATCAAAGTCACTAAGGGAGGAAACGGCTTATTTGGGTTACTAGTCTTACTCTTCTACATCTCAGTTCATCATCTAAGGAAGTCAGGACAGAAACTCAAACAGGGCAGGAACCTAGACACAGGAACTGATGCAGAGGCTGTGAATAGTGTTGCTCACTGGCTTGCTTTTCGTGCCTTATTCAGCCTGCTTTCTAGTAGCATCCAGGACCAACAGCCCGGGAATGGCACTACCCATAATGGGCTGGGTTCTCTCCTTCAATCAATAATTAAGACAATGCCTCCACAAGCTTGCCTACACCCACATCTTATAGAGACATTTTCTTAAACGAGGTTCCTTCTTCTCAGATTGCATTTGCTTGTGTCAAGTTGACAAAAAACCCACCCAGCAAAATTCAAATAGTATTTTCTCTGTGGGTTAAAAAATATTGAAGACATAGTAAATATTAACTGTAATTTAGTGGTTTGTAGCAGAATTTTAGCAGACCCAAGCAGAAATTAAACTGAAATGTAATTTGATACAAAATGTAAAGTTTTCTTCAGAGAAAACTATATAAGAATCTGTTTTTGACAGTGTCTCAGAATTTTAGAATGCAACTTGATGTGTAAGGTGCTTAAAACTCCTTGTTCTCAAAATAGCATGACTAAGTAAACATACCAATGGGAGACACAATTTAAAATGCCAAAAGGTTCAGAAAGCCAATCTGAAGGACTCTCTATCTGAAGGTTAATCATTAGCTTCAGGCTATCAGGGCGATTAAGCCCTTTGTGATTTTCCAAGAGACAGAAACCATATTTTTCAGTCATATAATTCAAAATTTTAATGTGGACCATCAGATCAAAACTGTTTATTTGTTCATGGAGTGTTTTGTTTTCTTTCTAACGCCATGTTAAGCAAAGCTCAACAGCCACTTTGCAAGTTAGAGTATTGCAAATGCTATCTTTAATAAACAAGGGAATTGTGAGCCACTATGCCTGATGGACATGGTTGAAAAAATATTCAACAAAAGTGTAGAAAACCAAATTCAGTCATGTTTAGAATCATACATCATAAAAACATATGATTAGTTACTGGGATGAAAGAATCACAGGTGGTTTCTTTTCATGTTTTGCACCACCTTATAAAAGTGATCCTTATTTTACAATTAAAAAAATAAAACAAGGCTCTCATAAGATAAGTAACTTGCCTAAATTCACACACATACAACTAAGAAATGAGGACACTTCTAACACAGGCTTGCCTGACCAGCAAACTTTTGTTCTTTCTGTCCTGTTTTCTAAGGTTCAATGGGAACTTACATTTCCATTAATGGGGAGTTACACATTAGAATGTTAATATTCAAGAAGTTTATTAAAACGTGCATTTCTTCTCTCTCCACCTTAAAAACCAATCTTTTAAATCCTTATTATTAAAGTAACCTTGGTACCAGTCTAACTGCTAGTCTAATTGGATGTCTACATGTAGAAAAATGCAAATAGTTCCATATTTAGCACCCTGCACAAAACTAAAGTGCAGGTGGATCAAAGACCTCAACACAAAAACAGACACACTAAATCTGTTAGAAGAAAAAGTGGGGAAGAGCCTTGAACTCATTGGCACGGGAGACAACTTCCTGAACAGAGCACCAACAGCAGAGTCTCTACAAACAGCAATCAATAAATAGGACCTCATGAAAATGAAAAGCTTCTGTAAAGCAAAGGACACTGTCATCAGAACAAAATGACAACCTACAGATTTGGAAAGGATTTTCAACAACCCTATATCAGACATAGGGCTAATATCTAGAATATTAAAGAACTGAATAAGTTACAAACCAACAAATCCTTGAGGCTGAACTTCAGAATGGCACAAAAATACTTAAAGAAATGCTCAGCGTCCTTAGCCATCGGGGAGATGCAAATCAAAACGACCCTGAGATTTCACCTTACACCCATCAGAATGGCTCAGATGAAAAACTCAAGACAACACATGCTGGAGAGGTTGTGGAGAAAGGGGAACCCTCCTCCATTGCTGGTGGGAATGCAAACTCGTACAACCACTCTGGAAACCAATTTGGTGCTTTCTTAGACAATTAGGAATAATGATTCCTCAAGATCCAGCTATACCACTCTTAGGCATATATCCAAAAGATGCTCAAGTACACAGCAAGGACATTTTCTCAGCCATGTTTGTAGCAGCTTTGTTCGTAATAGCCAGAAGTTGTAAACAACCCAGATGTCCCTCAGTAGAGGAATGGATACAGAAATTATGGTACATTTACACAATGGAATACTACTCTGCAACTAAATACAAGGAAATCAACTAAATACAAGGCAAATGGTGGGACCTGGAAACGATCATCCTAAGTGAGGTATCCCAAAAGCAGAAAGACACACATGGTATATACTCACTTACATAGACCTATAAGATAGGATAAACATACTGAAATCTATACACCTAAAGAAGATAAACAAGAAAGAGGACCCAGGGTCAGATTCTCACTTAGATAGACAAAGGGGATGGACATTGGATGTAGGAGAAAACAAGCAACAGGAAAGGAGTCTACCACACAGGGCCTCTGAAAGACTCTACCTAGCAATGTATCAAAGCAGATATTAAGACTCAACCAAACCATCGGCAGAGTACAGGGAATAATATGGAAGACGGAAGACTTAGTAAGTCTTGGAGAGGACAAGAGCTCCACAAAGACCAACCAGATCAGGGCACAGGGGTCTTTTATGAGACTGTTTCTCCAACCAAGGACCATGTATGGATATACCCTAGAACCCCTGCTGGGTTATAGTTCATGGTAGCTCAGTATCCAACTGGGTACCCTAGTAAGGGGAACAGGGACTTTTTCTGACATGAACTCAATGGCTGGCTCTTTGACCCTCCCTCCCCCCCCTGAGGGAGGAGTAGCATTGCTAGACCCCAAAAGGAGGACATTTCAGCCAGCCCTGAAGAGATCTGATAAGCTAGGGTCAGATGGAAGGGGAGGAGGTCCTCCCCTATCAGTGGACTTGGAAAGGGGCAGGGAGGAGATGAGGGATGGATGGGGGATTGGGAGGGAATGAGGAAGGGGGCTACACCTGGGATACAAAGTACATAACCTGTGATTAATATAAAAATAAATAAATAAAAATTTTAAAAAAGCAACAAATCAAGTTATCCAATTAAAAGATGGGGTACAGAGCAAAACAGAGAAATCTTTATAGATGAATATCAAATGACAGAGAAAAACTTAAAGAAATGCTCAGTGTCATTAGTCATCAGGGAAATGCAAATCAAAATGACCCTGCCATTGTACCTTACACCAATCAGAATGGCTAAGATCAAAAAATTGAAGTGACAATACATGCTGGAGAGGTTGTGGAGAAAGGGGAACCCTCCTCCATTGCTGGTGGGAATGTAAACTTGTACAACCACTCTGGAAATCAATCTGGCGTTTTTCTCAGACAATTAGGAATAGTGCTTCCTCAAGATTCAGCTATACCACTTTTGGGCATATATCTAAAATATGCTCAAGTACATAAAAAGGATATTTGATTAACCATGTTCGTAGCAGCTTTATTCGTAATAGCCAGAGTCTATTTTGGAAACAAAACCAGATGTTCCTCATTCGAGGAATGGATACAGAAATTGTGGTACAATTATACAATGGAATACTACTCAGCAATTTAAAACAAAGGAAATCATGAAATTTGCTGGGAAATGGTGGGAACTAGAAGAGATCATCCTGAAAGAGGTACTACAGCAGCAGAAAGACACACACAGTATATACTCACTTATAAGTGGACATTAGACATATAATATAGAATAAACATACTAAAATCTCTACACCTAAACAAGCTAAGCAAAAACGAGGACCCTGGGTAAGGTGATCAATCCTCACTCAGAAAGACAAACAAGACAGACATAGGAAGATTGAGAAAACAGGAAACAGGACAGGAGCCTACCACTGAAGGCCTCTGAAAGACTCTATCCAGCAGGGTATCAAACCAGATGCTGAGGCTCATAGGCAAACTTTAGGCAGAATGCAGGGAATTTTATGAAATAATGGGGAGAGAGAAAGACCTGGAGGGGACAGGAGCTCCACAAGGAGAACAACAGAACCAAGAATTCTGGGCCCAGGAATCTTTTCTGAGACTTATACTCCAACCTTGGTGCACATATGTAGATAACCTAGAACCCCTGCACAGATGTAGCCCGTGGTAGCTCAGTCTCCAAGTGTGTCTCTAGTAAGGGGAACTGGGGCTGTCTCTGACATGAACTCAGTGGCTGGCTCTTTGATCATCTCCCCCTGAGGGGGCCAGGCAGCCTTACCAGGCCACAGAGAAAGACAATTCGACCATTCCTGATCAAGCTTGATAAGCTAGGGTCAGATGGAAGGGGAGGAGGACCTCCCCTATCAGTGGACTTGGAGAGGGGCATGGGAAGAGGTGACAGGGAGAGGGTGGGATTGGGAGGGAATGATGGAGGGAGCCACAGCTGAGATACAAAGTAAATAAACTGTAATATAAAAAGAAAATAAATAAATAAACTAATGTTGGGGTAATTTTACAAAAAAACAAAAAACAAAAAAACCTGCCATCAACTAAGGAATGCTGAGAGTGGGGAAAATAGTTTTCCCAAGGGGTAAAAAAAAAGCACACCAATTGGTTATTTGGTTCCAAATTGTAAGCTCTGAAAACATACAAGTAATATTATACAGACTGAGAAGGTTGCATTTAGAAATATAGATGTGTGTAAATATATGTATGCAACAACATGTTTTAATTTTTATTTTTCTTAATTACAATTTATTCACTTTGTATCCCCCCCTGTAGCTCCCTCCCTCTCCCTTCTCCACCCAACCCTTCCCCCAGTCCACTGATAAGGGAGGTCCTCCTCCCCTAACTTCTGATCCTAGTCTATCAGGTCTTATCAGGAGTGGCTGCATTGTCTTCTTCTGTGTCCTGGTAAGGTTGCTCCCCTCTCAGGGAGAGATGATTAAAGAGAAGGCCAATCAATTCATGTCAGAGACAGTTCCTGTTCCTATTACTATGGAACCCACTTGGACACTGAAGTGTCATGGGCTATATCTGTGCAGGGGTTCTAGGTTATCTCCATGAATGGTTCTTGATTGGAGTATCAATCTCAGAAAAGACCCCTGAGTTCAGATTTTTTTGGTTCTGTTGCTCTCCTTGTAGAGTTCCTGTCCTCTCCAGATCTTACTATTTCCCACTTCTTTCTTAAGATTCTGTGCACTCTGCCCAAAGGTTAGCCATAAGTCTCAGCACCTGCTTAGATAGTCTGCAGCATAGAGCCTTTCTGAGGCCCTCTGTAGTAGGCTCTTGTCCTGTTCCCTGTTTTTTCCCTGTTATGATGTCCATCCTCTTTGCCTTTCTGAATGGGGATTGAGCATCTTAGCCAGAGTCCTCCTTCTTGATTAGTTTCTTTAGGTGTGCAGATTTTAGTATGTTTATCCTATGTTATATGTCTAATATACACTTATGAGTGAGTATATACCCTGGGTGTCTTTCTGCTTCTGTGATAACTCAGTCAGGATGATCCTTTCCAGTCCCCACCATTTACCTGTGAATTTCATGTTTTTTATTGCTGAGTAATATTCCATTGTGTAGATGTAACACAATTTCTGTATCCATTCCTCAGTTGAGGGGCATCTGGGTGCCACATTGTTGGTATAGTGATGAGCATAGCTGCCTTCCTATAACCAATTCTTAAGCCTACAAATTGGAAAGAGAACTATGAGGGTCATATGGAGGGAAGAAAGGGAAAGAAGAAATGCTACAATTATATCTCATTTTTTAAGTGGAAGAAAGGAAAAATATGTTAGGTTATTGGCACAGTCATATTTAAAGTCCTGGTTTCAAGGTGTTTACAAATGGAATAAAGTGAAAGGCACTAGGTACAATATGAAATACTGAAAGTGGAAAGATAAATAATAAATAAATTCCCAAGGAAATTATCTTTTACTCTCCATTTCATTCAAAAGGATTTGAATCACAGAAGACAATCATCCTCATGTCAGGTCTGATATGTGTGTCCTTTTCCATTTACTCCTTGCTCACTTTTCAAACAAGACCAGATGCCTTACTCCAATAATCTTGACAGAAAAAAAAAGAAGAGAAGAGAAGAGGAGAGGAGAGGAGAGGAGAGGACAGTAGAGGAAAGGAGAGGAGGGGAGGAGAGGGCAGGGGAGGGCAGAGGAGGGGAGGGGAGAGGAGGGGAAGGGAAGGGACGAGAAGAGAAGGGAAGGGAAGAAACGAAGAGAAAAAAAGAAAAGAAAAGAGAAAAGGAAAAGAACAGGGCTGAACTGGAAGATTCTCCCCTAGCACACACACAAGAAGACCAATAACCAGCAGGGCTAATCTTAGTCTAGTCACCATAGTTTATGCCTTTGTTGATGAGAAAGGGGATTCTTTCATGAATAACTCTTAAAGGAAAAATGGCTAGAGCAAGAAACTGCAATTTAGAATTCTGTAGATGACCATATCTCTTTATCTGTGTCAGGAAATACTACTGCAAAGACCCTTGCGTGAGTGAGTATGTGCAAATATCACCTCAGAAGGATGTGAAACCCAACAGCTCCCAACCACACAGAAGTGTAACCATGTTCTGTGATTTATATCAAAAGCAATCTGAATGTGTTTACCACAATGAATGTGATAATAGCTCCATGGATGTGTGTATTTGCTCAAACTCATCACATTAAATATGCTAATTTTTATAACAGTCATATTTCATTAATGATTTTAAATGACCAATGTAAATGCATTAAGAATAAGCAACCTGAAATCCAATCATATGAACTAAAGAAAATGAATGGGCTCTGATCACATTGACAAGCTTAAGTATGGGTGCTCATAAAAAAATACAAAGTGCTTATTTACTTATTTTTGGAAAAGGCCAAATTAATTTTTTATCAAGTCAGACTAGTCAAACTGAAAATAGAAACTACTACCAGAGGTGGTAGGGTTAGCTATACAGTTTCATTTCCTTATACAGGAAGACTGCCTCTAATCTGTAGTATTATGACAACAAAGACAGAAATATTTGCTACAGATGTATTAGCCTGCTGTCCATCAGTTTAAAATCCAGTAGGAATAACAGAAACATGTATGTGTCCCTGTATGCAAAAATCCACGAACAAGCAATAATACATAGTAAGAGTTCAGTGCTTAACATGTACACTGGTTCCAACAATTTAAGGATGGATCATATATATATATATATATATACATGATCACATCTGCTGGTAATTTGGCTACATGTTTTCTTCCTACCCAATCTTATATACATATTCATTGAGATTAGTTACAGACATGCTTAGTGCTTCTAAGTAGACATAGAAATAGATGTCATGCTTACATGATAATGAATGATCAAACCACACACACTCCCCAAGGGGTTGGTGTAGGTAAACAGAACCAAAACAAACTTTCTATATATATTTTATGTTTTCTGGGCTGCATTTCACTGTAAGGCATGAGCAAGTTGTTCATTTATGGGCTCTGCTAATGAATTTGTGAAAGCAGATTTTGTGGGAAATATCTGAATCACTGCTTTTGTATTTTTTTTAGTAATATGGAAAAGTTGATACTCTATTTTTGCAGCAACATCTTGTTGTAGATGTGAGGAGTGTAGTTTTCATTAGCTGGAATACAATCTGAAGTTTTGAACAAGTTAAAGCTTGACAATTCAAATCCCTTTTGAAAGAAGGCATGCTAAAAGTAAATAAACATAGACATGGAAGGGAAATAAAATGGAATGTCAAGGACAAGCCAGGGTATTAAAGGTATAATACTCTAAAATTCATGACTTCTCAGTGATTCCATGAATTTATGCTAAGAAACTCAGGTTTTTCCCCTTCATTTTTTGCGGAATTTTTATTATGGGCTATGTTTGTAGGGGGTGGGGAGAGACAGGCAGATATAAGAAAGGAGATACAGGAGAGATCCAACATGGTGGCACCGACTATGCAGGGTATTTGAACAGCAGCTCAGCAGCTCAGCAGGGTGATCAACAGGCAGGATGTACTGTGGACCCCCAAACCCCGACATCTGTGTTTCTCAGGGGAGAGAAGAATCCACAGGGATACCCACAGTTCCTTCTTCAGGCCACCTGGCGAATACCTGAAAAAATTCCTGGTCTCCCACCCAGCGCTGTCACAGCCCCAGACTACCTGTCCAATCCCACCCACTGTGCATACCTTCCTGGGACAAGCAGCATCTCACTCTGCGCTGATCCTGCAGCCCTAGGTCACTCAACCAAACCCACCATCTGTGGATATATTCCTGGGACTGGCAGCGGCTGTGCAGGCGGTGGGGGTGGGGGTCCCTACCTCGAAGCCTTAGGACACCCACCTGCCCAAACCACCATCTGTGGATACCATTCTGGGACAGGCAGCAGCTGCCCATGCAGTTCTGCGCCTCAGCTTTATGAAACCAGATCCTGACAGCTCAGACATTGGGCACTCACTCTTACTGTCTGTGGAGTGAATACCTTCCTGGACTGAGGGTGAGACTCCACACCTGGACACCCACTCTCACAGTCCTATGGACACCTTCTGGGTACTATAGGCTCCTGTTTCCAAACCCAGGAGACCAAACTCAACATCCTGTGGACACCTTTCTGGTAGCAGCAGCTATTGAGGTTCAGTCTCACTGCCCTGTTGAGGGGATACATTCTGGTACTGTGAGGGAGACACAGCTCGATTCTAACTACTCCCCACCTGCTTGGCTCACCCAGTTCCGAATCATTTAGCACAGCACAGACAGTGAACATAGTGCTGCTAATCTAGGCTTGGGACCCAGGTTCCATTTCCCACCATCTAAGGAAGCCTGTGGGACACTGGAGCAGCTCTAGACTCGGACATCTATCTGCCTGTGTCCCAGCTACCTGGGTCACAAACAGTGAGCCAGCACAGACAGTGAATCCGGGGGAGGCAACTTGAGACTCTAGAGACAGGTGGACCCAGTCTACAGTACAGACTCCAGTAATAATCATTCAAGGCTACAGACAACCAGATGACTAAAAGCCAGTGTAAGAATACAGGCAACAAAACCCAGAACATCATGGATCCATCAGAATCTCCAAAAACCAGCAGATTTTCTATTTCAGTTGAAACACAGGAAAATGACATTAAATCTATAATTATGCAGTTATTCAAGGCACAGAAAGAGGAAATGAACAAAAAATAGAGGCCATCAAGGAAAAACAAGAATCCACATTCAAACAGATGAAGGAAATGGTGCAATATATGAAAACTAATTAGAATCAATAAAGAAAACACAAACAGAGAAAACATTGCAGTGGGAGAACTTAGAGAAGAGATCAGGAACCACAAAGGTAAGCATCACCAACAGAATGCAAGAGATGGAAGAAAGAATCTCAGGCCATGGAGATACAATTGCAGAAATTGATACATATCTCAAAGAAAAAAAATAAAATAAATAGTTACAAACAAAAAAACATCCAAGAAATCAAGGATGCCATGAAAAGAGAAAACCTAAGAATAAGAAGAAGAGATGAAAAAGAAGATTCCAGGCTCCAAGTACCAGAAAATATTTTCAAGAAAATCATAGAAGAAAATTTCCCCAACCTTAAGAAAGAGATACCCATAAACATACAAGAAGTCTACAGAATACCAAATAGAATAGACCAGAAAAGAAACTCTCATAGCCACATAATAATCAAAACACTAAATCCTATAAAACAAAAAAAAAATTCTAAAAGCAGCAAGAGATTAATGCCAAGTAACTTAAGAATGCAAACCTATCAGAATCCCACCAGACTTCTCAACAGAGACTATGAAACCTAGAAGGACCTGGGCAGATAGATATCAAGCAGACATTAAGAGAATGCATATGCCAACCCAGACTACTATTTCCAGCAAAACTTTCACTCAACATAGATCGTGAAAACAAAATATTCTGTAACATAACTAAATTTAAGCAATATATATGCAACAATCCAGTCCTACAGTAGATACTAGAAGGAAAACTTCAACCCAACGAGATCAACTATACCCAAGAAAACACAAGATAAATACACCATCACATCAACAAAAGCAAAAGAAAACATGCACACAAACACTATGACCACCAAATCCAAAATAAAAGTAACTAAAAATCATTGGTCACTAATATATTCTAACATCAATGGTCTCGACTCTCCAATAAGAAGTCACAGACTAACAGAATGGTTGTGGAAATAGCATCCAACATTCTGCTGCCTTCAAAAAACACATCTCTGCAACTAAAATACACACTACCTGAGGATAAAGAGGTGGAAAAAGCTTTTACAAGAAAACAGATACAAGAAGCAAGCTGGAGTAGCCAACCTAACATCTAAAAAAATTGAATTTCAACCAAAATTAATCCAAAGAGATAGAGAAGGACACTTCATTCTCGTCAAAGGGAAGATCCACGAGGAAGACACCACAGTCCTGAACATCTATGCACCAGACATTATTAAAGCTTAAATTACACATTGTTTCCAACACCTTAATAGTGGGAGATCTCAACACCCCACTCTCTCCAAGGGACAGATCTTTGATTAAGAAGTAAATGGAGAAATAATGACACTTACAGAGGACTTAAATCAAATGGACATAATAGATGTCTACAGAACCTTTCACCCAAACCCAAAAAAGTATACCTTCTCAGCAACTCATGGAACCTTCCACAAAATAGAACATATAGTCAGGCACAAGGCAAGTCTCAACAGATACAAGAAGATTGAAATAATCCTTTATATAATATCAGACCACCATGGTCTAAAACTAGACCTCAACAATAACAGAAATAACAAAAAGCCTACACACACATGGAAACTAAACAACTCTCTACGGAATGACAACTGGGTCAGGGAGGAAATAAAAAAAAATCAAAGACTTTCTGGAATTTAATGAAAATGAAGGTACAACTTACACTAACTTATGGGACACAATGAAAGCAATGCTAAGAGGAAAGTTCATAGCACTAAGTGCCTTCATAAAGAAATATGAGGTATCTCATACAAGCAACATAAAGATATACCTGAAAGCACTAGAAAAAAAGAAGCAAACACACACAAGAAGAGTAGACAGCTGTAAATAACAAACTCAGGGCTGAAATCAATATACTAGAAACAAAGAGAACAATTCAAAGAATCAATGAAACCAAGAGCTGGTTCTTAGAGAAAATCAACAAGATATACAAACCCTTAGCCATACTAACTAAAAGACAGAGGGAGACTGTCCAAATTAACAAAATCAGAAATGAAAAGGGGGACATAACAACAGAATCTAAAGAAATCCTAAGAATCATTGGGTCCTACTTCAAAAACCTATATGCAATAAAATTGAAAATGTAAATGAAATATACAATTTTCTTGACAGATTCCTTTTACCAAAGCTCAATCAAGATCAGGAAAATAAATTAAGTGGTCCTATATCCCTAAGAAAATTGAAACTAATATCAGAAGTCTCCCATAACCCCCCCCCAAAAAAAAACAGGGCCAGATGGTTTCAGTGCAAAATTCTAAAATTCTACCAGACCTTCAAAGAAGAGCTAAAGCCAATACTCTTCAAACTAGTCCACAAAATAGAAACAGAAGGAACATTACCAACTTCAATCTATGAGGCCACAGTCATCTTTAATACCTAAACCCCACAAAGAACCAGCAAAGAAAGAAAACTTCAGACCTATCTCACTTATGAACATTGATACAAAAATACTCAATAAAATATGCACAAACCTAACCCAAGAACAGATTAAAGATATCATACACCAAAACCAAGATGGCTTTATCCCAGGCATGTAGGAGTGGTTCAAAATAATTAAAATCAATAAATGTAATCCACCACATAAACAAACAGAAAGGAAAAAGCAATTGACAAAACCCAACACCCATTCATGTTTAAAGTTTTGGAGAGATGAGGGATTCAAGGCACATACCTAAACATAGTAAAAGCAATATACAACAAGCCTATAGCCAACATCAAACTAAATGGAAAGAAACTTAAATCATTCCCATTGAAATCAGGAGGTGGCTGTGGCTGGGATACAAAGTAAATAACCTGTAATTAATACAAAAATAAAAATTATGAAAAAATAAAAATGTGGCTAGATCAAAAAAATATAGTTAAGATGGAAAACCAAACTTACAAAAATTAAAAAAAGAAACAAACTTCATATGCAAAAGCATCTCATGTAACTGTTCTGCACAGGTGTTCTTAGTGTTGATTCTTCAGCTACGGGAACATCATCCATCCATTTTGTTCTCTAGGAGTATTTAGTTCTCCTATTATAAATTATCATTTGCCTAGATGATATTCAGTTCAATGACAATGAATGGTAAAGTCAGGACACTGTATCATTCATTTACTCCTGGCATAAGTAATTGATTTCTTCAAATACTATGTGAAGGTTACTAATTGCAGATGTGAGTCACAAAGAACTCATGCTGTATCCTGGTGAAGTAGTTCTGGTGGCCTGTACAGAAGTACTCATGTAGAATGTTCATATTCATATCAACCTTTCTGGTAACAAGTTAGAGCTCATAGCATCTACAACCAGAAACCTGGCAGACTCAGCAACAGCTAGGCATCTTATGCCTTCTCTTCTAAAATGATGGGACTGATTCTGTGGTGACAGAACACAGCCTGTCACATGGAATTTACCAAGTATTTTGCATGTTTAAGCTCTTATAATATACATCTAAGTAATCATTTCCAAGATCATATTCATGTAAGAAAAAGATACATGTTCGTTTGTTCATTAAATTAAGTTTACAAATAAATAAAAAGAAATTAGGGACAAGGCAAGGCTGCTCACTCTCTCTGTTTCTCTTCAACATAGTATTTGAAGTCCTAGTTAGAGCAATAAAATAACTAAAGGAAGTCAAGAGGATACAAATTTGAAAGGAGGAAGTCAAAGTATCACTATTCAGATATGATAGTATACATGAGTGACCCCAAAAATTCTACCAAAGAACTCTTTCAGCTGATAACCACCTTCAGAAAAGTGGCTAGATTCAAAATTAACTCAAAAAATTTAGCAGACCTCCTGTATACTAAAGACAAAAGGGCTGAGAAAGAAATTAGGAAAACAACATCTCTCACAATAGCCACGAATAACAAAGTACCTTAATATAACTTTAACCAAGCAAGTGTAAGACCTGTATAAAAAAAAAAAAAAACTTCAAGCCTCTAAAGAAAGAAATTGACAAAGATATCAGAAGATGGAAAGATCTGCCATGCTTGTGGATCTATAGGATTAACATAGTGAAAATGGCTATCCTTTGATCTCACTGGCACAGGAGACAACTACCTGAACAGAACACCAACAGCACATGCTCTAAGATAAACAATCAATAAATGGGACCTCATGAAATTGTAAAGCTTCTGTAAAGCAAAGGACACTGTCATCAGAACCAAAGGTCATACAGATTGGGAAAGGATCTTCCCCAAATCTATATCTGAGGGCTAATATCCAGAATGTATAGAGAACTGAAGACGTTAAACAGCAACAAACCAAGTAATCCAACTAAAAATTGGGGGTGGGGGTACAGAGCTAAACCAAGACTTCTCAATAGAAGAATACCAAGTGGCATAGAAACCCTTAAAGAAATACTTAATGGCCTTAGTCATCAGGGACACGAAAATCAGAACGACCTTGAAATTTCACCTTACACCCAGCAGAATGTCTCAAGTGACAAAGCATGCTGGAGAGGATGTCGAGAAAGGGGAACCTTCCTCCACTGCTGGTGGGAATGTAATCTTGTACAACACAATTGGAAATCAATCTGGCATTTTCTCAGAAAATTAGGAATAGGGCTTCCTCAAGAACCAGCGAAACCACTCTTAGGCATATATACAAAATATGCTCAAGTATATAAGAACATTTGCTCAACCATGTTCGTAGCAGCTTTATTTGTAATAGCCAGAATTTGGTAACAATCCCTCAACTGAGGAATGGATACAGAAATTGTGGTACATTTACACAATGGAATACTACTTAGCAATTAAAAACAAGGAATTCATGAACTTTGCAGGAAATTGGTGGGAACTAGAAAAGATCAACCTGATTGAGGTATCCCAGAAACAGAAAGACACACATGGTATATACTCACATATAAGTGGATATTAGATATATAAGATAAACATACCAAAATCTAAAGAAGATAAGCAAGGAGGGCCCTGGGTAAAATGATCAATCCTCACTCAGAAAGTAAACTGGTTGGACACTGGAAGAGATAGAAAACAGGAAACAGGACAGGAGCCTATCACAGAGGGCATTTGAAAGACACTACCCAACAGGGTATCAAAGGAGATGCCTTGTTTCATAGGCAAACTATGGGTAGAGTTCAGGGAATCTTAGGAAAGAAGGGAGGGATAGAAAGACCTGGAGGGCACTGGAGGTCCATAAGGAGAGCAACAGAACCAAAAAATCTGGGCCCAGGGATCTTTTCTGAGGGTGATACTCCAACCAAAGGCTATGCATGGAGGTAACCCCTGCACAGATGTAGCCCATGGCAGCTCAGTCTCTAAGTGGGTTCCATAGTAATGAGAACAGGGACTGTCTCTGACATGAACTCAGTGGCTAGGTCTTTGTTCACCTCTCCCTGAGGGGAAAGCCACCTTACCAGGGCACAGAGGATGCCAATGCCTCCAGTCCTGATGAGACCTGATAGGCTAGGATCAGAGAGAAGGGGGAGGAGTACCTCCCCTATCAGTGGACTTGGGGAGGGGCATGGGAGGAGATGAGGGAGGGAAGGTGGGATTGAGAGGGAATGAGGGAGGTGGCTATAGCCTGGATACAATGTGAATAAAATCTAATGTATAAAAAAGTAAACAAATTGAAAAAAAAAGAAAATTTCAATACTACCAAAAGCACTTTACAAATTCAATGCAATTCCCATCAAAATACCAACACAATTATGTACAGACCTTAAAAGAACAGTTTTCAATTTTAAATGGAAAAAGCAAACAAACAACAACAATAACAAAACCAAAATGGCTAAAACAATCCTGTACAATAAAAGATCTGGAGGTATCTCCATCCTAGATCTCAAGCTGTACTATAGAGCAATAGTAATAAAAATGGCATGGTACTGGCATAGATACAGAATGGTGTATTTATGGAATTTAATCTAAGACCCAGAAATAAACCCACACACCTATGGAAACTTAATTTTTGACAAAGAAGCCAAGCCGTACAATGGAAAAAATATAGCATCTTCAACAAACATTGTTGATCTAATTAGATGCCTATACATAAAAAGAAATGCAGAATGGCAAATAGGATAGACACTGGAAGTAGGAGAAAAGGCAAGGAACAGGACTTCCATAGGGCACCCATGAAATACTCTTCACCTCAGGGAATCGAAGGAGATACTGAGACTCATAGCCAAACTTTGGACAGAATACAGGGAATCTTAAGGAGAAGACGGAGACAGAAAGACCTAGAAGGGACAGGAATTCTGCAAGGAGAACAACAGAGCCAAAACCCCCAGATTCAGTGGTTCCTGCAGAGACCAACACTCCAACCAAGGACCATGCTTGAAGAGGACCTACAACTCTTGCTCAGAGGAAGCCCACAGGCAGCTTAGATTCCAAGTGGGTTCCCTAGTAAGGATGGAAGAGGCTATCTCTGACATGTACTCTTTGATCACCTCCCCCTGGGGGATACAGCCTTACCAGTCCACTGAGGAAGATGATGCATCCAGCCTTGATGAGACCTGTGAAGATAAGATCAGACAGAAGGAAAGGAGGTCCTCCTCTATCAGGGGATTAGCAAAAGGGCATGGGGAAAAAAACGGAAGGTGGATGGCACTAGGAGGAGATAAGGGTGTAGGTTACAGCGGGGGTACAAAATGAATAAATTGTAATAAATAAATTAATTAGTTAAGAAAAGAAAAAAGGAGATATAAGGAGAGAAAAGAAAGAAAGAAAGAAAGAAAGAAAGAAAGAAAGAAAGAAAGAAAGAAAGAAAGAAAGAAAGAAAGAAAGGAAGGAAGGAAGGAAAGAAGGAAGGAAGGAAGGAAGGAAGGAAGGAAGGAAGGAAGGAAGGAAGGAAGGAAGGAAGGAAAGAAAGAAAGAGAAAGAAAGGGACAGAAGAAGAGGGAAAAGTGGTAAGGAATTCAAACAGACAATATCACTGAACTTACACTGAGATTCAGAAATTTTCATTTGGAGGCAAAGTTTTTTCATATTGAATATTCAAGTAAAAGCAAATTTCCCTGCAATGGAGCTTAAGTAACATTATTAACTTGTATCTATGCTTGCTATATCCTTTCACATAACTCTCTGTCTCTCTGTCTCTCTCTCTCTCTCTCTCTCTCTCTCTCTCTCTCTCTCTCTCTCTCTCTCTCTCTCTCACACACACACACACACACACACACACACACACAACTATAAGTTATGAGATAAGTATTCCATTTTCATATAGGAAAACTCAGCAACACCAATAAATCCAGAACTAGTACTCACATTTGTGGACTCTTGGCTGCAGACTATATCCAATAAAATGAAAAACAGGTTTCTATGTGAAACTGTGGGAGTTGGAAAGATGGCTCAACAGTTGAGAGCACATACAGCTTTTAAGGAGAGGGTTTTTATCCTTAGCACCCACACTGAGCATTTTTTTACTGACTGTAATTCTAGTTCCAGGGGATCTAACACCTTCTTCTGCCCTGCCTGGGCACCTGCATTACAGAAACATACTCATACACAAAAAATAAAATAAATCATTTTAAATTCCTTATGAATATTTTGCCTGTGTGTATGTGGGTGTGCATTGCCCAGGAAGGCCAGAATAGGGCATGCTATTTCCCTAGAACAACATGTGGAGGTTGTTAGCTTCCACTGTGGGTGCTGGGAACCAAACCTGGGTCCTGTACAAGAGCAGCCAGTGGTCTTAACCTCTGAGCCATCTCTCCAGCCCAAATGAAGGTGTTTGTTTGTTTGTTTGTTTGTTTTTAAGTGAGACTTCAAGTAGTTAAGGCAAAGTGACCAGGCCTCTGGTAAGAAGTATGAGAGACCATAGAAATCTGAAACATTAAAACTGCCCCACAATTTTAAGACTCCACATCCATGATCTTCCTAGAATGCTTCCCTACTCAGAACATATCTTGTAGTTTCTTAAAAGACATTGGTACTTATTTTAATGGGTGGTCAGCATTTGACAGACAACGCAATACTTGCTGTAGCAAAAATGTTTCCCAAGCAGTAGGGACTTGCTCTGGCATTATAATAGCTGTGGCACTGCAAACCCATACCTAATCAGGATTATCCCACAAACAGCTGGGAAAGGAACTATTGGCAGCTGGTGGCTCACAGCTCACATGTTTGTCCTTGATGATCTGCCACTGGAAAATGATAGACCAGTAAACAGACACCTAGTCTATTTCAATATATGAGTTCTGGCACCTGCTCCTTTTTCCCTCTGCTAAAGCCAAAGCATATTCTCAATTTCATTCCTTGATTGGCAGAACAGAGCAGCTGGTGGTGCAGAACAGTACGGGGCTCCCATTTCATTTGAAAGGACACACTAAAAAAATGAATTAAGCTAGAGCCATATCTCAGTGGCAGAGTACTTGTTAGCATGTATGAGGTTCAATCCTTAGCATCACACATACAAAAAAACCTTCTCTAATATTAACCCTTACATTATGCCTGATAAGCCTGAAAATAGATCAGATTTTCCTTTCTTAATTTCCCTGTGCATGCTTACATAAGAATTACAGGCCTTAACAAAAAGAGAGAGAGAGAAGCCCAAACAAACAAAACAAAACAAAAATCCTTTGGTTTTCCAAAACTGAAAAGCTTACCAAAAATCCACAATAGTTTGGCTATAATTAATATCGAGTTCTCACATCTTTGAAAAGGACCATCAAAATCATCTATTTATGAATATATGATGTTCCATTCACAAGGTTACTGCTTTATTTTCAGAGCCTCTCATCTTGCCCTATCAAACATCACCATGTAGCATAAAATAATGTGTACAAATGCTTGATCATTTCTCCACACAAGGTTGAAGGTCCCCCGCAAAAAAAGAATTTTTGCTTTCTATGGCCCCTCACATTACCTTGCACATAATAAGCTAAACTCTCATGGTTAGAATTTTTGGGTGCTTTCTTTTCTTACTAAATAGATAATGCCATTATCTGGCACTGCAAATATTTTCCCCAAATCATTAAACATCCTGTAATTATCTGCCAGAAATACAACTACAATCGTGTAACAACTCATACTAACTCTCACATAAACTCTAACTGCATGGCTCTCTAACTTTGAAAATTAATTCCTACCTGGTTGAAATAACCTTATATCTATACAAGCTTAACATAAAGAACACACACACACACACAAAGAGAAAGAGAGAGTAACAAAGAGAGGGGGGGGGATAGTTTTGTTACCAAACGATTATGTGATCCAACTGTCTAAATCCCCTGGAAGTAAAGTACTAATGAATAAAAAAAAGATAGGTAAATAACCTGTGATTCTACTTTTTCTTACTATGTACACAATTCAAGCACTTAAAAAGTCCATATCAAACACAAAATGACATTTTGGATCTTAAAGATCCTGCTAATGTCTTTAAATGTGTTACTGCCACTCCTCCAGTTTTGTACCATCCATGTATTTAATCTCATTATCAACATCCCCATTTAAGTCAGCAATAAAAATACTAAAATAGGACAAGATCAAGATGGGTCTCCTTGATGATGCCTCATGTTAAAGATCTATCACAGTGGACACAGATCAACGAAAATTTACTCTTTGAAGATATAACCAGTCATGAACCTCAGTCTCCATCCCCACTCTGAATTTACTAGCTCATCGCCAGAGAAAATATTTTCTGTAAAAAGGCAGCTCTTTCATACTGAAAAAAAATCAGGGTAAGCAGGCTAAAATGCAAAGACTCAAAGAATCCAAGTAACACGGAGGGCCCAAAGGAGGATGCCTGAATCTCACTCAGAAGGGGAAATAAAATAGACATCTGAAGTAGATGAAGGGAAGGTACTGAGTGGGAGATGGATGGAGGAGGGGAATCTGGGAGGAGAATCAGGAATGGAGAGAGGGACAGGCTGGGAAAGAGAAGTGAAATCAGCATGGGTTGGTACATTCAGGGTTGGGGAGGCTTCTAGGAGTCTATAGGGTGACCCTAGCTGAGACTTCTACCAGCAGGGTATATGGAACCTGAAGAGGCCACCTCCTGTATCCAGGCAGAACTTCCAGTGGAGAGAGGGGAACACCAACCCACCCACAAAACCTCCTTCAATTCCAAGTTTCTCCTGCCTCCAAGTAGTACAGGGAATATTGATGGATCAGAGATCAAGGGAATGTCAAACCAATGACTGGCCCAACTTGAGATTCTCCCCACAAGAGAGAGCCAACCCTTGACACTATTAATGATATTATTCTATGCTTGCAGACAGGAACATAACATAAGTTTCTTCTGAGAGGCTTCATCTAGCAGCTGATGGAAAGAGATGCAGAGACCCAAACAGTACACAGAGCTCAGGGAGTCTTGCGGAAAAGTAGAGAGAAGGATTGAAGGAGCTGAAGAGGTCAAAGACTCCACAAGAAGACACACAGAGTCAACTAACCTGGGTCCATGAGGACTCACAGAGAGTAAACCACTAACCAAAGAGCATGTATTGGCTGAACCTAGACCCCCTACACATATATAGCAGATATGTAGCTTGGTCATCATATGGGTCTCCTAATGATGAGAATAGGGGTTTTCTGACTTCATTGCCTGCTTTTGGATCCCTTTCCCTTAGCTGTGATGCCTTTTCTGGCCTCAGTGGAAGAGGATATGCCTATTCCTGATGCAACTTGATGTACCAGGGTGGGTTGGTACCAATGGGGAGCCTCCCCTTCTCTGAGGAAAAGGGGATGGGGGAATGAGGGAAGGGTGTAAAGGTAAGACTAACAGGAGAGGAGAGAGGGCTTCGATGAGGCTGTACATTTATTTTTTTATATATAATTTTTTAAAACACCAAAGATGCTAAGACTAATGACTGGATATGAATTTGGGCAACTGAAGAAAACCAGAATCAGAGTTTGGAAACCTGTCAGAATTCTCTGGTATCAAGATGGCATGATTCAAGTAATAGGACTCTTGACATTTTCAGTAGAAGAATGAATCCTTTTCTAATCTTTCCAACTATTCAAACTCCATTTTTCTTCATAGAAAAAAGAATGATTATTATCATAGATGATGGGGTAATGAAAACTTAGTTGAACAAAAAGAACAAAGCTCATTTAGAATTAATAGATTTCCTAATGTATCCATAGCATGTAGACTACAATTCATGATACTGCTATAGGTTCTTTAAATGTACCAAAACATTTAATTTAAACATTTAAATTTATATTTAGTGTTATAAACTCTAAATACATATAAACAAAACAAGAGGTAATAGAATATATCAGATGTTTGAAATACACATATGAGCAAAGTAAGCAATGCCTTCCTAAATCAAATCCTGACCTTCTAAGGACTACTCTCTATATATGCTCAAAGATATTAGATTAACCAAATTTTCAATCAATGAAGTTCATGAGAGTACCTATTATTATGACACCTTGCATTTACCAGATCATGAAAGCGAGTTCTAGAAAATAGAAACAATTTTGCATAGACCTCACAGTAAACTAGTGTATGAGTTGAAACTAGAAATTCCTTCTCTGACTTCTGACAGAGTATCTGTCTTCCATGATTCAGAGTCACAATGGAAGCTAAAAGCTCTGGCTTATCTCGGACACAGAATTTAAATTATATACTCCTTTTTTGTGTGTATTTATCTCTGTATGTATGCACACGTGTTTGTGTATATATGTCCACATGTGGAGGGGGGGAGAAAAGCTGCATCAAATGCCATTCCTCAATAACTCTTGACTTTTTTTTTCAATCTCTTCCTGAACCTGGAGCTTAGTGATTTGCCTACAGTGGCTGGCTATCCAGCAAGCCCAAAGGATGTTCCGGTCTTTGCCTCCCAGTGCTAGGATTACAGACAAGAACCACTGCACCAGCCTTTTTACAAGGGTATAGAAGATCAAACACCTATCCTCATGTCTGCCAAGCAGGCATTTTATTGATTGAACCATCTCTCTAGTACCTACATCTGCTTTTATATGTTTCTAGAAGCACTTCCACATTTGTCAAGCTATGTTTTCTTTCACTCTGGCTCTTTTTTTTTCATGAGCTTTGATAAATGAAAAACAAAACCAAAACAAGCAATTGACATCAGTGATATGCTTTACTCAGCATTTGTTTCTTGTAACTAAAAGGTCACATGTGACCAAACTGCTTTGAAACATATGGTCAGATTCAAAGTTTGGATAAGAATAAACATTTCTATCTAAGAGAAACAACACGAATAATATGACATTGACTGGTAAGATTAAAAGTCAGGAATAATTCCATACCACATGTTATTTTGAAACAGAAGTGATTAATTTTTTGAACTACACTACAAACATGTAATGAGTATATAAATATGCAATTTGCCCAAAGCAAAACGTTTCTAATAGTATTTAAATACTTAATGAGTAAATTCAAAAGATGATACAAATATCACAATGACATGAAGCTTTCATTGAAATAAATTATTTATTAAAACATAGAAACAGTCATGCTAAAGACTGAAGTGAAAGTGAGAGTATGAAAGACTATCTGTGTGATAGAGGAAAATAGGTATTTCAATCCTACTAAGAGTTAGTCCTCTCCTGAACATCATAAATGACTCCACTGAAAGAAGAAAGTCAGCCTAAAAAAATATAAAAAATCAAGTATTCCAGATGTGCAAATCTCAGGGCATAAACAGAAACATGGAAAACCAAGAAAACATGCATCCTTCATAAGTTATTATGCTGATAACAATGTCACCTAATGAAAATGACCTGAAAGAACTTCCAGACAAAGATTCAAAAGAACGACTGCATGTTTAATCAACTCATAGAAGACACGAATATACTCCAAGAAAACAAAATCAAAGAGAATATAAGACTTTCAATTCAAGATGTAAAAATTGAATTTGAAAAGGAAATAGAAATGCTGAAAAAATCCAACTAAAATGATGCTAAAAATAAAAAACTCAAAGAATCAAATAACAACAAGAATAGAAAGCCTCATTAATAGAATAGATCATGCAAAAACAAAAACAAAACCTGAAAAATCAAGCTGAAAGAGAAGGTATAAGAAGTCTATCACCTAGTACAGGCCAATGAGATTGTTTTTTATTTTTTTTATTTATTTTTTATATCAATCACAGGTTAGGTACTTTGCATCCCAGGGGTAGCCTCCTCCATTATTCCATCACACCCTCCCACTCCCTCCCTCATCTCCCTCCTCCCCGCCCCCTCCAAGTCCACCAACAGGGGAGGACCTCCTCCCCTTCCATCCAACCCCAGCTCATCCTGTCTCCTCAGGGCTAGCTGCAATGTCCTCCCCTGGGATCTAGCCAGCCTGTTACTCCTCGGCTTGTATGGGGGAGGGTCAAAGAGTCAGCCATCAAGTTCATGACTGAAACAGTCCCTGTTCCCTCACTAGGGTCTTCAGTCCACAACCGAGCTATCATGGGCCCCATCTGAGCGGGGGTTCCAGGCCACAGCCACACATGGTCCTTGATTGTAGAAACCATCTCATACAAGACCCCTGTGTCCTGCTCAGTTTGGTCTTTGTGGATCTCTTGTTCTTCCCAAGTCTCACCAACCTCCCCCAGATCTA
>CM053742.1:75391849-75409093 GCA_028658305.1 Pachyuromys duprasi
AATTGAAATCTCCACTGCTTTTGGGTGTTTTTGTGGGGCCATGGTGTCCTGATTTTTGTGGGGTGAGTTCTTTCGCCGATTTCTGGGCATTTGTTTATATATAATCAAGGAGCTGTTTGTGCTTTAAGGCTGAACTCCAGACTGGAACTCTCAATCTCTTGTGTCAGGCGTATTCTTCAATAAGATCAGGGAGTTCCAGTGGTTTGTTAGTGTGTGTGTTGTTGTCTCAGTTGAACTCTGTTGTGGGCTCTGTGTGCCCGGCTTCGTGCTCTGTGCTAGAAGCTGTGAGCACTGCAGGCTGGTCACCCTTCTGGTCTGGAGGCTTTGCTCCTCACTCTGTGCTAGATGCTAGTGTCCCGTTTTGAGATGTCAGCTGGGGACACTGCGCTCTGCTCTGGGCTTGATGCTTAGGGCTCTCCCCTGGACTGGAGACTTGGCACCCCCCTAAGGGCCAGGGGCTGTGCACCACGGTCTGAGATGATATTTGAGGCACACACAGTGGGTCTGGATTGGTTGCAGACATTGCCAAGCAGTGTGCATCCACTGTATGCAGGCCTGTCTGAAATGGTGCCCAAGGCCTTCTCACACTGACAGGTGGACACACACATGGACTGAGGTGGTCGCTGGCAGACCAGCGTGTGCAGGCCAGTTAAAACAGTCTCCTAGGCCCTCTCAGTCTGAGGTGTTTCCAGTGGATGCGATTGGTATGCACCTGCTGAATGCCCGCCGGTTGAAGTGCCCTGCAGTGTGCAAGCCAGTCAAAACGGTCTCCTAGGCCCTCTCAGTCTGGTTCGTGTACACACACACACACACACACACACACACACACACACAGGGACTGAGGTGGTATCCGGTGGGCGCGATTGGTGTGTGCCTGCTGTATGCCCGCAGGTTGAGACAGAAGCGGGGTCTTTCTTTTTTTTTTTAATTTATTTATTTTTATCTCAATCACAGGTTAGGTACTTTGAATCCCAGGCGTAGCCCCCTCCCCCATTCCCTCCTACCCTCCCACTCCCTCCCTCATCTCCTTCTTCCCTGCCCCCTCCAAGTCCACCATCAGGGGAGGACCTCCTTCCTTTCCATCCAACCCCAGCTTATCCTGTCTCCTCAGGGCTGGCTGCAAAGTCCTCCCCTGGGGTCTTTCTTAGACTCGCCCGTGGACTCCCACATGGACTGAGGTGGTTATTGGCGGACCCGCAGTGTGCAGGTCAGTTAAAACGGTATCCAGTTCCTCCTCCGTCTGGCCCAGAGGCTGTGAGACCCAGTCTGGTATTGTGTCTGCGGGCACCCAGTGCGGCTGCTAGTTCAGATCAGAGCTGTGCGCTGCAGGTCACCTGCAGATTTTTCTGGGGAATAACTGGGTGTTCCTAGGATTTTCCCACTTGATTTCCTCGCCTTAGGAGTTCCTCTCACCTGGCAATCACAAATGCTGGTGTTTTAGGTCCCAGAGTTCAGTCTCCTGGTCGCTGCGTTGTTTCTGCTGTCCTACTCCTCAGACACGGTGTCCTCTCCTGGCAGCCATCTTGGATCTCTCCCCCTCTTCCTTCCATTAAAAAAAAATATTTTTCTTCACAATTTACTCATTATATATCCCAATTGAAGCCCCCTCTGTTAAATCCCCTAGTCCCACACTCCCTCCCACATCCCCTTAGCCCTTTCTCCTAGTCCACTGAAAGGGAGAGTTCTCCACTATTGCCATCTGCTCATAGTTTATTAAGTCTCATTAGGACTGCTTGGATCCTCTTCCTCTGCGGCCTGGCAAGGCTGCATCATCAGGGATGAGTGATCAGAGAGCAGTCAACTGAGTTCATGACAGAGGCACCCCCTGATACTCTCATTCATTGATCCACATGGAGACTGAGCTGCCAATTGACCACATCTGAGCAGGGAGTCTAGGTCCTCTCCATTCATGGTTGTCCATTGGTGCATCAGTCTCTGCAGGACCCTCTGGAGGACTTTGATCTTTTAGTTTTTTTGGTCTCTTGTGGGGTTTCTGTCCCCTCCATGTCCTCTAATCCCATCCCTCTCTTCCTCCATAAGACTCCCTGCACTTTGCCCAAAGTTTGGCCCTGAGTCTCAGCATCTGCTTCTATTCCCTGTTGGTTGATTCCTTTCAGAGGATCCTCTATAGTAGACTCCCAGAGGATCCTCTATAGTAGACTCCCATCCTGTTTTCTCTCTTCCACCACTTCTGGTGTATGTCCTCTTTACCATTCTGAATGAGGTTTAAACATACCACCTAGGGTCCTTCCCTCAGTGGTTAGCTTCTTTTGTCCTATATTGTATGGCTAATATCTGCTTATTAGTGAATGTATACCATGCCTGTCTTTCTGTTTTTGGGTTACCTTACTCAGGATGATCTCATCTAGTTACCACCATTTGCCTGCAAATTTCATGATTTCCTTGTTTCTAACAGCTGAGTAGTAATCCACTGCTTAGATGTAACAAAATTCTGTATTCATTTCATGTGGAGGGACATCTAGGTTGTTTCCAGATTCTGGCTAATACAGATAAAGCTGCTATGAACATACTTGAGGAAATGTCCTTATTGAATGGGTGGGACATCTTTTGGGTATATGACCAGGAGAGGTATAGCTGAATCTTGAGGTAGTGCTATTCTCTATTTTCTGAGAAAATGCCAGATTGATTTCCAAAATGGTTATAGAAATTTGCACTCCCACCAACAATGGAGGAGGGTTCCCCTTTCTGCACATCATGTCCAGCATGGGTTGTCACTTGAATTTTTTATCTTAGCCATTCTGATGGGTATAAGGTGAAATCTCAGTTGTTTTGTTTTGCATTTCCCTGATGACTAAGGATGTTGAGCAATGCTTCAAGTGTTTCTCTGCCATTCTATATCCTTCTGTTGACAATTCTCTGCTTAGCTCTGTACTCCATTTTTAAATTGGGTTACTTTGTTTGTTGGTGTCTAATTTCCCGAGTTCTTTATTTATTCTGGATATTAGTCCTCTGTCAGATGTAGGGTTTGTGAAGATCTTTTCCCAATCTGTAGACTGTCATTTTGTTATGTTGAGAGTGTACTTTGCTTTACAAAAGCTTTACAGTTTCACGAGATCTCACTTATTAATTGTTGATCTTTGAGCTTGAGCTTTTGGTGTTCTGTTCAGGAAATTTTCTCCTGTGCCAATGAGTTTGAGGCTCTTCAACAATTTTTCTCCAACAGATTTAGTGAGTCTGGTTTTGTGTTGA
The DNA here is from genome assembly GCA_028658305.1 of Pachyuromys duprasi. Lineage (NCBI taxonomy): Eukaryota > Metazoa > Chordata > Mammalia > Rodentia > Muridae > Pachyuromys > Pachyuromys duprasi. Next base: position 75,395,060 of record CM053742.1, read on the forward strand.
GATCTTTGATCCACTTGAACTTTTAAATTCATGCAGGGTGATAGATATGCATCTATTTGCATTTGTCTACATGTAGACATCCAGTTAGACCAGCACCATTTGTTGAAGATGCTGTCTTTTTTCCAATTGCATGTTTTTTTTTTTTGGCATCTTTGTTAAAAATCAGGTGTCCATAAGTGTGTGGGTATATTTCTGGGTCTTTAGGTTCCATTGATCCATCAGTCTGTTTCTACACCAGTACCATGGGGTTTTATTATTGTTGCTTTATAGTAGATCTTGAGACCAGGGATGGAGATACCTCCAGAAGATCTTTTATTATAGAGGATTGATTTTGCTAATATGGGTTTCTTGTTATTCCATATGAAGTTGAGAATTTTTCTTTCAAGGTCTGTAAAGAATTGTGTTGGCAATTTGATGGGAATTGCATTGAATTTAGATTGCTTTTAGTAAGATGGCCATTCTTACTATGTTAATCCTGCCAAGCCATGAGCATGGGAGATCTTTCCATCTTCTGATCTTTTTCATTTCTTTTTTTCAGAGACTTGAAGTTTTTCATACATGTCTTTGATTGCTTGTTTAGAGTTACACCAAGTTACTTTATGTCCTTTGTGGCTATTGTGAAGTGTGTTGTTTCCCTAATTTATTTCTGAGACCATTTGTCTTTTATGTACAAGAGGGCTACTCATATTTTGGAGGGTCTATTTTATATCCAGCCACTTTGCTGAAGGTGTTTATCAGCTGAAAGTGTTCTCTGGTTGAAATTTTGGGCTCACTCATGTATCCTATCATATCATCTGCAAATAGTGATACTTTGATTTCTTCCTTTCCTATTTGAATCCCCTTGATCTCTTTTAATTGTGTTACTGCTCTAGCAAGGACTTTAAGTACTATGTTGAAGAGATATGAAGAGAGTGGGGAGCCTTTCCTTGTACTTGATTTCAAGGGGGTTGATTTAAGTTTCTTTCCATTTTGTTTGATGTTGGCTATAAGCTTGCTGTATATTGCCTTTACTATGTTTAGGTAAGTGTCTTGTATCTCTGATCTCTCCAGGACTTTAAATACGAATGAGCATTGGATTTTTTTTTTTGAACATTGGATTTTAACAAATGATTTTTCAACATCTAAGTAAATGATCGTGTGTTTTGTTTTGTTTTGGTTTTAGTTTGTTTATATGGTGAATTACATTGACAGATTTCTGTATATTGAAACATCCCTGCATACCTGGGAGGAAGCCTACTTGGTCATAGTGGATGATATCTTTGATGAGTCCTTGGTTTTGGTTTGTGAGTATTTTGTTGAGTATTTTTTTTCTTCAATGTTCATAAGGGAGATTGGCTTGAAATTCTCTTTTTTGTTGGTTCTTTGTGATGTTTAAGTATCAAGTTGACTGTGGCTTCCTAGAATGAGTTTGGTAATGTTCCTTCTATTTCTATTTTCTGGAATAGTTTGAAGATTATTGGTAGTAGCTTTTCTTTGAAGGTCTGGTAGAATTCTGCACTGAAACCATATGGCCCTGGGCTTTTTTTTTTTTTTTGGATGGTAGACTTTTGATGATAGCTTCTGCTTCCATAGGGGATCTAGGACTATTTAATTGGTTTTCCTTGTCTTGATCCAGCTTTAGTAAGTGGAATCCATCAAGAAAACTGTCCATTTCATTCAGATTTTCAAATTTGTGGTGTTTAGGCTTTTGAAGTGAGACCTAATGATTTTTGGATTTCCTCAGTGTTTGTTGTTATGTCCCCCTTTTAATTTCTGATTTTCTTTATTTGGATAGTGTCTCTGTGCCCTTTAGTTAGCTTGGCTAAGGGTTTGTCTATCCTGTTGATTTTCTCAGAGAACCTGCTCTTGATTTAATTGATTCATTGAATTTTGTTCTTTGTTTCTATTTTATTGATTTAAGGTCTGAGTTTGATTATTTCCAGCTATCCACTCCTCTTGGGTGTGTCTGCTTCTTTTCTTTCTAGTGCTTTCAGTTGTGAGGTACATTTCTTATATGAGATGTTTCTAATTTCTTAATGAATGTACTCAGTGCTGTGAACTTTCCTCTTTGCACTGCTTTAATTGTTTCCCATAAGTTTGGGTATGTTGTGTCTTCATTTTCATTGTATTCTAGGAAGTCTTTTATTTCTTTTTGAGAGAGATTAATAACCAATGGCTGTTAGATCCTTTTATTTTGCTGTTGGTTGTGGTAATGTGTTTGAGTGCTTGACTACTTTTAGTTTTGCTGTAGTGAGTTTATTTATTTCCTGTGTGTTCTTGAAAGTAATTAGTTTTCATGGGTTGTATTTTTCTTTCCCCTATCTACTGTAAGGCTGGATTTGTGGATAGGTATTTAAATTTGTTTTTGTCATTGAATATCTTTTTTTTCCGTCTGTGATAATTGAGAGTTTTGCCTGTGCTGACATCTGTATTTTCTTAGGGTCTGCTTGATATCCATCCAGGCCCTTCTGAATTTCGTAGTCTCTGTTGAGAAGTCATGTGTGATTCTGATGGGTTTGGCATTATATTTTACTTGGCCTTTTCTCCTTGCAGCTTTTGGTATTTTTTCTTTGTTCTGTATACTTAATGCTTTGATTATTATGTGGTGGAAGGATTTTCTTTTCTGGTCTAATGTATTAGGTGTTCCATAGGCCTCTTTTATGCTTATAGCCCGCTCCTTTAAATTGGGGAAGTTTTCTTTTATGATTTTGTTGTAAATATTTTCTGGGCCTTTGAAGAGGGAGTCTTCTTTTTCCTCTATTCCTATTATTCTTAGTTTTGTCCTTTCATGTTGTCTTGGATTTCTTGAATGACTTGGGTTGGGAATTTTTTTTTTTTTAGATTTAACATTTTCTTTGATGGATACATTGATTTATTCCATTGTATCTTCCACACCTGAGATTCTTTCTTCCATCTCTTTTAGTCTGTTGGTTATACTTAACTCTGTAGTTCCTCTTTTCTTACCTAAGTTCCTCCTCTCCATGATTTCCTACTTTTGTGTTTCCTTTATTTTTCCAACTCTATATTTGAATCTTGAAACTTTTTGTTGATTTTTTTTCACCTCTTTGACTATATTTTTCTGCTTTTCCTTCAATTCCTTCACATGTTTTTTTGAGCATTCTTCTGTTTCTTTTATTTAATTATTTCCTCTATGAAGGCCATAAACTGGCTGCATCTTCCTCTGTTTCTTTATGGATGGCCCTAATCTCTTTGACTTCATCTTCCTCTATATCTTTACATATTTTTTCATTTTCTCCATTTTCTTCTTCACAAGCATAGATGTAAGGTCATCTTTCACTTATGATAGGGTGTCCAGGGCTGCTTGCACCTGGATAACTGCTTTCTGGAGATGCCGTATTGCTTTGCCTTTGCCTTTTTTTTTTTTTTTTTTTTGGTTGTGCTTTTATGCTGGCCACTACCCATCAGGCTGTCTCAGGTGTTGGCTGTTAGTTTCTGGTGCCTGCTTGAATCCTGTGCTGGGAGAATCCCCTGGCAGAAAGATGGTTGTTATTGAAGGAGGCCTCTTCAGCTTTTTGGGTATGGTCACCAAATGGCCAGTGTTTCTCAGAGAATTGCCACATCTCCTCTCAGGTGTATGGTTCTGTAGGGTAACTAGGGCTGTTGGTAGTCAGGGGACTCTCTCACCAGGAGAAATCCTGGAGACAGCAGCCCTGCCACTGGGTTTCTTGCTCTGAATTTATTGAGCTGCTTTTGTTGCTCTTACACTGTGTTTGCTGGGTGCAGCCTTTTTTAAAGAACCAGGGAGCCCCGAAGTTTAGTCAGTTTAGCAATGTCTGGGGGACTGATTCCTTGGATCACAGGCTTTTGAACATCTGAGGCTGGAGCTCTGTTCCACAGTACCCAAGAGATAATCAGGTGCAGGTGAGCACAGCACTCAGGTATGTGGCAGAAGGCTAGAGTCCGGAGCCTGCGGAACCCAAGGACTTTTCTGGGGATTAGTTGTCCTGAGGTCAGACCTCATGTTTCCCTCACCATGGTGTTTCCTCTCAACAGGGAGACTCATTCTGTGGTGTTTGGGGTACCACAGTTCAGTCTGGGATGGTGAGTAGAGCACACAGTCATAGGCTAGTGCCTCGACTCAGGCGACTGGACACCTGCAGCATCCTGGGAACTTTCCCCAATAACATTTCATGGTAGTTGGGGGGAGTTTCAGCTGGGTGCCCTGAGGTCAGACCTTATGTTTTCTTCACTGTGGGGTTTCCTCCCAACAGGGAAACCCAGTCTCTGGTGCTTTGGGGCCCACAGTTCTGCCTGGGAGAGTGAGTCTGGTTGCAGGTGTGTCTCTGTCCTGGGGGCATATGGCCTGCAGGTACGTAGGGCCTATTCCAGGGATCATCTGGGTGACTTGAGGTCAGTCCTGTATACTTCTTCCTTTACCATGGGGTTTTCTCTCTACTGGAAAACCCAGTTTCTGGAGTTGTGGGCCCTACATTTCAGTCTGTGATACTAATTAGAGCATGTAGGCGAGTGGCTCCAGGCTGGCGACAAACATCTGCTTGGACCTAGGAACTCTTTTGGGGTTTAGCTGGCTCACCTGAGAATGGATCAGATTGCTTCCCAAACCATGGGGTTTCCTCTTACTTGGGAATGGTCTGTTGGTCGCTGTGCAGTCACTGCTGTTCTGGACATCAGAGACAGTGTCCTCTTGGTGATGCCATTTTGGATCCCTCTTTCTTCCATTTTTTTCACAGTTTACTTTTATTTGTGTGTATGAGTGTTTTGTCTGCATGTATGTTTATGTATCATGTGCACAAAGTGCCTGGGGATGCCAGATAATGGCATCATATCCCGAGATGTAGAATTATGGACAACTGTAAGCAGCCATGTTGGTACTGAGAATGGATACTAAGTCTTCTGCAAGAGCAGCAAGTGGTCTTAACAACTGAATCATTTATAGTCCTCAAAGCATATTTTAAAAAGTTTATTATATTACTGTTTGTTTTAAAGGCTTATGAGTGATGTTATGAGGGCATATACAGACAGTAAATGGGTTAATGTTGTGAATCTAATCAACATATCCAGGACCTCAATAACAGATCTCCTGGAGGTGTCCCCAAACCTTATATCAAGCTGTGCTATAGAGTAACAATAATAAAAACTTCATGGTATTGGCATAGAAACAGACTCTTAGATCAATGGACTCTAATAGAAAATCCAGAAATTAACTCACACACGTACAGGTACTCGACTTTTGACAAAGATGCCAAAACAATACAATGAAAAAAAGATCATATCTTTAACAAATAGTGCTGGTCTAACTGGATGTCTACATGTAGAAAACTGCAAATATGTCCATATTTATCATCCTGCACAAAACTATAGTCCAAGTGGATCAAAGATCTCAACATAAAAACAGGCGCACTAAACCTGTCAGAAGAAAAAGTGGGGAAGAGCCTGTAACTCACTGGCACAGGAGACAACTTCCTGAACAGAATATCAACAGCACAGGCTCTAAGATCAACAATCAATAAATGGGATCTCATGAAACTAAAAAGCTTCTATAAAGCAAAGGACAATGTCGTCAGAATGAAATGATAGCCTAAAGACTGGGAAAGGAACTTTACCAATACTGTATCTGACAGAGGGCTAAAATCCGGAATATACAGAGAACTGAAGAAGTTAAACAGCAACAAACCAAGTAATCCAATTAATAAAAGGGGTTAAGAGCTAAACAGAGAATTCTCTATAGAGGAATATAGAACAGCAGAGAAACAGTTAAAGAAATGCTCAACATCCCTAGTCATCAGGGAAATGCAAATCATGACGACCCTGAGATTTCACCTCACACATATCAGACAGGCTAAAATCAAAAACTCAAGTGACAACACATGCTGGAGAGGATGTGGAGAAGGGGGAGCCCTCCTCCATTCCTGGTGGGAATGCAAACTTGTACAACCACTCTGGAAATCAATTTGGCGTATTCTCAGAAAATTAGGAAGAGTGATACCTCAAGATACAGCTATACCACTCCTAGGCATATATCCAAAATATGCTCAAAAATTCATCAAGGACATTTGCTTTACCATGTTCAAAGCAGCTCTATTTGTAATAGCCAGAATCTGTAAACAACCTAGATGTCCCTGAATGGAGGAATGGATACAGAAATTGTGGTCCATTTACACAATGGAATACTACTCAGCTATTAAAAACAAGGAAATCATGAAATTTGCAGGCAAATGGTAGGACCAGAAGAGATCATCTTGAGTGAGGTAACCCAGAAGCAGAAATACTCACATGGTATATACCCACTCATAAGTTGATAATAGCCATAAGATATAGGATAAACATACTAAAATCTGTATTCCTAAAGAAGCTAAACAACAGGGAAAACCCTAGAGAAGATAAACCTCATTCAGAATGGCAAATGCAATAGACATTGGAAGCTGGAGAAGCCAAGGAACAGGACAGGAGCTGATCACAGTTGATCTCTGATAGACTCTACTGATCGAGGTATCAAAGCAGAGGCTGAGAATCATAGGTAAACTTTGGGCAGAGTTTAAGGAATCTTATGAAAGAAGGGGGAAGATAGAAAAACCTGGGGGGAGGGGAGGGAGGAGGAGCTCCAAAATGAGACCAACAGATACAAAAAACTGAGCCTTGGTGGGCCTTCAATACCTCAACCAAGTGCAGTGCATGAAGAGGACCTAAAACCTGGGCTTAGGCGTAATCTATAGACTCAGTCTCCAAGTGGGGTCCCTAGTAAGGAAAGCAGTTTTTTTTTTTTCTGCCGTGAACTCAGTGACAAGTTCTCTGATCACCTACAGGACACAGAGGAAGACAATGAAACCAGTCTTGTTGAGACCTGATAGGGTATGGTCAAATAGATGGGGAGAAGTACCTCCCCTATATGTGAACTTGGGAAGGGGCATAGGGGAGAAGAGTGAGGGATGGTGGGATTGGGAGGAGATGAGGGAGGGGGCCACAGCTGGAATACAAATTGAATAAATTGTAATAAATGATGATAATAAAAAAGTTTAAAAAAACCATATCTAGCATCTGACATGGTTACCCGTTTGTATTATATGACAAGAACAGCTAAAGCCCAATCATTTAGCAAGAATCTTGACCATCCAAATTATTAAGTATAGTCCCCTCATTATACATTAGCTATCTACATTGGTTCATACTACCCATTTATTATTTTGTATCCCTCTCCCTACATCTTCCCATTTCCTACGCCCTTAGATCCATTGTTTTGTTTTCTGTCTCTATTATTATTTTTTTAATTTAATTTTATTCTTATTAATTACAGTTTATTCACTTTGTATTCCAGCTGTAGCCCCCTCCCCATTACCTCCCAATCTCATCCTCTTTCCCTCTTCCTCTCCTATGTCCCTTCCCCAGTCCTCCTCCCCTTCCATCTGACCCTAGTTTATCAGGTCTCATCAGGATTGGCTTCATTATCTTCCTCTGTGGACTGGTAAGGCTGCTCTATTCTCAGTTGGAGGTGATCAAAGAGCCAGTCCCTGAATTCATGTCAGAGGCGGTCCCTGTTTCCATCACTAGAAAACTTGGACACTGAACTCCACGTGCTTCATCTGTGCAGGGGCTCTATGCTATCTTCATGCATGGTCCCTATGGCCAGGTCTCTTGGTTCTGTTGCTCTCCTTCTGGAGCTCCTGTCCCCTCCAGGTCTTTCTATGTCCCCCATCTTTCATAAGACTCCCTGCACTCTGCCCAAAGTTCAGTGATGAGTCTCAGCATAACTCCTGACACCCTGCTGGGCAGTCTTCCAGAGGCCCTTCTGTAGTAGGCTCCTGTCCTATTCCCTGTCCTCTCTCTACTCCAATGTCCATCTTGTTTGCTTCTCTGAATGAAGATTGAGCATCTTACCCAGGGTCCTCTTTTTTGATTACCTTCTATACGTGCACAGACTTCAGTATGATTATATGTCTAATATCCACTTATAAGTGAGTATATACCATGTGTGTATTTCTGCTTCTGGGATACCACACTCCCAATGATCTTTTCTAGATCCCACCATTTGGCTGCAATTTTCAAGATTTCCTTGTTTTTAATTGCAGAGTAATATTCCATTGTGTAAATGTTCCACAATTTCTGTATCCATTCCTCCATTGATGGACATCTAGGTTGTTTTCAGCTTCTGCCTATTACAAATAAGCTGTTATGAACATGGTTGAGCAAATGTCCCTGTTGTGTACTTGGGCATATTTCGGATATATCCCCAGGAGTGGTATAGTTGATTTCTAAGGTATCACTATTCTTAATTGTCTGAGAAAGTGCCAGCCAGATTGATTTCGAAAGTGGTTGTACAAGTTTGCATTCCCACCAGCAATGGAGGAGGGTTCCCCTTTCTCCACATCCTCTCCAGCATGTGTTCTCACTTGAGTTTTTGATCTTAGACATTCTGATGCGTGTAAGGTGAAATCTCAGGGTAGTTTGATGTCCTTGAGTTGAGGAATGGATACAGAAATTGTGGTACATTTAAACAATGGAATACTATTCAGCAATTAAAAACAAAGAAATCATGAAAATTGCAGGTAAATGGTGGGAACTAGAAAAGGCCATACTGAGTGAGGTATCCCAGAAGCAGAAAAACACACATGGTATTTCACTTATAAGTGCGTATTAGACATATAATATGGGATAATCATACTAAAATCTGTACTTCTAAAGAAGCCAAGCAAAAAGAGGACCCTGGGTAAGATGATCAATCTTCATTCAGAAAGTCAAAAGGGATGGACATCAGAAGAGGGAGAAAACAGGGAACAGGACAAGAGCCTACCACAGAGGGACTCTAAAAGTCTCTACCCAGCTGGGGCTCAAAGCTGAAGCTGAGACTCACAGCCAAACTTTGGGCAGAGTGAAGGGAACCTTCCAAAGGAAGGGGGAGATAGAAAGACCTGGAGGGGACAGGAGCTCCACAAGGAGAGCAACTGAACCAAAAAATCTGGGCACAGGGGTCGTTTCTGAGACTGATACTCCAACCACGTACCATGCATGGAGATAACCTAGACCCCCTGCACAGATGTAGCCCATGGTAGCTCAGTGTCCAACAGGGTTCCCTAGTAATGGGAACAGGGACTATCTCTGACATGAACTCATGGTCTGGCTTTTTGTTCACCTCCCCCTGAGGGGTGGGCAGCCTTACCAGGCCACAGATGAAGACAATGAAGCCAGTCCTGATGAGACCTAATAGACTAGGATAAGAAGGAAGGAAAAGAAGACCTCCCCTATCACTGGACTAGGGGAGGATCATAGGAGAAGAAAAGGGATGGAAGATGGGATTGGAAGGGGATGAGGGAGGTGGCTACAGCTGGGATAAAAAGTGAATAAAGTATAATAAATAAATAAATGTGTAAAGTAATAAATTAAAAATCACTGGGATTACAGATGTGCAATTCTATGATCAGTTCGATGTGTGCTCTGGGTATTTGAACTCAGGTTCTCATGTTTGTGAGGCAAGTACTTTATCAATTGAGCCAGCTCCCCATGTTCATCTTCCTTTGGAATGTCTATATAACATATACAAATATAGTGATAAAGAGAGAAAAATGGAGGGGATATTTTCCCTCCTTTCTGACAGCTATTGAGGATGATGCTATAATTAACATGAGTCCAGATATGAATACCAAATGATGAATTCATTTGTTTTGGGTATATGCTCAGGAAAGCTATTGGTGGATTACATGGTAGTTCTATTTTTACTTTTTAGTAAAATCTCCAGACCGTTTTTCATAGTAGTTTCATCAGTATACAGTGCCACCAACTTTGCATAGAGTCCTCTTTTCTCTATAGCTGAGATGGTGACATAGTGCTAATACTGGGATTCTTCTAGCTCTCTGGCTTCAACATGAGCTACAAGTTAAACACATGAAAAAGATCTGAAGCTAGGATTGACATATGAGAACATATGAAATTTTTCTGTCTTTGGGTCATCTCACTCAGTATACTTTTTACCCAGTTCCATCCGTGTCTCAGAAATATTTCTTCTTTTGAGAAATCTCTGGCTAGTTTAATTCCTCAATTTTAATTGGGTTGTTGTTTTCTTGGTGTTTAGTTTTTTTAATGTAATTTATTTATTTTTATATCAATCACAGGTTAGGTACTTTGCATCCCAGGCGTAGCCCCGTCCCTCATTCCCTCCCTCTCTCCCCATCCCTCCCTCATCTCCTCCCTGCCCCCTCCAAGTCCACCGACGGGGGAGGACCTCCTCCCCTTCCATCTGACCCCAGATCATCTTGTCTCCTCAGGGCTGGCTGCAATGTCCTCCCCTGGGATCTAGCCAGGCTGTTACTCCCTGGCATGTATGGGGGAGGATCAAAGAGCCAGCCATCGAGTTCATGACTGAAACAGTCCCTGTTCCCCTTACTAGGGTCTTCAGTTGGACACCGAGCTACCATGGATCACATCTAAGCAGGGGTTCTAGGCCATATCCATATATGGTCCTTGGTTGGAGTAACTGTCTCGTATAAGACCCCTGTGCCCTGCTCAGTTCGGTCTTTGTGGAGCTCTTGTTCTCCCCAAGTTCTTTGCATTTCTAGAAAATAACCTTCTGTCAGATGTGTCACTGGTAAAGATAAATTTTCTCATTCTATAAACTGATTCTTCAAGCATATGATGGTGTGGAGAAGCTGTATAGAAGCTTTTTTGTGTCATATGATCTCATTTATCAATTGGTGGTTTTAGTGGCCTGCACTACTGGGGTCTTATTCAGACAGTCCTCCTCTGTGCCTATATGTTGAAGGCTATTCCCTATTTTCCCTTTCAGAAATTCAGATTATCAGCTCTTATGCTGACATCCTTGATCCACTGGAGTTGAATTTTGAGTAGGGTGAGAGATAAGGATTTAGTTTCACTCTTCTATGTGTAGCTATCCAGTTTGACTGGTACCATTTGCTAAAGATGCTTCCTTTTCCTGGTGTGTAATTTTGGCCTCTTTGCCAAACTATCAGGTGGTTGTAGGAATACAGGATTATATCTGGGAATAAGGGCACCAGCTTTAGGAATGTAATCTAATGCTTTTGCAAGGTACATGTAAGTGGGGAGGGCAAGATTTGCCAGCATCATGTTTGCTATGCTTCATAACTTCATAACTGTAATTTTGCTAGTTATGAATCATAGTATAAATATCTGATATGTAGGATATCTGATACACAGGATATCTGATATGTGACCCCCCCCAGAGGGTTTGGGCCTATAAGTTCAGAACCGCTGGCATATAAGAATGTATTTTTGTGTCTTAATCCTGAGCCCTGCTATGTTGCTGAGTATATTTATCAGCTGTAAGGATTTTCTGGTGGAGTCATTAGGGACTTTGATTTATAGAGTCATATCATTTTTAAATAAATATTCTTTGACTTTTCCTTTTTTATTTACCCTTATTTCTTTCTGTTGCCTTGTTACTGTAGCTAAGTCTTCAAGCTCTATGTTGAACAGAAGTGGGCACAATAGACATGTTTTTCTTATTCCTAGTTTTAGTTGACATACTTCCAGTTTCCAAGACAGTGATTACATTTGGGCTTGCCCTAACAAACAATGTGACCTTCCTCTCCTGCAGTTTTTAATACCCCTTTCTGCTTATCTGGGACAAATCAGACTTGATTGTGGTAGACAATGGTTTTGATGTATTCTTGAATTCAGTTTGTATTTTTAAAATTACATTGAGAATTTTTGCATCAATGTTCATCAAGGAAATTGGACCAAAGTTTTTATTTTTAGTTAGGCCTTTATATTTATTTATTTATTTATTTATTTATTTATTTATTTATTTATTTATTTATTTATTTGGTATTAGGGTAATGCCACCAACTCAAAATTTCAGTCTTTTTGTGGCATTCCAGATCTCTATCACAGTCTGTTCACTTTAAAAAATTAAAATAGGTAGTTCCAGCGCCAATAGTAGTCGAGGTCGTTTCCACACCCGGGAGGCGAGGCTCCCAGCTGAGTTCCTGCTGAGGTGAAGTCCGGGGTTGTCCCGGGCCCTTCTTGAGCGCTTGTGCACCCGCTGTCTCCCCTCGGGGACCGAGGCTGACGCCCGGGGAGAAGCTGGCAGCAGGGGCCGGGACCTCTGTCGCTGGCTCTGCCTGAGGCCGCGCTGCCCGGGGTCCCTGGACCATCTCAGCTGCTGCTGGAGCCCCCGGGAGAGTCCAGCTTCCCACGGAGCCCGGCGGAGGAGCTGTGAGGACCCAGGGCCGGTGCCCTGAAGCCTCAGAGTTTGCTTGCCAGAGCCCTGCCTTGTCTCAAAGAGAAGAAGAGAACCATGACCAAGTTACAGATCCAAGATGGCTGCCACTAGAGGACACTGTGTCTGAGGAGTAGGACAGCAGAAACAACGCAGCGAACAGGAGACTGAACTCTGGGACCTAAAACGCCAGCATTCGTGATTGCCAGGTGACCAGCAGAACACAGCTCTGATCTGAACGAGCAGCCGCCCTGGGCGCCCACATCCGCCATAAAAGACTGGATCACACAGTCTCGTGGGCAGTCTGAGGAGGAACCGGGTACCGTTTTCACTGACCCGCACACTGTGAGCGCACACTGCACCCAGATTCTGCTTCAACCCACGGGTGTGCGGCGGGCACGCACCGATCACTGGAACCACCCCAGTCTGAGAAGGTCGGGGGACCGTTTTGACCAGTCTGCACTCTGCGGGCACGCACCGCATGCTTCCACCAGGAAAATCTCAGTCCCTGTGCCAGTCCGCAGGCAAGTCTGGGAGGGACCTGAGTTCTGCTTCAACCCATGGATGTGCGGCGGGCATACAACCATCGCTGGAGCCACCCCAGACTGAGAAGGTCCGGGGACCATCTTGACCAGACCGCACACTGAGGGCGAACACTGCACGCATCCGCCAGCAAAAACCTCAGTCCCTGTGTGTGTCCACAGGACAGACAGAGAAGGCCTCCGGCACCATTTCAGACAGGCCTGCATTCATCGGAGGCACACCAACCCAAACCCATTGTTTGTGCCCCAAATATCATCTCAGACTGTGGTGCACAGTCCCTGGCCCAGAAGGGGGCGCCAAATATCCATTCCAGGGGACAGCCCTTAACAACAAGCCCAGGGCTGAGCACAAAGTCCCCAGCTGACATCTCAAAAGACTGAGGAGCTAGACCTCCAGACCAGAGGGGTGACCAGCCTGCAGTGCTCACAGCCTCTAGCACAGAGCACGAAGCCGGGCACACAGAACCCGCAATAGAGTTCAACTGAGAAAACAATAAACAATAACAAACCACCGGAAATCCCTGATTTTCTTGAAGAATACTCCTGACACAGAGACTGACAATTTCACACTGAAGTACAGCCTTAAAGAACAAACAGCTCCCTGATTATATATTAACAAATGCCCAGAAATCGGCGAAATAACTCACCCAACAAAAATCAGGACACCATGGCCCCACCAGAAACACCCAAAAACAATGGAGATTTTAATTCAGTGGAGACACAGGAAAATTATGTTAAAGCTATGATTATGCACATATTAGAGGAACAAAAAGAAAACGAAAAGAGGAAATGAACAAGGTCCTCAAAGAAATGGAGAAGAAATTCACTGCCCTCATAGAGGAACAATCAAAGATAGACAGAAAGGAAACAACCAAAATAGGAGACACAGTCAATCAGGTGAAGGAAACGGTACAAAGCATGAAATGGAATTAGAATCTATAAAGAAGACACAAAGGGAGAAGAACCTGGAACTGGAGAACTTAGAGAAAAGATCAGGAACCACAAAGGTAAGCATCACCAATAGAATACAAGAGATGGAAGAGAGAATCTCGGGAGCTGAGGATACGCTGGCTGAAATGGATTCCTCACTCAAGGAGAATAAAAAATCGGAAAAATCCTAAGAACAAAACATGCAAGAAATTAAGGATGCCATCAAAAGACAAAACCTAAGAATAATTGGAATAAATGAAAAAGAAGACTCCAGGCTCCAAGGACCGGAAAATATTTTTAAGAAAATCATAGAAGAAAATTTTCCCAACTTAAAGAAAGAAATGTCCATAAACATACAAAAAGCTTACAGAATACCAAATAGACTAGACCAGAAAAGAAATACCTCTCGTCACATCA
>CM053742.1:75409593-75427865 GCA_028658305.1 Pachyuromys duprasi
AGACCATGATGGTCAGATAAGATACAAGGGATTATTTCAATCTTCCTCTATCTGCTGAGGCTTGTTTTGTGACCAACTATATGGTCTCTTTTGGAGAAGGTTCCATGAAGTGCTGAAAAGAATGTATACTCTTTTGATCTGGGATGAAAATTTCTGTAGACATGTATTAGGTCCATTTGATTTTTGGTCTCTGTGAGTGCCCTTGTTTTTCTGTTTTGCTTCTGACCGATGATCTGTCTCTTGGTGAGAGTGGAGTGTTGAAGTCTCCCACTATTAGGGTGTTGGGATTAATGTGTGATTTCAGTTTTAATAATGTTTGATTTACATATGTAGGTGGTCTTGTATTTGGAGCATAAATGTTCAAAATTGTGATATCCTCCTGTTGGAATTTTCCTTTGATGAGAAGGAAGTGCCCTTTCTCATCTTTCTTGATAACTTTGGTTGAAAGTCTATTTTATTAGATGTTAGGATTGCTACCCCAGCTTGTTTTTTGGGTCCATTTGCTTAGAAAATATTTTTCCAGCCTTTTACTCTGAGGTAGTGTTTATCTTTGTTGCATAGGTGTGTTTCTTGGATGCAGCAGAATGTTGGGTCCTGTTTCTGTAACCATTCTGTTAGTCTGTGTCTTTTTATTGGAGAGTTGACTCCATTGATATTGATAGGTAATAGTGACCAATGACTGTTATTTCCTTTTATTGTGGAGTTGGTGGTCTTACTGTGATTCATTGCTTTTTTGTTGTTTTTGGCATTGAGAAATTATCTGTATCCTGTATTTTCTTCGGTGTAGTTGTTTTTGTTGGACTGAAATTTTCCTTCTAGTACCTTCTGTAGGGCTGGGTTGCTGTGTAGGTATTGCTTGAATTTTGTTTTGTTATGGAAAATTTTGTTTTCTCCATCTCTGTTGATTAAAAGGTTTGCTGGGTATAGTAGTCTTGGTTGGCATCTGTGTTCCCTTAAAGACTGCATGACTTCTTCCCAGGCCCTTCTGTCTTTCATAGTTTCTGATGAGAAGTCTGGTATGATTCTGATCGGTCTACCTTCATATGTTACTTGACCCTTTTCCCTTGTTGCCTTTAACATTTTTTCTGTGTTTTGTAGGTTTAGTGCTTTGACTATGATGTGACATGAGGTATTTCCTTTCTGGTCTAGTCTATTTGGTGTTCTGTAGGCTTTTTGTATGTTTATGGACATTTCTTTCTTTAAGTTGGGAAAATTTTCTTCTATGATTTTCTTAAAAATATTTTCCATTCCTTGGAGCCTGGAATCTTCTTTTTCATCTATTCCACTTATTCTTACGTTTCGTCTTTTCATGGCATCCTTGATTTCTTGGTTGTTTTGTGTTTGGCACTTTTCCGATTTTTTATTTTCCTTGAGTGAGGAATCCATTTCAGCCAGTGTATCTTCAGCTCGTGAGATTCTCTCTTCCATCTCTTGTATTCTATTGGTGATGGTTACCTTTGTGGTTCCTGATCTTTTCTCTAAGTTCTCCAGTTCCACGTTCTTCTCCGTTTGTGTTTTCTTTATAGATTCTAATTCTGTTTTCATGCTTTTTATCGTTTCCTTCCTCTGATTGACTGTGGCTCCTATTTTTTTGTTTGTTTCCTCTTTGTATATCTTTAATTCTCCCTCTATATGGGCAGTTATATTCTTCTAAATTTCTTTGAGCGCCTTGTTCATTTCCTCTTTCGTCTCTCTTTTTGTTCCTCTAATATGTGCATAATCATAGTTTTCACATAATTTTCCTGTGTCTCCACTGAATTAAAATCTCCATTGCTTTTGGGTGTTTCTGGTGGGGCCATGGTGTCCTGATTTTTGTTGGACGAGTTCTTATATCTACTGTTAGACATTTGTTTATATATAATCAAGGAGCTATTTGTGCTTTAAGGCTGAACTTCAGACTGGAACTGACAATCTCTTGTGTCAGGAGTTTTCTTCAAGATCAGGGAGTTCCATGGTTTGATAGTGTGTGTTGTTGCCTCAGTTGAACTCTGTTGTGGGATCTGTGTGCCTGGCTTCGTGCTCTGTGCTAGAAGCTGTGAGCACCGCAGGCTGGTCACCCCTCTGGCTGGAGGCTTGGCTCCTCACTCTGTGCCAGAGGCTGAGTGTCCCTTTTGAGATGTCTGCTGGGGGCGCCCCTCTGGTCTGGAGGCTCCACGCTCTGATCTGGGCTTGCTGCTAAGGGCTCTCCTCTGGACTGTTGACTTGACGCCTTCTTCTGGGCCAGGGGCTGTGCACCATGGTCTGAGATGGTATTTGGGGGCACATCAGTCTGGACCTGATGCTTTGTGTAGCATTCCAGGGTGGCAGCTAGTGCCTCCATGGGGAGTGTGCCTGCCCGATGCAGCCCTGTCTGCGGAATGGAATCTGGGGCCTTCTCAGACTGGCCTATGGACTCACATGGTTTGGAGTGGTTGCCAGCTTTGCTGAGCGGTGTGCGTCTACCTTATGCAGGCTGGTCTGAAATGGTACCCGGGGCCTTCTCAGTCTGGTCCATGGACACACACACAGACTGAGGTGGTTGCCTGTGGAGCCGAGTGGTGTGTGCCTGCCATATGCAGGCCAGTCTGAAAAGGTACCCGGGGCCTTCTCAGTCTGGCCCGGGACTGTGTGACCCAGACTGCTATGGCGGCTGTTGGCACCCAGGGCAGCTTCTTGTTCAGATCTGGGCTGTGTGCCGCTGGTCACCCGGAGTTTTTCTGGGGAATAACTGGATGTCCCTCGGATTTTCCCACTTGATTTCCTCACTGTAGGAATTCCGCTCATCTGGCAATCACAAATTCTGGTGTTTTAGGTCCCAGAGTTCAGTCTCTTGGTCGCTGTGTTATTACTGCTGTCCTACTCCTCAGACACAGTGTCCTCTTGTGGCAGCCATCTTGGATCTCTCCCTCTTTCTTTTTTTAAATTAAATTTTTATTTTTAAAATATTAGTTATAGTTTATTAACTTTGTATCCCAGCTGTAACCTGCTCTCTCATTCCCTTCCAGTGCCACCCTCCCTCCCTCATCTCCTCCCTGCCCCTTTCTAAGTCCACTGATAGGGGAGGTCCTTTTTCCCTTCCATCTGACCCTAGTTTATCAAGTATCTTCAGGACTGGCTGAAGTGAGACAGATTGAGCTTTAGAAAAGCTTCTGGGGCTAATTCTGTGGCTACCAGGCATCCATAAATCTAAGGTTGGAGATCTGTGTCCCAGTATCCTAGAGGTAATAAGTGGCCAGTGATGGCAGCACACAGGCATTTGGCTGGAGGCTAGAGCCCCTGAACCTGTGGAAACCCAGGAAGTTTTCTGGGAATTAGGGGTTGCCCTGAGGTCAGACCTGATGTTTTCCTCATTGTGTGGTTTCCTCTCAACAGGAAAAGCCAGTCTGTGGTGTTTTGGAGTCAACAGTTCAGTCTGGGATGATGAGCAGAGCAGGTGCAGGTAAGTGGCTCTGTGCTGGTGACTGGGCTACTGCAGGAACTTGGGAACTTTTCCAGAAAAGCTTTGTTTTTTGGTGGGGGAGGGTTTGACTGGGTGTCCTGAGGTAAGACCTGGTATTTCCTTCATCATGGGGTTTCCTCCTGACAGGGCAACCCGGTCTCTGGTCTTTTGGGCCCCGCAGTTCTGTCTGGATGGCGATTTGGGCATGCAGGTGTGTCTCTGGGCTGGTGGCTGAGTGCCTACCTGAGCCTGGGACCTTTTCCAGGTATTGTCTGGGTGACCTGAGGTTGGACCTGATTGCTTCCTTCACCATAGGATTTCCTCTCAACTGGGAATCCCAGTCTCTGGTGTTATGGGGCACACAGTTCTGTCTGGAATGGTGTTCAGAGCACACAGGCGTGTGGCTCTGGATTGGTGAATGAGCGCCTGTGGAGAACCCGGGAACTCTTCCAGGGTTTAGCTGGGTGACCTGAGATCAGACCTGATTGCTTTCCATACTGTGGGGTTTCCTCTCACTTGGGGAACACAATCACTGGTGTTTTGGGACCCACAGTTTGGTCTGTTGGTCGCTGTGCAGTCACTGCTGCCCTGCTCATCAGAGACAGTGTGCTGTTGGTACTGCCATGTTGACCCCCTGGAGGTGTGTTTCTAGTATGTAGTAAATTGGTGGATCCTGTTTCCACATTCATTTTGTTAGCCTGTGTCTTTTCATTGGGAAATTGAGTCCATTGATGTTGAAAGATGTTAATGACCAATGATTGTTAATTTCTATTATTTTGATGTTGTTGGTGGTAGGGTGTTTGTGTGTGTGTGTGTGAATGTCTGTTTCCCTACTTTCTGTTTTTCTGGTGTGGAGTTGTTTCCTGCATGTTCTTGGGTGCAGTTATTCTCCATGGGCTGGAGTTTTTATCCTAAGTTCCTCTGTAGAGCTGAATTTGTATATAGATACTGCTTAAATTTGGATTTGTCAAGGAATATCTTGTTTTGTCCATTTATGGTTGTAAAAAGTTTTGCTGGATATAGTAGTCTTGGCTGACTTCTGTGGTCCCTTAGAGTCTGTCTGATATTTGCCTAAGCCCTTTTGTCTTTTAATTTCTGTTTGGAAGTCCAGTGTAATTCTTTTTTTTTATTGAAACACACATTTTAAAATAATGGATAAACATAATACGTATATATTGTATGTATATATTCACTATATGTATATATTATTTTTTATGTTAATTATAGTTTATTCACTCTGTATCCCAGCTGTAGCCCCCTTCTTCATTCCCTCCAGTTCTAGTAGGTCTGCCCTTATATGTTACTTGGCTTTTTTTCTTGCAACTTTTAATATTCATTTGTTTTGTATGTTTATTGTTTTAATTATTATTTGGCAGGAGGATTTCCTTTTCTGCTCTAATCTATTTGCTCTTCTGTAAGCTTCTTGTATATTTATAAAATCTCGTTTTTGACATTAGAGAAAATTTCTTTATTATGTATATAATATTCTGTCTGCATGTATGCCTTTACACCAGAAGAGGGCACCAGATTTTGTTATAGATGGTAGTGAGCCACCATGTGGTTGGTGGGAACTGAACTCAGGACCTCTAAAAGGGCAGACAGTGCTCTTAACCTCTGAGCCATCTCTGAACCCATTGAAATTTTCTTCTATGATTTTGTTGAAAATATTTTCTGGGCTTTTGACCTGGGATTCTTCTTCTTCTATTTCTATTATTCTTAGGTTTGGTCTTTTTATAGTGTCCCAGATTTCCTGGGTATCTTGTGTCAGGAAATTTTTAGATTTAACATTTTCTTTGTCTAATTTATCAATTTCTTCTATCATATCTTCTATTCCTAAAAGTGTCTCTTCCTTCTGTCTCTTGCATACTGTTGGTCATGCTTATGTGTGTGGTTTGTATTTGCTTACTTAGGTTTTCCTTCTCTGGGATTTCTTTACTTTCTTTCTTTCTTTTTTTTTTTTTTTTTTTTTTGCTTCTATTGCCACTTTTAGGTCTTGAACAGTTTTATTAATTTCTTTCATCTGTTTGGTTGTATTTTCCTACATTTCTTTAAGGGATATATTCATTGCCTCTTTAAAGGTCTTTATCATCTTCATAGTTTGGATTTAATGTCTTTTTTGTGCTTCAGCTGTGTTGGAATATCAAGGACTTGTTGTAGTAGGATAGTTGGGTTGTGCCATATTGCCTGGGCTATTGTTGATTGTGTTCTCACACTGGCTTCTAGCCATCTGGGTTTTGGGCTTATTATAGGTTTAGGTGCTGATTTCTGAGTTTATGTTTGCTAAATGGATATTTTTGAATGTTTTTATCCCCTTAGTTTCTGTTTCACTCTGTGAGGTCTGAGTGCCCTAGGGGTCTGGTTTGATCAATGAGTCTTCAGGTTCAGTAGGGTGTCTCTGTCATGGTTTTTTTACCTCTGTTTTTCTTGCCTCATATTCTTTAGTACCACCATGGCCTGGGGTCCCTGGTGCTGTCATGGTCTCTGGGAACATGTGGAGTTATGAGCCAGAAAATGGAGCCCAAGGGACGAGGTGCAGTATAAGGCTGTTGGATGTGCTTTATGTAGAACTGGCAGACATAGGGCTTGGTTGTGTGTGGGGGAGAGGTTTTACTTGGTGTTCCTGACCTCCAGGAAAACAAGTGGAGTTCTGTTGATTTTCTTTTTATCTGGATGGCCTATCTATTATGAGAGCAAGCTATTGATATAACTCATTATTATTACATTTAAATTATATGAAGTGGTATTTATTTTATAAAATTATGTGTGATAATGTTTAGTGCATATATGCCTAGAATTGTTATATTTCCTCTTTAACAACTATGAAGAGACTCATATGGCTAATCTTGTTTTGAAATTCTTTTTCTTAGATGTTAGTATAGTTATACCTGCTGGATTTCTAGTATCATTTACTTAGAGTATATTTTCTGTTCTTTATTTAAGGCTATATTTGTGTTTGTCAATGAAATATGTTTTTTCATGGGCAATAAATAAATGGCACCTGTTTTTTATACAATCTAAAAGTCTGTGTTTGGATTGGAAAATTGATACTATTAACACTCAGAGTTATTAGTCAAAATTGTGCACGGATTCCTGTCATTTGTGTTTGTTTTATGTTTATTAGTTTGGTCCTCATTTGCTTTTCTGTTATTCTAGTGCATTTCATTCTGTTCTATGACCTCATGGGTGCATTTATCTTTATCTTCATGATACACTAGTCTTTCAAATATTTTCTGTAGTACAGGTTTGGTACTTTACTGTGTGTTTATTATAATAAGTATTTACTTCTTCATTTATAAAATATAGCTTTGTTGGATATACTAATTTGTCTTAGCAGTTACTGCCTTTAAAGTTTGAATTATATAATTCCATGCCCTCTTTGCTTGTAGAACTTCTGTTAAGAAACATTTTATTAGTATGATCTTTATGTTGCGTGGTATATCCCTCACTGCTTTCAGTGCTTTTAGTTCTATATATTTAGTGTTTTACCTATCACACCAAATGGGGAGGTTGTTTCCTTATATTTATTTGGTATTTTATATGTCTCCTATAACTAGATGGCCATCTCTTTCAATGATCCATGCATTCATAAGACTGGGGCAGGAAGTGGATCAGCCTTAGGCTAATGTGTGCCCTATAGGAAAGCCTGTTCAAAAGACAGAAGAAGAAAGAGGGACAATCTCTCCATACTATTAGATATTAAGTAAAAGAGCTATAAAAATGAAGGGATAGATAAGGGTGCAGAGTCTCTGTAGATGTTGTCACACAGCTTGGTAGATATTTGGAATCTGTCTCTATGCTCCCTTAGTTTCCTTCTCTGGTTTGATTTGGTCTTGCCTTCCATTCAAAGCAGATCTTATATGGTATTTTACTTCATGTATTATCTGCCTTGTGACCAGAAATGTGATTTTTGTTTGGCAGTGGTTGTTATTACTAAGAGCAGTTGTTGTATAATGATAGGGCTGGCTGTTGGAAAGTGTTCTGTTGGCATAACTTAGACCCTGGCACCTTTCAGCACTTGCCACTGCTTATTTCTCTTTTGGGAAGCTAATGAGTTTCACTGCTGTCTGTCTCAGGCCAGATTTCCATTGTATATAACCTCATGTTTCTGGCTCACGTTTTTTTTATCACCTTAGCTAGATGGATTCTATAGGCCACCTCTCACACTATGTCACCTGACCCTTGCCCTGGGTTCCTGGTGTCAGTTTTGCCATGTAAGGAGAGGTTTGCCCCTGGCCTCACTTAGCTCCTGGCTCAGCAGGGATTTTTTCATTAAATTTTTATTTTTATATTAATTACAGCTTATTCAATTTGTATCCCAGCTGTAGCCCCCTCCCTTCTGCCCTCCCATTCCAATCCTCCCTCCTTCATCTCCTCCATGCCCCTCTCTTTTAAGAACACGTTTTGCTACTTATACAGTAAACTGCTGAGAAGAGGATAGTCCAGTTCTTATGTAGCATACTGAATTCAGAATTTCTACCTGGTTGGACTGCCAATATGTCCAGGAATGAGACCACTGTTAACTGTGCTTTTTAGTATTTACCCTTCCCATTCGTGGTTTTCATCCATCATGGAGAATGTAATAGTTTACAGAAAACAAAGGCTTTCGGTGTTTTTCTATGCCATTCTTCAGTACATATTAAATCTGTATGTCTCTTTATTGCATTGTGTTAAAATGTTTGAATTTAAAAAATGCTGTTTGAGTGACTTACTTGAATTTCATAAAATGTCATGGGATGAGGTTTGGTTGAGGATTAGGAAAAAGTGCTGACTGACTAAGTACTTAATCTCCTTTACCACTGTGAAAGTGTCAAGCACACTCTTCCAGCCAGTGAGGCATACGCTGGGAAATCTGCTTGTTTCGTGAATTCAGTTACCCTTTTGTGCTATTTCAGTGCTCCTTCTTCCTTGAGCATCTTCTCTTTATCTGAAAACCTTTAGGACCTGATTGCTGTATTACTTGACTGAAGAAAATATGGCATTACCTTAGATCCTTCTACACCTGGATAGGTTATCCTTTGTATCCTTGTATCCTTTTCTGGGTTTGGGAAATTTTCTATTCTGTTGTCTTTGACAATGATGATGATTATCCATCTTTGGCAATACTAAATCTTGAATCCTAAAACCTCAAATATTTGGTTCTTTTATGTGGTCTCAAAGTTTGCATGAACTTTTTTTTTGTCCCTCTTCATTCTCTTTTCTTTTGCTCCTTGGCATAGTTTATGTTTATTTGTTTCTACATTTTTACTTTGTTACATAATTTTATAATTTTGCTCTTCCTTTTCTCCTTCCAATCCTTCCCATGTATTCACCTTGTTATTTTTCATATGTATGAATTTTTAAGCAAATAAATACAACCTGCTCAGTTTGTATAGTGTTACTTATCTGTATGTTTTTAGGACTGGGCACTAGGTATTTCATAACCAAATAGTCAGCTTTTCCCTGGGGAAAGACTATTTCTCCTACTTTCAGCATTCCTTTCAGCATTTCCTGGAGCTCTTTATCTAAGGTTAAGGCCCAGTGTGGCTTCCTCTTTCCACTTTAGCACCTTTATTTGTGTTCTCCTTGTTCAGGTTATGTTTAGGCAACCTCATTGGTAAGATTTCATGGATATAGCCTCTCACATTTTCAGGAGACAAAAATCTCACAGAACATGCACTTGGTTTATTTTAAAATACCATTTATTGGAACTCTCTAATAAATTTGTTTTTTGTCTACCCATCTATTCATGCCTTAGATCATGCTTTAATTAAACATAATTATTTAAAATATTTTTCATACAATGTATTTTGGTTATATTCTTTCCTCCGAATCCTCCCAGATCTCTCATACAGATAGTGTAGTAATTTTGCTCTCTTTTACAAAGAAAGCATAGACACATACAAAAAAATCATGGAGTTTGTTTTGTGCTGACTATTCCTCATGTACTCCTGAACATGAAACCTGCTCTGAAGTGTGGTTGATATACCAAGTGTCACTCTGTTGAAGAAAACTGTTTTTTCCCCCTTTCCTAGTACCTATCAATTGCAAACAGCTTCTTGGTTAAGGATGAGACTGTGCCTACTTCGTCTTTTTAGTACTGGGATTATACTGAATCTGCTACAAGAAAATATAGGCAGTACCAAGATATGCTAGAGCAATGGTAACACAAAACTGGTGGAAGCAACCGACCAATATATGATTTGAGTTAAGGCTCATTCTGTGTATCTGACACTGCTTAAGTGACTAAGAACATGAGACTAGATAACCTAGGAATGTAATACCAAATACTACTAGTTTAAAATAAAAAGAAAAGAAAGTGTAGTGATAAAATGACTCCTCATGATATTTAGCTTTACACATAGATCAGTGCCTTGTTCAGCCATTATCAGAGAAACTTCCTCCTGCAGTAGATTGGAACAAATAAAAAACACCACAGCCAGACATTATACAGAGAATGAGATAGCTTGGGACACTCAACGCTAAATGTTATGTTTTCATCAAATCGCTCCCTTCAGATCTCTGGGGACCACATAGAAGTCAAGGCAGAAAGAGTCTAAGAACTAGAGTGGATGGAGGACAGAAAGAAAACAAGGCCTTCTGAGTCAACATCAGCAAAGATCATATGAACCCACAGAAATTGAAGCAGCATGCATAGACCCTGCATGGGTCTGCACCAGGTCCTCTGCATATATATATGCATATATGATATACATATATATCATCCTGAGTGAGGTATCCTAGAAACAAAAAGACACACACAGTATATACTCACTTATAAGTGGATACTAGACCTATAAGATAGGATAAACATACTAAAATCTGTACACCTAAAGAAGCTAAACAAGAAGGATGTCCTGGGGTAAGATGATCAACTCTCACTTAGAAAGACAAGTGGGATGGACATTGGAAGTGGGAGAAAACAAGAAACAGGGCAGGAGCTTACCATAGAGGGCCTCTGAAAGACTCTACCTAGCAGTGTATCAAAGTAGATGCTGAGACTCAAAACCAAACCTTGGGTAGAATGCAGGGAATTATATGAAAGAAGAGGGAGTTACTAATACCTGGAGAGGACAGGAGCTCCACAAGGACCAAATATATCTGGGCAAGGGGTCTTTTCTGAGACTGATTCTCCAAACAAGGACCATGCATGGATATAACCTAGAACCCTTGCTCAGACGTAGCCCTTGGCAGCTTAGCATCCAAGTGGGTTTTCCTAGTAAGGGGAACAGGAACTGTCTCTGACATGAAATCAGTGGCTGGTTCTTTGACCTCCTTACCTCCCCCGACCCCCCCCAAAGGAAGAAGCAGCCTTGCTAGGCCACAGAGGAGGACATTGCAGCCTGATGAGACCTGATAAACTAGGGTCAGATGGAAGGGGAGGAGGACCTCCCCTATCGGTGGACTTAGAGAGGGGTAGGGAGGAAATGAGGTAGGGAGGGTGGGATTGGGAGGGAATGAGGAGGGGGCTACAGCTGGGATGCAAAGTGAATAAACTATAATTAATATAAAAAATAAAAATTAAAAAAAAGAAATGGGCCTTGGTCATGATCCAGCTACACCACTCCTACACATATATCCAAAAGATGCTCAAGTATACTACAAGGACATTTGCTTAACCATGTTTTTGGCAGCTTTCTTGGTAATAACCAGAAGCTGAAAACAACCCAGATGCTCCTCAGTTGAGGAATGGATACAGAAATTGTGGTACATTTACACAGTGGAATACTACTCAGCAATTAAAAACAAGGAAATCATGAAATTTGCAGGCAAATGGTGGGATCTAAAAAAGAGATCCTGAGTGAGGTATCCCAGAAGCAGATAAACACAGAAGGTATATACTCACTCACCTCCCTCTCAGAGGGTGCAGCCTTACCAGGCCACAGAGGAAGACAATGCAGACAGTCCTGATGAGATCTGATAGACTAGGATTGGATGGAAGGGGAGGAGGACCTCCTCTATCAGTGGACTGGGGGAAAGGCATGGGTGGAGAAGAGGGAGGGAGGGTTGGGTTGTGAGGGTACAAGGGAGGAGGCTACAGCTGGGATACAAAGTGAATAAAGTGTAATTAATTTAAAAATTTTAAAAAAGAGGAAGTAAATTTGATCAAGGGAACAGTAGTTGGAAAAGTATGCTTTTAAAAATTGTTTTTAAAAATAAAGTACCAATCATTAAAAAAGGGGGGCTTTGGTGTAACAACAGACATGTTAATAAATAAAATTGAATCAAAGACCCAGAAGTTAATCCACACACTTATGGACACTTGATTTTTGACAAAGAAGCCAAACTCATTTACTGTTGGTACGTAGGATTGCAAACTAGGGCAGTTACTATGGAAATCAATGTGGAGAATTCTCAAAGAGCTAAATCTACCATTCGACCCAACTATAGCACTCCTTGGCATAGTCCCAATGGACTTGACATACTACTCTACATATACTTACTTAGCCATATTTGTTGCTGCTCTATTTACAATAGCTAGGAAATGAAATTATATAAATGTTTTTCTGTTTTTTCATTTCCTTCACTTATTTTTGTTTGTTTGTTTATTTATTTATTCATTTATTTATATTTTATGTGCATTGGTGTTTAGCCTGCATGTATGTGTGTGTGTGTGTGTCAGATCTTAGAATTACCCACAGTTGTGAGCTGCCATGTGGGTGCTGGGAATTGATCATGGGTCTCCTGGAAGAACAGTCAGTGCTCTTAAAACTCTGAACCATCTCTCTAGTCCCTTCTTTCATGTTTTTGAGGAAGAGTCTCATGTATCCCCTGGTCTACTTACTGAATAGCCAAGGATATCCTTGAATTCCTGATCCTCCTTCCATAGCCTCCCAAGTATCACAGACATGTACTGTCACACCTGGCTCATGATTCCGTGTTTTACTGATTTTTAGATTTCCTTCCTACCTTGTTTTGTTTTGTTTTGAGGTTTTTTTTCTTCTCTGTGTAGTCTTGGCTGTCCTGAAACTCACTCTGTAGATGAGGCTGGCCTTGAGCTCACAGAGATCCACCTGCTACTGCCTCCCAAGTGCGGGATTAAAGGTGTGTATTTATTTTTTGCACTTTCTTTTATCTCTCTGTGAAATTTTCTGAGGAAGTATTAAACTGTGTTCTCTGGAAATTCACTGAATGTCTTTGAAATAGTTGCTTAAAATTCTGTGGAAGTTTTCCCATACTGGTTATGCTCTAACAAAATACCTTATGTTATTTTATTAGGTCAAGTCACAGTTTCTTGAATCTTTTCTTTGTCAGCATGGATATCATCTGGACAGTTGAAGATCAGATATTTATTCCAATCTTCATAAGCTGAATTTGTGCCTTTCTTAAAAATAAATTACCTACTTTCGGTGACTGTAGTGACTTTCATTATTTCAGCATTGGATGACACTGTGGCCCTGATGTGTTAAAAGTTTCATTTGGATTACTTTTATTGTTTCATTACTAGATGAAAATTTGTAATTCTGTTTGTCCCAACTACACTATTGTGTTTTTAAGAATAAGTGAAAAAAATAGAAAGAGTAGCCCCAGAAACCTCTCTATGCTCAATGGTTCCTAGTCCATGGTCAGATAATAAAGATTTTTGCCTGACTCTAGGCAGTCATTATGGATGAATGAGCTGTAGGCTCACTGTAGCCACCAAACTGTATCACAGTGTGGGCCTGCAGCCCTTTGCCTCCAACATAAGACTGGATTTAGACTGCTTCTATCCAAAAGTATATAAGTCTCCTTCTCATGCTGGAGCCTGTCTGGTAGGTCTATCTGAGCTCTGGCCTATATGTGGCAACTTCATGTTTTTTTTCTTTCAATTGTAAAATTTATTTATTTTTTATTAATTACAGTTTATTTACTTTGTATCCCTGTTGTAGCACCCTTCCTCATCCCCTCCCAACCCCGCCCTCCCTCCCTCTTCTTGATCCATGCCCCTCCCCCAGTTGAGGTTTTAATGGTTGCTTGTTGTCACCTTGGCAGCCTGTTACTATGCACAGATAAATAGACTTGCATTATATTTTGCGCTTTGCCCTTCAGTGAGAGGAGTTCTGCTTCCTACTCTGTCACTGGTATTAGAGGCAGACACTTGATCCAGGGCAGTTACAGTGGCTCAGTTCACAGGTATTAATTGGCCTCTTGGCAGGAGTTTTAGGCTTTAAGCAATAGTGTTTCACTTTGCATGGAATGGCACTGCATCCCAGTCCCTATTATAATTCTCTCCTCACAAGTTAGTAGTGTCTTTTTCTGTGCTGGAAGTTGGAGAGGGGATGATGCGGTCAACTCTTTTCTTTCTATTTGATGAGGTCTTTCATTTTCTTATACTAATAGCAAGCATCATGGGTCCATACCTGATTTTCTTTCATCTCCTGAAAGGAGTATGAAGAGCTATTCAACCTGGTGTGCTTGTGTGGAGAAAGCACCAGATGATTTTGACTGGCTGACATCTTGTGCTAATTATCTATCAGATTTTCAAACCTACTACCTTTCAATAAAAGTATTTTGTGTGTCTGCTCCATCTTTGCTTCAAATAGTCAGACAGCTATAATGTTAGATATTTGTCACAACTGCTTCAGTAAATACCTTCATGAAACAAGTGATTCATCCAAAGCAAGCTCTGACTGGCAGGAATTCTGAGTTCCTATAGAACCTCTAAATAATTTATGCAGTGGTGATTCTGTGAAGATGGGTCTTTCTGAAGTTAAAAATAAAAGCTGTCCTGTCATTTGCCTGTTCGGCTATTGGGTTACCTGCCTACCATGATCACTCTTGGTCCTTCATGGCTTCTCCAAAGCTGCATAGAGGAACATATAAACAGGCTAAGTTTACCCCAAAACACATGCTGTTCTTAGTAATGTTAATTTATCACCTCTCCCCTTAGATTACTATACACCTTTAAAATTTTTCCAGAATTCAGAAAAAGTTACATTTTACACTTTTTTCCAGTGTTCCTTTTTGCTTTTATGGAGGAGTGGATTTTGTAAGGCCTCACTTTGTGATAACAGAAGTCAGTTTTCCTCAGAGCACATTTGAATTGTTTTCAAGCTCCCCTTCCCAGACCCACCTTACTACAAAAAGAAAAGTTACAGAAAAGAGGTAGTATAGTAAAGAGTGCTGGTCTATAGGTATCTGCTTATCTTCTGTAGATGAGGTCTCCTGAAGACTCCCTTTTTCTGCAATAGCATGTGTATTAGACTTTGAAATGCCCCCACTTTACATATAAACTGACTTGAATTAATATAGTATGCATTTGAGGGTATATTAGTGTTATTTATTGGATGGAGCATACAAGAGTAAATACTGTCATCAATAATTATAGCCACATATTAATAAGAAGCTGTTACTAAACATGAGCATCATTAGTAAATTTATTGAGTTTAGCTAGGACGTAAATGATAATTATTATGGTCTCTAGGTAACAGTCTTGGTTTTATTACAGTGGTGTTTAAGGTAATGTTTAGGTGCTAGATTTCTCTTTCAACCTCCAGGTTCTCTGTTCCTCAGAAAGTCTGTATGTTCTTGACATCATTCTGTTCAAAATATACTTCATTAGGGTGGACTAAGGCCTTTGATAGTTCAAAGACTTTGTATTGCAAAGTTAAAAGGCACAGATCCAGAAGCAGACTGGTCTCTGTGAGTTTCAGGCTAGCCTGGTCTACAGAGTGAGTTCCAGGGCAGCCAGGACTATCCTGAGAAACCCTGTGTCAAACAACAACAACAACACCCCAAAAACCAAAAACAATCAATTATCTTTCTTTTAATTATGCATATTAAATCTATATAGGAGCATACTATGGTTTTCTATAAATGTGCTTTCTTCACCTTCCTGTTTAAGCTTGCACATCTCTTCTTGTTCTCCACCCCATTCCATTTTCAGCTGGAGCTGCCAGTTCCAAGAACTAACTCAGGTCATTGCAGCCTCCACCACATGTCTTGCTCAAAGGCAGGCACCACCTGCTATATTGGGTTTCTACAAAGGCAGTTGCCCTTGAATTTTTCTTCTGTGAAGAAATGTTATCCAGTACTTGTTGAGAGCCCTTGGCACAGACGTTTACTTCCTTCAATTTGGGAAATGGACAGTGTGAACAAGTGAGTACATCAGATATAAATATCACTTTAGAGTTGACAGTACCCAATGTTGCATGAACAGATAAAGGGAGAGCCAGAAGTATCAAAGGAATTCCAAAGGAAATGCTTTATGTGTTGGTATTAAAATCCACTTCAGTTATTTTATGTGTATAATTGGCTCATTTGCTCAAGAAGCTTTTGGCTCGTTATAGCAGTAAATATCAGTAAATATGTGACAAATATATTTGAACACAGTTATTAAAATATTTCTGTATCCTTACTCCCCAGTTTGTCTCTTATAAAATGAACTAAGCTCTATTCTAATTCAATTGAAACAAAATTCTAAGTGCAGTTACAAGAGTAATTTATAAACCCACACCTGAATTTTTTAGTCAAGTAACCAAAATTCTTTAACAGGCTCCTTTCACACAGTTCTGTCATCTTACCATCTTAAAAATCGCTACTTTAACTAACATTGATCCTGTGCCAGCCTGCCATCATATTGAATCATCCACTCAAAGCAGTATAAAAATAGATGTGTCATGGGGGCACTGGGAAGCAGATGAGTTCTTAATGTCAGGGGATGACACAGTGTGGGGAGAGATGATATCAAAGAACTGGGCATTTGTCAGAAAGGCATACTTGAAATTTTTCAGTTTTGGCTTTCTATAAAATGGTGCCAAAGAGCAAAGAAAATATGGAGAGATTTGCTTTGTATCGAATACTTTAATTCATGATATTAAATATCCTTATTCTGACTATTGTGTGGATGAAAATTGAAAGTATATTGCCAGATCCATTGTTCACATGTCTCTAGTTAAATTCCATGTGCTAATTGGACTCTTAAACATTCAGACAGAAAGTATGTGTGTCCTAGAAACCAAGTAAAATAACAGTGTGTTGCTAAGCTAAAAGAAAGAGCTCCATTTTTGCCATTTGGCACCGAACACGATATGTTGAATTAATCCTTTGCTTCTCGAACATTTGGTTGGAAATTCCCTTATTGAGTCAACCATGATGTCAGCATATCTCATGACCATCTATTGAAGTAGAAATATAGATTTTCATGCATTGAGTTGAATGAAAATATCATGGGCATACTTTATAAACTCCCTAGTAACAGAGGTCCTGTGTGATAGGAATAATTTTATATTTCCATTGCACATTTCAAGTTTACAATGACTGCAATGAATATACCGTGACTTCTTCCTTTTAACAACAGTGTGACTGGATAATTACTATTAACTTCCATTTATTTAAGAACAAGACAGAGGATTGGTTTAGTCTGACAATGATTCTCATTGGTATCCTTTGTGCAACAGCTGAAGACTATTAGCTAGATGTTTTAATTTCAAGCTTCAGTCTTAATCTCATTTTTTTTTTCATTTCAATGCTTACAAGATGAGGGTGAAAAGATTTTATCCAGTCTCTACACTATTTGCTTTTCTGCTTCAAACCTTTTGTTGTTGTTCTTTCTTCAAATATTTTGTAACATTTATTGCTCTACTATGAGAATATTAAGTTGCTTCAGCAGGCTCCCCTTTACAATGCATTCCTTTCCAATCACTACCCCCTAAAGCTAATTTTTCGGACTATACTTATGCTTTGAATTTTGAGTTTCAATTTATATTTAATTGTATAGCTTTATTTTATTATATACATTTTATTTTAACTAAAACATAAAAATAAAATATACTTTGGGTGTATCCAAGATGGCTGCCTCAGGAAGACACTGTGACTGAGGAGTAGGACAGCAGTGTTGGCACAGTGACCAGGAGACCGAACTCTGGGACCTAAAACACCAACGTTTGTGATTGCCAGGTGAGCAGAATTCCTACAGTGAGGAAATCAAGTGGAAAAGTCCTAGGGGCACCCAGTTATTCCCCTGAAAAACTCTGGGTGACCAGCTGCACACAGCCCTAATCAGAACGCGCAGCTGCACTGGGCGCTGCCACCTGCCGCTCTGGACTGGGTCACACAGTATCCGGGCCAGACTGAGAACCCCCCAGATACTGTGGGCTGCATCTGGCAGGCCCACAACCCTCGGCGCTGCCAGCTGCAACTCCGGAATGGGTCACACAATTTCTGGGCTGGACTGAGAAGCCCCCAGATACCATCTCAGTCCATGGTGCCCAGCCTCTGGCCCAAAAGAAGGAGGTACCAAGTCTCCAGACCAGAGGGCAGTTCTTAACAGCAAGCTCAGGTCGGAGCATGGAGCCTCCAGACCAGAGCGGTGCCCCACAGCCTGGGACACGCACCGGGA
This sequence comes from Pachyuromys duprasi, assembly GCA_028658305.1. Lineage (NCBI taxonomy): Eukaryota > Metazoa > Chordata > Mammalia > Rodentia > Muridae > Pachyuromys > Pachyuromys duprasi. Next base: position 75,427,308 of record CM053742.1, read on the forward strand.
CACGCAGCCTCTGACACAGAGTGAGGAGCCAAGCCTCCAGATGAGAGTGGCGAACAGCCTATGGTGCTCACAGTGTCTAGCACAGAGCACGGAGTCGGGCACACAGATCCCACAACAGAGCTAAACTGAGGCGACAACACACACTCTCAAACCACTGGAACTCCCTGATCTTCTTGAAGAATACTCTAGACACCAGAGGCTGACAATTCCAGTCTGAAGTTCAGCTCCAAGGAACAAATAGCTCCTTGAGTATATATAAACAAATGGCCAGAGGTCGACATAAGAACTCACCCAACAAAAATTAGGACACCATGGCACCACCAGAAACACCCAAAAGAAATGGAGATTTTAATTCAGTGGAAACACAGGAAAACTATGTTAAAGCTATGATTATGCAGATATTTGAGGAACAAAAATAGGAAATGAACAAGGCCCTCAATGAAATTCAGAACAATTTAACTGCCCACGTAGAGGAACAATTAAAGACATATAAAGAGGAAACAAACAAAAAAATAGGAGCCACAGACAATCAGATGAAGGAAACGATACAAAGCATAA